>OX382251.1:1031118-1631118 GCA_947507525.1 Apamea epomidion | reverse complement strand
AGCACGTCGTGAAATGTCTCTATCGGAACTTGTTCGAACTCCATTTGTTCAGTGTGCATATGGTTTTCTGTCTCTATTTTAACCCACTCAGCTTCAGTATTATGACATATTGGCCTCTCCTAAATTCTAGACCAAAATTGTTGAAGTTTGTCTACCGACGGTAAGCTATGGTTTGTGTTGTTTTCGTTACTACTTGGTGCTGTTTGGTTTATGTGCATTTGGATTGAGTGATCTTTTTTTATTTCGTGACAAAATGTGATTGTACATTTAGTCAAAAATAGTCAAAACTCATAGCCCAAAGTAAAAAATTTGTCACTCTCAAGGGTCTTCGGTTATTGCCGAAAATGTGGATCACTCAATTCAGACATTTTACAAAAACGGCTATGAGCTAAATCTCAACAAAAACTTACTCTACTGACTAAATTTATATCTTAAAAATTTGTAAAGAATTTGTCACAACATTTTTTAAGCCCATCAAGGCATTTAAAGCTTCTTCCAGGTATCTTTGGACAGTATCATTGGATCACTCAGTACAGACACCATTTTGTCTGAGAGATCGTTGTAATAAGGTTTCGAATGACTTTTTCTATAAATCTATTGTTTATCCTAAAATGTACATGTTCCGAATATATTTGTACAATAAATATCATAACACAAATACCTTTTGTTAAAAATTTATGAGTAACTCAATGTTTTTAAATTTGCTGAACTGAGTGATCCATAAGAATACTTATATAATACCTGTTTACCTTTTTATAAATACCTGTTTCGTATTGATTTACACAAACTACGATTAATTTTTGTACAACTTTATGACTAAAGTTTATAGTATCATTGGATCACTCAGTACAGACACCAGTTTGTCCGAGAGATCGTTGTAATAAGGTTTCGGATGACTTTTTCTATAGATCTATTGTTTATCCTAAAATGCACATGTTCCGAATATATTTGTACAATATACAGCTTAATTTACGAGATATTACATTTTTAATTTTATAGTTAGAGAAAAGTGCAGTAGGGTGACCATATAATATGAGATCATCGGAAATATAACTGATACAGTAAGTACCCACCCATTAATCGTCAGTTGTAATATCAATTAATATAACCAGGACTTAACTTGACTTTACAGGAGAGGCAAAAAAACTAAACAACAACTAAACAACATTTTAAGAGAAAAATGCTCTAAACAGCACTGCAATACGATGAAAACACAAAAAGTTACCACTAATTTTGTGAATAGAATTTAGTTTTTTTGCCTCTCCTGTAAAGTCAAGTTAAGTCCTGGGTGCCTACCACCATCTTTAACAAAACAATCTTATTTCAAGAGAGTTTTGTTTCAATCTTATAATAACAATGCTCATATTCGTACCATGACCCTAACCGTTCAATATTGTTTTATTCCTGCTTAGTGCTGGGAAAGAACGAACAATTTGTCTATTGATTACTATAATAGAAAAGAAACATCGCTATATGAACTCTATAGCGCTATCTCTTTCAATCGTTTGGTCCGATTCGTTTTTACGAGTTGATCTTGAAACCAAATATAATATGAATTTTCAAAAGAAAACATAATTTGTAGGAGTAATTTCCATAAAATGCATACTATTACAAATACATAAATGTGTTGTTTTGTAGTAAGTAAGAAAAACAGTTGAAAAAATTATAAAATAAGCTGTGGCTTAATGTGACGTGATATGAATCGGAACAAAATGTTTTGTAACAAAATGTTTACTTATCGTTATTAGCTGTGTAGCGAGAACGAAATTCAAAACTTGGTATGGCGATATTTTTGTTTAAGTGGGCTTTCAAGTGGATAACTAAGTGGTTGAACTTATTTTTGTATTAAATGCATAAGGATCTCACTAGCTAACTCAGTCGACATGGAATCAAGGTAAGGTTAAACACTGATAGTCAGTGAATACATATTGTAACAAAGAAATATTTTAATGTTAATATTTTGAGTTAATTTGTAACAGTAAAGTGTCAGTTGTTTGTTAGTTTGTTTGTGTGTACCTAAGTATTAGCTACCTAGTGATTTGTTTCATTTTGCAGCCGAAGAGTTCACCGTGTTACCTGGCGTCAGCTAGAGACACTCTGGGAATTTTTAAATTCCAACCGAACCGTCGCTGCCGGCCACAATCGTGCTCTACAAGCCAAGGAGTACTCACAAAGAAAGTGGAGAGAGATTGCCGAAATAATAAACTCCCAAGGCGATGGCGCTCATAGATTGGGCAGGCTGGAATAAAGTAACTATCTATTATTTTGTCAAGTTAATTATGTATAAGTACTTACCTAGATTTTTATCAATATTAATTTAAACAATGTTTTTTTCAGTATTGGGTAGATTATAAGGCTAAATTAAAAAAGAGGGTTGCTGCCGTACGGGCGTCTCACGTGCGAACTGGAGGAGGGCCTTCCACTGAGAAGCCCTTGACTGAAATTGAAGAAAAATTTCTTCTAATACTGGGAGATGATTTCGCTCAGGGTACGCCAGGTGTTCGAGTGGAACCAGTAAGATTTTTTTATTTATTGATTAACCAACTACAGTATGCATCACTCATATAAGTCATTGGTCAATATTAGTTATTGGACAAAGTAAATCTAAGTAGCTACTTATGCATAATTTTAATTTATTATTATTTATAAGTAATATAAAGTACATAAATATTACATATCTCTTTATAGCCACCAGAGATTGTCGCAGTTGCAATAGATGTGGATGTGCAGGATTCCCCAGCTTCAGAATCCATTCTTCATAACATACAATCTGTCCTAAATCCCTCATTCCTTACTCCTATCCAAGATATACCTGTTGAACCCATCCTAGAGCCACTGCCACAAAATCCACCTCTAGAACCTATTGTCCAAAATCTACCAGCTCACTCCCCTAGTAGGACTCCTACCCAATCCCCACGTCCTGCAACTACATCTGCAGCCCGCTCCCCGCGACGCCGGAGTCGAAGGCGCGAGCCGCCGATGTCGCAGGAATCTGCAAGACGTGCTCTCGTCCGTTCCTCACAAATGCACGCCGATGCTGCTGTGAGGACTGCCAATGCGTTGGAGAGGATTGCAAGGTACAAAATTATTAAATATGCTCAGTTGCTCACCTTCTTTAAATCCCTGAAGAAGTGCTATACCCAAAGAGTGCATTTGATTTTTAAATTAATAGAATAATCTTTTAGTTTTGGTTCCTCTCAGTTGGGGTAAAAACTATAAGACATTAAAAATAAACAATATTCATAAAAAACAATTTACTTTAATTAAGTTAGAACATTAAAACTATACTATTTAAAGATACACAATTCCAACTATCACACAGATTTATTGACAATAAAATTATTGAAAAATGTTTTTTGTTTGTTTTCAGGATCTTAAATGCCGCCTTCCCCACAGTAGCTGAACAAGGGAATTCCGAGTAGCCACACCCTGCTGCAGAGCGATGTGATTGCTGTGCGGTTGTTCACTTGCATTGTGTTGTGGCTGTAATTGGGCTTCTTGAGTCACATCTTCGTTGTTTAACTGTTGCACAGGTATGTTAGCCCTATTGCAAATGTTGTGTAATATAACACAAGCATTTACAATAGAGCCAGCTACTTCTGGTGAGTAATGTAACATTCTGTGAACAAGTAAGCAACGAAAACGTGCTTTGAGAAGCCCAATAGTGCGCTCTTTAGTGTTCCTTGCATGGACATGTAAGTCGGTGTAGTGTGCTTCCGGTGAGTCAGGTGCTGCATTCAGTATTGGTGTCATCATGCTCTTTCTCAAAGGGTATCCGGAATCCCCTAATAATAATTAAAAAAAAAAATATTTTCACCAAAGTTACAAGTAGGTACAATTTCAATGCAAAATATTTATATTTATCAAAAATCAAAAGGATGTAATACATGCCAAGAAACCAAGTATCTTCTGTGTTTCTAAGATCTTCCAAGTGAGCTCTTAGTGGATGAGTAGCCCATATAAAAGAGTCATGAGTTGCACCACCATAACTTGCATCTACACTTATTATTTGCATGTCCGCATCACAAATCTGAAAAACAAAATTGAATCAATATCTGAAAGACTAAAGTGCTATTTGTTTAAATAACCTAAGAATAGATAAATATTAGGTATGTATAACTTTTCTTTTTTTAGGATACATATTAAGGTTGTTTGTTGTTTGTTAGTATTTTAGTTTCATTAATTGTAAATAAAAACTTAATAATTGTATGATGCTTTTCTCAGTAAGTGAATAAAGAAGTTTTTTATGAAGACATTTTTACTTATTTGTAAGGAAAAGTTATTATTTTTACTTATGTTCAATTTAGACATTAGCCTCCCCTAAGCACCTCCACTTTGACCGGTTATGTGGAGAAGAGGAGAACACCTGTGTACGTCTTTCGGCTGAAATGATGATGTTCAATTTCATTGTAAATGTATATAAGGATATTTACCTTCGTCTCTACAGACAAGTCGGTTGATCTTTTAGGGTTCTTCATCAGTGGCCTCAACTCATCACATAGGTTATGTGCTAGCTCCTTTATGAGTCTGTATCTTTTAATAAACTCCCGCGTCGTCTAAATCAAAGGGGTCACGTTCTCCACGTAGCTGCATACGACGCCGCTTTCGTGTAATATTGGCTTGTGCGTTATCCAGCTTCCAAAAACTCGAATATTTCATACACATTAGCCATCTAGAACCAAATAAGAAATTATTACTCCCGTAGGTATTAAAATCGCCAGAAACACCATTCATTTGATAAGTTTACGTAAATATACACATTTACTTACTATAAATTACACTACAACACCTTTTTAATACATAAATTTGCAAAGCCGTAATAAATCCGTGGCGTCCGAGTAACTTTTATAAGATTGCTAAATTTGACGTTAAAACACTATCGCGAGCTGTCAAAAGTCACGTCGTGGTACGAATTGAATGAAGTTTTAAAGGTGACGTCACCAAAACTGCTAAGAAAACGACTTTGTTTCAAGAACGTTATAAGCTTATTTTAAGGACGTCATGGTACGAAAAGACAGAGTAAGATTATATTAATACTGCTATAAGAGATGGTGGTAGGCCCCCTGGTTACATTAATTGATATCACAACTGACGAATATATAGGTGGGTACTTACTGTATCAGTTATATTTCCGATAATCTCATATTATATGGTCACCCTACTGCACTTTTCTCTAACTATAAAATTAAAAATGTAATATCTCGTAAATTAAGCTGTATATTGTACAAATATATTCGGAACATGTGCATTTTAGGATAAACAATAGATCTATAGAAAAAGTCATCCGAAACCTTATTACAACGATCTCTCGGACAAACTGGTGTCTGTACTGAGTGATCCAATGATACTGTCCAAAGATACCTGGAAGAAGCTTTAAATGCCTTGATGGGCTTAAAAAAGTTGTGACAAATTCTTTACAAATTTTTAAAGATATAAATTTAGTCAGTAGAGTTAGTTTTTGCTGAGATTTAGCTCAGCCGTTTTTGCAAAATGTCTGAATTGAGTGATCCACATTTTCGGCAATAACCGAAGACCCTTGAGAGTGACAAATTTTTTACTTTGGGCTATGAGTTTTGACTATTTTTGACTAAATGTACAATCACATTTTGTCACGAAATAAAAAAAGATCACTCAATCCAAATGCACATGAAATGGCGGTATTTATTTTTACTAACAATCACTGTGCTTAGAAAATATTATGTGTTTTGTGTTTCGTTATGATTGTTTTCTTTCGTAAGTTCGCTTTGTATTTTGTAAGCTTACAATAAAAGTTTCGCCCGTTATTTTTGGTAGCCTAAAAATATTTACGGGTAGGTAGTCGGAAGTACATGCTCTGATCAGAACTCAGAAGCCCGAAAGTCTGACAACCAGTCAGATAGGCAGTCGCTCCATGTAAAATACTGGTATTAAGCTGCATCCAGTCCAACATAGCTAAGCAAAGGCAAAAGTCAGATGATGATTGTAACCTGTATTGTATCTTTGTTAAAAAACAGTGGCCACTGTCTGCATGATGTATGAGCATAATTATTTGGTTTTTTCGAAAGACAAACAACATCAAAATACGTAGATTTTCTTTCCAAAATTGCGGGTAAATCACAATAGTTTAACTTTCCACCTTAGTTCATATAATAAATGATAAGAAATGTTAACATTTCCTTACTTTTTCATTGCAGTATTGCAAGTGCGGTCTTTATCAGCCATGGAAGTATCAACTGTAGAGAACAAAGTTGCTGAAGAAAGCCCGAAAGAATCAGAAGAAATAGTTCTTAATAAGAATTTGACAAGATTCAAGAAACGGTTTATGAAGCGGCAGTGGCAAGAAACAGAAAACAAAAATGAGAATGGAGAAACGGAACAGAAGAAACTTTGTGAGAGACCCATAGAACGGATCAAGAGGAAGAAAATGGCACTTCTGTTGGGCTACAGTGGGGTTGATTATTATGGCATGCAACGGTGAGTTATATTTTGTAGACTAAAACTAAAGTAATTCTAAAATAAATCTTTTATCTAATTTATAAAATTCTCGTGTCGCAATGTTTGCTACTAAAATCTGGACCGATATATCGGGTAGGTCTGAGAATCGGCCAACATCAATTTTTCATACAAAAAAAAAAACGTTTCCTAGAAATAATGTGTAAGGGTGCTTACATAACCGCCGGGGCTGCGGGTTGTTCGAAAGAGATACCGTGGCCCCTGGCACAGGCAACTGAAGGAACACGGGTGGGTTTTAGTCAGTAAAAGTCTGACACTCCCTTCTGCTCCGCCCAGAGCGGGAGGAGTCATTTGATGATTTCCCACCCAGAAAAAAAAAAAAAATAAAGGGTGCTTACATAAAGAAACAGGTTTCCGGTACAGACAAATCTGTACGGGTCGGTACCGATCGGCACAGTGTTGACTCGCATAAAGAAACAGGTGAATCTGTCTTTAGTGACAATCATGGCCTCCAGTTCGTCGGACGAAGATTTTTTATTTTTAGAAAGTACTTACGTCAAATATAGAAAGAGAAGAACAGTTAGTGTATCTGATATTAACAGAAAAAGAACCAAATATGGAACATATTATCATTTATTCTTAAAAGATATAAAGGATGATGAAAAGGAGTTTTATGATTATACAAGGATGACTCGAGAAACATTTTACTACATATTAAATAAAATCGAACATCGCTTAATTAAGAAATACCAACACTAACTGACATGGCATTAACTGGCATGTTCAACCAATTTCACCTGAAGAAAGACTCGTTATCACTATTAGGTAAGTAATGAATAATATTTATTAATATAAAAATATGCGTAATATACTGGGTGGTATAATTTCAAAATGAAATGTCTTCTATACCGCTTATAATCGGGGTGTCTACAGCTAATGTTCAAAAAAATTCCCTGACCTTTATTCATTCAGTAGGCTAGTATGTTTTATTTGTAAGTAGTTTTAAGCACAATGAAAATATCCGAAATACAATTTAAATTAAGTGAATGTTATTTATTAGCCAAAATCAGCGAGAGGCAAAACATACCATTAGTTACATGTCAACTTAAAATTAAATTAATTATAAGTAATTATAATTAAAGTATTACTCCAAATGGGTAATTTAAAGCAAACAAACTTATTAAAAATGCTGTGTTTAAGTTATAGCTATAACCTTGGTTTTTGGCACCCCATGGGCCAAAATCAAATTGGAGATTTCACAATTGGTATCTGCTATAAAATTCGGCAAGAGATTGGTCATTCTGAGTAGATTCATTATTTTCTTCTGTAGATACTCGGTGGCTATTAGATTGATTGCATTCGTCTGCAGCTAGTCGGTTGCAGGTGGATTCTTCATATTCTACTGTGGCTAATCGGTTGCTTATAACAGCAATATTGTCACTCGAAGTTTGTGCAAGAGTTATTTGGTTGCAGGTCTCTGGAGTACTATTACGGGAAACATTGCTTAAATGAGAGTAGTTTGACATCGAACTTGATGGGTTACCATATTGCAAAGATTGGTACGCGAACTCGTCGACGACGCTTTGAATGCGGTTTCTAAAAGAAAGTAGCATGTGCTGTGGAATTTTTTCAATGTGTGGTATGAGGCTTTTAAAAAATAAAAGATGTTCGTTGTCTGCATCTGTTCTATTGTCGGGATTTTTCCTTATCTTGTAAAAATTTAAGTTTTTGATGCTCAATGTCCAATAATTTGTCATTGATTGTTCTCTTCGGCCTTTTCAAAGCGGTGTTAGAAACAGGCATCGCAGGAGACACTGTTGGTTGGTCACTCGCATCATTATCTTCCATATTACTTGGTCCAGGTGAAAGAGAATAATCATTGTCATTTGTACTTTGGGTGTATTCTGTTTCACTATCAAGGCTCACAGCACTATTTGAATGAGATCTTTGTCGCGTCAAACTTCCAGTGGTTAGCCCCGCCTTCACCATAGGTTTGAGAAAAAGTAAGGGTTTAAAATATGGCCATTTGGGATATACTGTAGTTGCCTCATCTTCAGAGCGAGAAGGTGGAATCTTTCCTAACTCTACCGCAAATTGATCTCTTAGATATCTTCATCGTTTTCTTATTTTATTTTCTGAAACAAAAAAGTACTGATATGTAAAAACTTTTTCCTACAGAGGTCATATACAATTTTATTGTTGTAAATATCAAGGTAAATTAATTTAAAAATACTTATTTCTTTCCAGTTCAATCAATTTAAAAATAATTATTTATTTAAATCCCAATTATCAGGTTGGGTCTTATAGAATAGAATAGAATAGAAAACTTTTATTTCAGACAGGAGTCCATAGGGTTAGTATATATAGAACCCTGGCAAGAAATAAGTATTTTTAAAATAATTTAACCTGATGTTTACAACAACAAAATTGTCTGTCGCATAAAATAATGAGCAGAATCATCCCTCCCAAGATTTAGCGCTAATTTTTGCTTTTTTTTTCACATCCTGTATACAGGGTGTAATAGTTAAATGTGTTTTTTATTTTCAGATATCTTGCAACTGGAGAATCATTCAAATCGCTTTCAAAAAATTTTCGAATGGGAGTAACAACATTAACAAAAATTATAGAAGAGACGGTTCTTGCAATATGGGAGGAACTGTAATAATATAATAATAATATAATATTCATTTATTTGCTCGGAATGTAGGTATTTACAATAAGGTGGTTACAGAAATGTTGAAGAATCCTTGTACATTCTACCATTTTGGCATGCAAACATTGATGCAGTTCATCATTAGTTCATTACACATACAAACACAACTAAAAAGTATCAGCTAGAAAGTCCGATACGGAGTAGTAACACTTATTCAATAAAAGTACAGTTAGTTTCTTTTTGAAACTTGTTACTGGTTCCTCTTTTATAGAATCAGGAATGTGGTTAAAGATGGTGGGTGCCATACCAAAAACACTTTTCCTCAATAAAGCAGTTCTATATCTCCCAGAGCGTAACAAGTTTCGGTATTGAGATCTTAAAGTTACATCTCGGTATCTGCTTTCCGATATAGATGAAAATAGGTTTCTATTACATTTAACAAAAAGAGCAATTTCTAAAATGTAAAGGCAAGGAAAAGTCAATAAATTATAGTTTTTAAAAATTGGAACACAGCTGTCAGTAACTTTTAAACCAAATATTGCTCGCAAACAGCGTTTTTGGGCTTTAAAAATACTCTCCCTTTCGGTACAATAGCCCCAGAATATAATTCCAAACCTTAAAATCGAAACGACAAGACCATGATATGCTAGTAATACTGTTTTGATATTAACTTTTTTCCTAAGGTTATAGAGTGCATATGCAGATACGCTGAGTTTTTTGCAGATTGCTTCAGCCTGTGGCTTCCATGTCAGCTGACTGTCAATTAAAATTCCTAAAAATTTTGTGAGCTCTACTCTGTCTACATCTTGGCCATTATAGTTGATGTTCAAGTCATTAATACGTAGTCTTTGATAAAAATGCATTATTTTTGTTTTAAGTATGTTAATTTGTAAGTTGTTACTATTCAGCCAATTTGTTATAACTTTAATGGTGTCGTTTATATCGTTTTCGTAATTTCCATTATTGTCACATTTTAAGAGTGCTGTACTGTCGTCAGCAAAAAGCACCATGGGATGGTGGATTTGGCGTGGGAGATCGTTAATGTAAATTATAAATAACAAAGGCCCAAGGACGGTTCCCTGTGGAACACCAAATTTAATTTCTCTACTGGAAGACACGTATCTTTTTTCTAATTTCGACTTGACACATATTTTGTATATTTCTGTTATTTGTTTGCGACCGGATAAATATGTTTTTATTAGGTTTAGGATGTTCCCTCGAATGCCATAAGCGTTTAGTTTTTGAAGTACTATGTTATGGTCGACAAAATCAAAAGCTTTCGACATATCTGTATAAACAGCACATATAGGCGTTTTACTATCAACATTTGACATAACAACATTCAACAAGTCAAAAATTGCCATGTTTATATTTCTATTTTTCCTGAATCCGTATTGCTCATGGCAAAGTATGTTAAATTTATTTAAGAAAGATGATATTGCCTCATATATGACTTTTTCTATTATTTTTGAAAAAACTGAAATTAAAGCTATCGGCCTATAGTTCGACATATCCTCTTTACTATTCTTTTTATGAATAGGTTTTACAATTATAGTTTTTAAGTTGTCTGGAAATGTTCCTGATGATATACTAACGTTAATTATATGAGTTAAAGGGCCAGCTATACTATTAGCAACAAATTTTATGACTTGGGTGGAAACCCCATCACAACCGAAGCTCTTTTTATTTTTTAGAGATTTAATTATGCTTATCACGTCTTGAGGTACGACTGGTGGCACAAATATTGAGTTTGGGTTATGGTCTATTTTCTTAACGTCGAGCATGGAGTTATTAGGTATATTTGTAATTTGGTCAATGAAAAAATTATTGAATGACTCTGCTATTTCTTTCGGGTCCGTAATTATTTGGTTATTATTTCTTATCTGTGAAATTGGTTCTTTATTTATTTTGTTATTATTTATTATTTGCCATGAGGTTTTTGGTTTATTCATTGAGTTCTCGATTAAGTAATTATTTTGGGATTTTTGAGTTAGTTTAATAATTTTTTTAAATCTCTTAGAGTAATTAACAAAAGCTATTTTATTTTCTCGTGATGGTCTTAGTCTATGTTTCCAAAGTAAATTTCGCTGTTTTTTACTGCATAATCTTATGCCACGCGATAGCCATTTAATCGGGTTTTCTGATTTTTTTGTCACTAGCTTATAAGGAAAACATAAGTCATGCAGAAGCTTAAATATTTCAGTAAATTTATCATACGCTTTGTTCGAATCCTCCGTGTCGTATACGTCACAGAACGATAGATTTTGTAGATAGCTATTAAATTTATTGAGATTTTCTTTACAAGTATCTCGAATCTTAGATCTCCAAGTTTTAATTATGCATGATTTATTTACTTTTATTTTAATTACTTGTGCTGTGTGGTCAGATAGCCCGAAGTCTATTACTTGAGAATGACATTTCTGTTTGGTATTATGTGCAAAATTATCTAAGCAAGTATTACTAACAGGACGTGTTGCTTCATTAATTTCTAAAATAAGATTGTAACTCAGGAGAAAGCATTTCAGTTCCAAGGTAATTCTGTTATTTTTTAAAACATCTATATTAAGATCGCCACATAAAATTATTTTAGTGTGACAATTAGTACATATTTTTTTTAGAATAGTATCTAAATGTTCATAAAATGTACTTAAGTTGGACAGTTTAGGCGGTCTATATATACATAATATAATTAAATTATGCTGTTTCATCTTAATTGCGCAACATTCTATTATTCCTGAAACCGATATACTGTATACCATACATATGCCTACACCCACCAGATATATTTTATTCAATATCTAATGAATCCGCTGAATGTTGTACTAGACACGGCAGTTTGTTTACCTAACTAGCGCTTGCTTTTATTTCGCGTAGAGTTCGTAACAGAAAATCGAATATTGAATTAAAATATTTTTATTTTTGTATGAAAGTCTGATGAATTATAAAAGAAAAAATTTGAAAAGTCATAGAACAAAAGTTGTTGTTTATGATGTCAGTAATATAGTCCTGAGAGGTTGTTAGTGTTTTACCAATAACCCTGTATAATGTTTACCTGCAGCAGTTCATCCGTATCCTTCCTCATCTCAGACATCTGCTGCTGGCTGCTGGAGCTACATTCAAGCAACTTGTCTTTCAGGTCTGCTACGTTTTTAAGAAGTTCTCCTTTCTCTTTATCCCACTTTGCTTTATACTGCTTGTGTCCTGCTTTTTCCTGCATAAAATTAAAATGTGAAATATGTGACTACAGCATATCAAATAGTACATATGGTACCTACTTTACAGTAATTTATGACGGAGATAGACACAAGAAAGTTGTTATGTATTTTCTGCAGGCTTAGCACGAGAACCGTTGAGAAGCGTTTTGTTAACGGAAGAGTAGACAAAAATTACGTTTTCGTGTAGACAGTAGAAAGTTTTCTACGGTCCCACTGCCCACTGCTGGTAGCGACGCCAGCACATCAAGCTACCCGGAACTGTCAAATTTTCCCAATCAACCTTGAACCTAATGCTTTAGCGATAAAGTAGAAAATCTATTAAAGAAATTTGACAGATTGTAGTAGTAGCTTGATGTGCTGGCTGGCGTCTGTACACCAGCCGGCTTAGCATGACGCTTTCTATTTCTACTCTCCTGAAATCTCTTGTCTACCCTTCTCCGACTCAGATTTAGCCCTGGGTTTTTAGTAAACAGCGTCTTTTCTATAGCAACAATTTTACATTATTTTTGCGTTTCGTTCTGAAACTAACTTCGACCCGAAACTACTACTAACCCTGCTAGGCATGGTTTCTTGGGGTGTAAGAATAATTAGAACAAAATCGTTCGTTGTTCAATGGCACATTATAGGTACTTACTAAATGCATTGCGCTATTCATCAATCACTAGATTTGGTATGTTTAGTAATTAAATTTGATAATTTAATGACTAAATTAGGAGAAATAGTAATTTTTTTTTGAAATAGTTATTCAACAGTTTTTAAACAACACAACTCAAGTTCGTTACCTGTTTGATTTAAAATTATATACAAAACGCTTTTCTAACAACTATTGTAGCATTATTTGAAAAAGGTTGTGGCAGTGTCATTGTAACTACATATAAATTACAATTTCACCTGATCATAGTCATCAGGTCCTGTTCCCTCCTCTTTAGCATTTCCAGTCTATCCGTCATGCTAGAAACAGTTCTCTCGTCGCTCTTGTGTTGTGCTATCAGGCAACCTTTCTCCTCTTCAAATAAGATTTGCATCTCCATGCGTTTATTGCGCTGTTGGTTTACCTGGATTTCTAGCTGTACTACCTAAAAGTTAATTAGTAGGTAATTTAAATTATTGTGGATCTTGTATGTCAATACAAACATTTCATCACTGGATAATTCTCAATTTTTTTAACAGTTAGAACCTGTTCTAGAATAGCAATTTCTCAGAGACAACGAACACACTAACACTAGCAATGAATTTCATTTTGACAGTTCAACAACATTCATTGCATTGTTTACGTTGTTGAGCAGACAAATTGTTCGGACATACATTCACAGTACAGCAATGGCTTCCGTTTAAAGACATTTTATTTCTCAAAATAAAAAAGAACATTACGGTTCACTTACATATTGAGAAATGTATAGAAAATATATGTAGGAGAAGGTATGTCTGTCTCTCGTTAACATCAGGCATATTTTAATTACTGTGGGCGTACTATGGGTAGTATTGGTTATAGCACAATAGAAAAACGGCTTACAGTTCAAATCAGATTATAATTTACGAACAAGTTAGTCACACTAGCGAATCACATACTCACACAACTCAACGATACAGAACGCAGACAGTTTCTAAACACACGTTGTTCGTACAATGTCCAATGTTTCGATGATCCCGAGAGCTCTGCTCACACCGTTCTTGTAGCTGTCGCTCTCGTCCACCTCCACGAACTCAGGCCAGACGTCTAGCGATAAGATATCAAGAAAAGATATCATGCGTCCCACAAACTTATGGCTGAAAATAAATGTTAGGTTGGTCAAAAATTAGTGGAATGTTACCATATATGTTTCATGTTTCACCATCTTTTCTTTTATGTATGTTTATTTTTATTATAGGTCATGTTTTGATTTTTGTTTTTTTGTTTTGTGTCGAATCATATGTTGAATAGTTTATTTTATTTTCTTGTTTTGATTGTTGTTTTTATTTATTTATGTATAATTGCATGCTGCACTGGTTAACGTCATCACGTCAACGCCGGCTGCCGCTGAAAACCAGCGCTTGGGCTCTGTCTCGTATAGGGTCTTAGCATTATGCTAAGCGATGGCCGTTTTGCGTGAATGTGACGCATGTTTACCCCCAACTTGTTTTTTTGTGTGCTAAGTCCTTTTTTCATGCGTCATGTTTGCCGCAAATAAATGCATTTTCTTTCTTTCTTTCTAGTGTTGTAAATGCTAAGCTTCTATGCCCTTGGTCTGAAAGAAACGTCGAGCTAGGTTGGTTAAAAAAGTATGTGTTGGAAAGACATCATGCTTCCTACAAACTTATGGCTGAAAATAAATGTTATGTTGGTCAAAAATTAAAGTGTTGTAAATGCTAAGCTTCTATGCTCTTGTCTGAAAGAAATGTTAAGCTAGGTTGGTAAAAAAATAATGTTTTGTAAAGACGTCATTGCTTCAAGCTGCAAAAAGCTGTTCACTAAAAAAAAACTTGAGTCGAAAGGGGCTTTAAAGCTTCTACGTTCTGGTCTGAAAGAAACGTCGAGCTAGATTCGTCAAAAAAATCATGTGTTGGTAAAACAGCATTCATCCGACAAGATCATGGTCATAGCTGAAAAAAAATTGTTAGGTTGGTCAAAAAATTGTTTTGTAAATGCTTAGCTTCTGTGCTATTGTCTGGAAAAATGTAAAGCAAAATAAAAAAAGGCTTCAAAAAAATATGTCTTGAAAAGATATCATGCATCCTACAAACTTATGGCTGAAAATAAACGTCATGTTGGTCAAAAATTAAAGTGTTGTAAATGCTAAGCTTCTATGCTCTTGTCTGAAAGAAATATGCTAGGTTGGTAAAACAAATAATGTTTTCTAAAGACGTCATGCTTCAAGCTGCAAAGAGCTGTTCACTAAAAAAAACTTGAGTCGAAAGGGGCTTTAAAGCTTCTACGTTCTGGTCTGAAAGAAACGTCGAGCTAGATTCGTCAAAAAAATCATGTGTTGGTAAAACAGCATTCATCCGACAAGATCATGGTCATAGCTGAAAAAAAATTGTTAGGTTGGTCAAAAAATAGTTTTGTAAATGCTTAGCTTCTGTGCTATTGTCTGGAAAAATGTAAAGCAAAATAAAAAAAGGCTTCAAAAAAATATGTCTTGAAAAGATATCATGCATCCTACAAACTTATGGCTGAAAATAAACGTCATGTTGGTCAAAAATTAAAGTGTTGTAAATGCTAAGCTTCTATGCTCTTGTCTGAAAGAAATATGCTAGGTTGGTAAAAAAAATAATGTTTTCTAAAGACGTCATGCTTCAAGCTGCAAAAAGCTGTTCACTAAAAAAACTTGAGTCGAAAGGTTTTATGTTTCTGCCCTCTTGTCTGATAAAAAGAAGAAACAGTGTGTTGTAAAGACATCAAGCTGCCACCAAGCTCTTGGCTTAAAATAAGGTATAATGGTCAAAAAATTTAGTCTTGTAAAGGCTTTAAAGCTTCTACGTTCTGGTCTGAAAGAAACGTCGAGCTAGATTCGTCAAAAAAAATCATGTGTTGGTAAAACACCATTCATCCGACAAGATCATGGTCATAGCTGAAAAAAAATTGTTAGGTTGGTCAAAAAATGTTGTTGTAATGCTAAGCTTCTGTGCTGTTGTCTGGAAAAATGCAAAGGAAAATAAAAAAGTCTTAAAAAAAATATGTTGAGAAGATATCATGCGTACCACAAACTTATGGCTGAAAATAAACGTTATGTTGGTCAAAAATTAAAGTGTTGTAAATGCTAAGCTTCTATGCTCTTGTCTGAAAGAAATGTTAAGCTAGGTTGGTAAAAAAATAATGTTTTGTAAAGACGTCATTGCTTCAAGCTGCAAAAAGCTGTTCACTAAAAAAAAACTTGAGTCGAAAGGGGCTTTAAAGCTTCTACGTTCTGGTCTGAAAGAAACGTCGAGCTAGATTCGTCAAAAAAATCATGTGTTGGTAAAACAGCATTCATCCGACAAGATCATGGTCATAGCTGAAAAAAAATTGTTAGGTTGGTCAAAAAATAGTTTTGTAAATGCTTAGCTTCTGTGCTATTGTCTGGAAAAATGTAAAGCAAAATAAAAAAAGGCTTCAAAAAAATATGTCTTGAAAAGATATCATGCATCCTACAAACTTATGGCTGAAAATAAACGTCATGTTGGTCAAAAATTAAAGTGTTGTAAATGCTAAGCTTCTATGCTCTTGTCTGAAAGAAATATGCTAGGTTGGTAAAAAAAATAATGTTTTCTAAAGACGTCATGCTTCAAGCTGCAAAAAGCTGTTCACTAAAAAAACTTGAGTCGAAAGGTTTTATGTTTCTGCCCTCTTGTCTGATAAAAAGAAGAAACAGTGTGTTGTAAAGACATCAAGCTGCCACCAAGCTCTTGGCTTAAAATAAGGTATAATGGTCAAAAAATTTAGTCTTGTAAAGGCTTTAAAGCTTCTACGTTCTGGTCTGAAAGAAACGTCGAGCTAGATTCGTCAAAAAAAATCATGTGTTGGTAAAACAGCATTCATCCGACAAGATCATGGTCATAGCTGAAAAAAAATTGTTAGGTTGGTCAAAAAATGTTGTTGTAATGCTAAGCTTCTGTGCTGTTGTCTGGAAAAATGCAAAGGAAAATAAAAAAGTCTTAAAAAAAATATGTTGAGAAGATATCATGCGTACCACAAACTTATGGCTGAAAATAAACGTTATGTTGGTCAAAAATTAAAGTGTTGTAAATGCTAAGCTTCTATGCTCTTGTCTGAAAGAAATGTTAAGCTAGGTTGGTAAAAAAATAATGTTTTGTAAAGACGTCATTGCTTCAAGCTGCAAAAAGCTGTTCACTAAAAAAAAACTTGAGTCGAAAGGGGCTTTAAAGCTTCTACGTTCTGGTCTGAAAGAAACGTCGAGCTAGATTCGTCAAAAAAATCATGTGTTGGTAAAACAGCATTCATCCGACAAGATCATGGTCATAGCTGAAAAAAAATTATTAGGTTGGTCAAAAAATAGTTTTGTAAATGCTTAGCTTCTGTGCTATTGTCTGGAAAAATGTAAAGCAAAATAAAAAAAGGCTTCAAAAAAATATGTCTTGAAAAGATATCATGCATCCTACAAACTTATGGCTGAAAATAAACGTCATGTTGGTCAAAAATTAAAGTGTTGTAAATGCTAAGCTTCTATGCTCTTGTCTGAAAGAAATGTTAAGCTAGGTTGGTAAAAAAATAATGTTTTGTAAAGACGTCATTGCTTCAAGCTGCAAAAAGCTGTTCACTAAAAAAAATTTGAGTCGAAAGGGGCTTTAAAGCTTCTACGTTCTGGTCTGAAAGAAACGTCGAGCTAGATTCGTCAAAAAAATCATGTGTTGGTAAAACAGCATTCATCCGACAAGATCATGGTCATAGCAGAAAAAAAATTGTTAGGTTGGTCAAAAAATGTTGTTGTAATGCTAAGCTTCTGTGCTGTTGTCTGGAAAAATGCAAAGGAAAATAAAAAAGTCTTAAAAAAAATAATTTGAAAAGATATCATGCGTACCACAAACTTATGGCTGAAAATAAACGTCATGTTGGTCAAAAATTAAAGTGTTGTAAATGCTAAGCTTCTATGCTCTTGTCTGAAAGAAATATGCTAGGTTGGTAAAAAAAATAATGTTTTCTAAAGACGTCATGCTTCAAGCTGCAAAAAGCTGTTCACTAAAAAAAACTTGAGTCGAAAGGGGCTTTAAAGCTTCTACGTTCTGGCCTGAAAGAAACGTCGAGCTAGATTCGTCAAAAAAATCATGTGTTGGTAAAACAGCATTCATCCGACAAGATCATGGTCATAGCTGAAAAAAAATTGTTAGGTTGGTCAAAAAATAGTTTTGTAAATGCTTAGCTTCTGTGCTATTGTCTGGAAAAATGTAAAGCAAAATAAAAAAAGGCTTCAAAAAAATATGTCTTGAAAAGATATCATGCATCCTACAAACTTATGGCTGAAAATAAACGTCATGTTGGTCAAAAATTAAAGTGTTGTAAATGCTAAGCTTCTATGCTCTTGTCTGAAAGAAATATGCTAGGTTGGTAAAAAAAATAATGTTTTCTAAAGACGTCATGCTTCAAGCTGCAAAAAGCTGTTCACTAAAAAAACTTGAGTCGAAAGGTTTTATGTTTCTGCCCTCTTGTCTGATAAAAAGAAGAAACAGTGTGTTGTAAAGACATCAAGCTGCCACCAAGCTCTTGGCTTAAAATAAGGTATAATGGTCAAAAAATTAAATCTTGTAAAGGCTTTAAAGCTTCTACGTTCTGGTCTGAAAGAAACGTCGAGCTAGATTCGTCAAAAAAATCATGTGTTGGTAAAACAGCAATCATCCGACAAGATCATGGTCATAGCTGAAAAAAAATTGTTAGGTTGGTCAAAAAATGTTGTTGTAATGCTAAGCTTCTGTGCTGTTGTCTGGAAAAATGCAAAGGAAAATAAAAAAGTCTTAAAAAAAATATGTTGAAAAGATATCATGCTTACCACAAACTTATGGCTGAAAATAAACGTTATGTTGGTCAAAAATTAAAGTGTTGTAAATGCTAAGCTTCTATGCTCTTGTCTGAAAGAAATGTTAAGCTAGGTTGGTAAAAAAATAATGTTTTGTAAAGACGTCATTGCTTCAAGCTGCAAAAAGCTGTTCACTAAAAAAAAACTTGTCGAAAGGGGCTTTAAAGCTTCTACGTTCTGGTCTGAAAGAAACGTCGAGCTAGATTCGTCAAAAAAATCATGTGTTGGTAAAACAGCATTCATCCGACAAGATCATGGTCATAGCTGAAAAAAAATTATTAGGTTGGTCAAAAAATAGTTTTGTAAATGCTTAGCTTCTGTGCTATTGTCTGGAAAAATGTAAAGCAAAATAAAAAAAGGCTTCAAAAAAATATGTCTTGAAAAGATATCATGCATCCTACAAACTTATGGCTGAAAATAAACGTCATGTTGGTCAAAAATTAAAGTGTTGTAAATGCTAAGCTTCTATGCTCTTGTCTGAAAGAAATATGCTAGGTTGGTAAAAAAAATAATGTTTTCTAAAGACGTCATGCTTCAAGCTGCAAAAAGCTGTTCACTAAAAAAAACTTGAGTCGAAAGGGGCTTTAAAGCTTCTACGTTCTGGTCTGAAAGAAACGTCGAGCTAGATTCGTCAAAAAAATCATGTGTTGGTAAAACAGCATTCATCCGGCAAGATCATAGTCATAGCTGAAAAAAAATTGTTAGGTTGGTCAAAGAATAGTTTTGTAAATGCTTAGCTTCTGCGCTATTGTCTGGAAAAATGTAAAGCAAAATGAAAATAGGCTTCAAAAAAATATGTCTTGAAAAGATATCATGCATCCTACAAACTTATGGCTGAAAATAAACGTCATGTTGGTCAAAAATTAAAGTGTTGTAAATGCTAAGCTTCTATGCTCTTGTCTTAAAGAAATATGCTAGGTTGGTAAAAAAAATAATGTTTTCTAAAGACATCATGCTTCAAGCTGCAAAAAGCTGTTCACTAAAAAAACTTGAGTCGAAAGGTTTTATGTTTCTGCCCTCTTGTCTGATAAAAAGAAGAAACAGTGTGTTGTAAAGACATCAAGCTGCCACCAAGCTCTTGGCTTAAAATAAGGTATAATGGTCAAAAAATTAAGTCTTGTAAAGGCTTTAAAGCTTCTACGTTCTGGTCTGAAAGAAACGTCGAGCTAGATTCGTCAAAAAAATCATGTGTTGGTAAAACAGCATTCATCCGACAAGATCATGGTCATAGCTGAAAAAAAAATTGTTAGGTTGGTCAACAAATGTTGTTGTAATGCTAAGCTTCTGTGCTGTTGTCTGGAAAAATGCAAAGGAAAATAAAAAAGTCTTAAAAAAAATATGTTGAAAAGATATCATGCGTACCACAAACTTATGGCTGAAAATAAACGTTATGTTGGTCAAAAATTAAAGTGTTGTAAATGCTAAGCTTCTATGCTCTTGTCTGAAAGAAATGTTAAGCTAGGTTGGTAAAAAAATAATGTTTTGTAAAGACGTCATTGCTTCAAGCTACAAAAAGCTGTTCACTAAAAAAAACTTGAGTCGAAAGGGGCTTTAAAGCTTCTACGTTCTGGTCTGAAAGAAACGTCGAGCTAGATTCGTCAAAAAAATCATGTGTTGGTAAAACAGCATTCATCCGACAAGATCATGGTCATAGCTGAAGAAAAATTATTAGGTTGGTCAAAAAATAGTTTTGTAAATGCTTAGCTTCTGTGCTATTGTCTGGAAAAATGTAAAGCAAAATAAAAAAAGGCTTCAAAAAAATATGTCTTGAAAAGATATCATGCATCCTACAAACTTATGGCTGAAAATAAACGTTATGTTAGTCAAAAATTAAAGTGTTGTAAATGCTAAGCTTCTATGCTCTTGTCTGAAAGAAATCTTAAGCTAGGTTGGTAAAAAAATTATGTTTTGTAAAGACGTCATGCTTCAAGCTGCAAAAAGCTGTTCACTAAAAAAAACTTGAGTCGAAAGGGGCTTTAAAGCTTCTACGTTCTGGTCTGAAAGAAACGTCGAGCTAGATTCGTCAAAAAAATCATGTGTTGGTAAAACAGCATTCATCCGACAAGATCATGGTCATAGCTGAAAAAAAATTGTTAGGTTGGTCAAAAAATGTTGTTGTAATGCTAAGCTTCTGTGCTGTTGTCTGGAAAAATGCAAAGGAAAATAAAAAAGTCTTAAAAAAAATATGTTGAAAAGATATCATGCGTACCACAAACTTATGGCTGAAAATAAACGTTATGTTGGTCAAAAATTAAAGTGTTGTAAATGCTAAGCTTCTATGCTCTTGTCTGAAAGAAATG
Organism: Apamea epomidion; assembly: GCA_947507525.1. Lineage (NCBI taxonomy): Eukaryota > Metazoa > Arthropoda > Insecta > Lepidoptera > Noctuidae > Apamea > Apamea epomidion. Next base: position 1,610,033 of record OX382251.1, on the reverse strand, counting down.
TTAAGCTAGGTTGGTAAAAAAATTATGTTTTGTAAAGACGTCATTGCTTCAAGCTGCAAAAAGCTGTTCACTAAAAAAAAACTTGAGTCGAAAGGGGCTTTAAAGCTTCTACGTTCTGGTCTGAAAGAAACGTCGAGCTAGATTCGTCAAAAAAATCATGTGTTGGTAAAACAGCATTCATCCGACAAGATTATGGTCATAGCTGAAAAAAAATTGTTAGGTTGGTCAAAAAATAGTTTTGTAAATGCTTAGCTTCTGTGCTATTGTCTGGAAAAATGTAAAGCAAAATAAAAAAAGGCTTCAAAAAAATATGTCTTGAAAAGATATCATGCATCCTACAAACTTATGGCTGAAAATAAACGTCATGTTGGTCAAAAATTAAAGTGTTGTAAATGCTAAGCTTCTATGCTCTTGTCTGAAAGAAATATGCTAGGTTGGTAAAAAAAATAATGTTTTCTAAAGACGTCATGCTTCAAGCTGCAAAAAGCTGTTCACTAAAAAAACTTGAGTCGAAAGGTTTTATGTTTCTGCCCTCTTGTCTGATAAAAAGAAGAAACAGTGTGTTGTAAAGACATCAAGCTGCCACCAAGCTCTTGGCTTAAAATAAGGTATAATGGTCAAAAAATTAAGTCTTGTAAAGGCTTTAAAGCTCCTACGTTCTGGTCTGAAAGCAACGTCGAGCTAGATTGGTCAAAAAAATGATGTGTTGGTAAAACAGCATTCATCCGACAAGATCATGGTCATAGCTGAAAAAAAATTGTTAGGTTGGTCAAAAAATGTTGTTGTAAATGCTAAGCTTCTGTGCTGTTGTCTGGAAAAATGCAAAGGAAAATAAAAAAGTCTTAAAAAAAATATGTTGAAAAGATATCATGCGTACCACAAACTTATGGCTGAAAATAAACGTTATGTTGGTCAAAAATTAAAGTGTTGTAAATGCTAAGCTTCTATGCTCTTGTCTGAAAGAAATGTTAAGCTAGGTTGGTAAAAAAATAATGTTTTGTAAAGACGTCATTGCTTCAGGCTGCAAAAAGCTGTTCACTAAAAAAAAAACTTGAGTCGAAAGGGGCTTTAAAGCTTCTACAGGGTGTGCCATAAGGGTGTTGGCGGTTTAAATATTCGATTTAAAAAAAACTACGAAACATAACACAAATATATTTGTATTGTTAAAAAGTAGAAGCATAGGAATTTTTAAGACTTAAAAATAATGTTGTCCAAATGGCTTCCCTCGGCTGCTTGGCACTCTTGGAACCGAAGTCGCAAATTTTGGAAAACTCGTTGAAAAGTTGTTTTCGGTATTTTGTTACTTTCCTGAATATTCCTCTTTTTTTTTTTTTTTTTTTTTTTTTTTCTGGGTGGGAAATCATCAAATGACTCCTCCCGCTCTGGGCGGAGCAGAAGGGAGTGTCAGACTTTTACTGACTAAAACCCACCCGTGTTCCTTCAGTTGCCTCTGCCAGGGGCCACGGTATCTCTTTCGAACAACCCGCAGCCCCGGCGGCATCGGCCCTAGCGGACCCTGTCAGTTCGTGCTGACAGCTGATAATATTCCTCTTCAGCTGCTCTAAATTGGTCGGATTATTCTCGTAAACTACCGATTTGAGGTAGCCCCATAGAAAATAATCGCATGGAGAGAGATCGGGGCTATGTGGGGGCCATTCAATATCCCCCCTTTTCGAGATGAGTTTTCCGGGAAAAACACTTTTCAGCAGCTCTATGGATACCCTAGCCGTATGACATGTGGCCCCATCCTGTTGAAACCACATCCTCGAGGTATTGCCTTGAAGTTCTTGCAAAGCTGGCACCAAAAAGTCTGTTATCATGTTGCAATAATTGTTAGCTCTAACCGTCATCGCTTGCCCTCTTTCGTCCTCAAAAAAGTATGGCCCAATAATACCGGTTGACGTTATCCCAGCCCACACGACAAGCTTAGGGCTGTGAAGTGGACGTTCATGCAAGCGTCGGGGATTAGTCTCGGACCAGAACCGACAATTTTGCTTGTTCACATGGCCATTAAGGTGAAAATTAGCCTCATCACTAAAAATCACGTTGTTGAAATTGTTGAACCGCTCGAGCATCAAATTGACAAAGTTAAGTCGGTTATTGGCATGATTGGGTTTTAATTCTTGGACTATCTGAATCTTATAAGCCTTCAAATGCAGATCACGTTTCAAAATTCGTCGCAAAGTTGTTCTTTTGACGTCCAAAGACTGACTTCTCTTACGTGTTGACTGTTGCGGATTTCGCTGAACTGAAACACGAACACACTCCACAATGTCGGCTGATCTTGCAGAAACTGGGCGACCACGAGCCGTAATTGGTACTGTTGAGCCGGATGTTTCAAACATTCTGATCCATTTTCGTAACACATTGGCGCTTGGAACTTCACTTAAATCGCGTAAACCGTGTTCATGCCGATACAAACGTCGTGCAGTAATCACTGATTTATTGTTTTCGTAATACGCTCGGACACAAAATGCACGCTGCACTCCCGTGTACGGCTCCATGGCGACTAAGTTTCCAGGAAGCGGCGCAGCGAACAACATATCCCCCCGGCACCCCGCGCCGCGCGTTACCGAGAAATTGAAGAATTAAATCGCCAACACTGATATGGCCCACCCTGTACATTCTGGTCTGAAAGAAACGTCGAGCTAGATTCGTCAAAAAAATCATGTGTTGGTAAAACAGCATTCATCCGACAAGATCATGGTCATAGCTGAAAAAAAATTGTTAGGTTGGTCAAAAATATAGTTTTGTATATGCTAAGCTTCTGTGCTGTTGTCTGGAAAAATGCAAAGGAAAATAAAAAAGTCTTAAAAAAAATATGTTGAAAAGATGTCATGCGTACCACAAACTTATGACTGAAAATAAACGTTATGTTGGTCAAAAATTAAAGTGTTGTAAATGCTAAGCTTCTATGCTCTTGTCTGAAAGAAATGTTAAGCTAGGTTGGTAAAAAAATAATGTTTTGTAAAGACGTCATGCTTCAAGCTGCAAAAAGCTGTTCACTAAAAAAAACTTGAGTTGAAAGGTTTTATGTTTCTGCCCTCTTGTCTGAAAAAAAGAAGAAACAGTGTGTTGTAAAGACATCAAGCTGCCACCAAGCTCTTGGCTTAAAATAAGGTATAATGGTAAAATAATTAAGTCTTGTAAAGGCTTTAAAGCTTCTACGTTCTGGTCTGAAAGAAACGTCGAGCTAGATTGGTCAAAAAAATTATGTGTTAGTAAAACAGCATTCATCCGACAAGATCATGGTCATAGCTGAAAAAAAATTGTTAGGTTGGTCAAAAAATGTTGTTGTAAATCCTAAGCTTCTGTGCTGTTGTCTGGAAAAATGCAAAGGAAAATAAAAAAGTCTTAAAAAAAATATGTTGTAAAAAAGATATCATGCATCCTACAAACTTATGGCTGAAAATAAATGTTATGTTGGTCAAAAATTAAAGTGTTGTAAATGCTAAGCTTCTATGCTCTTGTCTGAAAGAAATGTTAAGCTAGAGGTTGGTAAAAGAATAATGTTTTGTAAAGACGTCATGCTTCAAGCTGCAAAAAACTGTTGCTGCAATAAAATGTTGCCAATTCTGTTAGTGATAGTCCAAGTGATATTCAGTCATGTTTCAAATCCGCAAAACATCTCATGTACGCCGATGACATGAAAATATACATGTGTGTAAAATCCGGATTTGATTGTGAACTGATACAGCGTGATGCATTATTCAAGTATTATCAGCAAAATAATATTACTGTCAATGTCTCGAAATGTCGATGCATTACCTTTAGCCGTTCTAAATACCCAACTAAGTATCCTTATGGATTTAATAATAATTTGATCGAAAGGGTTGATGTAGTCACGGATCTTGGTATAAAGTTGGATTCCAAATTGCTCTTTGACCAACATATTGATATTATCACCAATAGAGCCTGTCGTAACCTAGGGTTTGTAATGCGTACTTGTAAGCTTTTTAGTAACTGTGATAGTCTAAAGATTATATACTTTGCATATGTGTGTAGTATTTTGGAGTACTGTAGCCCAATCTGGTCACCCCAATACGAGGTATATACTAAAAGGATGGAAAGTTTACAGAAAAAGTTTGTAAAATTCCTAACCTGCAAATCCCGGAAACGTCATGATTCCTATGCCCGAGACTGCAAACACTATGATATGCTTCCCCTTGTGGATAGGCGTAAGATGTTGGATATGCTTTTTCTCTTTGATATCCTGCGAGGTCGCTTGGACAGCAGTGATTTGCTATCATGTATAGATTTATGTACCCCAAAAATACGTACCAGACACACAAAATCACTCAGTATCCCTGGCTGCCGTACAAAATACGGGAGAAATGCTGTTCTGACCCGACTGCCTCGCATCTATTCTGAAAGTTTTGAAAGTGTCGATATATTTCATTCATCCAAACAATCATACCGGAAACAAGTCAAGCAGATATTGTTTAGTAATCTATTAGGCGCCAAGGCGGTTGCCTCCCCGACGCCTCCTTCTCCGAGCAGGATCAGCCCTCTCCCGATCCCGCTCGGCGGCCTCCGTCTTGACCATCACGGTCTCACAGAAGGAGGCTACTTCCGTCCAATTATCTGTCTCTGCCAGCATAGCCCTCACTACTGCCGGCAGAGACAGGTCTCGCCCGATCCTGGCAACCAGGACCCGCCGCTCGGAGGCCCAAGCAGGGCACTCCTCGAGCGTTTTAAATGGAACCTGGCATACCTACTCCGCCACTTGGTTTTGTTTTTTATCAAAATGGCAGCCACGCATGTAACTTATATAAATCAATAGCTGACATCAATGCAAACAGAAAACATACTAGGATAAAATCCCGTAAAGCGTCACATTTCCGAGATATGATAATTTTACTAACAATATTAAGCTATAATATTAATAAACTACCCTATGTCTTATCGTAAATTCACTTCTTGCCATAATTAACGTTTTTGGACATAAAAGGAATATTTTTAAAAGAAAATATGAATATGAAAATAAATACAAAAACTATTAAACATTTGCAACAATTTTATAGCAATGCTAATTCTTTGGCCAAAGAACGACCCAGCCCTCTGATCACGCGAAGTGTCGACCAGTCGGCGAGAAAATTCATAAAAAGGAGACGCGCACTCGGGCCCGAGCGTTTCGGCCCCAAACGAACCAAAACTACTAAATAAAACGTATTTTTGAAAAAAACAAAAAAAAAACGTGTTTCAAATTACTGTAAGTTTTTTAAATTCATTTACCTTAGCCTGTCGCTGCCAGTCTATATAGGAGTCTCTCTCATATTCCGACTCCCTGAATTTCGTGTTGATGCTCTGCAGTTCGAAGGCCTGCTTCTCCAGTTTAGTCCTGAGGACAGTACAGTATTTGGCCCTTTCGGTCTGCCTCTTTACTTCGGCCTTTAGAATTTGTACTTCTGACTGGGCGCTTTCTAAACTCTGTAGAGAAAAAATAAAAGGCATAATATGGGGCAGCTCGATGTGAAAGAGGGTATGCTGTTATTATGTAATAAATTTGTAAATAGACCAAGGGCTTGGTTGCCGGAAAGTGGCTGCATCAGCCTAAATAAAGAAATATGCGACATCCAAAAAGATTAGGTACTGCTACATCTAGTTATCCAAAACTAGAAATAGGTACGAAACAAAATCGAAGAGTCTAATGTGTTTGCAATTTCACTGGCACATATACAGGGTGTCCAGTGGCAGAATTCTAAAGAGAATGACCAAAAGTCGTATCAAAAACTCTCTCTCTCTCAATTATTTTCATATTTTTTTTACGACATTACGCGTCAGGGATTTGATTTTTGAACAGGGAATTTAATTTGAAGGGGAAAAAAAGTGTTGATATTTTTTTATTCCCTTTTCATAACTTTCCGTTTCAAATTATATGATTATAACCTTGAATTTTGAAAGTGTCATGATCACGTCTTTCAGAAAACATGTAAAACAATTATATATACTTCGCCGATTCTACATTATTAAAAATAACTAGAATAGAATAGGCTGTTTTTTAGAGCAATAATAGCCGTTCGGGTATGACATACTTATCAAACAAAATAAAGTACCTAGTTTTTAGGTTATTTAAATTTATTTGAAAATCTCCTAAACCCGGGTTTGGTTTACAAAAAGAACTTTTGTAGGAGTTAATATGATAAGTGTAGTCTATAAAACACAATGTTTGACTTTGATGCAGCATGGTAGGTACGGGATACCAAACAACCATGAGCATTGTCCTTTGAAAAATTGTAGAAAAAAAAAAAACTACACTTGTAATACAAAGAATGTTTATTGTTATTAAAAAAAAAAAATGTGGATTTTATTTTTTGAAAACCACCTCCAAATGGTGACCATCGAGCCTAGCACACTCTTCAAGTCTACCACGCATGTTTTCAAAAACGCGTTTACAGAGCGACTGAATCGTGTAAATCTTGAACGATTTGAATTTTATACATTATAACCGCGCTCTTTAGCTCTTTAGGTAGTTTATTATATTGTTGTACTCCCGCAAAAATAATTGTTCTCTGGCCATTGACTGTTCGCACTCGCGGTAGGAAAATGTGCTCCTTCCTACGACAGCTACGATTATGCACTTGATGTATTTTAGTGAAGTGTATTTGTGAGAGAATGGACTTGCTTAGAATTTTTCTTATGAGTATGCTGGTACAGTATGCATGAAGTTGTTTAATACTCATGAGTTTCGTTTCCCTGTAAATGTTGTAAATGTTGTGGGTGTAAGGTAATCATAGTGGAATAATAGTTTTATAATTTTATTTTGAGCGATCTGTAGGTCCTTTTGGCTAGTTTTATCTAACCCCCGCTCCAATCCGCTGAATTTTGTACTAGACACGGCAGTTTGTTTACCTAACTAGCGCTTGCTGTTACTTCGCGTAGAATTCGTAACAGAAAATCGAATATTGAATCGAAATATTTTTATTTTTGTATGAAAGTCTGATGAATTAAAATCTGATGAATTATAAAAGAAAAAAAAAGAAAATTTGAAAAGTCATAGAACAAAAGTTGTTGTTTATGATATCAGTAATATAGTCCTGAGAGGTTGTTAGTGTTTTACCAATAACCCTGTATAATGTTTACCTGCAGCAGTTCATCCGTATCCTTCCTCATCTCAGACGTCTGCTGCTGGCTGCTGGAGCTACATTCAAGCAACTTGTCTTTAAGGTCTGCTACGTGTTTAAGAAGTAACCGTTCGTTCTGAGTAACCAGCACATATGATTGTTTTGGTCTCCAGGACTATAACTTGTGCGTCAAATAATTTTCCCGTAGTTACAGGTTCATTAATATCACAAAGAACAAAGCCTACAGACACCTCTTCTTCTTCAATGCCTTTGACTTTTATCTTCACATTTTCTCCAGAGCCAACTGATGTCACTTCAATGTTGTCAGACCACAGCTGATCTACAATAACTTATACTTTGTTCGGCATAAGAAGTAGAGTACTGCCCTTATAAGTACTGCCTGCTTCCACCTTTCCCATCAGGACAGTTCCCATCCATGTCTTTAAACTTATCCACAATGGGAAGAACAAAGGGACCATCTGTGTTTCTCTTAAAAGATGGCATTTCATCTATTAGTTGTATAAAAGATGGCCCACGGTACCACGGACAGATGTCCTCGGACACCTTTTCTAGCAACCCTAGAACATCCTCCTTTTTTGAAGTCGGTTAAAAATAAAGTAACTAATAAACTCCGCAGTAGTCTACGGAGTTTATTAGCTACTTTTTATTTTTTGACGCTTACAAGCTATGCGCCCGCCCGGTGGGTTTTCCCATCGGCGAATTTGACGAAATTCCATACAAACTTTGATACTAAAATCCTTTTTTAGCACTCACATTTGTTCTAAAGCTGTGCTAGATAATAATAATGTGTTGCGACTGGCTAAGTTGAATAGGTTATTTGGTAGTCGTTTAATACGTCAAGAAAAAAATCTGCGCTGCTCGTTTTGTTCCTTTCATTGCTATGGGGAGAGAATTAGCTAAAGCGAAAAAGCACGATACAGCACAGCGCTGTAAACCAAGTTTTTTATTAGTTTGACTTTTTAAAATCAGATTGAGCTGTGCGGCCTGCGCGTGATGTTCTTTGCGAGTCTGCACGACGGAAGGTGTCAATGTGATATTATTATGATACTATAAGGACGGGACTTAGACACAATGAAACATCTGTAATGCTGGTTGGATACTGAGTATATTTGGTCCAATAGATATTATTATAAGCACGCACACAAGCATACATACGTCAAATACATACTACATCATACCTCCCCTCGGTAAAATAAGGTGAAATATAAAATACATTTTATTTTTTACCTTAGGATAACATTTAAAACTTAAAAACTATATGCATTAAAATCATCTAATTGTTATTTAAACAATGATTGCTTGTTTTATAAACATTAACCGAGCGCGTAACTAGATCTCCATCATCAAGTCATTAACATTATTGTTATCTAAACATAAATGGTCTTACTATTCTACTTATACATAATTATACAATCCAGTATGTGGTGCAATTTATGTGTTGCAATTGAATGAGATTTATAAACATTCGCTTAATGTTTCATATGGTCTATAGCTAACGATGATTACCTAAGTCAAACATAATTAGTCATAGTACAATTTCGTACCATTCTTATGAACTAAATCTAATTTACCATTAATATTCACCTCCACATTGGGTGACAGATCTCGGACAACCTCGTAGGGTCCCGTATAAAGGTTCGTCAACTTATTACCAGTTTCGCTTTTAATTAATAAACAGTCTCCCTGTTTATATTTAGTAGGACTTATGTGGTGATCATATTTATCTTTCCTTTGTAATTTACTTTTGATTAAATTATCTCTCGCCTCTGTTTGTGATATCTGTATCGATATTTGAGCTCGAGGGGGTAGCTATCATAGTTATATAGTGGCTCTACGGATTTGGTAAGATTACTTGGCAAATTACATATCTTTCCATAGACGAGTTCAAATGGCGTAAATTTTGTTGAAGTGTGTACCGTCGTGTTGTATGCAAAGCACCAAAATGGGAGCCAAGTGCTCCATGAGTCTGGTTTATTTTCTGTCTGTATTCTTAAAAACGCCCCTAAACTTTTGTGTGAGTTCTCTAAAGCCCCGATACTTTCATGATGATATGCTGTTGAATTTAATTTAGTGATATTAAGTATTTTACATACCTCTTTAAAGGTGTCAGACATAAATTCCGCACCTCGATCAGTAGCAACCTCTCTTGGAACGCCGTGTTGGAGAATAAAGTTGTTCACGAACACTCGTGCGACTTCTTCTGATGTTTTAGAAACCAAAGGAAACGCACATACATATTTTGACAGCTCACATTGTAGTGTTAGAATATATGAATGGTTGTAAAAATCCCTATCAAGCGGTCCCACTAAATCCAAATATATTTTTTCAAAGGTAGTATGAGACGTAGAGGTAATAGTCATTGGTTCTTTAGCAAATGCCGTATATTTTTGTTGCTGACATTTTGGACATTTTTGACAAAGTTAACAATATCTTTTTCGAGTCCCGGCCAGAAGTAATATTTTTTAATGCTATTGAACATACGTCTAATGCCTGCATGACCGCTTGTAGGTAATAGATGGAAGTCATTTAAAATTACTTTCCTATCGTCTTTATTTTCGATTCTCTCTCCTTCCTTTATAATAATTATAGAGAGCCTTTTCCAGTTAGAACACTTTTTTACCTCACTTGTGAACTTTTGTATAAAGATCCTATTATTCTTATTTTTCATTATAAAAATTTTATCTGTATTAATTGTGGCACAAAATTCACACAACTCCTTCATGAACTCTGCTGGCGTCAGCTGGGATTGTGCTGACGGTTTAATAAATATCGTAAGTTGATACCTATCGAACATAAAAATATTATTTTCATGAGTAATTTTATTCGTGATTCGTAATTTATTTAAATACTTCATATCGGCAAACCTAAGTTCAACTGCATTTTTCGGAGCAATATTAGTTTCTACTAGCCTTGGCTCGTTCTGCAGAGTCTCTCTGCTCGTAACATTTTGATTAACAGAAATATTTGTTTCTAATCTTTTCTTTTGGGCTCGCGTCATGACGCATGATATACACTTATTTAATTATTTTAATTCATTGGATGACACTGTAATACGAGAAAGCGCATCTGCGGCTGCATTCTCTTTGCCTTTTACATATTCAATAACATAATCGTATTCCTCTAAGCATAACCTAAAGTTAAGCAATCTGCTTGAGGGGTCTTTTAAACTAAACAAATATACTAGTGGTTTATGGTCGGTAACAATTTTGAAGGTTCGACCATATAAATACGGCCTGAAATGCTTCACAGCCCATACGATAGCTAGGAGCTCTTTTTCAATCGTTGGGTAATTTAGCTCGGCCTTGTTTAGGCTTGTACTAGCGTACGCGACTGGGCGGCCGTCAGAGTTTGCTAAAATAGCTCCCACTGTATCACCCGATGTAGCAGTCTGTATAATAAATGTTTTTTTACTTGATAAATCGGGGTATTGTAGAACGGGAGGCGATGTTATACATTTCTTTAGAATTTCAAATGCCTTTTGGCAATTTTCATCCCATTTAAATTTAGCATTTTTTCTACATAACAAATTTAAGTGATAAACAATTTCAGCAAATTTCGGTATAAATTTTCTATAATAGTAAACGCCACGAATCGCTTAACTTCATCCGCGCTTTTAGGCACAGGATAGTCTTGCACTGTTTTTATTTTGTCAGGGTCGGGTAAAACCCCTTCTCCTGATACAATATGGCCTAAGTAGAGCAATTCCTTTTGTAGAAAATTACATTTCACCGGGTTTAATTTCAAATTAACTTCACGTAATCGTTCAAATATATCAATTAAATTTCTATTATGTTCTGCCAGGCTTCGGCCAAAAACTATCAGATCATCTTGATAACACAAGCATTTTTCGTAACAAAGACCAGTCATAGCCATAGTCATCATGCGCGAAAAGGAACTGGGGCTTGTCTCTAGCCCCATCGGCATTCTGGTCATTTGAAACTGTCCCGAACAAACAGCTGTATACTTCCTGCTATCCGGCTCAAGTTCGACGTTATAAAATCCCTGATTGAGGTCTAAATGCGAAAAATAAATATATCCGGATAAAGAATCTAATATTTCACTGATATTAGGCAATGGAAATTTATCATCCTGTATACAGTTATTTAGTTTGCGATAGTCTATGACTAAACGCCATTTTTTCAATCCATTTATATCTGCTTTCTTAGGCACCAAAAGAACGGGGCTCGACCACTCACTGTTACATGGTTCTATGATACCTTGTTCGAGCATATTATCTATTTGTTTCCTTATTTCCCCTTTTTGTGAACGTGGGAGTCTATAAGGCTTAGAATACAATGGCGTGGTGTGTGGCTTTAAGTTTATCGAGTGTTTGTATATTTTTGTGGCAGTTAATTTATCCCGTCTTAGATAGAAAAGATCGTTATATTTTGCACATATGTTTTTAATACTATCGCGTTCTTCCGTTTTCAAGTGGTTTAAATTGAGTAATGGGAAAAGATGTTTTACCCTTTCCGCATATTTTGTCGTGGGTTCGGCAAATTCACAAACATTATAATCATCAGCTAAGAGTATCGTGGGCTTAAAATCTTTTAAATCAATATCTTTTCCAGTAGTATTTAAAAATCGTACTGGTATCCGCCCATTAATCGGTTTTGATAAAGTACTTGCTAAATATAATCCTTCCTTTACTTCAGTAGCGCAAACTACGCATTCCTGCCGAATTTCAGTTTTGATAAGATGAACTGATTCAGATCTAGCGGGTATAGTTAATAAATTGTTCTCCGAAGTGATAGGTAAATCTATTTTTATGGTCTCATTCCATAGTTGTATAGAATTGTTACCCAAGTTTAAAACCGATTTATATTTGCTTAGGAAATCTTGGCCTAATATGCCACTAGCCTTACATGGTAACGATTTAAATACGAAGAATTTATTGCTTACAGTGTGATCACCCGAATATAGATTAATATAAACATATCCGATTGCTTGTACTTTGCCTCGATACCATCAACAACAAGTGTCTCTTTTTGGATAGGAATATTATTCTCGATCACGTGTTCATATTTTATGGCTGAAATAGAAGCCCCGGTATCAATAAGCCAACTATGTAAGTCCCCACAAGGATTAATGTTCAAATTAATATGACATACATTATTACAAGACAATATTACATTTTTATTCACGAAAAAACTTATCGTGTTCTGACTCTTTAGACTCTTTGTTTTCTTGTGAACCTGAGTCTGTCAAAATATGCATTTCTTGTTCATCTCCCTCAGCATTTCTAGAGCGACTGTAAAATATCTTACCTCTGTTGCCTCGAGATGACCTTGGTGCAGCTCGTCCTCTGAATTGACCACCTGTCCAGCTGCTGTCGTCTGTCTGAGATTGAATACCCTGATCTGGCACCTGTCCGCGCCCTGGTGTATGCTGACCTCTATTCCTGAACCGACCCCTAAAATTCCTGTTTTGATAAAAGTTATTTCTGTTATTATAACGCATAGCCAAAATATCACCTGATGTCGACGGGGATGTCATTTCTTCATCTATAGCAGCTTGAACAGCATCACTCAAAGACGAATAATTCCTAGCTACGATTATGGTGCTCAACCGCCGATTTCTCAAACCATCTGCGAAACTTTTTATAGCTTGTTTTTCATTTATTGGCTTCAACACACTAAAACTGGTCTCATTGCCTTCGGATTGAGAGATGGTTAAATCTAAAAATAAATCTGAAATTTGTTTACCATACTCGTCTAGAGAAAGATCGTTTTGTCGCAGATTAAATAATTTATGTTGAAGCGCCGTTGCCGACTTTTTGGGCAACAGATGAGTTTTCATAGCCTTAATCAAACCGTCAACTGATTCATATTTATTGTCTAGTTTTAGTTTAGCCGCCTGTGACAAACGACTTTTCAAAACAAAGTTAACTAATTTATTTTGGCCTTCCTGGTCGAGCTCGGATTGATAATATTCTACCCCGTCAATGAGCTGTTTTGTACTAGCCTCATCATCTTTCAAAACAGGTAATAAATTCAATGCAACCTTCAGATCGAATTTAGCCATATTTTCTGCCTTACTAGTGTATTTCTCTACAGATGAATTACTGCATAAATCTAATATGCTGTCGTATAAAGTATAAAACTGTGAAATTTGCTCATTAAATTTTAAAGATTCATCCTCCTTTAATTTGGGTCTCAACGCTTTTAACTCTTCCAAACTACAATTAAACTGACTAACTAAATTATCAGCTTCTTTTAATTTTTTCAACACAATTTCACCTTTACGCCTACCTGGCCCGATTTTCACCAAATATGTTTTTACTTTATTAAGCTCAGTACTTAAATTAATTAAGTGTTCATACATTACGGTCCATTATAAAACAGATATAGATATGATTATTCACATAGATTTCTACATATACACCGATTCACTGTAAAGCACTTTGACACATTTTTATTACGCAATCACACAAAATCTTCTAGCCGTAGTCATCTGGTTCCGTTTTAGATAGGCCTTTCCACTCGTTACTTTACTGGAGTTCCCTTGCAGGAATTGGTAGCTCTGCAATTACAATCTTCGCATATAACTGGTACTCCTGGACTCCGATAATGCCTGGTTCGATCAGAACGCCTCAGGACATGACGCGTTAATTGGTCTCTCATCCAAGTTTGATGGCATTTTTTATATAGCCTGTAGCCAATATACACAAATCCGAGGAACAATATTGTACATATGACCATCAGCACTATGCTTATTGCTGACAGATGAAATTTAAATTCTTCCACTGTGGCTGAATTTTTTCCTCCACTGGCACTGTTTTGGTTTAAAAAGATTTCCTCACTTTGCACCTTAGATTGGCACATGATGATGATTGTCTTTTATAAAGTACGTAACTAGACGACTTTTACACAGATTGACACAATTCGGACTAATCGCTGCCATGATTAAGTTGATCCAAGATCAAATGTCACGGTCGCCATATAAGGACGGGACTTAGACACAATGAAACATCTGTAATGCTGGTTGGATACTGAGTATATTTGGTCCAATAGATATTATTATAAGCACGCACACAAGCATACATACGTTAAATACATACTACATCACAATACCCACTAAACGAGTAAGATAGTCGAAAGAACTAACGGATTGACTGGCGTGATAGCACGGTCAGCACGCACCGTGTGATTAGGTACTGCTGTGTTTCAAACAAAGTGTTGCAATGGTAACCATACAGAGCGCAGCGCAGCATATTGTGACTCTTACCTCACAATAAAATCCTACTACTGTCAGTATTTCTATCTAATCGTAAAGTATACTTATTATTTTAGGAGGATGTTCGTATATTTCCATAATGTGAATAAAAATCCTTATCTATATCTATACTAATAATAAAGCTGAAGAGTTTGTTTGAACGCGCATATCTCTGGAACTACCAGTCGGATTTCATTTTTTTTTTGCAGTTTAAAGCCTTATTCTCAAGAAAGGCTATAGGCTATTTAATATCACGCTAGGACCAATAGAAGCCGAATAAAAAGTAAGAAAGAATTAAGTAATCCTACTAATATTAATATTATAAACATGAAAGTTTGTGAGGATGGATGGATGGATGTTTGTTACTCTTACTACTAAAAGGATTTTGATGAAACTTTACAGTAATATAGTAATATAGCGTATAAATCAGAATAACACAAAGGATACTGTTTATCCCAAAATTCCCACGGGATTGACACTTATACGGGTGAAATCGCGGGGCGCTGCTAGTAAGTTATATAGTTAAAGAGAAAACGGAAGTAATAGCGTGGGCGGCGATGCGATGTGACGACCCGTGGGTCGGGGCAACTAGAAATTTTACGCGGACGAAGTTGCGGGCTACTTCATTCCAGAAGGTGCTGCTAGGGATCTTGACCATCTTCCAGGCTCTGGGACTGTCCTGGTGATTGGCCGTGGAATACCTGAGTGTCTCCTTTACGCAGATGATCTCAAACTTTATAGTGCTGTCAACACCGTACCGGATTGCGAAGCTATGTAAAATGATTTACTTAAATGCCATACATGAATGGGGAGTTCACAATAAAATGGAGTTTAATAATTCTTCCACCTACCTTTGGTCGAATGGGACACCCAATTCATTTCGAATACAAAATAAATGGTACTAAAATACGTTGATCAACCAACATGAAGGACTTGGGTGTCACATTTGACCAGAAGCTTACTTTTCATGATCACATTTCTACAATTGCCAAAGAATCTTTTTAAAGGCTAGGGTTTGTTCTCCGGAATGCCCGTGATTTTCGCAACGAGCATGTAATAAGGTTCTTATCCAGCACACTGGTCCGATCTAAGCTAGAAGCTCGTTCATCTGCATGGAATCCGGACGAAGCAGATTATGCACTTCTTCTTGAAAAAGTGCAGAAAGCATTCCTGCGTTTTCTTTACAGAAGAACTCTCGGTTACTACTCGTATCCCTACCGCTATCCTACCAAGTTCCTCTTAGGATGTCTGGGATATAATATGCTGGAGACCAGAAGAGCATGTGACCAGGTAGGCGTTATGCTCTAAGTTTTTTTTTTTTTTTTCAACAAAAGAGTACACAGATGGGAATACACAGATCTTCTGCCAAACTGCAGGACAGTTTGTCGGCAGTAGTAAGTATGGAAGGGTATGACGGATGCTCCTGACATCCATAAGGTCTACACCCCGAATAATTATCTCCGTGGCAGAAAACCTCGACTGCTAGCCATGCTTCTTGTTGGACTGCGGACCGTGCTCCGTCTCCCGTACCGCGCGTACTAATCTAAGATACAGTAATTATAGTGTAGCGAAATAAAAATGGGAATTCACTACTGTAACACGTATAACTTTTTATTAATACGTTTTAAACTTGCGTCATAATAATAAAAAAACATAATGAGCTACATTATTATGAAAAAATAGTGATCGTCGTATCACCTGCTATTCTCTCGAGGCGTGAGACGGTTCGAGGTTGCGGAGCGTCAGGATCGAATAGGCGTGCTGCGCTTTGGGACTGCGGTTTATCAGGATCGACTTGTTACTTTAGTATAGTAGCATTAGTACCTCTATGGTTAACATTTTTATACCTGTTGATTTTTAACAGGGACTGTTGCTAACGGGATAACTAAGGTTCATCTTTGGAAGATGTTAATAATTCGAAAGTTTGCGTGGTTTAGTAATCACGAACTAAAAATCGATTGCAATCGGTTCACAAGTTCGGAAAAACTAACACATAAGAAAGATTCACCATCCGGTGTACCTTAAGTTTTCTCACAACTATTTTATTATAATAGCTTATTACGTTTTTATTTTTATTATGATGCAAGTTTAAAAAATATTCTTTAAAAATGATACGTGTTAAAGTGGTGAATTTCCATTTTAATTTCGCTCCAAAATGGCGCCCGAAAAAATGTAAGTGTTCACAATTCAAGACACTTAATTAATACTAACATATTTTTTTTTATTATTTCGTGTGGAGTAATTTTAATCGTCATTTCTTTACAACCATTTTCTGGTAGGTACTGAGTATAACGGATCTTTCATTGTAAACTACCATTGTTCAAACAAATAGAACGCTAAATATGATTTGTACTGGATCAACATCCAGGGTGTCTAAAAAGCCAAAGAATGAGGACACGTTAGTGGACCCAGACACACTACAACCGATTGAAGGGTCTAAGAAAGCCAAAATTGAGCAAAGCCTATCAAAAAAGGTCGCATTTATCAACATCATTATGAATATCTGTTAAATACTGCAGTATTTGGCACAACGAAGACGGGAAGTTGGAGAATATACTAAGGTATATAGATATAGAGAAGATATATAGATAGATAGATAATATAAAAATTGGATATTTTTGATATTAGTATTTTCTATATATCTTATATTATTTTTGATATTAGTATTTTCTAGTATCCTTTTTTTCTAAAATCTTGTCTAACTTTCCAATCTTAGAGCCTTGCCTTTTTTTTTTTTTTTTTTTTTTTTTTTGTGGATGGGAAATCATCAAATGACTCCTCCCGCTCTGGGTGGAGCAGAAGGGAGTGTCAGACTCTTACTGACTAAAACCCACCCGTGCTCCTTCCTTAGCCCTTTACGTACCAGGGCAGCGGTAACCCTTTCGGACGATCCCGCTACCCCGGCAGGCTTCGGCCCTGTCGGGCCCCGTCATCTATGCTGACATCTCTTTGAGGCGCACGTGGAACACTTACGCGCCGTCCGGCACGGGCCTGGTCCTGATCGGACGGAGAGCTACCCATTGCTCTCCGCCCGCAGGCCCGCGCCTACGGTGGCCGGGAGTCGTCACGCGGCTCCCGACGCCCGGAGCGTCTCCCTCGGCGGCTGAGGCGTGAGGATCTCTCCCTCGCCCATCCCGCCACCTCCTTCGCTAGCATGACTGCTTCGCAGAAGGAGGTGACCGCCTCCCACTCCCTCTCGCCCCGGACCATGGCTTGCACCAGGGCCGGGCGCGAGAGGTCGCCGCCGCTGCCGATCGCCTCTACGAGGACACGGCGGTGCTCTGCCCAAGCGGGGCAGACCTCCACCGTATGCTCCACCGTGTCCTCTGGGCGATCCTCGCAGTGGTGACACCCGGGCGTCTCCTCCCGCCTGATTATGTGCAGGAGCCTTGCCTTCTGTTGCTGTTCTTCAATACACACAAAATATATTAATGAGAGAGCTAAGTTCTTCCCTAATCTACGTTTTGTTCAAATTCTGAAGCTAGTCCAATAAATGAATTTATGTTCAAAATAACCTTTTGGAAAGAGCCTCTAACATTGACGATACTTTAGTAATTACGTCCAGGGTAGATGCAGCTTTGTTGCCAAATTTAGGAAGTGTGAAGTCTTCAAAGACTTTGTTCTTGCAGAAGCTCATGTCTATACGAGAGAAGAGGATTAATTTGTACATGCGATTCCGATTCCGATGGTAATAATTCTAGCAATCCAAACCGTACCACCCTCAGGCACGTACTGAGAGCAGACGCCTGATGCAGAAAGTAGTCTATTCACCTACAGTTTAAAAATTAATTTATTGGAACTGGGTTCAGAATTTGGTACATTTTAATCTGTAAGTTACGGTACCATTTACTTGGTGTCGTACGTGTCCATTACGCGGAGCTTCAGTTGCTTTTGTTTCACTAAGCACATTTGGCCTCCATCTTGTCTATGTCGTCTATTTGAACAAGAAGCGGCGTGATGGTGCTGCCATCTGTTTGAACAAATAAAAAATACAGTTATTTAATGTGGCTGTTGCAGATGGTCCGACGGCAGCACATTTGGGTGCATCCACGTGAATCTGTGTGCGGAGACTCGCGGGAAGAAAACTATGGTTTTACCGAAAGAAAACTAATATTTGTTGTATAGGTGTTAAGAAAGTAAAAAAAAATATGTATTGGCCATTTAGGTTTACCTAGGCTGGCAAACCCTAATACAGGTTTCCATGTAACCTAGCTAGGATGCCAGATTCAATACGTTTATAACTCTTTATGATTTTTCCCTAAATTGTAAAATTATATTTATAGTAACAAACTCTATGAACCAAACTTTTTTGAGAAATAAATTATTATTTTGTATGTACGTATGTTATAGGTAATATTTTGATCCAAGCGTCGTCGCGTCGTGCGACGGTTAATTGGGTATCCTTCAAATTTTAGGTGATGTTGCATCAATTCAAGGTCACTCACTATGTTCTTATATCATTGAAGTAACAGAATCTCAAATATCGACTTGATCAGACCTGTGGTCACATCCATTCATCAACTACAAAAGAGCTGATAATGTTCAAACGCCTGAACACGCTAAGAATACTCTCGATCAAGCTACCTTGCAAACAAAAACGAATTCTGTTCAGCCGTTTGGGAGATACGATACACAGACACACAGATACGTTAAACTAATAATAACACCTCTCTTTTTTCGTCGGCTTCCGATTTCTTTCCATTTCAAACTACAACTTACCTAAATCATAGTATTCATTCAGCTTTACGGCCAGGTTGCGTGCACTCACACAGGTTGGAGATCCTCTCCACTCATGTGTATTCCTGATGATATGAAGGTTTTATTTAGGAAACACTGGTTAGAACGAACTACACATATAATAGTACATTAGTGAGGAAAGTAATTCCTCTTTGACAGAGCTACTTACACGGCAAGGGACAATCTCGTCTTGTTACTTGTTTGTCCCGCTCCCCGCCCCCGAAGAGGAAGAGTGGTTCTCGTCAACAGTGGGGGATGATGACGATCAGCGGCCTCGAAGCTGGAGAGCGTCGATGATTGACGACGCATACGTCATATCTAATTTAAAAAAAAAAAACACGTTATGACTGACTGGCACAAACTCTATACATACAGGACCTAATACTCCATATTACTAAAATATAATATTTTCAAAACGGGCTGATATCACCACTTTCACAACAAGCTCTTTACACCAATAACTTGACATTATTTATCACTTCTCGTAAAGATTCAGGTGACTATAAATATAGGCGTTTCGATCAAACATTTTGAGCAGTGCCTGTTGGGATCTGCGATTATCGAGGCCAATGTTCATTAACAATTCTTCTACTTTCTCCACCACAACTCCCTCATCAGCTCGCGTGGTCTCTCCAGAGGTATTGAAATGGTTCTTCTCCTATCTTCGGGGGCGTCAGCAGTCTGTTCATTCTGAAGACTCTTGAAAGAAAGGCGAAAGAGAGAAGGAAAGAAAATTACGACGTTTATTTTCTTTCCTTGTTTCTTTCTGCTTTCTCTTCGTTGAGTTGGTGTGATCTTGCAGCTGGCGTCCCTCCAGGTGATGTCCTCTTTTGTTCTCCTTTTTTATTAATCTTATTGCCACCGAACTTCGAACTGCGTATCACCCTTATGTTGACGAATTGCAGATTTACTGCCAGCAGGACGTTCATAACGTTTTTTCATTGATATATTGACAAGGTACCGCCATGATGTAAAATACCCTTAAGCAGTTCCCTACGAGAATCGCGCCTGCAGAGATTTAGTAGATTGCCATCGACACGCTAAGAAGAAGAATAAACATTTGTTGACTACACTGTTGGCGCAGTGGCCGAGCCTGGCTGTTGCGGGTTTGATTCCTGCACGGAACATAATAATATGAATAGATAGCCTACAGATGGTTATGAGATTAATGTTTGTAAAGACCCACGATACAGGATAAATGTATTATTAGTGTGAAGAAAATAACTGTGCTTCGCGGCAGGGCCGGAGTTTCACCCTAATAACTGTGCTTCGCGGCAGGGCCGGAGTTTCATCCTAATAGTGAACTCTTCACAGCCACGGAACATAACTATATTATTATGAGCTTCTGTCCGCGACTTTGTCCGTGTAAAATGTGTTGTTCCCGACCCACCCCTGTGCATCGCACCGTCTTCCCACGCTATTACTGCGTTTTCGCTCAGCGATCTTACGCACTTTGTTGTTTTGCTCGGTTCCTAAGGTGATTCACTTGATGCCTCCTCCTGAATTGAGCTATCAAAGGCAAAAATAATAATTCAAACCCGACTGGTAGATCCAGAGATTAGCGCGTTCAAACAAACAAACTCTCCAGCTTTATTATTACTATAGATTAGTACAGATATGTGGAGTGTGATGCACTTTCGTTATTATTTATTTTAAAGGACTGCATTCCTTCTTTGTGAGTACTTACCTACTGTGAATAAGCCGCTGTACACCAAACATACTATAAATAAACTAATTATATACTTGAAATGTTAATAGTAAAGGAGAGTTTTGACGGGGGTTATTGAAACTTACAAATATTATGCACACACAAATTTTCGGACTATCGAACACTTTTCCGCACTATGTATAAAATATGCAATATCTCACACAATTCACTCTACAGTAATGACACACGCACACACGCGTGTTTATTCAACGACGACACCTTGGGTTTAGTCTGTCCGTGTCTCTCCTTTTTTCTTGCTTAAAAATGTTAAGTCCAAAATCAACAACTTTTTGAACAATCAACTTTACACTTTGTGTACAAATATTATGCACACACAAATTTTCGGACTATGGAACACTTTTCCGCACTATGTATAAAATATGCAATATCTTACACAATTCACTCTACAGTAATGACACACGCACACACACGTGCTTATTCATCGACGACACCTTGGGATTAGGCTGTCCGTGTCTTTCCTTTTTTCTTGCTTAAAAATGTTAAGTCCAAAATCAACAACTTTTTGAACAATCTACTTTACACAAAGTTATTATTATGTTGAGTGGTTATCCATCCATGCGGGATTTAGCTTCAACACATTGGCCGCCATTTTGGACCGATATTGTAATCCCGGAGAGGCCAGGAAATTTCCCCACGACGATATCCGGAATAGTTAATTTTACCTGCACTAGTCCATGAATCAGTCAGTAATATCGGAAACACAGAGAACAACCACAATATTAAACACATCACACTCAGTATTACTTATAATGTAGACGAAACTCTCATAGATGCAGTTTCACGGTGAGATTCGACTTCGGAATGGAATAAGTGCGGACGACTTTTCCGATGCCGAGATAACCGGACACTGCGCCCTGCGTAACAGACGAGTAGCGTTCATCCCATGGCGTCAAGGGTCGAACTCACGCACGCGCGTTGCAGCTGCGTTACTTGCAACGCCTGTATAAGCTCCGTCCGCCATTTTAGTTGCCGATTTCTAGGTGTGGTTAATTTAAAGCAAAATAAAATGACACTTATGTCTGTGAAATACGGTTCATGTTTGCGGGAGCTGTAATAACCGACCGGAAGACATGAAATGAGAAATTTCACAGCGTGCTAGGTCGATAAATGGGAGTTTACCGGTGATTTTTATCCCTTCCACAGACTTTCAGTAAATAGAAGAGAACATAACACGAAATTTATATGACGACAAAGTTAAATCAACGTATACACGTTTAATTTTGAGATCAGGGTTCAGCGCAAAGGAACATTTGTGTGAAATCAGAGATAGTGGCAGATTTTGTCATTTTTATTTTTTTATAAATCACGGAGAATTGAAAAATCATATTTTTGTTGATTTGCCAATTTTTATATTTGATCTTTATCAGCTACTGTATATTGATTAGTAAAATAATACAGGATGCTTTGTACAAAAAAAACGGATGTTGTAAAAAATAAAACGGATTCAATTCCTGGTTCAGGCAGAACGTTCAGGCGAAAAGTATTTTAACACATTTAAAATGTGTTAAAAAAAAGTATTTTAACACATTTAAAATTTTAATACATTTAAAAAATCAACATAACACCAGCAAATTTTTTAAATCAATCAATTTGATGTATATATGGCGAATACATTTTTGATCCCTTTTTTTGGGAGACGTGTGTTGAGATGAGTCTACGCTATTTGTTTCGAAAATAATTCTGCAATTTCCGCTTAAATGGTTTAATGAACATTTTCTATAATTCACATTTGAATTAGGCCCCTCGCCCACGGCGACTTTTTGTAGCGATGCTGTCGCGCATTCGCATCGATACATTCGCGATGTGGTCGCTAGCTGTTTGCCCTCGCCCACACCACGAAGAATCGTGGTGTGTGCGTTTGCATCGCGACAGAAGCGCGACAGAAGCGCGACAGTATCGCGCAAACGCGATACTGTCGCGCTTCTGTCGCGATGCAAACGCGATTCAGTAACGGCACAAAAATGCCACAGTTGCAAGATGGTTGAGATGGATGGTTGATGGTTGAGATGGACTCCGTTGAGGCAACATTAGTCACGTTGTCTTTGGTGCTGCTTTTACGTAAGCAGTCGAAGCCTGGACAGCCGAAGCGTACTAAATATTATTAAAGCAAAAGGAGGTTATATGAAATATAACATTCGATCACATGAAATTACGTTTTTTTTTTTATAGCATATAAAAATTATATCATGTGAACGTTATTTCAAGTGATATTATACTATCTGTTATTATACCATATTTTACACACGTAAATGAGATAAATTAATTGTTGATCGCTGACTGTTCACACCGCAGCTGCCGGAGTACTCTTGTGTTGCAGCAACAACAGCAATCAAAGAGACCACTCGCTCAACGACGCTCGTCTGGCGAGCAGAACACTAGCTGAGAGACTCACGCTTGGTAGATACGCATACCAGCAAGAAGGCGCGGTGTTGGGACAGGTTCCTGAAACTGAAATTGAAATCGTTGGCTTCTTGTCAAAGAGTGAAAGTGCTCATGAAAATAAACTAGTTTTGCTCTTGTACCCAATGTGAACTAGCGGTGGCTAGCCACCGCCTTCGCTCACGTGACTGTGTATACTGTTGGCATTATAAGTTAATCGCACTTACTCGTATATCCATCGCATTTATATTCTCCACAACATCGGTTTATTTTGGTTTGTAGGTTGCCTTACCGCTAATACTGATTATATCGGCTCACGTGTCGACAAGAAACCTCTTCTGTAGATTGTTGGGAGTCAGTAACGCAGAGGCGGTGGGTTTTTTTGGTTAACATCGGCGCCTGCCACGGTCGATGTATCTCTTAGTTTGCCCGCTTCTGTTTCGAACATGTCGAATGAATTTTAACTGAAACGACTGCGGTGGCGCGAAGTGAGATGTAAAATTTCGCAGTTCGGCAATTTCGAGAGAAAGTTTTTCGATTTGTCGCGATAATAGATCGATTTGTGAGCTCGACTTACCGTTAAAATTGGAAGTACCATGAGCTTGATGCGATGGGCACATTGCTGACGTGACTGTTGCTGACTCAAAGTGCTTCATCATACTATCGGTAATGGCTGCTAGGATTTACAGTGATTATTCCGTATTCACGGATATTATGGTGAGTACCCGCATTGGCAGCTGATTTAGGCTCATGACCTTCAGAGCTTTATCTGTGAGAAGCTTGCCGTTCAGGTCGCGCATCTTTCGTAGGAGCTGGCTATGTTTCCGGTCGCCGAGTTCGAGGCGGCCTAGCAGGTTTTGTTACTAGCAATGGTTGGATTCTTCGAACGTTGATACCACGTCGGGGTCACCAACTTGCCAGCGTGTGCATATGTGGTAGTAATTTTAGCAAGGATGACATGTGAGAGACCACGAAAGATCTCGGATCACGTTTTATTACTTTTACATGCAAGTTATCATTCAACTACGCAATGGAGAAAAAAGATTATGATGTTTAAAGTGTCACATGGGTTTCACTTTAATACGTATGTATAAAAGTACCCCCCCAAATGTATGTATTAAATACCCCTAGTGTATGTATTTAAGTAGACCCCAAACCCGTTTGGGTTAGAGGTCATTCGGCCCACTATGGAACTGGGACCGCGGACCAGTTACCCCTTTTAAAAATTGATAATGGTTAACTGGGCCCACATCTGAGGGTAATTCTCGTAATTTTAAGAACGTTCACAGTCTGATCTCAGTCTTAATCTGTCAAATACACCTCTAATATCCCTACATTTTGACAACTTTTTGACATTTGTTTGTCGCCGAGATGAGATTGCGACTAGATTTTGAACGTTTTAAATTACGAGAATTGGCCTTCTGTTTTATTAAGCTCATTGTTGCGACCTTTTATATATTTTATGGCTTTTTAGTCTTTAAACATGTTGTCAAAATAAAAGTCAGTTGTGTCAGTGATTCGTAATTTTATTGAATTATAAAAACTACAGTCCACATTTTGCCTACACTCATCTTAAACATTACAAAAAGTATTTTTGTCGATACTCATGTTTGTAAGAGTACCTACTTCGGGTAAATGATGCGTTAGTGTGACATATGTTTTCCAACTCGTAGATAAAACACGTAAGATTTGAATCGCAAGCAATGTTTTAGGTAGCTTAGATTAAAAAAGTAAAAAAGTATTGTGGTATAATTGAGCTGATTAGAAATCGATAGAGGTTGGTTTGAAAATTACTTAACATATATTTTATTTCATGGAATTTATGCGTCGATCAATTTTGTACATATTTTTTCAAAATGTCAGCGGAAACTTTTATCAGTAATGGTTATGAAATTATAAAATCACATAGAGGAGGTGAGTTAATGTTATGTAATGGATATCGGTACACTATAAAGCGCTCCAATTCCAATGATCATATTATATACAAAATAAAAGTAAATGATATGACTTAACACTCTTTCACTGTAAACCATAGGAACCACCGTTTTGTCAAATAATTTAATTAGAAAGTCATTTCATATGTCTACTTATGTCAATGTTAACTAGCATTTTTGCTCTAGATTATACTTTGCTGTTTCGTCTCATCTTTTTTGCTTTAGATTATACTTTCCTGTTTCGTCTCATCTTTTCAAGTTTTCAACTGAAATGTTTGTTTTAGACTTGGACGTCCTATTGATTCTGATACTGAAGCTCCTATGATAACTGGTGGTTATGTTTATTTGCTATATGCGGTACAATCCAGAAATATAAAGCAAAGATTTGCCTCACCGTACTTAGACGTCATTACGTAGCGGGAGAAGTGTCAATACTATATTGTGGGAAGTCGCACTTTGTGAACATAACGGGCTGGTGAGCACAACTCCACGTCAAAGCACGTATTTTGCGTACAAACCTATATCATAGTGCTGCGACGGGGTCTACGAAGTGCTACGGCTCGTAGATACTGTAAAATTTTCGTAGACTCTCGTAGCATAAAGGTTCGTGACACATCGGAGTAATTTTCTTGTTTTTAACGAAAAAAATGCCTACTTGTGCCTTCAGAAAATGTAATAAATAATACCAGCCATAATCTTAAGAAAAAATCAAAATAGAATCTTAAGAAAGAAGAAATCGTTTTTTTATTTTTTATTTTATGATTTCTTAGTAGTTGGTGAAGTATACTCGTATTAATTATGAGATTTGGAGTTTTTATTTCTAGTATATAAATATAGTTGTGTAGCTTTAGTTGATTATCGGGTATTACCCACTGCTCAACTAATCATAGTTTAGCAATGACCAGTTGAGCGGTTGGTATTACCAAGTGCTCAACTTTATGCAGCTGAGCAATTTAGTTGACCCGTTGGGAAGAAGGGGGAGTGGGCCGTAATACACCACGCGGGCCCAGTACGGGTTGATAGATGTCACATGTCTTCGAATTTTCACAAGATCAGTAATCAAGTAATATCTATTGCATATTGGATGGACAGCGGTAATATCAGGACGACGAAAAAAAAATTAATCATGTCCACCACAAACTCGGCTGGGCAGGGTTTCACAGTTTCCCAAGCAGTGGGCTACACAGCCGCTTTTTACAGAAAAGGCAAAATAGAACCTTTCAACATACTCAAAACGAACCCTGATTTCTAGACTGCTTTCTAAACCTTTGGGAGTGAAAGGATTGCTCCAGAATTGGTTCAGATTAATGATGATACAGAGAAATAATGCACCAACACACATCATAGAAAATTATCGTTGCACGCTATTTTCAACTCTTTTGTAGGCGTAATTTAGTTTAGTTAATTTTTTAATCAATCGGTTAATAGTGCTCGAGTATTTTGCTGTTCAGTCGGTGCTGAGCGGTAGATTTCCGGTAGCTGCTACGAATAGGACGAGTCGAAGAAACCTGTTACTCATAACTTTTTTTTTTTTTTTTAGAGTAATCTGAATCCGTTTGAAGAACCCATGCCTTCAACATCTATGTTTATTGAAGAGGATAATATAAAAAATATTCCCATGATGTTGGAGGGCTCGCCGTTAAGTCCAGTTTATGAAGACGAGATAGAAAATGACCTTATGTCTGATGCGGAACTTATGGGGATTTTTCAAGTAGAATATCGTGTCATAGAACATACGGGTGAAGAGGTGCCATTTGACTATACTTTAGAGCTGCCAGCAAGCCCTGATGCTGGAAGTGACGTTGAACATAGGCATGAGCAAATGGGTTGGTGAATGGATAATCCATCTCCGGAAAAGCAGACCCATTTCCATTTATTGGGAACTCTGGACTAAAAGTAAGTTTAGATAAGTTACCAAGACTGTTCAAGTCCATTCGAACATATAATTAGTTTATAATTTTATACTTAGTTCAATTTAGTAACCATAGCCAATACATAATATAATCAGCCTATAATGTTCCCACTGCTGGGACACAGGCCTCCTCTCTGTGAGAGGGAGTGGGCTGACCATAGCCAATATTTGTGTTATTATGTTACATCTCTAATTTCATAAACTGGCAACATTATTTTGAGACTTCCTGTATCCTTTTTCACTTAGAAAATTTGTCTGCGTCAAGGCACTTTGTGCTCCTTTAAAATATAGAAATAAAAAGATTTAATATTTAAAATTAACGCATTTCATTTCTAACAAAGAGGTACTCGTATGAGTGCACAAGCGAGTACCCATTAAACTCAAAACGACAATCTGCCCCACAAGCTAGAGCTGCTTCCTGGAAATATTTAGATATGGAAGAGTTCTCCTTGTTTTTAGAAAACCTTTTTTCATAAGCGGGGGCGGATTGCTTCGAATTGTAAGGTGGTGGTCTAAGTGACAATTGTTTCCGCCACATATTCCCTCTGGCCAGACCGTAACTACGGTCGATTAAAATCGGGGAAATCTGACACGCCGCCCGCTTCGCGTCCTCTTCTCTGCGCCGCCGCCGGTTGTAGGTGAAGTTGCAGTATTTGAGGCCGTCGTTTTTTCGGGCGGGTACCCCCGTCTCCTCTTGCGTCATGTAGGCGGGTTTCAGCCTATCCACCGAGATGTTTCTGGTCTTTCCATTCGCCTCTATTACAAAGTATTTTGTGTGTCTTTGTATAACCTTGTATGGCCGCCCATAAGGCGGTTCCAGCGATTTTTTAACATGATCTCGGCGGATGAAGACGTGTGTGAAAGAGTGTAGGTCTCGGGGAATGTAGAAGGGTGAAGTGTTGCTGGTGTGCCACGAAGTTGGCTTCGGAGCTAGTTTGGCCATGTGGACTCGCAGACCCGCAGCGTACTCCGTGACATCGGCTGTGGTGAAGTCATCTTTGGAAGACAGGAACTGGGCGGGTAGGTGTAGTGCTTCACCATAGACCAGCTCTGCAGGCGTGGCTTGGCATCTTCCTTCCAAGCATTGCGCGTGCCGAGAAGTACCAGTAGCAGGGCTTCTGTCCACCGTGAGGAAGTGTGGCACATGATGGCAGCCTTCAGCTGCCGAAGTAGTCGTTCTACGATGCCGTTCGCTGCAGGGTGATAGGCCGTGGTGCGGTAGTGTTGTGCACCCACCATGGTAGTGAGAGCCTTTTTTTTTTCTGGGTGGGAAATCATCAAATGACTCCTCCCGCTCTGGGCGGAGCAGAAGGGAGTGTCAGACTTTTACTGACTAAAACCCACCCGTGTTCCTTCAGTTGCCTGTGCCAGGGGCCACGGTATCTCTTTCGAACAAGCCGCAGCCCCGGCGGCAGGTAGTGAGAGCCTTGAAGAGATGACTCTCAAACTGGCGACCACGGTCTGTGGTCACCCGTGCGGGACAGCCGAACCTGGCTATCCAGCCAGACACCAGGGCAGCTGCGCAGGTCTGCGCCGTGATATCTTTCATGGGGTACGCCTCAGGCCATCGCGTAAATCGGTCAATGACTGTGAAGCAGTATCTGTAATCAGACGAAGGGGTTAAGGGCCCTACTATGTCGAGGTGAATGTGGGTAAATCGGGAGAAGAAGGAGTGTGGTAGGTGGAAAGTGGAGCTTTAGTGTGTCGTGCAGTTTTGCACGTCTGGCATTGTAGGCATTGCCTAGCCCACTCTCTACAATCTTTGCGGATCCCCGGCCAAACAAAGTGTTGCGTTACCAGTCGCACTGGAGCTGCATTCCCAAGATGATGTAGGTTGTGCAGCGAGTCGAATGCCTCTCTTCGCAAGGTAGGCGTTATGTAAGGGCGAGGTGTCGGCATGGACGGGTCGCAATAGACTGGTAGGTCGTTACTGTAAGTTGATGCTACCTTTTGAAGTTTCAACGTGGAGCCATAATAAATTAGGTCTTGCAGTTCTGGATCTGCGTCCTGAAGTCTTGCAAGTTCCTCAAAGTTGACTGCTGCTGATACCTCCTCCACGCGCGACGCGACAATGCATTGGCGACCACGTTCTCACTGCCAGGTAAATACCTCAGATCTGCTGTAAATTGCCCGATGTAGTCCAGGTATCTGATTTGCCTGAGTGAGCAACTATCTCTATTCATCCTGAAGGCAAAGGTAAGCGGCTTATAGTCTGTGAAGATTGCGAAGGTTCTTGGCTTGACCATGTGCCGGAATAACTTGATTGCCTCATAAATTGCAAGTAACTCACGGTCGTATGGGCTGTACTTCTTTTGGGCCCCACTTAGTTTGTGCGAGTAGAAGGCTAGTGGTTTCCAGCTGCCACCCTTCCGCTGCTGAAGAACGGCGCTGATTGCAGTATCGGAGGTATCCGTCACGATGGTTAACTCTGCGGATGCATCTGGATGAGCTAGGAGTGCTGCTTTGGTTAGCGAGGATTTACAGACTTCAAAAGCCTTCTGCAATTCTGGAGTCATCTGTACAGGATGCGAACCTTTTACCTTGGGGCCGGCAAGGATAGCGTTTAACGGTGCCTGATGTTTGGCTGCGGTCGGGACAAATCGGCGAAAGAAATTCAGCATGCCGAGGAATCGCCAGCTCCTTGACGGTCTTGGGAACCGGACTTTGGACTGAACCGGCCTCGTTCCTTCCGCTGACACGCAGTATCCCAGAAAAATAACTTCTGCCTGTCCTATGTTGCACTTAGCTGTGTTAATCACGACGCCATATTGCTTCAGGCGTTCGAACAATTGACGTAGTTGGGCTTCGTGCTCTTCTGGAGTTGCTGAGAAGACTAAAATATCGTCAACGTACCCATAGCAGAAATCGAGGCCAAGCAGGACCTCGTCGATGAACCTTTGAAAGGTTTGTGCTGCGTTCCTCAAACCAAACGTCATGAAAGAGAATTCGTAAAGACCAAAAGGTGTAGTAATCGCCGTCTTTGGAACGTCCCTTTTTTTTTTTTTTTTGTGGATGGGAAATCATCAAATGACTCCTCCCGCTCTGGGTGGAGCAGAAGGGAGTGTCAGACTCTTACTGACTAAAACCCACCCGTGTTCCTTCCTTAGCCCTTTATGTTCCAGGGCAGCGGTAACCCTTTCGGACGATCCCGCTACCCCGGCAGGCTTCGGCCCTCTCGGGCCCCGTCATCTACGCTGACATCTCTTTGAGGCGCACGTGCAACACATACGCGCCGTCCGGCACGGGCCTGGTCCTGATCGGACGGAAAGCTACCCATTGCTCTCCGCCCGCAGGCCCGCGCCTACGGTGGCCGGGAGTCGTCACGCGGCTCCCGACGCCCGGAGTGTCTCCCTCGGCGGCTGAGGCGTGAGGATCTCTCCCTTGCCCATCCCGCCACCTCCTTCGCTAGCATGACTGCTTCGCAGAAGGAGGTGACCGCCTCCCACTCCCTCTCGCCCCGGACCATGGCTTGCACCAGGGCCGGGCGCGAGAGGTCGCCGCCGCTGCCGATCGCCTCTACGAGGACACGGCGCACTATGGAAAATCGTAGAACAACTGCTGATTAAAAATGGTTTTTGTCAATGTCGCTACTGGCATGCTTTTTTTATTTTACTCAATAGTTTAAGGACCAAACAAGACTATAATATCAAAAAATTATAAATATTAAATGAAATAATTTTTTTACAACACCACAAACTTTATAGTTTTGACGGACGTCCATGTCAGGCCCGTTCACTTCAAAACTTTTAAATTGATTTTATTGTTATACGTTACAGGAAAAGGTATAATGTATTATATATTTCTGGAAACCTCGTCTTTTGAAGAATATGAAACAGCTAATATGTATTTAATGTTATGTTAAGGTTCACCTTAAAATAATTGCAAAATAAAATATGGTGAAAAAAAGTTTTTTTAAAGTTCAACGAGACTTTTGACAGTTACCCACGTTTACCCCTGCTTTACATTTAATGTTGATTTGTAGCCTAACTATCCATAAACATAATGAAATAATAACAGCTGCGGATATTTGCGGGTTTCGGAGTAATTAATAAAAATGTGATAAGAGTCAGAAAACGGAAAACCGCTCGCTATCTATTGCGGTTTGAAATGTTGCTGTTTACATCAATAGTTTGCGGTAAGTTTTGTAATTTATCATTGATATTAGGGCATTTATCTTTTTTGCACTCATGTTGCGTGTGAAAATATTAATCAACAAAATGCACACTACCCTCATATTTCAAATAGTATATAAACAGTGGTTTCATTCCATTGTAAATAACAAAATAGTGGTGAATTAACAGAAGTGTAATTACATTTGTTGACTCTTCAAAATGTCTACTTTCAAGTGTTCTAAACGTGAAATAATACTTTCGTATATCGAAGGAGGAAAATCGTTGGAAGCATTATCAACAGTTTTGCAAGAAAAATATCATGTGTCTGAAGACAACTTATGTTTCATCCTCAGTGATTTTCAAAGTCATATTATTCCCGCTTTTAATAAACGCTGGAACGAAGCTTCACGGAACAAAGATACATTTTTAATGAAGAACAGTAATTGGTTGGAATCAGAATATTCAATAACTTTACCGGACTCTGAAGACGTTACAACCATCTCCACACCATCTACTTCTTCTGGGAAACGTGGAAGACCGTGCGTATCTTATCCAGACTTGAATCCAGTAAAAGAAGAAAAAATACAATGTTACTTAATGAATATGGATATGAACACGTATAATGCATATCTTCAAGGGTTACGTTCGATAGGAGAAGGAACAGAAGCTAAACTTGTGGAAACATTAAGGTTTGCTGACAGTGAAAATAAGACCTTATTTTCGAGTCTCATAGAAGACGCAAGGCAGACCAAAATGTTAACGGATGAAGAAGCATTGAGCGTATTTATTGACTTGGATTTAACGAAAGCACAATATTTGTACTTGAGAAATTTAACGAACGAACGAAAATGTTTTGTGCTCCCGCCATATTACAAAGTGCAAGAAGTTAAAACTACTTGCTATCCACCGTCTTCAGCCATAGAAATTACAGACACAAGTGCAAAAATAGTAAGACTTCAAGATTTATTAGATCACACTGCAGCTAGAATATTGACAATAGATTCAGTCTATAGGAATGGATTGAATAACTTACTTCTGTATAGTAAATGGGGCTGTGATGGCTCATCCGGTCAAAGCCAGTACAAACAGAAACTGCCAGAAGAGTCTGAACTTATTTCTGATTCGAATTTATTTATCACTTCTTTGGTGCCTATTAAGTTAATTAACGAGCTAACAGGTGATGTTGTCTGGCAAAATCCGGTACCTTCATGTGTTCGTT
This sequence comes from Apamea epomidion, assembly GCA_947507525.1. Taxonomy (NCBI): domain Eukaryota; kingdom Metazoa; phylum Arthropoda; class Insecta; order Lepidoptera; family Noctuidae; genus Apamea; species Apamea epomidion. The sequence goes on along the minus strand of OX382251.1, from coordinate 1,577,711 downwards.
TTTGCCGGCCTATATTAATAGAATTTTGTAAAGAAACTCCCGAGAAAACTAAAGCCGTTGTGGATGAAATAAAGGGTCAAACAAATTCCTTGAGTCCATCATTAATTAACAAAGAAGGTGAGGGAGTGCAAGTGAAGCATGATCTCTTCCTTACAATGATAGATGGTAAAGTAGCTCAGGTAGTAACAGATACGCCTTCGGGTTCCACATGTACAATATGTGGAGCTACTCCACGCCAAATGAACGATTTGACAAAAGTGACAGCTAGGCCTGAAAATGAAGATTCTTATCAATACGGACTGTCTACTTTGCACGCCTGGATTCGTTGTATGGAAATGATTTTACATATTTCCTATAATCTGTCTTTCCAAACATGGTCAGCCACAAGTGAAGAAAAGAAACGACTAAAGCAAGAGAAGAAAACCCTGGTACAAAGGCGTTTCCGTGAAGAGCTAGGATTGATCATCGACAAACCAAGACAAGTAAGTGGTAATTCTAATGACGGTAATACTGCCAGAAGATTTTTTCACAATGCAAGCTGCTCTGCTGAAATTACAGGAGTGGATATAAATTTGATTAAACGACTTTACATAATTCTGCAAGCTCTTTCATCGGGTGTAATGATAAATGCTGAAAAATTTGGCAGTTATGCTATGGAGACTGCTAGGATCTATGTGAGCAATTATGAATGGTATTACATGCCATCTTCAGTTCACAAAATTTTGATTCATGGAGAAAGTGTCATAAAGCATTTTGCAGTACTTCCTATTGGTCAACTTTCGGAAGATGCACAAGAATCTCGCAATAAGGATTATAAAAAATTTCGTCTTCATCATGCTAGAAAATGCTCAAGATCCGCTACAAACGAAGATGTATTTCATACTCTTCTTTATACTTCAGATCCTTACATTACCAGCATTAGAAAACCGTATACTAAAAACGTGAAGGAACTTGATGAAGACACCTTAGATCTTTTGAAAGTGAACGGATTAATTTTAGATCCCGAAGTTCATCAAGTATAAATAACATAACATTTAGTAAACACTACAATTAATTAATTCAACTGTGTTCGATTTTAATCTTTAAAAAAATGCTTTTTTTATTTTATTTGATTTTTATTTTGATGTACTATATGATATTTGGTTTTTGTAAACATTAAAATAATAGTATTCATTGTTAAGAAATAAATATTGCAGATTTTTTATAATTTTGAATTTGTTTTATTTTTTAATTTATTATTTTAAATTTAATCATAATAAATTATATTCTATTTGAAGCCATATACACTATTCTATATTTGTGCAAAATTTTAGAACATAATATTCAGAAATAAAGAAGTTATTGATTTTTAATCAGAAACAGACCATTATTTTCCACAGTGCGGCGGTGCTCTGCCCAAGCGGGGCAGACCTCCACCGTATGCTCCACCGTGTCCTCTGGGCGATCCTCGCAGTGGTGACACCCGGGCGTCTCCTCCCGCCTGATGATGTGCAGGAACCTCCCGAAACATCCGTGTCCGGAGAGGACCTGCGTCAGGCGGTAGGTGAGAGCGCCGTGACGCCTCTCTAGCCACTCCTCAAAGAGGGGTCTTACCGCCGCTATCGTGGCGTGCCCTGCGCTGGGTAGCGATAGTCGCGCCTTCCATTCCACCATGAGACCGCGCCGGAGGTCCGTCCGCTCCGCAGCAATTTGCCGCGGGTGCGGAGTTTCCCCCCGACGTAGTGCCTCCGCGCGCCAGTCATACAGGCGCGCGAGGACTATCGCCTCCAGATCCCATGGTGGCAGTCCGGCAAGGAGGCTTGCTGCCTCGCCCGAGATCGTGCGGTATCCCCGGATAAGCCTTATGGCTACCACCTTTTGGGGCGCGTTCAGGTAGTGTGCGGCTCTCAGCCGCAATGAACGCGCCCATACCGGGGCCCCGTAAAGAGCCATGGACCGCACGACCCCTGCGTAAAGCCTCCGGCAGGAGGCGTTTGGCCCCCTCAGGTTGGGCAGGAGCCGCTTTAAGGCGGCCCCGGCCCGTTCCAGTTTGGGGGCCAAACGTCGGAAATGCTCGACGAAGTTCCACCGGCTGTCGAGGACGAGACCCAGGTATCTCATCGTTGTCTCGACGCCGATGTGAACCCCTCCTACCATCAGTTGGGATCCCGAAGGTGGTCCGTACCGGGGCCCATGAAAGGACATGGCCTCGGACTTGTGCAATGCCACCTCGAGACCCAACTGCCGGATCCTTTCTACGACTATCGCAACCCCGCGTGTCATCGCGTCGGCCGCCGCCTGATGCGACCTCCCCTGCGCCAGGACCAGCGTGTCGTCAGCGTAGCAAACTACGCTGACGCCATCAGGGAGGTCGGCCCGCAGCACCCAGTCGTAACCGATGTCCCACAGGAGCGGCCCCAGAACCGATCCCTGTGGGACACCGCACGACATCTCTGGCCGGTTCCAGTTCCCGTCGCGACCGGGGTAGATGACGGCTCTGTCCGTCAAATACGCCCCGACTATTCGACGGAGGTAGGTCGGCACCCGGTGATACCGGAGTGCCTCCCCTATGCAGCTCCAGGGCAGGGTGTTGAACGCGTTGGCGATGTCGAGTGACACCGCCACGACCACCCCACCCCGGGACACCGCGTCCCCCGTCGTGAGGGCTCTCACGCGCATGATGGCGTCCACCGTCGAGCGCCCCTTGCGGAAGCCAAACTGGCACTCCGCAAGATCCGGCCCCGTCCTCACCAGGTGCCCGACGAGGCGGCCCGCAATCACTCTCTCAAAGAGCTTGCCGACCTCGTCGAGCAGCACTATGGGCCGGTATGCGGACGGAGAGTCCGCAGGGCGCCCTGGCTTCTGAATGAGGACCAGCTTCCCCGTCTTCCAACGGAGTGGAAACTGGCCTCTCGTTGGAACGTCCTCTGGATTAACTGCTATCTGAATATAGGCCTTTACGAGATCGATGGTAGAGAAGGTAGTGCAGCCTGATAGTTGGCGAGAGAAGTCGTGAATGTGACGAATGGGGTACCTGTCAGGTACTGTTCTGGCATTAAGTGCCCCGTAGTCGCCACATGGTCTCCATCCGTCGTCCCTCTTTTTCACCAAGTGCAGTGGTGCTGGCCAAGCACTCTCGGAACGCCTCGCTACCCCGCTTGCGAGCATCTCCTCCAACTCCTTCTTGGCAACTTGTTGTCGAGCTGGGTCAAGGCGTCTGGGTTTGCATGCCACAGGTGGGCCTGGCGTCGTCCTAATGTGGTGCAGCGTATTATGTTTATCTGGTAGCTGCTTGCCTGGAGGTCGTGTGATTTCTGGGTACTCGCGTAGTGTTCGGTGGTAGTCGGAATCCCCCACAACGGCCTTCACGGATGCCACATCGACGGTACTGCAGTGTGCGGCAGGAACCGATAAAGACTTCAAACTGTCGATCAAGCGTTGGTTCCTGCAATCTACCAGCAGATTGTAGTGGCTGAGGAACTCCACTCCAATGAGGGTTTCCCAACGTCGGCTATAGTAAAACTCCAGCCGTCAGCAGTATAGTAGTTCCTCCTGAGGCCTAAGTCGGACTGCAGCTGTGTAGGCCCGTAAGTGTGTATTACGGAGCCGTTACCAGCTACTAGGTCGTACCTTGAGTGGATGCAGGGCGTTTTGACAGCAGACCGGGGAAAAACGAACAAGTCGGAACCAGTCTCCACAAGGAACTGCGCTTTTGTAGTCCGGTCGGTGATAAATAAACGGCCTGGAGAAGTGGGGCAGTCGTTGGCCGCTACTTGCGACCGCCCTTCCTGTTTTCCGTCGTGAAAGTGCAGGGCGACCTACAGCTCTTCGCTTTGTCCCCATAGGTGTAGTGGTAATAGCAATGCGGGTGGTTAGGAGGCGGTTGCTGTGGTCTATTTCTAGAGCGATCATACCTTCGGAGTGTTTGAGGAACCTCGAGCGTGAGCGGTCTCTCCCTCTGCTGTTCATGCGGGAAGTGAGCGCGGCTACCTGCTTCGTCAGCTCACTCACTTGCTTTGCCAGGTCCGAGGAAGCGGTGTCGGTGGCAGCGGAGGTGCTGGCAACTTGCGGTGTCATCGGGGAAATCTCGAACACCTTGTCTGCATTGTCAGCTAATTATTCGACCTGTAAATCAGCTACTTGTGAGGTTATGACAGTCTGTATGTTCGGTGGCAATCTGTTCGGCAACCAACAATTAACATACTTATCTAATCTGCAACTATTTGGTAATCCTAAAGGTTTTAAAGGATGATGGCCCTAGCCCATCTATCTTTTACTCCTACCATAACTATTGGCCCCTACAGCCATAGTTGTAATGATCATAATGTTCTACCACAGTGATCACTGGTTATGCTTTATCAATAGCCCCTAAACAATTGGTAACCTAATCAATCCAATATATATATATCTACTATCTATTATATCCTACAGAGCGGATTGCAACTCTTAAAATATGCCTATGCAGGAGCGGCTGGTGACTCCTTAAGCAAGCAAATTATGTATCTATTTCACATATATATATTCAAAAGAGCGGTTGCAACTCTATAAATAAGCCCTTGCAAGAGCGGTTGGTTACTCAATAAATAAGCCTAAAACCAAATGTATCTATCTATGTAACTGTCTATCTATGTAATTGTTGGTATACCTAGCCAGTCTAGGGTAATTTAGAATAACAGCTATGTGCTGGCTACTGTGTACTCCGGACTAGACACTAATTTCTAGTCTTGTGTGTGCATTATACTATTGGGACATAGGTTGAAACTACACCAGTAACTTGTACTTACTGATATCTGATCTATTGCTAAGCTAATATTCAATTAACTGAGATATTATCTAATGATCAGAAACTAACTTATTACATAAATGAAATAAAATAAAAACATAAACTACTAAACTATATCTACAACAAAAAATAACTATATCATAAATTCAACTAGTATACTACATCTACAACATAAAATAAACTATATCTATAACTTGACATGTACTACTACAAAACTAATGATCACTGGTGCTATAAGAAGGAATGCTGTGGTTTCAAGGCATGTTTACTTTTATTGCAGAGCAGGTCACTACTATACCTACCCTTAACATTTTGTGTTTGTGTAATTGTTACCTAAATTACAAGTAAAAAAAAACACCTTAAATACATACCAAACGACACACCTACACCTCACCTATACATACCTAATACTGGTTAAAATCTAAATATCTACTACACTACATGTCTGGTACATATAGGAATACTACTAAACATACTGGTACTAGCTACTATTAGAATACTACTGGCTGAGGTACACTTGCTCATAAACTTGTTAGCTCTTAGTTTCCTAGCCACAGGATCCTATCAGCGAATTGTTGGCGTCACTCAGCATCTTGCCCAACGCACAGCTAGTCAGTGCATCAAACAAGTTGTTGATGCTTTAGACCACCCACCCTGCTATCATGGCAAAATGGATTGTGTTTCCGAAAACACGACAAGACAGAGCATTTATAAAACAAGAGTACTTAACAAACGATTTAACAATATTTAAATTATTAATTGCATGTAATGCAATTTAAATTAACCATTATTGTTTCAGGTTCCAAAGATTTGGCCTGCCTGGTGTAATTGGGTGCATTGATTGTACCCATGTAGCTTTGGCTTGTGATACCTATCCTCAATGCAGTTCAAGGTTCTGTTGAAGAATACACTCAAAAGCATGAGCAAGGCATGTGCAAGCCCGTAACTGCATTGAGCGCTGTTTTGGATTACTCAAAGCACAGTGGAGATGTTTGCTTAGAGACAGGGTTCTTCACTATCATCATCATGTAGCTAGCAATATTACAATGGCATGTTGTGTGTTACACAACATAGCTTTGAAAGCTGGCTTACCACCACTACAACCACTTCCTGCTGCACATGACGATTATATAACCATGCAAGATAACCACCACCCACCCACCAATAATTTGACTTTGACTTTAATGTAGATCTATTGAAATATTAATAAAACAGCTTTATTATAACAAATAAGTTTATTATTGTTTTTATTAAAAGACTGACATCTATACTTAATAATAGTTTTTTTAAAGTAGGTATTTACGGTAGTAACACGGCCTATTTATTTTTTCCCTTAATCAAAATTAACGGTATTACAACTGGTAGTAAAATTGGTAGTAACTAGGGCAACAAAAGATTATAAAGAGGTAAAGTTTGTGAATTCTGAGTTTGTGACGTTGTAGGCTGGATCTACTGAACCGATTTTGAAAATTCGTTTACCAATAGAAAGCCACATTATTTGTGACTGTCATAGGCTATATTTACCGCCCAACGAAGTGGGCACGGGTCAGCTAGTTCATAATAAATTGGTAGTGAAGAAAGAACAAAGGATTTTTTACCCTGGCGCTTTCGCCTTAACTTAAACGAAATAAAAATAATATACAATATAAACACACAAAAATAAACTGGATTACAACAGCAAACAATTGAAATAAAGATTATTTTTTACTCTGATATTGCAGGCAATTTGAAATTGTTCATAGCCCTAAGCTGAGACCACTATCACTACATAAAGCGCAGGCCACACCGCCAGCTGGCGGGCGGGCCGAGCGAGGCATCGTTTTACTTCTTTTCATACTTGGATTCACACCGCGAACTACAGAGATAAGCTACCGAAGTATGAAAGTGGCTCGTTCGAAGGGCGTTTGTATTCGCCGTGTGCGCGCTTGAAGCAGCCTGCGGCGCCGCGGCGTGGGTATGGTGGACGACGCCGCTGGCGACGGGCTTGCCCGGTGCCGCCGCCGCTGCGGAGTCCACCGGGGCGTCGACGCGGTAGGCGACGTCGCTGACGGCATCGGCGCGGACGCAGTGCCGGGCGGCGGCGTTAGCACTGGTGGTGGAGGATGGCATGGAAGTTCTCCAGAGGGAGTAGGTTGCAGTGAAGGATGGGCGGTTGATGCTGGTGTTGCTGAGAATAAATAATTAGTCATATATTAAAATGTGCCCAAATTAATTATACAGCCAAAATATTGTATCTTTAAAAAAAAAAGGTACCTTGTATATAGGTCTTTCCTATATAATCAGAAGGAATAAAATCCAACATAATTTCATCTGTGGCAGAAATTTGAGACGGACAGACATTGTGGACTGAATCTCTGGTTGGTAGTGGTAGGGAGTTTCTCTCTGATGATGGGGCCTGGAAAATATGAAGAATTTAAATTAGAAAAATTACACTTGTTTATAAAAGAAAATATAGTAATAAGCAAAGAAAAAAAACTAACATCAAAGCCTCTCTCCTCAATTCCAGCTTGACCAATGACAGCATTCAAACCCATTATGCCCAACATTCTCTCTTCTGAAGCAGTGAGAGTTTGTCTGCTGCTTGGACCACCACCAGTACCAGAAGCCTCACAACATATTCCCAAGGCTTTTTTCTTTGTTTTAGTTTTCCAATCTGCCCACACCTGAACAAATATTTGTCTGTTGTTTGTTTTCATCAATCATTTTCTAGTCTTTAAAGTAAGCTGATTGTTGTTATGCACTTCATCTTGTAGAATATTTACTAAATGTTAATAATAGGAAACCAACTAATATTTTACAGTAGTTTGTGTAAGAAACTTACTTTTTTCCATTTGTCCAATGGCTTTATTACTCCTCCACCAAGGGAGTTAAGTAACTCTCCCAGTTCCTGGCAGGAACTAGGAGAGTTACTATAAACTGGGAGAGTTAGTTTATAAGCTGACCGACTGTGGCAGTAACTTCCTGCCATAGTCGGTCAGCTTTTATTCGGCCTTGGGGACCTTGCTGGGGGCCTAGTTAAATCGCCATGGCTTAAACATAAGTTAAAACTATTTCAGAGAAACAAAGGCCCTATTGATTAAGTAAAGAGTCAAACACAATTGTATTGTTTGTTTCTACGTATTAGTTCTGTCGCGTATCACGTCATTGTTTATGTTTCAAACTTTCAAGTGCCGCAGTAGGATAGATTTTTATAACACAAAGGAAGATATTTACGAAACAACTAATAATTTACATACCTTTCCATGAATTCCAATAAAGCTGCAAATTGTTCTGGGCTTGCTCGAGATCTAGATTCCATCATAAAAAAGATACCACTTCATTTACGGTATCTTTCATTCATATGTAGAATCATATCATAACATTCCGAGACACAGTAATGTTTAAAATTAAATTCCACACTGATATAATTTCTTTCTTTAATTTCATCTTACCTTTAACTTTTTATAGTCCAGTTTTGCCTGATACTCCAGGGCTACATATCGCGGGAATACCCAGCGTACCTCTCCGCTCCGGTACCTGTCGGACCCTGCCTACGCCTCCATCCTCCGTGAAGGGCTCCTGAGACTATTGGGCCGCGCCTCATCCGAGGGCCGTCTCACCTGGCGGGCTGACAGCGTCCCCGCTGTGCCTCTCGCTCCTGCCGCCGTGCTGCGTCCTGCCCAGCTGCGTGACCCTCCTACGGGTGTCCTTCGTGCCGCTCACGCACCAGCCCCTGTACGTGCGCCGGCTCCTGCTGCCGTGCTGCGCCCTGCCCTGCTGCGTGGGTCCTCCTACGGGTGTCCTTCGTGCCGCTCACGCACCAGCACCTGTACGTGCGCCGGCTCCTGCTGCCGTGCTGCGTCCTGTCCCGCTGCGTGGGCCCTCCTACGGGTGTCCTCCGTGCCGCACTCGCACCAGCACCTGCCCTCTTCTGTACCCGCTCCTGTCGCCGACACCTGCCTCGCGTCTACCTCCCTCCAACTGGATCTTCACCTCAGCCTCTTCAGCCCACCTATCACGCATCGTCATCCATACACCCCACCTCCACATACTACACACCACTCTTCAGTCCATCTCCATCTTAAATTTGTTATAAATATATCTTTAATTGTTTTATGACCTCCCTTTCTTTAATTTTAACTACCTTTGTCTTTATAGTCCAGTTTTACTTGTCGCTTCACGACATTTTGGCGCAAAATGTAACATAATGTACGGACTCACAGTTATCTTCATTCATTCCTCCAGGTCAAAACAAGCATTCTGTTACCGTTAGGCGCTGATCTGATTATTTCTTACGACACGTTTTATCCACAATCAGTACACAGACACAGCTCCAACTTTAACATGAGTCTACGACGATGTAGTGACATCCAAGGCTTGGTAATTTCGCCCACATTGATGGATATCATTTTTCCTATAAACACTGTACTTCTAATACAAAATAACTATAGATTTTATTGTATTTTATTGATAATATATTTTATTATGATAGCTTTGACAACGACGTTTAATTCGTAGCCATGGCAACCTTTCTTTCAAATCCTTACCTGCCTGTATCTTTTTAGCTGATTAGATATGCATACTTATTAAAATAATTACTGGCCAATTTCATAACTGAAATTCATATTTTTAACATGATGTTAATCTACGAGTTGACTTAATAGATCCACGCAATCCAAGGATCAGTTCGAGTTTCGCCTCTTAAGCGAGTACATAATAGAGCCTGATACTCCAGGGCTACCTATCGCGGGAATACCCAGCGTACCTCTCCGCTCCGGTACCTGTCGGACCCTCCTACGGGTGTCCTCCGTGCCACACATGTACCAGCACCTGTACGTGCGGCGGCTCCTGCTGCCGTGCTGCGTCCTGCCCTGCTGCGTGGGCCCTCTTACGGGTGTCCTCCGTGCCGCACACGCACCAGCACCTGCCCTCATCTGTACCTGCATCTGTCGCAGGCACCTGCCTCGCATATACCTCCCTCCAACTGGATCTCCACCTCAGCCTCCTCAGCCCACCTATCACGCTTCGTCATCCATACACCCCACACACATACTACACACCACTCTACAGTCCATCTCCATCTTAAATTTGTTATAAATATACCTTTAATTGTTTTCTACCTCCCTTTCTTTAATTTCATCTTACCTTTAACTTTTTATAGTCCAGTTTTACTTGTCGCTACACGACAAACGTTCTTAAATTTACGAGAATTGTCCCTCAGGGCACAACACTAATTTACTAAGAACACTGTCATTTTAACATCCGCTTGCTTAGCTAGATGGAGTGATTCCCTGACCGTCAAGATTCTGCGTACCCCAAATCTAGGGTGAGTTCCGCATTGATTTGGTAATTATACCAGACCCTGTACTGGATTACCGTTATTGTTATTAGTGATGTGTCCCTCACTCATGAGGCACCTCATTTGAGGTACTCGTGATCGCAAATTGAAAAAGTTACTCAAATTTCAATATTGTACCACCTCTCCCTCATCACCTCACTCGTTCACTCGTTCACCTAAAAATTGACATTGACAATAGGAAATCGAGGCGAGCGAGTTCATGACTCGCGAGTACTCGCGAGTGAGTATTGAGTGAGCTCAGTGAGCGAATGAACAGACTCAAAAATTGTTTATAGAATTGAGAATGAGTGAGGTGAGGTCTGGTCTTGAAATTTTGACAGCACACTAACACAGTAAACATTATGATTTTGGTATGTACCTAATGAAACAATGATGTTTGTTGTGTCATGTGTGTGTGGTGAGTCTAGTACTGATGTTTGGTAGGATATTGTTTAGATTAAGAAGAGATACAAAAAATGTGTGAAATGAAAATATAAAATAAATATATATAATACAAAATATTTTTATTTCAGCTTTAGTTCATTAATATGAACTCTAAAAGCATTAGCATTAGATTGGTAATCAAGTGTCATTGATTCATTTATTTTGCGGTCTAAAATTTATGAGCGAAAGAAAATGATGTGTGTGAGAGTAAAGACGTGAATAATCGGACTATCGGAGAGTCGTGACTCGTGAGTACTCGTGAGTCGTCGTTGCACCCGCCCGCCTCACTCCCTCGGAGCTTCGTCTGAGTTCGGTTTGGGCTCACGAGTTGTTGAGGTGAATACGCCGTCATACGATTCCTCGCCTCAAATGAGGGGTAACTCGTGAGGACCTCGCGAGGTAAATTGAGGGGCTCCCTCATCCTCACATAAAATTGATGAGTTACCCATCACTAATTGTTATCTACCTAAGTAATATATGATTGCGTGGTTGTCAATGTCAGATCACGCGGCGGTAGGTTATTCAATACATAGAAGACGGAAATAAGTATTATTGCTGCTGCATCTGGCATGTGCAAGGTATCTCTGTGTATTATAAGCTATATATCAAGCCAGCTGCTAAGATCATTGTTTATCTTGTGTTTTATGCTCGCGTGTCACATACATAACTCATCTGCATCTGTCATGTTGACACGCATGACTTTGCAAACTCTCTGTCTGTAAACTGCTGCGATGTGTTAAGCTTCCCCATGTCCTGCTCGCTACACCGTTCCTTGGTCGTGGAAGGGGGACACATCGCACGCGGCTTGCTGCTTTCGCACCTAGTAACATGCGCACTTTATCGTGCCTTCCAGGGTTCTACGTCCCGGATTCTATGCCGCAGCTTCCATGGCTAAGCTCCTACGTCCAGGCTGATGGCAGGACAATCTCACCCAACAGCTCGCTGCACGCGTAGCTGAACTGCGCGCTGCATGCGTAGCTATACTGTGCGCTGCACGCACAACTGGTCCGCGCGCTACCGGCGACCTGCTGCGGCCGCTGTCATACTCCCCGGTGTCCAAGCCTCTTGTGTCTCGGGAACCAAGGACAGTACCTTTCCCATTTACCAAGTGCTAGTGCTCAGAAAGACAGTGTGTCTTTACCCGCGACCCAGCTTACTACTACGTATCTATGTAAACCTACTATGACAATTACACGTATGAACCTTGACTAAGTGTTTCTTCTACCTATCTTATTTTAACGGCCTGTGCAGCCTACCTGCAAAGCCCTAGCTGTTACACAGGGATAATCGTCGGTTGGTGCCTCATTTCATTGAAAACGTCTAACTACCAACTCTACGTCTAACTAGGATGTACTGCATGCCTTCTTTGAATTTAAACTGAGCTTAAATGAATGAATTTCGCGGGCCACACTGACGCTTTTGCCTTTAAAAATTGACTTGCCATTTTGAGAAATAGGCATTCAGCACCTTAAGGGCTTGTAATAGTTAGCTGAATTTCATATTTTGCCCCAACTTCCCCGCACCATGTATCTATCTATCTCGCTCGCACTGTCAAACTGATTCAGTTAGGGTGAACTAAACTCTTGATGGACGTAGGCTTGGTAATAAATGATTAAATTATGATTATATTATTATACGAAATCGACGTCTTCTGTATAGAATAAAATGAGGATGATTGTTCTGAGGCGTCGATTGCGCGAGCGGTAACAACGCGGGGCTCGCGAGGGGCTGTTCGGGTATCAAGTTACCCCTTGCGCGTTGTATGCCTATAAATATGATTGCCAAATGAGTTAACGTGTGTATGTCTCTTAATAATGTTCAAAGAGCAAATAAGGTACCTACTTAGGATTTAAATAAATAAACATTGTTTACACCAATATAGTTTATTTCAGAAATAGATAATTATTAATACACAGTATTCAAGACAGAGTAGCATACATATACAGTTAATCCCTTTTAAGGGAGTTTAAATATAACGCAGTCCATAGACATCCTTAGAAAGGAAGGGCTTACACTAACATACAAAAGTATTTTTTTAACATCATTTTCAGATATTGTTCACATTTTTAATATGAAACTTTTCCAAGACATTATAGGTACCTAGTCTGATCAAAAATCACATCTGGAGAGCAAGAAACGCTTTTTGACGACACTGATTATAACATTATTCATTTGGAGCGTTTTGAAATTGTTGTTTTTCAAGTTGTTGACATCTCACAGGGAAAATATTGATCAGACTTCAGTATTCATTTTTGAATTCAGTATTTTCGAAAGATGTTAGTTACATTTTGACGCCTGATCTCTGTAGCAATGTTTAACATTCTTTTTTCCGAAAAAGAGGTTGTTCATTTTGTGAACACGTTAAGTGTTCCACGTGCGCCTCAAAGAGATGTCAGCATAGTTGACGGGGCCCGACAGGGCCGAAGCCTGCCGGGGTAGCGGGATCGTCCGAAAGGGTTACCGCTGCCCTGGTACATAAAGGGCTAAGGAAGGAACACGGGTGGGTTTTAGTCAGTAAGAGTCTGACACTCCCTTCTGCTCCACCCAGAGCGGGAGGAGTCATTTGATGATTTCCCATCCACAAAAAAAAAAAAAAAAAGTATGATATTTTAAGTTAATTTAGTTTGACAAAAAAGTTGTCCACATTATGAACTTTTCGCCTCTTACTCATTTTTTTAACACGCTGTTTCAGGCAAGATTAATTAAATTGTATGATGTTACCATTTTTTCAAAGAACGATATTTTTTGTCTCTAAGATTTGACAACGCCAGAAGATTTTTTTGTAGACATTCGCAATCTAAAGATGTCACATCAAGTTTTGTGCACACCTTCATTGTGTGACATATAGTTAAACACACATACTGTTCATATTATAAATATAGGGAGATGAGCATGTCACCTCTACGAGAAAGTTTTTTTGTTAAGAAGTCATACAGATATTATTTTGACTACTTAAAAGTCGGCTACAATGAGTTATTACGAGATATTACGTTTATCCAGTGAAAGTGAAGTTATACGCATCAATACAACATGTAAGTACTTAAAACCTCTATAAGATACATTTTTAAAACACTTAGAACATCAAGATGATTTGCAATTACAATAAAATTTGAATTAAGTATCTCTTCTATCGTGGTACATTTTCCAATATTGTATGGTTTTACTACTGTGATTATATCATATACATCAATATAATGTGAAAAGTTACGAAAGAAATTGCTTTATATGCTTGATAACCAGACACCAATTTCGAATCATATACTATATAATAATTTACCGCTGGGCCCTCAATATCCATTACATAAAATACCTAATACACATTATATACCACGCACCTTATGTAACTGGAAAATATCGCATCTTCGAAGAGATGAATTTAATAAAACACTATTCACTTATCATACGATATATTTACTACAAGAGAATCGTATTCCGGAATATATAAATATTAAGTGCTTTATATGCGAGCACTTATTACACGATACATTCATGAGAAAAACATGACATCCACGAAGATGTAAGTATGTATGTAACTATGCCTTATAAACTTATTATGCGACATTTACTAGAAGAACATCGCCACTCCGAATATAAATATTAAATACGATATTTTTTAGAGAATTTAGCATCTCCGACAGTATAGATAATTATATACGATATTTGATGACAAGAACTACGCATCTCCGAAGGGATATTATTATTTCATATATACTTATTATCCGATATAATATTTTCGTGGAGAATATCCACCTCTCCGAATATATAAATATTGAATAATTATATACTTATAATCCGATATAGTATTTTCATGGAGAATATCCGCCTCTCCGAATATATAAATATTGAATACCTTATATACTTATAATCTAATATAAAATTTTCGTGGAGAATATCCGCCTCTCCGAATATATAAATATTGAATGCCTTATATACTTATAATCCGATAAAATATTTTCGAAGAGAATGTCCGCGTCGACGAATATATGAATATTTAATGCCCGATGTACTTATAATCCGATATATTTTCGAGGAATACATCCGCGTCTCCGAATATGTATATCTACTTATTTCGCGATAAAACTATTCATGAGAAGAACATAGCACCTCCCAAGTTATACCTATATATGACAGCTTGCCATTTCGGAATCTCTTTTTCTTGACTAATAACCAAACGATGGCCACACTGCGTACAATGTACAACATTAAACTAATATATTATTATTAGATAGTTTCGTGTAAAAGATTGTCAGTTGAATTGAATCTTTCTGTGGTCCAAAGATGGTCATAGGTATAATAACAAAACAAAAATAGAGCATTTTTAAAAGGTATTTGATCAAAGTTGTTTAGTTAAAGAACCTATTCAGAATGTATGACTAAATTTTAATGAAACAATCGAACGAACAAAATATGTCTGGCACCACACTACTTACGATAACTATTCTTATAGGTTTTCTCGGTTGCCCCAATCTTCATTGTAAATGAACAAGATCATACTTATTTCTAATAATTATCTATCTACCTTACCAACTAATATAGTATCGGAACTCTTTTATGTCTATACTTATCTACCGATTTATAAAAATATAGCTTTTTATTCTAATTTACTGCCTAAAGAAGACGAAACTGACAAACATACCAAAGAACGGTCTAAATTTGGGGAAATTTTGAAAGAAGGCTATCTATCGATGTCATCTAAAGAAGGATAAAAACAAACTCGAGAACGGCTGGGCCGATTTAGTTGATTTTGGTTTTGAAATGTTTGTCGTAGTCCAGGGACCTTCCCTGGACTACGTTGAAAGGTGAGAAAATGTGGAAAAATTGTGAGGAAGATAGTAAAAACAACGTAGGAGTAGGGAAGGAGTAGGTTATGAGTAGTGTAGGAGTAGGTTAGGAGTAGGGTGTAAGTAGGGTAGGAGTAGTGTAGGAGTAAGGTAGGAGTAGGGTAGAAGTGGGTAGGAGTAGGGTATCAGCTAGACGATGTATCTAGAGAGGAAGATATTTTTAGCAAAAATTTGTACTTATTTTGAAGACATGGAAATAATTATTAATTGTAGAAAATGTAGCGTTTTTTTAAATTAACCATTAACGGGCAGAAACAGGGGTTTGGAAATTTCTAAATAAATGCGAATCTGGGAAAAACCTAGAGTTAAATATCGAAAATTACTTTATTTTTAGTTAGAGTGTAGGCGCCAAATAAACATACCTAATATATCAAATATAAACTGATTGAAATTAACTGAATTGGGAAAGAAACGGCACAAGTAACAGATTAACAAAAAACACAATAACAGCTCAATACTGCCGTCGGAATAGTTAGGGAAATAGCAGTGTGCATGTTAGTTATTGGATGGCGAACAAGGCGATGGTCCACCTGATGTTAAGTGGTTCCCGCCGCCTGTCACATCTGCAAGACCAGATGCGATGCCATCCCAGAGACAGGGCTGAAATGTCTCGTGTGCCTGTAATGACACCGGCACTCACACCCTTCAAACCGGAACACAGCAACGCTGGTTGGCGGCAGAAATAGGTGTGATGGTAGTACTTCCCCGGGCGAGCTCCTTCACAAAGAGCTCTACTACTCTTATTGAAATATTTCCATTTTTTACTTTTAAAGTGGTTGGTATAATTAAATGATCGTATAGTAGATATCATTGTACACCTATTGTTATTTATTAAACTGATAATCGCCCATTTGTACAATTTTTGCTACATTCTTCATTACGACGGCAGGATCGAAAATCAATAAGTGTTCGTTATTAACTTCTTCGTTTAACAGTGTTTAATTTCGCATACAAGATCGTACCCATCCGCTTTTTTTTAAATTAAAAACACTGCTTACTTCCACAACATATGTAATAAAATAGAAAACAGCTTAAAACCTCTAACTAAAGCACTTAGCGGTACTACTAGAACCTACAAACAACAGAGAACATAGCAAACATAACATCCACTTATTTAAAGTTAAGCAAACTTACCTACTTCTATGTTCGAGACATAAGCTATACCTAATTACTAATTACCTACCTAATACCTAATTTATTAAAAATATATTTCTTTCTTACAAGTAAGGTACTCCTTCCGGGGTCTAATCTAGCTTACCTACTTATGTCATATCTACGACCTTATTACCCACTTCTTTTCATCCCACTAAGGATGAATGAGCCTTTCTGGTATACTTATGGGCTAGCTATCAATACAGAAACCTATTCTTTCCATTATATTATTTAAATACATTTACTTTCACTATAAGTACTTATATACTAGTATACAGAGTGTAAAATGACCCATCACATAGATTGATGTTCAGAATGCGTAGTTGACGGTTAATTAACATTGCATAAACGAAATTACTGGGAAACGACTTTTATTTTTGATGGGTTATTTGTCGTTTGCTGTAGTATGTAATGTAACAAAACATTGTGCTTATGGGTGCATGGAATTGTGCTATAACATTCAAAACATGGTTTCGTAAAAAACGTTAGCAAAAGTTGGAATTTTGACATTCAATAACAACGTAACCAGAAGGTTCCCATATATAGTCCAGTACAAAAAAAATGATAACAATGACGGGAAGTATAAGTGCGTCTCGGCTTCGTTAAGTGCCTTTTTACACCCGTTATAATACTACTAAGAGCAAACTAACCAAAACCCACCATCGAAGGGCAATACAATGCGAATACATTAAGAGAACTATGTCAAATTTCCCTGCGAGATCCCAGCAGGCTGAAATTTGGTCATCAACATAGCTCTAACAATTGCCCAACGGGGCAGTTTACTTATATTGCTCGCAGAACAGATGGTCGATGAGACCGAAAGGTATTTTAAAACATTTACTTACAATCTAATTACTTATATACCAGTTTTTTTTTTTTTTTTTTAAACAATTATATTATTATTATAGTAATAATACTACTGAGTGCAAACTAATCAAAACCCACCATCGAAGGGCAATACAATGCGAATACATTAAGAGAACTATGTCAAATTTCCCTACGAGATCCCAGCAGCCTGAAATTTGGTCATCAACATAGTTCTAACAATTGCCCAACGGGGCAGTGTACTTATATTGCTCGCAGAACAGATGAGCGATGAGACCGAAAGGTTCTGGAGTGGCGACCGCGTAACCGTGCGAAGCAAGGACGGGTCGCAAGTACTGTTGTGAACTTAAATAACGTAAAGTTTTAATTCTAACTTAACTAATCGATGAGAAGGTTTTAAGGTTTTTTTTTTTTTTAAATAAATATGAACTATTGATTTGATACAAACGTAAACGTACGCCAAATAATATAACCACGAAACTTCACAAATGGAAAATATTGACCTTTTCCATCACATTTATCTACGATACAAACGAAAATAACACTCAGTTGCCTACCTACCTACCTACGTACCTAGTGTTAATAATAAAGACCTATTTATTAGAGTCCGACCGAAAATGTTTTTCACGTATTCGGCTGAATATGAAAACAAAATTTGTCCTTTTTTGCATTTGCGCTAAAAACCGAAAACAAAAAACAAATGTGTTGTTGTCGATAGGTTTTTGTTGCTTAAAGTAAAATAATCACAGGGTCAATCTTTTAATTATTGATTTAACCGTTTAAGTTAAATCATACGAAACCTTAAGATTTTTTTCAAAGTTATAATTTTTAATAAACGATCTGATAAATGCGAGAAAAAGCAATGCTACTGCCATATCTGTTATTTGTTGTAACGATTGAATTTCTGTAAAAAAAATGATTTGTTGATATTAATTTGGAGGAAATTATTTTTAAAAAAAATCGACCCGAAAACGAAAATGGCCCAACTGGATATTTTTGCCGAAAACAGAAAACGAAATTCGGTCGAACTCAACAATAGATCAGTCGAATAAATGTAAAGATCGATGATTATTACAATTATTCAAAAAACGGCTGCTGCCGGATTCCGACTCTTGGTCGGAATACACTACGCTACACTACTTTTATATCGCACAATGTAAACTTTTTCTGTTATATTTACATCTTACTTTTACTAGATTCGTTATTGAATACCTATACTAAAACTACTTTTATATCGCACGAGATTCGTTTTATGTAATATATTTACATATAATCTTACCAGTAGGCCGCTCGGCACCCAGGGGGTCTACCGTGAAGCCTACCTACTAATGCACTATTTTTCGCACGATCAGCCAGCATCTGTCCATCAGGGATGAATGAGCATGGCAAGATTAAAACTACTTAAGTATAAATAGAAAAATATCTTTCTGTTATATTATCTTAAAATACTAATGTTTAGAATTATTTTGATGCGATATACGTTTTTAATAAATATAAATACTATAAAAATTTAAAGAAAATACGAATATTTATAACGAACTGCTTAACAACCGTTGTTTTATTTTGCTGGCCAAAAATAATTTAGAGTTTTTTGAAATACTGAAACCAGTGATGGTACAAACTAATTTATTTCTATAATGATTTTAAACGAAACAATTGATAATATTTAAATGAAAAAGTTATTTTTATTTTATTATTTCGAAAATAGGTATACGAAATTATTTAGATTTCACCAACGCGGTAAACGTAAAAAACTGGATATTTGAAGTTTCACCTTTAACCAGGAATTTATATGAACCGAGAAGTCGTCAACTAAAACATGCAGTTCGTTAAATGTAGGTTTTACGTATTATAAAAATGGGTATGAACGCAAATTACGATACAAAACAAACGTTAAATTAGAACTCTTGGTATAAAACAAATAAATAAACTATCAGTTTTATGTATACATAAAATAATTCGTAAATAAATTATTAATTAATAAATATACTTATACTTGAAAACCTAATGTGTTACTTGCTTTACCAAACTATCTTACTTACTTTTTTTTTTTTTTTTTTTTAAGCAAAGCTTACAGACTAATAAAAAACTTAAGTATCATGCTTAAGTATAGTCTAATATTAAACCTTATAAGTTACTCGCTCTCACTGATTCCGACTTGCTGTCGCTTAACCTACTAACACTACTTTATCACCGCACGTGACATGATCTTTATTGAATAATTTACATAGTACTTACCGGCAGGCTACCATTCAGCCTACCCTCTAATGCTCATATTCATCACGTTGTGGAAGAATAAGGCAATTATATGTACCTATCTCTTAATAGAAAAATATATTCCCGTTATATTTCTTACGAACTACAAAGTACACACAATGCAAGCACATTTACCTAGAGGTGTTCAAATACAATTAATTTAGCTACCTAACCCATTGAAAGATAAATAAATACGTGGAATATTAAATTAAATATGATATTAATAAAAAAAAACTTACATTTGCTTTACGCTGTCTATTATTTTCCCCGAAAATTTAATGTAAAATATTAAACTGAATCGAATCTGCAAGTTGTTTAGTATTGTTCATAAAAAAAAAGTATTTCCTAAATATTTAAAAAATAAATACTTTAGATTTCATCAACGTTATAAAAGTAGGTACATATACTAAATACTAATTCAAGATTTCACCAATGTTATAGACGTACATATACTATATAGATTTCATTACCAATATAAACGTACATATACTATATAGATTTCATTAACGATATAAACGTAAATGTATATATTACGATTTAATTAATATAAAATATAAAATATTTAACCTAAACAACGATAAGATTCCGACGAAAATGACCGATTTGATACTACCTACTAGTTAAATACAAACTTAAATAAATTGTCCGAGAACTGGTTACACTTCTCTACTTTTTACGATGTTTTTTGGTAGCCTACCCATATTTAATTAATTTTACATCTTACTGGTAGGCTGCTCGATACCTCAGGAGGTCTACCGTCAAGCCTACCTGCCTATTACTGCTATGATTGCGCTGACTTTTTGTTACCAGAATCTCTTCACCCGGATGGAGTGAAGGAGCGTGGTTAGAACCTACATACATATTTATTAAACAAGTTAATATTACTTTAGAATTAACCCAATGACTTTTCAGTAAATTTCTGCAATGCGTTGAATAGAGAATTTAATTTATAAAAATAACCTGAAATATTAATGGGATGTTTCCATCGAAAGAATCCGTAATTTAGAAATCTGACAAAGTAGGTCAAAGAAGTTGGACTATGTGAAGCGGCTTTGGAATGGAGGTGGAAAAGATATTTAGGGTGAGCCTGTACGAGTGTTGGCAGACAAAGAGTAAAGGGCGAGACCATAGGGGAACAGTTTTACGTAATTTTGATGTTCAAAAATTCCTGATTGTTGGCCTAATTTGAATAATTGAGTTTTTGAACAGCCTGCACGGGGGTGGTGGACCTGCAAAGGACGGTGGCATGAAGCGAAGAGGCCTAACCTCAGCAGCGGGTAGAACAACGCTGCCTATGGTAATAATGATGACGAACATCTCCTGCTTATCAGAGCCGAGCTGTTAAAATTCCTTTGCAATTTTTTTACATGTCCCGTAATGGGAGTGGCGTTTAGGAATGTCTTATTTCTGTATACCTTTAGAATATAGTATGTCAAGACTTAGGGAAATTGTAATTCTCGTCAGAGTGTTCAACTTTACACACTTAAGTGTTATAAGAAAGCATTTTGGAATAATTTTACTTTAGTTTTTAAAAGTCGGTACGATGTTTTGCAACAAAAATTTACAGTTATATTCTGAAAAATGCTGCCTAGTATTAACCATACATAACTATACTTAAAGTACTAAAACGAGTTTGGGTGACGTATGACGTAGTTTGAATACACGCTCTTATTACCCCGAAGGGTGTGCTAGCTTATCTACCAGTAAAAGGACTATAGATTCACTACAATAATATCCTCTTTTAACTATACTCCAAAATCTCGCCAGTTGAATATGACAACTATCATTATAATATACGTAACATTAAATACAATAAGGGCGAGCGGTGGGAAGCCACCCGACAGATTAATGATCGCTATTATTACACGAATCTCGCAACCTTTGATTTTCAAACGACCACGTCTCAAAAAATATTAAATAGATTCTGTCACGCATCTAACATTATAATATGCTGTTTTCTTCTTTTATAAGAACAAACATAACATTTAAATTTTTTTTTAATAAAGGTTTTTTTTTCAAGTCATGCACCGTCGGAAGCCGGTACTATAGAAAAAAGGGATTCCACTTTTCACACATAAGCAGCGCCGAAGTAAAGTTATTCCGCATGAAAAAGAATCATCCGGTGGACAATGTTGGATTAGTAATTTGATAGGGTGCTTCGACGGAAGAAGGGATGTTAGTGAGGGGCGCGGAATGGGCTTCCGGTACTCGTCACTTCACTGACCGAACGTGTCGCAGCAACACAACGTCGCCACGTCACGCCGGTTGTCTGTGAGAGCGTGGTACTTCCCGGTTCGAGCCAGCCCAGCGACAAGCTGCGGCCCTGTGTAGGCCACAGCAGTAGCAGTTAACAGTGTTCTAGATAAACAAAGCTGTTCAAGTCAAAAGGAGTTTGAGTGAAATGTTCCCAGAGTTAGCAAATTGAGTAGCAAAGTTTTAAATGACAACTGATGTGCTTAGTGAAGCTATATTTAGAATAAGACATTATTAAAAGAGTGTAAATTTTCAAAAGGTGCACATATCTTGTTGAAACCTAAAATACTAGGATAGAAACGATACTAAATACAAACGAAACCTCCCACCGCTACGCTATACCTAAACTATAACCACCACTATATGACATAATAATGTCTTAGAACTAATTACTACTGATTGCAGCAAATATGGTTGTCATCGAGCTCTTGCACCTCGGTGCTAAGAGCGAAACTGTAAACTTACTAAATAATGTAGGAAGAACGACAGATACTTCATTGTTTATTATACTTAATTTACTATTACGAACTGTGTACTTTATCTTAATTGTACTATCGCTGCATTTATTTATTATGGTAGATACAGAAAATGTATTGTTTTCGAACCTAGCACTATTTTAAAAAGAAGTTTTACAACTAGAATAACGGTGAAATGTTACGGAATTTTATAAACTTATAATGAGTTCATGCCATAGGCTAAGATTATAGATTGTGATTATATTTTTGTATCAATTTATCAATCAATATTAAAAACTGAATCTGTAGACGTTTTTATACTGTACTTAATCATTTATTATACGATACTAATATTTATCTTGAATAATATAACTACCAGACTCCGTTATTAATCTCGCATTAAATATTAAAATGGTAGCCGAAACTTGCTTATATCAACTTACATAATTAGGTAAATTTCGATATAAATCGAAAATATTGCCCTTATTATTTCTAATAAAAGTTATTCTTTGTTCGGTTGCTTTATATTTACATATTTTTCCCTTAAACTCTTAGGCCTGCTTGCACCACAAATCACTTAATACGTAGAGCGCTAAGCAAATTCAAATCATCGTGCTATTTCTGACGATCGTTTGATGTTAAGAGATACAGAGAGATCTTTTTTTTGTTAATTTTTTAATTTTAACCTTAAAGGTTAATAAAAAAAATAGATTTATGTTTTTATTATTTTCATGATTTTGTTAGACTTTAATATTCTTTTTTTATTGTTTCTTTTCCTGTGGATGTCCGATAAACGCATTTAGATATTTGTGGTAAAAACGGGCCTTATTATCCTATTCGAATACCTATATTAATTATAATATACTCGCATTTATGCGGTTTTCCTTAACTATGTGATCGCTTTTCGATAGTCATTTCTTTCCTATATTAATTTTAATATACCTACGCATATTTGGTTTACTTATATCGCACGCTGAGAACGAAAGTGACTCAACTCAAAATTGCTAATTTTTGGGAAAGAGCGAAAATGTGTCCGTCGTATTAAGCATTTTCTGTTCATTTTACAATAACACTAAAACATGGTAACAAAAGTTATGAATTTCTGTTGAAATTTATTGTTTCACTAAATAGCTTTAGAAACATTATATAGTTTTTGCAAAAAAATATGATTTTCTCGTATAAAATAAAGTTTAAAAAAAAAATCGAAAAAATAGGTCACTTTAGTATTAGAAGTTTTTTATTTCTACTGACCTTTTTAGGTAAAGGTCTGTTCATTTCTAACTTTGTTTTAAAAAAATATGTTTTTTCTAAAAATAAGTCAGTTTCATTCTTAAGATTTTGTTTATTTTTTCAAAAAAGCTAAATAAAACAGTGAAGTATGTGTAAGTGTCATTTAATAAATCACTCCTTAGACTTAATAGAGATCAGTTATAATAATCACACTAAAAATTTTTTTATCAAAATCGTGTCATAAAGTAGGAAACCAAACATTTACGTAAGTAATTCTTAAATATTATAACGAAACATAATCAATATCACTCTTCTATAACACTAATAAAATATTTATCCAAATCAACAATATTCCTATATTAGCACTAACTTTTCAGTTTAACATAGTAGTACTAGTACAGTCTTGTACATAGTTATAGTTCGGTTGTATTACCTAATCAAATTTTAATTACACTCTGCTTAACTCAGACAATCCAAATAATGAGACCTTCTGTTTTCACTGGTTTAAATAACGAATTCTTAAATTTAACGAAACATAACCAAAATAAAAATAGTTATTTAAAGTATTTGAATCACATCAAAATCAGTATTAATAGCATAACTTATCTATCAGTTTACCACAGTAACAGTATTCTGGTTATAATTCAGTTGTACTTAATCAACTATTAAACTCTGCCTATTGCACTAATTCAGACTTAGCTTTTTGGTACAACATACTTCTTTAAAGTTTGTTATTTTAATATCTCATAATAGGTAATTGTCGTATGTGTCCATGTTCAATAGAACATGGACACATACGACAATTACCTATTATGAGATTATTTGAATTAAAGTTTCTTACAAAGTGTTGTAAAAACTAGCGTAAATACTAGGTATTAAATTTTTTCTGACTAAATCTTTGAGATCCCTTTTTTTATTTTCTTTTAACTCAAGTGCATGCTCATACAGCTGTTTAGTTACAATTTCATTGAACCCCATCATTTTTTTACGTTTATTGCGCATGTCGATTTGAGAAAACATCTCATCGGAGTATGATGTTTTATAATAAAAGTGGAACATCTCCGCTTTGTCAAATTTCAGTACTTTAAGATCATTCCACAGTATTGTTTCTTTATGGAAGTTTTTGTTGAAGTTGTATCCCCACTGCTCTTGAAGTAGTTTGAGATTTAAGAAGAATTCATAATTAACTTCTTTGACTATGAAAGGTGGTCCAGACTTCCGAGCGCTTTTGATCAAGGTAGCAAATTGAACAGGTATGTATATAGGCCCTGGTTTTTCGTTCTTTTTAATTTCCTTTTCAATTAAGCTGTGCACATTATCCGCTTCATTTTGGGTGTGCCCTTTTATAAGATACTTATGGGTTATACTTTCGATGTTATCAAAATAAGCGACAGCATATGAATATAGGCTAGCAATAACTTTATTTTTGTTCTGCCCAGTGCAATTGTCAGAGTAAAATGTTACATGTAACTTTTTATCTGCGTTTTTTGCGCTTAGGGTTCGTAAGTAATCGAAAATACATGAACCTATGTCATTGGCTCCCCTTTGCCCCTGAGTCTCGTCCCAAAAATAACAGTAAACGTCTCCGTAAGACTTTTTATCATCCTCTCCATTTTTTTATTCTGTAATTGTGAAATCAAGGCAGTTTATTTTTGAAGAATAGTAAAAATAACTTGCACTGGGACATAACATGACGGACTGTAAATCATAAATAGCACAAATGTGGGTCTCGTCAATGTTTCGACGGTCCGTCCGTTTTTCTTGGCGACACAGTTCTTTTTCTTCGAGGTGTTTATCATAGTTCGATTTGAGCAGTGTTTTAGTACTTTCAGGAGCAAGTTCATACGCAACACACGTTTCACACCTGTCTTTTTTCGGCTGAAAAAAACTTATATTGAATTCTTTATTAAAAGTATTCAAGTATAACCAATAGTCGCACTGTGGCAAACTTTTTTCTTTTTGATCATTGTTAAAATCAGTCCAGAGGTCCCTTATAGTTTTACTGTCGGAAATGTACTCTCTACTTGTAGTCGCTCTTAAATAATGGGGTTCTACCCTCGGTATCAACTCTATGTGGTTCCTGATGCTTTGGAGCAGTTCAGGGTCTACCCTTTTTTGTTGTCATGTTTTCCTCTAAGCTCAGGCTCTACGATACCATGGCTGTTGGTTTTACTTTTAACAGTTCTTAGCTGTCTGTCCGTTATGTCCAAAGTGTTTATGAAAAATAATTTACAAACACGTATCTTTTTGCCATCTATTGTGAAATAAAAGGAGTTGTTTGGAAGGCGAGGGTTTCGAGCATTTGAGTACCTGTACCTAGGTTGCACTTCCATCATGCAAGATCTAATAAAAGCACGCTGCAGTTCCAAATTTGATAATCCCCAATAGGCTTTGAACAGATTATACCTCTCATCCTCTTTTATATTGTCAAAACATTTAAGTCTACACTTGCTCGTACATGTTTCTTTCACATGCCTAGCTGGAATGTATTTTTTTGATATGGACATAGACCTGTAACTTTTTCCGGAGTTTCGTAACATTTTTGCTTGATTTTGTTTCCAGTTACTAGGGTTCCTTTTACGCTTCCTACTTTTTGAAGGTTCCGGTTGACCTGAAGAATCAGAAGAAGAAGAGCTAGTGCTGGAAACATGTCTACTTCTTTGATTGAAATTTACAGCATGGTATGTTGGATCTGAGTCACTGAGATCCACATCACTTTCATTCGGATGTATTGGTGATTGAACGTATGAACGTTGGTTACCTGTTTGAGATTTTAAATTGCTTGTACTAGGGCCCGGAGTGGCTGTATTTTGACATTCATTTGTAACAGATGTACTTGAAGATGATGAAGTACTGCTACTACTTGAGGATGAAGATGAACTGCTCGTACTGGAACTTCTTGAACGTGGTCGGACAGCAGATGTACTTTCTGAGGTTTTTTCAGTAATTTTTGATTCCGTATTTATTTCTTGACAAGCCTTTTCAGGGTCCTGAAACATGAATAATTTAACTTTTCATCACAAGATAAAACTTACATTAAAATGACTACCCATGACTTAAATAAAAATTTATAACTTACATTTAAAGGTTTTGTTTTTCGGCTTGGGATTTGAACATTGTTATATTCCTGGTCCAGACGTGGAGGTGTATTTTCGATAATTGATGGGCTAGATGGCATGTTTTCTTTGTCGATATCCAAAGCCTCATCAGGGCTCTGCAAACAAGTACAATAGAGAATATGGAAAACAAATATAAACATTTTTACAAATAATTATAGTCCCTAGGTACTAATGAAAAACGAATAATAAACGAACAGTTTTCGTAATTACCTTATTCTGCTGTCTCTCTTCCACTAATTGAAGAATTAAAGCACTTCTTTTCATTTTAGTTTTGGGATTGCCGACTCAGTAGGGAATATTAAACACTGAAAAAAAATAATAAATTGCACTATTAATCAATAAGTCAATTGAAAACCAAACTAAAAAATGTTAAACAGACTTTCTTCTAAATAGTACAAAATACAGATGAGTACATTTAAAATTATACAGACCTGATTCAAAATTGGCCCATTATTTAGACTCATTTGTTAATAAATAAGTGACCGAATTTGTTATGTGTCACCTAATACGCTAATACTTATAATGTAAAAGGAACCTAAATCTGAATCGGTCAGTTTATGACTATAAATTGTAACTAAACTTACCTCCGAAATTGACAAACAAACAGACACAAAGCGTAATCGGTCACTACGTTGCTAAACTTGTCACGTCTTGTCACGACAACTCACGGTGCAACACTGATTTCGTCACTTTCATTCGGGCGCGGGGGGAGGGAACGGTTGAGTGACAAAGAGACCGAAATATACCTCTATCCTTTTCTTACCTTTATTGGCCAGTTTTCTAATATAATTATGATAGAATATACTTTTTTAAGTCATTCTGTATACTTAACTCATTTAACCAAAATTTTGAAATCGGTCACTTTCGTTCTCAGCGTGCGATATATGTATATATAACTAGACTATTATATTTATTATTAATAAAGATAATTCCCAGGAAGTAATTTAATATGCTAGACGATGTTTTTTTTGTTTATTTTTTTTTGTATTTTTTTTTTGTTTGTTTTTTTTTTGTTTGACCACTAAAGGAAACGCGGATATATTCCAAAGACCGAGACCAAGGGCGATTGTTTTTAACCTATTTTAATTACTTTCGTATCATTCGGGTCTTTAAAATATAGAAATATTAATTACAATATAGTACGCGGTATATATCGGTAAATCGTAACCGGAAACACGAAACGTCCAAACTATAGTAAACCTCTCCAATACATTTGATAAACGATTAAAATATAAGACAACTATTTGCTTTCATATCGTTCGGGTCTTTAAAATACAGAAATATTAATTACAATATAGTACGCGGTACATATCGGTAAATCGTAACCGGAAACACGAAACGGCCAAACTATAGTAATCCTCTCCAATACATTTGATAAGCGATTAAAATGTAAGACAACTATTCTAATTGCTTTCATATCGTTCGGGTCTTTAAAATACAGAAATATTCATTACAATATAGTACGCGGTACATATCGGTAAATCGTAACCGGAAACACGAAACGTCCAAACTATAGTAATCCTCTCCAATACATTTGATAAACGATTAAAATGCAAGACAACTATTCTAATTGCTTTCATATCGTTCGGGTCTTTCAATACAGAAATATTAATTACAATATAGTACACGATATATATCGGTAAATCGTAACCGGAAACACGAAACGTCCAAACTATAGTAATCCTCTCCAAGACAGTTTTATTTACCTTTTAAGAACTGTGGTTTTCTGGTTATCAAGCACATTAATATATTATAAAGTAACACGTCTAAAAATCCTTAATAATGCTGTACGAAGTAATACCAGCTTAACATTAAATGGTTACACAGTAAAATTGATACACATGGCTAAATACCGTTAAGATTAGGACGAGCAACATGAGACATAAGGCCCCAAGAATGCAATCCCATTTCTGTGGATACTAACTGAGATAAATACAGAAGAGAACTTATAAAAACAGTACTTTATATATTTCCTCAGAGAATATGAACTCATGGAAATGTAATATCCGAGAATCAAAGAGACATTTGCTGGCTTTTCTGAAGTAGCGAGTGTACAAGGTGGGACGTCTTTAAGATCGCGCCTTCCGACGCTGCGTGCAGCAGTCGAGATGTTCAACAGTCCTAACCTACGTCTGCATCATTTTACGGTATTCCAAATATTGTAAATGTACAAACCTATTACAGATATCAAAAGGTACTCAAAAGACGAGGAATACAACTCTTTGAAAATTTTTACGCATAATCTGGGTCTTATCCTCTCTTCTAACTTTTCAATCTTAGAGCCTTGCCTTCTGTTGCTGATATTCAATAGACACATAATATATTAACGAGAGAGCTAAATTCTCCCCTAATCTACTTTTAGTCTGAAAACGTCAAGTTCAAATTTTGAACGTGGTCCAATAAATGAATTTGTGTGAATTTTTATTTCTGCAACTTTGAAATATTTAAATAGGTACGCCCAGTGGCGTAGTCAGCTTTCATACGAAATTTAGGAAGTTTAAAGTCTTTAAACCACGACCTTTTTGTCATGGCGTAAATACTTAGTTTTTGCAGAAGCTCATGTGGACACGAGAGAAGAGGACTAATTTTTAAATTTTTAGAAAATTTGTTTCTAAAATGTACCTTTCCGATGGTAATCATTCTTGTAATCCAAACAGTAAGGCCCTCAGGCGAGCACTGAGAGCAGGCGCCTGAGGCAGAAAGTCGTCTACATAGCAACATTTTATCGAACTCTTCAACTACCGTTCAAAAGTTCATTTATTGGATCTGGGTTCAGAATTTGGTACATTTTAAGTTGCAAGGTAATTTACTTGGTGTCGTACATGTCCTTCACGCGGGTCTTCAGCTGCTTAGTGTAGCTATCCAGACGATAAGCGTTCTCCTCAAGTTTGGCCACCATTTCGTCTATGTCGTCTACTTGAGCAAGTAGTGGCCTGATGGTGCTGCCATCTGTTTAAGCAAAAAAAAAATGTTATTCACTATTGGTGTTAAAGATGTTCAGATGGCAGCACACTTGCGGGAAGAAAACTATGGTTTCACATAAAGAATAGTAACATTTTTTGTATAGGTGTTAAAATACTTACATATATCATTGTATTCCGTCAGTGTCCTGTTCAAGTTAACAGCTAGATTACGCAAGTCAGTGTACTTGGTAATTGCTGTACGATTTATTTCTTCCAGCAACATGTAATGGTCCTAAAGACAAAGAAAAATAGGAATTAAACATACATTATAACAGCCCAAACTATTAGCTCAAGGAACGTAAAATTTTGCAAATGGGTTTCCTTTTATAATGCAGGCGAGCACTAAGTATGCATTTTTTGGAAATTCAACCGTTAAGGGGTGAAAGGGTACCCCGCACGATCTCGGGCGAGGCAGCAAGCCTCCTTGCCGGACTGCCACCATGGGATCTGGAGGCGATAGTCCTCGCGCGCCTGTATGACTGGCGCGCGGAGGCACTACGTCGGGGGGAAACTCTGCACCCGCGGCAAATCGCTGCGGAGCGGACGGACCTCCGGCGCGGTCTCATGGTGGAATGGAAGGCGCGACTATCGCAACCCAGCACAGGGCACGCCACGATAGCGGCGGTAAGACCCCTCTTTGAGGAGTGGCTAGAGAGGCGTCACGGCGCTCTCACCTACCGCCTGACGCAGGTCCTCTCCGGACACGGATGTTTCGGGAGGTTCCTGCACATCATCAGGCGGGAGGAGACGCCCGGGTGTCACCACTGCGAGGATCGCCCAGAGGACACGGTGGAGCATACGGTGGAGGTCTGCCCCGCTTGGGCAGAGCACCGCCGTGTCCTCGTAGAGGCGATCGGCAGCGGCGGCGACCTCTCGCGTCCGGCCCTGGTGCAAGCCATGGTCCGGGGCGAGAGGGAGTGGGAGGCGGTCACCTCCTTCTGCGAAGCAGTCATGCTAGCGAAGGAGGTGGCGGGATGGGCGAGGGAGAGATCCTCACGCCTCAGCCGCCGAGGGAGACGCTCCGGGCGTCGGGAGCCGCGTGACGACTCCCGGCCACCGTAGGCGCGGGCCTGCGGGCGGAGAGCAATGGGTAGCTCTCCGTCCGATCAGGACCAGGCCCGTGCCGGACGGCGTGTTTGTGTTCCACGCGCGCCTCAAAGAGATGTCAGCGTAGTTGACGGGGCCCGACAGGGCCGAAGCCTGCCGGGGTAGCGGGATCGTCCGAAAGGGTTACCGCTGCCCTGGTACATAAAGGGCTAAGGAAGGAACACGGGTGGGTTTTAGTCAGTAAGAGTCTGACACTCCCTTCTGCTCCACCCAGAGCGGGAGGGGTCATTTGATGATTTCCCATCCTCAAAAAAAAAAAAAAAAAAGGGCTGATTTTGCGATCGCTAGATAACTTTTATTTGAGGGATAAAATTGACGTTTGACAGTTTCTGTATGAAATAACTGTCAAAATTTCAAAATGGTTCCTCGGAAAAAGTTGTCAGGTGATTGAAAAACCAGCCCTAACACAAACATGAAGTTTTATAATCATTATTAGGTATAGGTACACGAATTTCCTATATCAGACAAATTTAAAAAAAATACCACAATATTTCAGTACAGTTGTATATACATATATACACATAAACGCATATGTTATAAACATAACAGTTCTTATATAAAATAAATAAGTAGAAAAGCTCCAATCAAATATAATAAAAAACAAATACGCAGATTAACAAAATCAAGTCGTCACAAAAATATTGGTAAAGAACAAAGAAGCCGATTAATAGTCTTAAACTTTAGACATCGGCATCGGCTTTTGGCATCGTTATCATCCCCAGCTCTTGGATCTGCGTCAGTATTATCTTCATCTCTAGGCTTTACGGCATTATTGTCATCATTTCTAGTATCCTCCGTATTATTGCTATTATTAGCTTCAAGCTGATTAGCATCACCGTCTTTATTAACTTCAGGCAAGATTGCTTCGTTGTCTACTTGTTCTCTTGCGATGTGGGGATGAGGAGGGGTTAAGTAAACAACATGACGTGTATTACTTTGAGAGTCAATTGTGAACAGAGACTCAACTGTACTCAGCTAGTCCTCAACTGTCCTCTCTCCTTTAATAGGTGGTTTAAATATACATAGATAGTACGTGACTACGTGCTAACACAAAGTATATCTACCTTAACTTAACCCTGAACAATACGTGACATGCTGATGTACAACATACGTGACACTCACCACATCACCCCTCTTACAGAAAAAAAAAACTAAATTACGGTTTTTTTTTTTCCTTTTTTAACATTTCAAACTTACATTCTAACTCCTACAATATAATTTTGTTCTATTCTTATGAATTACATCTATCTCATTATCATTCTTTTTTACAATTACATTTGGTGACTCGTCCTTTATAACTTCAAATGGTCCATTATAAATACATTCTAGTTTATTGCCTGTTTCGTTTTTTATTAATATCCAGTCACCTTCTTTATAATTTATTGAATTAAGGTTCTTATCATAACAACTTTTCCTCGCTAACTTACTTGCTATCAAATTTCCTTTCGCATCATTTTGAGCCCTCTGCAATCTAAACTTAAATTCTAAAGGATAATCTTCATAATTGTACAATGGTTCAACACTTTCACCTTGAAGACTACTTGGTAACCTGCAAATTTTACCGAAAACTAATTCATAAGGTGTATATTTGGTCACAGTATTAACTGTAGTGTTATATGAAAAGCACCAATATGGAATCCAAGAACTCCATGACGATGGATTATTTTCCGTCTGTATCCTTAAATACGCGCCTAAAGTTTTGTGAACATTTTCCAAAGATCCTATACTCTCATGATGATATGATGTAGACAAGATTTTATTGATGCACAAGATGTTACATAGCTCTACCATTACTTTTGAAATGAACTCAGAACCCCTATCTGTAGCAATTGTCCGCGGTATTCCATATCTCAAAACAAAATTTTCTGCCAACGCTTTCGCTACCTCATCTGCGGATTTATTCTTTAATGGATACGCCTCTACAAATTTTGTAAGCTCACACTGAAGTGTCAATATATAAACATTGCCTTTTTCGTCCCTATCAAGTGGCCCCACTATATCTAAATAAATTTTCTCAAACGATGCGGATGCAGTGGTAGTAACTGTCATTGGTTCCTTAGTATGTCTAGAATACTTTTGCTTCTTACACTTATCACATTTATTAACGTATTCCGTTACATCTCTTTCAATAGAAGACCAATAATAATACTTCTTTATATTATTCACCATTCTGCGTATACCTGCATGACCACTTGTGGGTAAAATGTGGAAATCATTCAAAATAATCCTCTTCTCATCTTCCCCTTCTACTCTCCTTAAATCCTTCACCACACACATTTTAAAATCTTTCGTATGTAGAGATTTACCACTATTTTCCTTCAAATATTGTGCCATTTTTGTAATAAATTCAACGTTATAACGATTTTTTATAACAATAACTTCTTTTATGGCTTCCTCAATACAAAAATCTACTATATCTTTCAACAACTCGTCCCGCGATGATGCCGATAAAGATTCATAGTTTACATAAATACTCGAGTTTCCTGGCACATACATTAAATTGCGCGCTTTTGAAAATATCTTTTTATAATTTTTGTTACGTAACATTTTCTCCCATTCATTTAAACATATCTCAACGTCATTTCCTTCTTTTTTAAGAACTTCCACAACCCTAGGGTGATCAGTCCCAGATACCATGGAGTCCGTATCACAAACATTCGGCTCTCTTAACCGTTTGTACTGCGCTCTCGTCATCACGGATATAGTCTTTTCGCGTATGGTTTTCAAATCCTCGCTCGTAATCACTATCCTGGAAAGTGCATCTGCTTGCACATTTTCCTTCCCCTTAATATATTCAACCTCAAAGTCGTATTCTTCTAAACACAAACGAAACTTAGTTAACCTACTTGAAGGATCTGTCATGTTAAACAAATACAACAGCGGCCGGTGATCCGTTTTTACGACGAACCTCCGCCCGTACAAATATGGTCTAAAATGTTTAACTGACCAAACTATTGCCAATAACTCCTTCTCTATTATAGGATAATTTAACTCACTTTTCCCTAAAGACCTACTAGCATATGCAACGGGTTTCCCGTTCCCATTACACAACACACTCCCTAAAGCATACCCTGAACTATCGGTTTGCAATACGAAAGTGTTGTTATCAGAAAAATCTGGATAATCCAACACTGGTGGATTCATTAACGCTTCCTTAAGCAACAGAAAAGACCTCTCACACTCATCGGTCCAACTAAACACGACACCTCTTTTACACAGTCCATTCATAGGTACCACTATATTAGCAAAATTTGGTATGAATTTTCTATAATAATTCACAAACGCTACGAACCTCTTTACCTCATCAACCGTCGTTGGACGCGGATAACCTTTCACGACTCCTACCTTCTCTGGATCTGGTGAAATACCTTCCGTCGAAATTACGTGTCCTAAATAAAGCACTTGCTTCTTCAAAAATTCACATTTGGATGGATTTAGCTTAAGATTCACTTTCCTCAAGCGCGAAAAAACTAATATAAGATTCCTGTTATGCTCATCCAAATTCCGTCCAAAAATAATTAGATCATCTAAATAAACCAGACACCTGTCATAATTCAATCCAGACATAGCCACAGTCATCAATCTGCTAAAAGAACTTGGACTAATCTTCAACCCCATTGGTAACCTACACATCTGATACTGCCCCTTATCAGTCGTAAAAGCAGTGTATCTCCTACTACTTTCTTCTAAAGCACATTGATAATATGATTGCGACAAATCACAGTGACTAAAGTAAACAGCACCCGACATCGAATCTAAGATTTCAGTTATATTAGGCAAAGGGAATTTATCATCCTGTATCCTTTCGTTCAACCGCCTGTAATCTATCACCACGCGCCATTTCTTCTCCCTACTACGATCTGCTTTTTTGGGTACAACCAAAACAGGACTAGACCACTCACTAGCTGTCTCCTCAATAATATTACTATCCATCATCTCTTGCACTTGCCTATCAACTTCCTTCTTCTGTACATAAGGTATTCTATATTGCCTCCTATAAACTGGAGTCACATTCTCTTTCAATCGTATTGACTGCTCATACACATTCGTGACTGATAATTTATCTCCCGGAACATGAAATATATCTGAATACTTCGCGCAAATCCGCTCAGTTGACAATCGTTCCTCGGCACCCAAATAATCAAGTTTAAGCAAAGAAAATATTTCCTTAACACGTTCAACGCTCCCTTCCGGCTCCGCAAAACTACAACAAACGTAACCACTTAACGGATAAACTTCTACACCGGACATACTACACACAACTTCCTCAGAGTTTGTGTTTAAAATCCTAATGGGTACCATCCCATTCCTAGGCCTAGCCACCACACTCGCCAAAAAAACACCTTCACGCAATTCTTTCCTTACCACTATACAATCTTCTGCTCTATTAACGGGAAAATACCTAACCACTTCACAACGCGGAGGAATAGTCAACAGGTAATCATACGACTTGAGCGGCATCGAAACCTTCTGCCCCTTATTACCCTTAAGAGACAACCTATTCAATGAAAAATCTATAATACCACTATATTTAATAATAGTGTGTAATTTATCTATAATATTTATGTATTTAGAAATATATAAGTATGTTTATCAGTTGTCTAGTACCCATAACACAAGCTCTGCTTAGCTTGGGACTAGATGGCGTTGTGTGATAGTTGTGGAATATTTATTATTTATTTATTATTATTATATTTCTGCAAAAAAATCCTGGCCTAATATGCCTACCGACTTACATGGCAACTCATCAAATATATAAAACCTATGCACGAATGAACATCGACCGTACTACAAATTTAAATATACATAACCTATAGCTCGCAAACTACCCCCTACACCATTGATCACCAACTCTTCCTTAACCACTTTATAACACAAAGCGTTATTCGTTAAAAAAGTGTTTTTTACGGCTGATATGGACGCACCCGTATCCACTAACCATTCCATATCTACACTATCCACTACCAAATTAACCCAGTTAATGCTATCACAAGCTAAAATATGCTTATGCACGAAAAAACTGAGTCTCACTCAGCTGACCGCCTTCGCCACTCCGTGACATTGACACCGAGCCTGAGTCAGCATCATTCCGCGCGTGCTCAAAACACGCTACACGCCGCCGACCTTGATGAGTCTGGCGACCACGACGAGCATTATCGCTGCGACCGCGCATCCCACTGCTATGCCATGCCTTGACATTTTTGCGCGTACGCTCAACAGCTGTTCCATGCTGCACGTGCCTACTCTCTACAATCTGCCGCCTATGGTTATTTCCGCAATTTCTTACGCCCGATGAAAAACCACGTCTTGCGGGCCAGCGCTGGCACGTCAACACTTGCGACGACGAAGCACAATCCTCGTCTTCCGCTACCCTAATAGCATCTTTTAAACAAGTTAAATTCCGTGCCGCAATAACCGTAGTAAGACGCTGATTACGAAGTCCGTCAGCAAACTTCCTAACCGCATATCTTTCGTTCAATGGCTGCAAAATTTTATAAGCTTCCGAACTTTCCCCGGCTTGAGAAATAGTTAAATTGACCATCAACTTTTCTATCTCGGCACCAAACTCCGCGACCGATCTATTGTTTTGCCTAGCGCGAGCAAGTTTGGCTTGCACAGCCACGTCCAACTCTACCGTTATTAAATGTTTTCTCATGTCAGCTAACAGACTGTCCACTGTTGCGTAATTGGAAGACAACCGAATCCTAGCCCCCTGAGTAAGCCGTGTGGTTAGAACGAATTTTACTAAAAGAGTATTATCTGTCCCCACCAACATAGAACTATATAAACCTATGGCATCAATCAAATCTTGGGTCACCTGCTCATCGCCATTCATTTTCGGTAGCAAGCTAACCGCCGTCTTTAAAGAAAATCTTCCCGCCGCCATCTCTAACTCGATTTCGCCGATGTCTTCAAATTTTCTATTTTAACTATCAGCTGTGTTAACTCTTCTGAAAATTTGTGCGAACTTGAAACTATACTCTTAAATTTAACGTATAAGGCTTTCACATCACTAATTTTCTTATTGAAATTGTCGCCTTTCCGCCTACTAGGACCTAACTTTACAATATTTTCCCTTAACAATTTTAGTTGCACGAACAGTGACGTTAGTTCAACTTCCATTTAAACTTAATACACTATATGCACACTATTGTCTCTAAATTTACCGCTCGGTCATATCACACGCTTAACGCTCACGTATAGAATCACTTAATCACTTACTTCTTAACGAGGGAACGTTACTTCGTCCATATCTGGTCAGGCCATCTGCACAGCCTTGCGAACCTCCCGCTGGTTTAGCTGGTCCTCGATCCAACTGTGGTGACACCTTCTATATATCCGGACCGCCACACCAACGATGACAAGCGCCAAACATACAGCAATAAATAACAGCACCGTTTGGATGGCCGTCACCTGCTCCTGTGTAATCGCTGCGGTATTCGAACCACCCACCGCCATCTGAGCGACGACCACTTCTTCCTTTGATATTGTGCTCCCCATGGCCCGTGACCTGTCGTGACGCGAAGCTCACCGAAGCCTAGTCGACTTCTGCCGCTGCGAATCCCTCGAACGGATAGCTATAACGCCGTCCAGCCGACTGGCAGGGTCGTTATGCGATGTGGGGATGAGGAGGGGTTAAGTAAACAACATGACGTGTATTACTTTGAGAGTCAATTGTGAACAGAGACAACTGTACTCAGCTACAGTCCTCAACTGTCCTCTCTCCTTTAATAGGTGGTTTAAATATACATAGATAGTACGTGACTACGTGCTAACACGAAGTATATCTACCTTAACTTAACCCTGAACAACACGTGACATGCTGATGTACAACATACGTGACACTCACCACACTCTTAAGCTTTTGGATTTACGGACAACAGAGTGGCAACACCTCCCTCTATAGTCTGAACAATTTTGTTTGGCATGTTCTGTAAAAAAAACAACAAAATCATACAATAATAATAATAATATAATATTCATTTATTTGCTCGGAATGTAGGTATTTACAATAAGGTGGTTACAGAAATGTTGAAGAATCCTTGTACATTCTACCATTTTGGCATGCAAACATTGATGCAGTTCATCATTAGTTCATTACACATACAAACACA
This sequence comes from Apamea epomidion, assembly GCA_947507525.1. NCBI lineage: Eukaryota > Metazoa > Arthropoda > Insecta > Lepidoptera > Noctuidae > Apamea > Apamea epomidion. Next base: position 1,539,872 of record OX382251.1, on the reverse strand, counting down.
ACTAAAAAGTATCAGCTAGAAAGTCCGATACGGAGTAGTAACACTTATTCAATAAAAGTACAGTTAGTTTCTTTTTGAAACTTGTACACTGTTGTGTGTGTTGTTTGTTGTTGTGTGTGTACTTGTGTGTGTTTTTGATACTTAGGTATTATTCAAGAAACGAAAAATAAAAGTAGCAGTATCTTAAAATTATTATTATTATTCAAACTATCTATCCTGTTTTTGTGGAAAATGATGCCACAAAAAATTATAACATATTAATACCTAAACTTAACGTAACATAATTATTTAAACACAATAACCTATAGACACAAACACAGAGGTACTACCTACCAAAATAGCACTATAATTATTAACTTCTAACACTTTAATTCGCAACTCTAAACTAACGTTGATCTACCATAGAAAGCCAAAACGCTTTGATTTGTAACGACCGGCCCAGTTGCGATTTGGCGATAAACTGATGATATATGTAAACAAACATAGCGATCACGCAGGCGGGTGTTCTGTGTGTGTGTCGCATGTCAGATATTATTACAGGTTACCAAAACAAAAAAGTCATATGAACATAATTATTAGGCCGGAGGTAAGTATGTATCTATATTTAGTCCATAGAAATATAAAAAAAAAACAGATTTAGTCGCGAATTGAATAGTAATTAAATAGTTCTTGACTGTATTATCTATTTAATTAAATTATATTAATAGCTATTTAAATTACTATTTTAATTAAGTACCTGTCGTCGAGTAATTACTAAAAAGGGAATAAAATGGTTTTAGCAAACCACTGCGGGACCCTAAAAGCTTGGATCCTAGGTGGTTATCTGGTTAACTGGCGCAAAATGTGAACCACTACTACTCGTCATATCGATCCATGGCTGATTTGTTTCTCACAAGTGCTTAAGTATTTTACTATTTGCTGAATTATAGGCCACATTAGAATACCCGTACAGACCTTAGCATTAAATTAAGATTAGAACTGTTCACTTGGCATCCGCCATTTCCATTGCGTGACTGTGAATTATTGTAAAATTTTATCTTCTTATTTTGGTTTATTTTAGAAGATATCGATTGGAATTGATTTGATTTACAAATTATTTACACGTAACCAGCTTTTTATCAAATTCTTTGTAAGAATTCATAACATTTATTTCGTTTACTGTCCATTTAAGTTAAGTTTTTTTTAGTATTTAGTGGTATTATGAGAGCGCGTGAAAATTTTGAACTAAATATGTGTGGTATTTCACAGTAAAGTTAACTCCCCAATAAGATTTCAAACATAATAGGAAGAAATCGAAGTTTTACTTACCTTAAATTATGTTCACAAATGGCACTTGAGATCTTACATACAACACTTACACTTCATGTTTAACAAATTGACAGTTCATATTAAAGAAAAATAAATAATAATGTTATTGCATTCCACAATTTCGCTCAGAGTGTACTTTCAACTGTGTTAAAGCATATAAAATGTACACATTCGTCTTTGGTGCTGTATTTTACGCAACACGCGCCTTGTTAATCGGGCAATTTTCAGCTCTTGGGGTGATTGTTACACACATAAATGCTAATATAATGTTGATATAATTCAATTATTTGATAATTGGAATTCTTATACATAATTATCTTATATATAATTCAGCACATAGCGCTGAATTATTTGTGCCCAAATTAGAATTATATCAGCAGAGGATGCGCTGCCTACGCTGTTATACAGCAAGTTAATGCAGTCAATGTTTTCACGGTGCACTGTGAAAATGTTGTTATAAAGCACTTTTGTGCTACTTGGGAAGGGTCGAGTTGGTTGGGCCTGGACCCATGCATTTGCCTGTCATAAGTCCGCCCATTGTCCGGCAGCTTACAGATCAGGCTCCAGCCAGATCAGAACCTACAGTTGATGCCCCGGCTGCCCCCGCCCCTAAAGTACAAGATGATATTTCCAACGATCCAGTCGAAGACGACGTCAGCAGTCTGAGTAGTCTCAATTCTGCTTCTCCAATTTCACGTAATACCAGCGAAGAGGATTTACTACCGCTGAGTGAACCCGGTACTAACCCGCTTACGGTACCAGTAGACGTCCAAGAACAACTGCCGCGACCGATAGCGCCACCAGCTCAACGATTTGAAATTAAAGGCTTGCCGGAACCCTCGCAACCGATCCTGATCCCGACACCCATTCGTCTGGTGCCAGATTGGTTGTCCGACGAGGAGTCACCGACCTCGGATCTGGACCCACCTTGCTCAAAACGTTCCCGTCGGATGGATCGCCCAGAGTGAAACGGTAATAATAAATAGTAAATGTGTCACTGCTTCAGAAAGAGTTGTGTGTAAGTTTCATAATAAGTACCAAGTTTGTACTTCCTGTACCAATCATCCTATATCGGTTCTATCTTTCAATATTAATTACCTTATACTACCTATTGAAATGTAAATGATTACCATTATACTCATTTATTTCCCTTTGTTATAATTACTCAAATTAATAAAGAAAAAAATTTTTTTTTGGATGTGATATTTCGATGTAAAGACAATTAAGGATAAATATTTTTTATGAACGATGTACCTGTATACCTAGTAAGTTAATAAAATCCTATTTATTATGTACCTACATTTCGAGCTTGTAACTTTAATATAAAAATATTATCATAATTATTTAAATCACAGTCCACTCTATCGTATTCATATTTCTACAAAATTAATAATATGTTTATTTAAAAAAGTTGGTACTTATTAAGTAGAGTAATTATTATCCTTATAGGCTAGATGTAAGTTTAAGAAGAGAAGCTGCGAGGAAATCTGAAAGCTTAGGAAGTGCACATTGTCAATAGATTTGCGTGATTGAAAGGTTACTGGTAAAAATGGTAGGATCATGAAACGTAACAACAATTTTTGAAAGGAATACTGGTTTACGGGGAGTGCGCTAGGTAGCCTGCAAAATTCAAATGTTCTTACTTTTTTTGCAATTTGCGGGTCAGTGTCAGGTTGTAAGTTCCTGCCGGGGTAGCGGGATTGTCCGAAAGGGTTACCGCTGCCCTGGTACGTAAAGGGCTAAGGAAGGAACACGGGTGGGTTTTAGTCAGTAAGAGTCTGACACTCCCTTCTGCTCCACCCAGAGCGGGAGGAGTCATTTGATGATTTCCCATCCACAAAAAAAAAAAAAAAAGGTTGTAAGTTGAACAATATTATGATTCGCGAGCGTAACAAGTATGAATAAGAATTATAATAACTTTAAATCATCAATACAACCCTCTAAGCTCATATCATCCTATTGATTGATATTTCATGAAATCATCATTAATAGTATTCTATAAACTTAGAGGGTTGTAAAGATGATTATAATTCTTATACATACCTGTTACGCTTGCGAATCATATATTGTTCAACATACAACCTGACACTGACCTGCAGATTGCAAAAAGCGTAAAAAAATTAGAATTTCGAGGGATAACTTTGCGCTTTCCTCTTAAGGGAAGAACTCGTGCTGTGTTAGATTTAACTGTATTAATGTTACTATTTCTATCAATATGTTTACCTATGTTTGACTAACAAATCGAGCTGAAAGTTCTTTTTTTTTTCAAATGAAATTTGCTTCCTAATTAAGTCATAAAAAAGCAAAAAAAAAAAACAAAAAAATATATAGAAAAAATAAAAAAAAAGCCCAGTTATTAACAGCAACAGCTCGTATCAACACAAATCATCCGTGGGGCATTATGATTGTTATATTCTAATTATAATATATTCCAAAGATTTTAATAGTTATATATTCCGATATTCAATAAAAAAAAGTAAATAAATTAGAAACATAAAGATGTCAAAAAAAAACCTTGAGAGGTGTCAAGGGACACCCGGATGGAACGAAGTTCCTTTCGAATAATTAGTGAAGGAATTGTAATAATTTTTTTTTTTTTTTTAGGTATAATAATATTTTTTTTATTATTAACAAATATAATGTTATATAAACTTAATCAGTAGGCTCAATTTTCGTAATAATTGGCTTGTGGTAACTGAAGTAGGAAACATATGTTTGGGATTCTATTTTATTTAAATGTCTTGAAAAAACTGCATCAATGGTAGTATTATGTTTTGTTGTTGATTCTGCTGGATTATTGTTAATTCTTAAATCAAATTCTTCCTCTAGAAACTGTAGCAATGGTTTTGATTTTTCATTACTGAAGTTGATGTTAAAATCACCGGCTAAAATGAGTGGAACTTTATCTAAATTTTTGTTGTATCTGCTAAGCTTTCGAGATACATCTTTAGAATACTCTAGCAGTGCTCGATGAATGAACTCCTGAATATCTATTAATTTGTTATTTGGTGAGACATATATGACTGCCATGATTAAGGTAACACCGTTTTCCATTACACACTCTGCTGCACATAAATCTGCAACACTTGTACGTCTTACGTGCAAGTCCTGAATATTGTTCATTATGACCGACATATTTGGTGTTACAAGATTGGTCGTATCATTTATGTTGTGATATATCGCAACTCCACCTGAACGAACAAAATCACGTTTAAAGTGGGTTATACAATTAAAATTCGGTATATCACATTCTTCTCGATTGTCCAACCATGTCTCTGATAATAACAAAATGTTCGTTTTTTCTGTAACAGAGTCTATTAAATCAACTGAATGTTTACGAAGGCTTTGGACGTTGAACGTACACAATGAAATGCCTTTATCTCTAGTAATGAAATCAATGACAGATTTTGCCTTCGTTTCAAGCAAATAAGCTTGAAACGAAGGCAAAATCTGTCATTGATTTCTGTCAATGACAATCTCTGAAACTCTTGTACTAGAGATATTGTTGATGAAGCTTGTACTCGATTATGATGAAATCGAAATTTAGTTTCATCATCATCAAATGTAACGATAAATAAACCTTCGATGCTTGTTACACGAGAGAGAGCAACATAAACAAGTTGTTGTGGATGTATTTTGTCATACTCGTAAACAATTTGATCAAATGTGACTTATATATATAGTCATAGCACAAGCAGAAATTATGGGAAAGTGTTTACGTTTAACAGTAACTGCTTTATTCCTTGTCATGGTTATGTTGGATGTTCGCCATTCAATAGGTACAGCAGCATTATTAACTTTGCTTTGGACAGCTAGTAAAGCAGCTTTTTTTCTTGCTTTTTGTCCAACCTTTGCTGATCCACAGAATTCGAGCCAAACTCTGCAAACTACGTTGTCCTCATTGAAGTCTAGGTGAATTAATTTACCAACGGCACCATTAACTAATCCATCACTTACATCAATATTTGTTGTGATAAGATAATACTTTCCTTTCACAAAAGTGATTTGGTAAGGTAATCCCCCAGTATCGATGACAGATTTTTTGTGTAGTTGTAATCTAAAAGAAGCTTCTTGTTCTTGATTTTTAGTTGCAGTTATTATATCCTTTGCTATTGAGATGACCTTATCTGGAGCTTCTTGCAAAATTGAATTGTTGTAACTGTCTACAGCGACATTAGTATAAAATAAACGAACACCATGAGGACTTAATTGTCGAGTTTCTTCTTTTTTGAAAAATCTTGATTCGATAATTTCTAATTGAAACTGTTCCAAAACTTCACCATTGCCAATCTTTGTAAGTATTAATGAAAATGCAGCATTAGCCTGTCTCATGACTTGCGTTAGTTCAAAAAATTTAAGACCTCGCCATAAATGTGGACCAACCATTCTCGTTTTAATAGGTTTATATATCAATGTTGCCCTTACTGGTGGAGCCTGGCGTAAATCACCAATTAAAATGACGTCAATGCCGCCAAAATCAACATTATGATTTGCAGTAATTTGTTTTAAGCGCAAATCAATTTTGGCTAACAGTTCTGCGCTGATCATGCTGATTTCATCAATAATCAATACTTTGACGTATCTAAAAAGAGATCTGTACAAATGTAACATTTCAGATGATAATGGCAATAGTTTAGAAATCGAAATTTTAAGAGCAGTATGAACCATAGTACCATCAATTGCCACAGCAGCTTTACCAGTAGATGCGCAAACTATATACGAATTACAGTAATCATCATTGTCAGTATATCTATTGTAGATTTCCATTATAAGTTTAATAACAAAAGTCTTGCCACTGCCTGCTGGACCAGTGAAAAAAACTTGAAATGGTTGCTGATTTTGAGTTTGAAGATGAGATATAATATGCATTAAAAGTTCTTTTTGCTCACTGTTAGCCGACCTCATTAAGTCGTAGAATTATTGAGTATCCATTGTATTTTCTCTTTTTTTTGCAATAGCACCAAGCTTGCTGAGTGTAGCATTTCGTATATCAGCATTAACGACAGAATTAACATCCTGTAGTAATCTTGCATATGGATCTTCTTCAAATATGACATTAGCTTCGTTTCGCAACTGTTCGTCTTCATTGTCATCATCTCTACCTAACTGTCTACAAATTTCAAGTGTTTTTTCTAGGTCTAAATTACATTCAAACTCTTTCCTACGTTCTAAAATCAAGTTTTTATTATCTTCATAAATTTGAATTAATTTATTTTCAGCAAGAACTTCATTATCTTCACTTCTAAAAGGAATGTGTAGTAACACCATTTCTCGTCTATAATCGTTGAAATTGTTAGCCATATCATAGTTACGCTATCTAATAACTCTAGACATTTTTCTTTTGTAGTACTCTCCGTGTTTTCTCATACTATAATTAGCAACAAATTGAGCTAATGTTACATTTTCAAGAATTTCAGGCCTTTTTTCGTACTTATCGAACCAATTTTCCTTCCATATATTTGTACAGTCATCATCTAAATCACTTAGCTCTTTTAAAGTTTTTCTTATTCTCTGACGTTCTGTTGGGTATATCGTTGGTATGTAAACTGTTGCTACAGATGATGTAGCCATTGGTTCGCGTAATAAATACCAAGCTGCTTCTTGTGCAGGCATTTCCACAGCATGAAGTACATCAATACTTAATTTCTTTGTAATATCTACGATATCAAATTCGGGATTCTCGTCCATAGTTTGAATAATCATCCGTTGTAAATTACTTATGCCTCTATTATGTTTATTAACATACTCAACTACATAAGCAGCACAGGCATATTCGTCTTGAATTATTTGAAAATCCATGTTAGATTGTAAGCAACGAAATACAAATGGGTTAAAAGTATTATGCCATTTTTCAGATGGCGTCCTCCGGTAAAGCAACTTTGGTCGAACTATACCAGCACGGATAATGTTATAATAATGTTCATCGGAAACAATATTATTATGAGTATAGTAATGTTCAAAATTGTCGTAATCAAAATTTTCTAAATTAGTTTTAAGTAACTGGTAATGTCTTTTATACTCTTTAAACTGATCTGCAGAATAATCAGAATCTGTGTATTTCATTGGCATCAATGTTATTGTGTTACGTGACGGTAAAAAAGGCGCTCCAAATCTACAGTTATCTTTTTTATTAGGATCCATTTTTTTATAGCATGTGAATGTGTGCTTATGTGTTTGCAGTTTAATATTTCCAGATGCGTCTGATTCGGATACTGAAACTAATTTCTCAACCATTTCATTAAAATCTTTGGAGTTATTTAATAAATTGACTGGAGCATTATCCAACCACAGAAGTATATGAGCATGAGGACTTCCACGGTGCTGGAATTCAATTCTCTTAAAGTAATATTTCACTCTATATCTACCAAATGGATTTCCTTTTTTTTTGACTCCAATATTCTCAATAAAGAATTTACTAACTTATTAAAGTATATTGCACAAGTAACTGCATCTTCGTTTACTAATTGAGCTTTGTGTACATATAACATGTCTTTCAAGGACTCATCATTAATTTCTACTCCATTATTTTTTAGTTTGTACAACAATTTAAGCAAATCTTTCCATCCTGTTTCATTAGCACTAAGTGTCATAAAAGCAGTTGGAGCTCCAAATTGTCTCATCGTTGCGAAAAGATCTTTTTTTCTGTCTGCCCAATACCACGCAGAATTTGGTGTACAACGAAGAAAAGCAAGATTACTTTCGATACAACTGTTAATGTAATCTTCAGATTGTATATTCTCTTTAGTAATTTTAGTATCATGTCCAACATGTTTAAATGCAACACTAACAGAACTGCTGACTCTCTGTCTCATGATTTTCGCCGCTACATACAGAAGATGTTGTGGGTCAGTAGCACGGCGATCTGTACGCCTAAGTTCACTGGTAGCTTGCATAAATGAAGTAATATTGCATCCATCTTTATACGTTCGAAATTTTCCACCGTAAATAGTTGGAAATGAAAGCTCTTCGGCATATTTATCAAACAAAATACTACGTGGAACGCTTTTTTCGCCTGGTGCCATGTGCAACATTTTATTCTCGTCCCACATAAGAGTTTGTTGTTGAGCTGTGACATTATCTTCCATTTGAACATGTTCACTAATATTATCCATTTCTATTTCTGCATCAATTTGATAAGAATTTAGATTTGCTTCGTTTATTGTTATATTTTCATGAATATAAAGTGGAGTTGTTACTAGATAATCTAACCATTGTTTAATGTGTCCTTTATTAATAAGTCCATGAACATAACTAGTTTTGTGGATTAATTTCTTCTTAATGTGGACATAAAAATAGTGATCATCTTCAATATGTCTTGGCAATTGGTTCACCATTGTATTAACTTCTACAGGAACATTAATAATTTGTCCGTAAATGCCATATTGACCGTTAACATGTCTAAGTCTCCTTATTTGCATGAAGGGAATTCTCGGTGATACAAGTCGCTGCTCAATAAGATTCAATTTTGGCAAATGTGGTGGAATTATCGGAAATGAAAAACCATTGTACGTTGATAGTAGTGGAATTTTTCCTTTATCCATAGCCTTCTTACACGTAGAGCATACTTGAACAGTAGTTCCACGTACGTAATTCTGAAAAAATAGAATAATTTTAACAAATAACAACAATAGTGAATTAAGCAATGTTGCACATTGTTATAATGTATTGAATCTTGTATAAAATAATTATATTACCAGCAATATCAATTGTAGAATATCATCATGTACGCCAGTAGTACTTTTTAAGTCATTTTTCCACCAAAGTCTATCGCAAACAGCACAAGAATGACCAAAAGAATTTTTTTTGAATATATTATAAAATTGCAGATGACCATGGATTTCTTCATAATATTTTGTATATTTTGGAACTGTATCATTAATGTCGTTCATTCCTACGTTGAAAGTAGCAATATCAGCATCATGTTCATCGTTATCATCTCCACTAAGTTCATCATCGGAGGATGTTAGGGAAGATATTTTTTCTGTACGTTGATTTTCTGATATATTATTAATATTCATTTCTTCAACTTGAATTAATGGTGTGAAATGTACGTCTCGAAGATGTAAATGTATGAAATTTTGCAAGTCATTGACTCTGAAATGAAGGAATTGTCTTTCTTCTATGTTAGTTCTAGTGTTAACATAGTAATTATGTACACAAACATTCTGATTATACACTTTAGCAAATATTTCTATACAATCCATTTCTGCATACTCTGTTTCACTGCTGAGAATTGACCTTGCACCATTTGGATTGATGCATGAGTTGACGAAGGGCGAAGCAAGTAGTTGTTGCCTTATTTGTAAAGGTGACATTGAGAGATTCATAATTTTTATTATAGAAAAAAAGAAACAATTTCCATCTGTAGGAATGTTGACATCTTGATAATAGATTCCTTGTGGCTGTGCGCAGTTTCTAAACTGTTGATATGGAACGTGAAATGAATTATTTTGCTGCGTTTCTTCTGCATTATTACGAATTTCTTCTGGATGTTTACATATTTTTGCACTGCAATTATCTCGTGATCTAAAATTAACCAATAAAAAAATATTGATTAAAATGACATCATATTTTACTCCAAAAAATATACCTTAGAAAGATAAAAAAAAATCATACTTGCACATCTGAATGATGATTTAAAGTGTTTAAAGCCTGAAATTTCTTTTTCCTATCGTAACATTCTTTATTTCTTTGTTTATCAGTTTTAGGTATTTTTTTACTTTTTTGTTTCTTTAATTTCTGCGCTTCATAATATTTTTTTCTTCTTTCTGCATCAGTTTTAGGTTTTTTGGCTGGTAATTGATCAGTCTCACTACATTCATCTGATCTCTCTGCAGTTATGTTTTGTACCATTGTATTTTGTAATTTCTTTCTCTCACGATATTCTCTACATCTTTGTGCATTTGTCTTTTTCCTTTTCCTTGATGTTATAGTTTGTACCTCAGTAGTCGATGCTTTAGTTGATTCGCTATTAAAATAAAAAAGCAAAAAAATTGTACATATACATACACACCGAAACATTTATATATATATACATATATATATGTACTCTGTCTGTCTATTCTTTCATACACGTCATAGATGCGCGGGACTTTGTAAACACAACAGAGTGTATATATATATATACTCTCTCGACTTCGTAAACACAACAGCGTATAGGTTAGAACACGCACGGCTTGCTAACTACATACGTTCTGATATTGTAATATTAAAATATGATTTGTTTTTGAATTTATTAAAATTATGACGCGTACACTTGCTAAACACACAAAATGTGGAGATTATAATGCGTATGACTTGGTTAGCACAATAATAAAGAGAGGCTATAGTGCGTACTTGCTAAAAATACAAAAGCATTTATTATTATCTGTATATAATCTCTACTTACCTAACTCCGTCAGCAATATCCGGAACTTGTGCAGAAACACTGTCAGGATTCATTATTATTATTATTTTTTATTATTTACAAAAAACCTGTATACACTCAACAAAAATAATCGTCGCGACACCACACTGTTCTGGTGGTGGTGGTGGTGGTGGTGGTGGTGGTGGTGGTGGTGGTGGTGGTGGTGGTGGTGGTGGTGGTGGTGGTGGTGGTGGTGGTGGTAGTGGCCTGGTATCGGCCGTGAGTTCGAACCCAGGCAGGCACTTTGTATATTTAATTTCATCACCACTGCTTTCAAAACGGTGAAGGAAAACATCGTGAGGAAACTGACATATCCTAGCACCAAAAATTCTAAGACAAGTGACATCTACAAACCAGCACTGGGCCAGCGTGGTGGATTACGGCCCACTCCCGAGAGGAGGTCCGTGTCCTAGCCGTGGGAAAGTTACAAGCTGATTATGCTAACTAAATATTAGGGCTTAGTAGTGCCTAACTACATTTGTAATCACATTAATAGAATTTATACATAAGAAAATTATTGATGTCTTTATTTCTGATCGAACTATTTACCTAGATTTAAGCAAATTGTTACTGAACTGACACATTTAATGTCGATGTCTATGCTAACCTTTTCATTGTTCTTGATGTTGTGGTATTACACTTTTATTTTTGTAAATAGTAAATCATTCTTTTAATTAACCCTGCCTACTCAGATCTTCAAACATCATGAGCATCTGCCATCTTAGGTTCAACTGCTAAACATAAGTAAGAGTAAGTATTCTACCCCATGAGCGCTATAGTTAACGATCATGCTGCTCGCTGTGGATATTGACTAATCAACTTTAAGCTGTGCTGTGCTTACTGCGAACTTTCTCGTACTATGTATTTTCCTGTAAAAACTTTAACACTGTGGAGCAAGAAACTATTGGGATACTTAAAAGAAACTTGACCAAAACAGTTAAATTAGGGTAAGTCCGGGGGAGATGGCCTTACTAACTTTGATGAAGTATTGTCGGGAAATTAAGGTGATTTAAACAACTATTTTGATTGTAAACAAAACTTTGGTTATATTTCTTGTTATAATCTTATCATAATCAGTCTCATAATCAACAAAAATAAACGTATTACGAATTAAAAAAAAATCACGATTGGCCATCTCTCCCCGAGTATCCGGGAGTGATGGCCATAGGGCTCCGGGGGAGATGGCCCTTTGTTTTTTTGCCCTTTCCCTTGCCTTTACAGTCTTTCAGCTCCTTATTTTTCTTTTTGCCGCAGTTCGAACACATGTCTTCGTACTCAGTGCAATTTTCATGAACCCACAGCATACATATTTTACATTGCACCCAGTCTTCTGTGAGTTGTCTTGTAATAATTTTCACCGCAGCCTCTGCAGTTATCTTCTTCCTTGTCTTCATTTCCACTTTCTGAAGAATCGCAGAAAACCATTGGAATTTCTTCGCAACTACTGTCTGAGATCCTGCGAATGGCTTTACGTTTCGTAACAGTCTTTTCTTTGGAATTTTCAGTCTTTTTTTCTTGTTTTTTTATCATTGGTCTTTTTGGTTTATTTTCCTTGTCTGCCTTTTCTTTTTCTTTTATTTTTCGTTTTTGGATATGATCTTCAGACGTTAAGAGAATGCTTACTTGTTTTGCACGTTTTCGAACTTCATAAAGTTTTCTAGGCAGTGGCGATATTTGGTTCAGTATTCTTGTTGGCGTAGGTTTGTCAACTAATGGCTCCTGAGTACCGGAAGTACTTGGCTCTGGATCTAAAATTTCCGAAACTGTTGTTGATTGAGTGGTTCCGGTCTCTATTTGTTGATTCTGGTGCCTTTCAATAGATGCCTCACTAAACGCGTACTCTGGTATGGCTCCCGGGTTCAGTGGGAACACTCCTGTGGCTCTAAACCCTGATGTGGCATTAGCACTGGTAGCAGATTTACCCCAACCTTGATTTAACAAGGCACCAAATTGATATCTTGTCATTCGGCGTCCCGGATTTTGCTTCATCCATAGCCTGCAGGATTCGTAGAAGTAAGTCTTGAGCGACTTAAAAACAGCAACATCTAGGGGCTGCAGGTAATGAGATGTGTGGCTTGGCATCGACAGCAAGATGATATTATTTTCATTCGCAAACTCCAGCATCTTTACCGAATTGCAGTGTGTAGAGTGACCGTCGAGCAAAAGAAGCACTGTGCCAGCTGGTTTTCGAGGCAAAAAATGATATTCCATCCATTCCAGAAATATTTCGGAGGTTATGTAGGCCGATTTCTGCGACATAAAAACCCGCGAGCCTGGAGGTAATCCATCTTCAAACTCCGGCTTTTTTCTTTGACCTTTCATAATACAAGCTGGTGGCAAAAAATTTCCCTCAGCATTGCAACAAGCAATGACTGTTATCGTTTCTCCCTTCTCTGTCGACGTCGACATAGCTACAGCTTTCGATCCTTTTTCAGCTAAAACATGTCCTGGACGGTTGTTCAGTTGCAATCCAGTCTCATCCATATTAAACAGGTTCCCAGGTTTGTCGAGCAAATCATTTTCACATAGGGTTTTTTCGAGCATCTCAAAATAAACATTTACCTCTGTTCTGTTCATACCCTGACTTCTAGCGTAAGATACCCCTTCTGACTTTCTCAAAGAAATATCAGGGTTTCTTTTCAAAAACAGTTGCAGCCAATCATAGCCAGCTTTTTCAGAATTTTGATTGAATCTGTGTTTTATATGTAATTGCTCCGCAAAACTGAATGCTATTTTTCTCGTATCATCAATAGTTAAAGGAAACCCTTTAGATTGCATTTCTTTTATATGTTTACAAAGTCTCTTTTCATTGTCAGCACCAAACGTAGAAGCAGGACCCATAGGTCCCTTTATGTCATAATTCAGCTTGACTCTTCTTTCTAACGTTTTTCTGGGTATGCCATATATTAAAGACGCTCTGTATACTGACATTGTTTGTTTTTTCACTTCATCCATGGCATTTTTCAGGTCGTCTTCATCCCAGTTACCTCGAGAACCCACTGCCTTCCGCACGTAGTAATTAGGCATCTGTAGAAAACATATTAGTTATAAGATATTCTTGAAATAACACTTACGATTTTATGGCAATCTCTCCCGAAAAAAATACGGCTATCTATCCCGATTGTACGGGTGAGATTGCCATATTAATTTAAAAAAGATTGCGTCATCTACCGTTGCACGTTTTTAGGTTAGAATACGAGAAAAGTTAATTATTTCACAATAAAATAACAAAAGAAGGAAAATTTTCTAAAACCTTTTTGGGACCACATTATATGTCAACCCCTTAACTTACTTCAGACATTGTATTAAAAAAAAAAGTGGATTTTACTTACTTTTTGATTTTTTTTCTCAAACAAATTACGCACAGTCTTGTTGCCGGCCGCGAGGCAAACCGAACTACATTGAAATGAACGCCATCTGTTAGTAAACAGTCGTATTTTTATCGATTGGTCATCACTCCCGTACGGCCATCTCCCCCGGACTTACCCTGTAATGTTTTGTAATATTTTGAAATAAATAATAAGTTTCGGGAAAGCAATACTCCAGTTTTCAGTTTGTACCTTTTTAGATACATTAATACAATTCCACGAAATAGGTTTCGTATCTAAAAATGCATAGGCAAGTGCATATAAAAAAAACTGTTTTGAAAAGTCGGTGGCAAACAGCGAAAATGCGAACCCAACGACACCGACTTCCGAAATTAAAGTTATTTTTAACTTTGTAGTGTCTTTTTTGGAAGACGGTTGTTTTTTTTTTTTGCAAAAAAAGTTTTTATTTTTCACTTTTAAGTTGTAACGTTTACCAGTAATTTTGGTTTAAAACCAAACTACTGAACCGTTTTTGTTGAAATTTCTATGGGACCAATCTGAAATTACAAAAACAGTCCTTACAAATAAAAAAGAATTTTGCAAATCTGCTTTTAAATAACGGAGTTCTGAGGTAACAAATATATATTTAAAAAAAATACAGTCGAATTGAGAACCTCCTCCTTTTTTGAAGTCGGTTAAAAATAAAGTAACTAATAAACTCCGTAGTAGTCTACGGAGTTTATTAGCTACTTTTTATTTTTTGACGCTTACAAGCTATGCGCCCGCCCGGTGGGTTTTCCCATCGGCGAATTTGACGAAATTCCATACAAACTTTGATACTAAAATCCTTTTTTAGCACTCACATTTGTTCTAAAGCTGTGCTAGATAATAATAATGTGTTGCGACTGGCTCAGTTGAATAGGTTATTTGGTAGTCGTTTAATTCGTCAAGAAAAAAATCTGCGCTGCTCGTTTTGTTCCTTTCATTGCTATGGGGAGAGAATTAGCTAAAGCGAAAAAGCACGATACAGCACAGCGCTGTAAACCAAGTTTTTTATTAGTTTGACTTTTTAAAATCAGATTGAGCTGTGCGGGCCTGCGCGTGATGTTCTTTGCGAGTCTGCACGACGTAAGGTGTCAATGTGATATTATTATGATACCCACTAAACGAGTGAGATAGTCGGAAGAACTAACGGATTGGCTGGCGTGATAGCACGGTCAGCACGCATCGCGTGATTAGGTACTGCTGTGTTTCAAACAAAGTGTTGCAATGGTAACCATACAGAGCGCAGCGCAGCATATTGTGACCTTACCTCACAATAAAATCCTACTACTGTCAGTATTTCTATCTAATCGTAAAGTATACTTATTATTTTAGGAGGATGTTCGTATATTTCCATAATGTGAATAAAAATCCTTATCTATATCTATACTAATAATAAAGCTAAAGAGTTTGTTTGAACGCGCATATCTCTGGAACTACCAGTCGGATTTCATTTTTTTTTTTTGCAGTTTAAAGCCTTATTCTCAAGAAAGGCTATATGCTATTTAATATCACGCTAGGACCAATAGAAGCCGAATAAAAAGTAAGAAAGAATTAAGTAATCCTACTAATATTAATATTATAAACATGAAAGTTTGTGAGGATGGATGGATGGATGTTTGTTACTCTTACTACTAAAAGGATTTTGATGAAACTTTACAGTAATATAGTAATATAGCGTATAAATCAGAATAACACAAAGGATACTGTTTATCCCAAAATTCCCACGGGATCGACACTTATGCGGGTGAAATCGTGGGGCGCTGCTAGTAAGTTATATAGTTAAAGAGAAAACGAAGTAATAGCGTGGGCGGCGATGCGATGTGACGACCCGTGGGTCGGGGCAACTAGAAATTTTACGCGGACGAAGTTGCGGGCTACTTCATTCCAGAAGGTGCTGCTAGGGATCTTGACCATCTTCCAGGCTCTGGGACTGTCCTGGTGATTGGCCGTGGAATACCTGAGTGTCTCCTTTACGCAGATGATCTCAAACTTTATAGTGCTGTCAACACCGTACCGGATTGCGAAGCTATGTAAAATGATTTACTTAAATGCCATACATGAATGGGGAGTTCACAATAAAATGGAGTTTAATAATTCTTCCACCTACCTTTGGTCGAATGGGACACCCAATTCATTTCGAATACAAAATAAATGGTACTAAAATACGTTGATCAACCAACATGAAGGACTTGGGTGTCACATTTGACCAGAAGCTTACTTTTCATGATCACATTTCTACAATTGCCAAAGAATCTTTTTAAAGGCTAGGGTTTGTTCTCCGGAATGCCCGTGATTTTCGCAACGAGCATGTAATAAGGTTCTTATCCAGCACACTGGTCCGATCTAAGCTAGAAGCTCGTTCATCTGCATGGAATCCGGACGAAGCAGATTATGCACTTCTTCTTGAAAAAGTGCAGAAAGCATTCCTGCTTTTTCTTTACAGAAGAACTCTCGGTTACTACTCGTATCCCTACCTCTATCCTACCAAGTTCCTCTTAGGATGTCTGGGATATCATATGCTGGAGACCAGAAGGGCATGTGACCAGGTAGGCGTTATGCTCTAAGTTTTTTTTTTTTTTTTTTCAACAAAAGAGTACACAGATGGGAATACTCTAATAATCTTCTGCCAAACTGCAGGACAGTTTGTCGGCAGTAGTAAGTATGGAAGGGTATGACGGATGCTCCTGACATCCATAAGGTCTACACCCCGAATAATTATCTCCGTGGCAGAAAACCTCGACTGCTAGCCATGCTTCTTGTTGGACTGCGGACCGTGCTCCGTCTCCCGTACCGCGCGTACTAATCGCACTAAATAAGCTCGTGGAGGCCAATCCGGACTGCGATTTGTTCGCTAATAAATTCGCCAATTTAATGGTTATTTAGTGCCTAAAGTTTTGTATTTAATTGTTGTTATTAGTTTATGTTTTATGTTGGTACTTATTATATATACTTTGATTTATGTAATTGGTTTCTTAAGCCGTGTAATTCAAATAAATAAATACCTGTCCACTCTTCAAGCACTTCAGGACATATTGTGACCTTATCGCTGCGTCACTAACTGCTAGCGACCGTTTGGCTCATTATTAAGTGTGCCAGTTAACCCCTGTCATTTGTTCCGTGTATTATAAAACATCCACACCCTTATTGGTTCGCTGTAATTTATTTCAATTCAATTCAATTCAAATCAAATTATTTATTTCAGATAAATTACAAGCTTATATAACTTATCCATATTGGGTTTGGTAATTCAATAATAAATAAATAACATTTATAATAAAATCAATAATAATAATACACACACACAAATTATATCGACACACAAAATCAGGAACGCCTGACATGTTGTTCTGTCCAGTACTCCATGAGTGAACTGTCAGCGTCCATTCTATCCGCAATGAGTTGCAAGAAGCTGTTGGGGCTGCCCCGCAAGCGGCGCATCAGGGACGCTATTCGTTTGCGATGTATTGCTGTAAAGCTATCCACTCGTGCGTCAGCAAACATACCTGATGCGCTACAGAAGCGAGGCAGCCCCACCAAAATCCTGAATGCGTTATTGTACTGGACCCGCAGGGCATTATAAGTCTTCCGCGTATGCTTCACCCATAGGCTGCACGTATAAAAAGACTGACAGTACGCCTTAAATAAGGTTATTTTCACCTGTGCAGTGCAACGTGCAAACCTACGGGCTAGCATATTAGCTCTGACTGACAATGCCCTGCGTTCCCTCTCTACATCAACGTCATCAGTGAGGGTCTCGGTGACCCAGTGACCCAGGTATTTGAACTGCAATACTCTCTTGAGAGCACTGCCGTTCAATGTGATTTGCGGTACGGTGTCGTAGCTCTTCGTACCGGACTTGAAAAGCATCATTTCACTCTTGCTCGTATTATACCTGAGCCCATGGGCCTCCGCATAATACTCACACACTTTTATTAGGCGCCTGAGGGCACTGATCGATGGGCTCAGCAGTACCATATCGTCGGCGTAGCTTATATTGTTAACAAAAACTCCATCAATTGAACAGCCTATCTGTGTACTGCTGAGCTCACGGACCAGCCGATCCACATACAGGTTAAAGAGCTTAGGAGAAGTCAGGCCACCCTGTCTCACTCCACACTGCAACCTATAAGTGTCCGATAGTGAGCCCGCCCACCTGACATTGTTACACTGATTGCCATACCAATATCTAAGAAGCGAAGTGAGTTCATCAGGAAGTTCAGTGTCACTTTCTAACTTCTTCCACAGCTCGTCGTACACAACCAGGTCGAACGCCTTCGATAAGTCTAAAAAGCACGCATAAACCGGTGTGTTCCTGCTGGTGTAATACTGGATAGTGTGTTTAAGACTCAATATTGCTGTTTCAGTAGACAGCCCAGATTGAAAACCAAACTGCGCGTCATGTAGTCTTAGATGCTTATCTAAATGTTTATCAATCACACTATCCAATATCTTAGCCAACACAGTTGCGAGAGATATAGGCCTGTAGTTGCTTAAACTGGACGCGTCCCCTGTCTTGTTCTTTATAATAGGGACAACTACACACAATGTCTCAGCACAGATAGATGACTTTACGGTGGCATCCTCTTATCAGTGTGATACGGACACCTGTAATGAAATATTGGATTCTACTAAGAGGTCGCTAAAAGTTATTACTCAAAATATCAGAAGTATCTATAAAAACTTAGATGGTTTTCAAGCTCAATTGGCAAGACTATCACACGAAATCGACATCATTATCTTGACAGAGTGTTGGTTAAATGCTGACAAACCAATCCCGACTATAGAAAATTAAGTTACATACTCTACCAAAAAATGCTTGAATCAAAACGACGGCATTATCATATATGTTAAAAGCAATCTCCATTGCACGGTTGAAGAACCAGACCCGATAGGAGCTAATTTTCTTCTGTTGAATGTTGATTCCGATACCTGTATTCTAGCCTCTTATAGATCACCTTCAATATACTGTACTGAAAGCTTTCTCAACTCTCTAGAAAATATCTTAAGCAAATTAAAAGCGAAAAACATTATCCTAATAGGTGACATCAACATAGACATAAAACCTAATGGTGTTGATAAGAAAAGTTCGTCCTATCTTAATCTCACGGCAGAAATGGGCCTCCTACCGGGACATACCTTTCCTACAAGACTGCACAACTGCCTCGATCACACAATGATCAGAACCACTGCCTCCGCAACAGTCATAGTAGTAGATTCGACAGTCAGCGACCACGCCTCCGTAATATTGTGTCTAGAAACCGCCCCCCCTAAAAACAAGAACCGTACAAAAACATATAGGTCAAAACTAAACTATGAGAGTGCTATAGAAGAATTAAAAACGACAGATTTCACCTTTCTTACACAAAATTGTGATGCAAATGAAGCCGCAACAAGGCTTGTGGAATGTCTTATGTCCACGGTGTCCCAACATTCAACAGTAACGAAGGTTTCTACCCGTAAAGTAGTCCTGAAGCCCTGGATCACACCTGGCCTCTTACGATGCATTCGGCACAGGGATAACCTCCACCGAAAAGCCCTGGCAGACCCAAAAAACGAGACTGTCGATTTATCATACAAAAGGTATCGGAATCACTGTAACTTATTACTTAGGAAATTAAAAAACGCCCACGAATCATCTGCTTTAAAGTCTTCGAAGGACAATAAAGAAACATGGAATATTATAAAATCGATTACCAGCCAAACTGGGAAACAAAAATCAGCTGACAAACTTCTAACCACCGCTGAAGTTAATAACGCGCAAAATGCCATTGAGCAAATAAACCTCTATTTTTCGAAGATTGGTAAGCAATTGGCTGAAAATATCACTATAAAAAACCAAAATTCTCCACTGGCACCGTACTCTATTGTGACACCCCCAGCCTGTAATTCCATGGTCCTCCTCCCTCCGAATGAGGCCGAAGTAGAGGCAGTCATCAACAATCTGAAAAATGATAGTGCCACAGGTTGTGACTCTATTCCAGTTAAACTTCTCAAGCTGGGTAAGGACGTACTAGTTCCACCTATTACTAAACTCATTGAGGCCTGTTTTGAGCAAGGAGTTTTTCCCCGAATCTTTAAGAAATCCCTGATCACACCTGTTCACAAGGGTGGAAACCAAGACGATGTTAAGAATTATAGACCGATCTCAGTTCTGCCAGCATTATCAAAAATATTGGAAAAAATACTGAATCGTAGGCTCATGAAATACCTAGAGCACTGCAAAACAATATCGGACTCACAATTTGGCTTTAGGTCTGGGAAAAGTACCGCAGAGGCTGTTAACCAACTCGTTGATCACGTGACTAGTAAACTAAACTCAAAACAAAAATGCCTAGGGGTTTTCCTGGACCTAGCCAAGGCCTTTGACACCGTTTGTATTCCAACCCTTGTGACCAAGCTAGAACATGCTGGAATCAGGGGAAAGGCTCTAAGCATATTCACAGACTTTCTCAATGACCGGACACAAAAAGTAAAGATTGGTGACGTCATTAGCAGTGAAGCTAGGGTTGATTACGGTGTGCCCCAAGGAAGCTGCCTATCCCCAAGCCTCTTCCTGATCTACGTTAATGACTTATGCCAACAATCGCTAACAAACGGTAAAATCTTTAGCTACGCAGATGACACCGTATTAATATTTCACGGAGAGGATTGGGACGTAACACGGGAAGCTGCAGAGTCAGGCTTACGGAAAATAATCTACTGGCTGGAAGCCAATCTACTAACTCTCAATATCTCGAAAACGGCATTTCTTCAATTTTCTTTCGCCAAAACCAGACCTTTAGGTATAAGTCTCAAAGCTCACTCCTGTGACGCCGTGAAAAGTAACACATGCACATGTCTTCCAATCACACAATTAAAGACAATGAAGTACCTGGGAGTGACTCTAGATGAGGGATTTAGTTGGCGTCACCACATCGAACAAACCACTTCCCGTGTTAGGAAACTGATATGGACGTTTAAAAAACTACGAGTAGTGGCTGAATTCAAGCTTCTCCGCTCCGTCTATCTGGCACTGGCCCAGTCAGTTATAGGTTACTGTATTACGGCCTGGGGAGGTGCGTGTAAAACCTACTTGATACGCCTTGAGAGAGCCCAACGATCTCTGTTAAAAGTTATGACCTTCAGGCCGTACCGGTTCCCTACAAAAAGCCTCTATGAAAACTGCCAAGTACTTACAGTGAGACAACTATACCTACTCAATCTCATTTTAAAACAACATGAAATCACACCTGTAAACCATGCAACGAAACATAAAAGAACAGTTGGCAATGTATGTAGCACCGTCAAATGTAATACCGCATCGGCTAGACGGCAACGATTATTCCTATCGACCCATATATATAACAAAATAAACACCATGCTCAACTTTAACTCTTTAACAAAACATAAAACTAAGTTTAAACTAAATTCATGGCTTCAAACACTAGACTATCTACAGACGGAACACTTAATTAAGGCAAACCCACTCTCATATTAGGCATTACCCAGGATACCCACACACACACATGCACACCCATTATACACACACACTCATACATACACTCACACATACCACACAAGAGCATGTTTGCTTTCAACTTAATTTTAAGTAATTTATGATTGTTTTATTTATTTTTTCTTGTATTTTTCTCTCTTTTTATTACATGAACTGTTAATACTAAACGGGAGAAGACACTGACTTCTGTAACACAGGTCTCACCTAGCTCAGGAGTCAGAGCTTCTTATGAAATTGTTAAACCTATTTATGTCAATAAAAAATTATTATTATTATTATTATTATTAACTACAGTCCTCATCAACGCCTCAGGCAGATATGAGTGCCCTACACAGAAGGTGAAAAGCATGGCGAGCACCCTTGGCATGTGATTTCCTGCATATTGCAAGTGTTCAATACTCAGTGAGTCATGGCCAGGGGATTTTCCTCTTTTCATGCCTTTCACCGCCTGCGCGACATCCTTACACGTAATCCGTACAATTTTATGCCCGACATGTGTCCCATGCGGCTCGGCTCCGCTGCTCCCGGGAACCAAAGGCGTTGGTACCTTAAAGTGCTCCTTAAATAGGTTGGCAATCAGGGCCGGTTCACTATTACCCTCGACACTCACTGGAACGCCCGCCCTCGGACTCAGTTTCCCGGTTTCTTTCCAAAATTTATCGAAATTCTTAGCTGTGTGTTGTGTCGCTAAAATATTCATTTTTATTTGCGTCTCGTTGTTCTGACACCATTTAAGCTTAGATTTAAATTTAGCACGCGACCTACGCATATTTTCGAAAAGAGGACCGGAAGTGGGCTTCCCATTTTCAACCCAATCCTGAAACTTAAGTCGAGCGTCTCCGTGAGCCGTTTTCACATATTTGTTCCACCCGGTAACATGCTGCTTTTTCTTTTGAGAATTATTTAATTTTCTTTTAAAACAATTAGAAGCAGCATTACTTAATATATTAACTATTTTGTTATACATCTTGTCTATAATATTTCTGTGGTCTAAATTATTACAAAATACATCTGCACACTTCCTAAAGTCCGGGGGAAAATCTACATCACGTAGCTTACGTGTACATAATTGTTTATAATGTATTGACTGCGACAAATCCCTATCCCCCCAAACAATACTGTTTATCCCAGCCTTGCTAAGGTTAACTTTAGGTTTTACAGTGTTAATGTCGCATGTTATCTTTATAGGAAAATGGTCAGACCACGAGGTATTATATTTAATCTCGATATTCAAAATTGACCGCCTCGCGGCATCAGTCACAACAATATGATCTAACCATGACCTACTACCATGAACGTCACTAATGTAGGTATATGAGTCCGATAATAGTCCCAAAAAGACAATATCCGCACACACCCAGCACTGCTCAGAACAAAAATTAATAAGCTCCTTACCGAAAGATGCACTCGGATGCGCATTAAAGTCACCCAGTATGAAGACTGATTCTACAGCGCAACTGTCTATCACTGCACTAATCTCACCTAAGCAGTCCGTAAAATCAGCCATATTTTCCGTTGAGTCCGTCGGCATATAAACCGAAAATACTAAAAACTGTCGATCGTCAAGCACTACTTTAATGGCTGTGAGCCTCACACTATCACACTCCACTACCGACACGTACGGGTACACATTCTTGCACCATAGTATAGCTACGCCGCCATACGGCCTGCCCCGTAGCATTCCTGTCGACGTATCCACCGCTGATTTGCCAGTAAACGCAAATCCTTGGTCTACTCCTCCTAGATATGAAATATCATGGGGCAGGAGCCATGTTTCCTGTAGCGCCACTATGTCAGCTGTTTGACATAAGGATCTTACACAGTCAATAGATCTTGTTATTGACCGACAGTTGAAGCTGACTGGCTTATTACATAAATAGATTCAACAATAAATTAAAAAATAACATTTTAAATTATCAAACACTACTACCATAAATAGACTTGTCCTACTGTTGCGTTGCTTTGTTGTGGCACCGGGTTCGCATTCCTTATCTATTATCTACTATGAATATTTGCGACCACGGTAATTATTTCTTTTGCGGGTGGATTGAAAAGTTTTAAATTTTGTATTCGTTAATGTTTTTTGCGTGCCAAGTGAAATTTTATTGCGTAAATGATTTTGTTGTAAAGGAAAGCAATAGCTGCTTAGTTTGTGTGTCAAAGTTCTTATATAAAAATGTTCTCAAGTAAGTGAAATCGTTGTAATTTCTTATTGAGAAATAAATTTCTTTAACCATATTATGTTGTGATCCTGTACACACACTACAACTTAAAAAAAAAAATAAGTGTCTGTTTGTAATGTCGAAATAACAGCTTTTTACTAAATGCATATGTCAGTATATACGGTACTTATAATACAAAAAAAAAACAATTCTGTCTGTCTGCTTCTTCTAAAACGGCTGGACCGATTTTGACAGGACTTTCACTGGCAGACAGCTGATATTATAAAGAGTAACTTAGTTACTTTTATTTTAGAAAAATAATTAGGATTTAGAAAACCCATGAAATGCAATTTTATTTCCGAGAGGCACAATCTAAGTCACATAATATAAAATATAAGATAAGGTACTAAGTATGTAAGTAAAGTCACATAATATGAAATATAAGATAGTGTAACAATTTTACAAGCTAATATTCGACAACATCCTCATGTACCTATCAAGTTAAAGTTTTGTGTACATCTACTCTTTCCCATTCGGTGCCAATAGGTATACATTTATTTGGTAGAAACATATATATAAGATTACATTTCTATGGGTAGAAATGACCTGATGCTGTCGCCAGGATTCTCCGGAAGAGGGCCGGTTTCTGGTATCGTCCTGAAATATAGTATCACTCAAAAGATTGTTTAAATAAATATTTTCTAATTCGTAGAGTAATCATTTATGTCATATACCTACGAGTATTACTATAAATTAATTCTACTACATTGGATTGTGAGAGAGTTAAGGCTAGGGTCATTCAAAATCTGTGAGATATCATAATAATTATTAGTAAGTAATTAATTCATCATTAATGGCTTCAGAAAAAGGCGGACTATTCCAAATATGAGGATACTTTTATACTGCACAACATTGGTAGTAAGCAGATTAAAAAACCCGAGTACAATCGTGAACTCCGTAAGTATTTAACTTGATTCTCTCAGCTCAATTTTTGACCCAAAAATGATAGCTTCGTAAAGTTCCTTTGTAATAAATAAAAATGCCGTTTCTTCTAATTTAATTTAGAAGAAACGGCATTTTATTATTATTTTATTATTTTATTTTTATTATTTTTTTATTTTTATTTTATTATTTTTATTTATTTTATTTTTTTATTTTGGCAGTTATTGTTGCTGTCAAGTAAAGTTGATTTTTTTATGAAAATCAGGTTCCTACTGAAAAATACAAATTCTGTAGTTATGTATTTTATTTTTTCGTATTAAATATACATAATATTTACAAACTTCTAAACTAACTTCTTACTTTTCTTTTTTCGTTAGCCTACATTGTGTCCCATTACTGGGCAAAGACCACCCCGTTTTCCTTCTAAACCTTCCTGTCTTGAGCGATCTCTGGCCGTGTTGGTCGTGCAAACCTCGTTAGATTGTCACACCACCTTCTACCTCGACGGCGATGTCCACCTTCAGGCTTCCAGTGAGTGACGATCTGTGCCCATCCCTCCCGGTGCATTCGCGCGGCGTGCCCAGCCCGCTCCCACTTCAACCTGGCTCTTTTTTCTCCAACATCCGCTAGTTGAGTAATGGAGCGCAGCATGGTATTCCTGACTCGGACAGTGCGCTTAATACCTATTATGCTGCGCTCCATTGCCCGTTGGCAAATCTTGAGTTTGGACTTCTGTTGTACAGTAAGTGACCAACTTTGTGCACCGTAGGTTGGGACGGGCAAGATGCACATGTCGATGAGTTTCCTTTTAAGTGTTATAGGAAGATTACGTGTCATAAAAGAAAGTCTCTACCCATCACCCTCTGAAGAGATGTGCTTTTGCAAATACCTAAAAGAGAAAGTTAAAGGAGGAATCGCTGGTTTAGGGGTGATTAGCGATGCAAGCCAAACAGTAGGTTTAGGACCAAATAACAATAAAAATAAAAATAAAGTCCATGTTCCAGTTAACAACCTAAACAAAGCGCTTACTTGTAGTACAGAGGAAGTACAAAGACTATCTATAGGTTACAAGAATGCGTTACCGAAAGATGTAAGCAAGGGTTTATGTTCAAGATATTCCAAAGGAGTAAAAAGTTTTAAAGTAGCTGGCACTGGTGCGGCCATAGATAAGTGTTTGTCTAATTCTCAAACAGGTATTGCAAAAAAATTAACTAAACCTAGAAAAAGTACATCCGAAAAACCTCTACTACTACAACAACAACAGTTGAAAAAACGGAGTAAGAAAGATTGATTGAAGTCACTTATTTATTCGTTATTTGTGGCCTCTATAGTATTGATCAATAACAACTCGACTTTATTAAATTGACCTTTGGCCTGTAAGACTGAAGTCATTATTATATTACCCAGTAACTGGGTTGAGGAGATCAGATAGGCAGTCACTACCAGGAAACCCGGCCGACACTCGTTGCAAACTGTGACAGGATACTCTCCCCTCTCCTTGATCCAGCTGCCCAACGAGAGCCTCCTCAGGTGTCGGTCGAGGCTGTTGGCTATTAATCCTTTGCCTGTCACGACTACCGGCACAATGATCGCCGAGTCCACATCCCACATCTCAACAACCTCACGGGCCAAGTCAAGATCCTTGATTTGGTTATCTTTCTCGGCGTTCAAGAGATTGGAGGACTATTATTACTAGCTGCATCTGCAGCTGCACTCCTAATCAAATCTAAAAAGCATGTGAATTGGATAAGTGGATCTCGAGTTAAAAGTGTACTATCGGACAATCACGGAGACGCTTCAAAGATGCTGGGATGTTATATTCAATTTACTTTGCAATCTCTACAATGCATTTTCTAAAATAGAATACGGGAACCAAAAATCATAACTACGCGAGTTAACTCATCGTAACACGCGTTTACGCTGAGCATGCAGCCACCGTCAGCATGCGTCGTATTGCAACTATGCATTTACCGGAAATTCAATAGAATTATTTTTCTTTGCATTGTATTCAGTCTTGCATCAGCCATCAGCTCCTGTATTTTTATAATTAAATTAATATTGTAATAAATAAATATTTTTTAACTAAAATCCCGACCGCCGAAACATAACTGGCGCAGTCGGTAGGATCGCGACGTTCTAAGATCGAATCAAACTCTTCATCTTAAGACCGACGGTTCTCAAATCGTTCTTTCGTGATCTACAAAGAACCTATCGCGCGGTCGGACACCTCTACGCTCATCGGGATACATCTCCGGAGAATTGGAGGAAGCTGCGCTGGCCGAGACTCGACTCGACAGGAGATGCAGTGGCTGCTTTGGTAAGTGCTCTTATTTACCAAGTGTCCTTGCTCGATTTCCTGCCTTATTTTAATTTGTGTATTTTATGTTAACCTTTGTGTGTCTATAAGCTAAAATCGCAGTAGGCAACCGCAAATTATAATAAGTAGCGTTAAGTATCCCACGAGTAAATTCCAAGTGTTTAATTTGACACCTCTATTGTTTTACGTCAAGCGCCACTAGGCAGGCAAGCTACAGAAAAACAATGTCGCTTAGGGATTACGATCCCAACTATAGACCGTACAAACTAATCGCAGATTTAATGCCAAGGTATGATGGCAATCCTAAATTACTCAATTATTATATCAGGGAAGTAGAAAACTTATTACAGTTAACTTCTGAGGCAGATCGCTCGCACCCAGCATTCGTATGCTTAATTAAAAGTAGGCTTAGTGGTCCAGCCATAGACGCAATAGCGTACGAAGGCCACTTAGACTCATGGTCATCAATTAAGAACGCGTTAACTAGGCGCCTAGGCGAACCACGAAACGAAATACAAGTAATGCAGGAGCTAACGCGAGTGCGTAAGTCTAAGACAGAAGACGCCGAAAGCTTCGGCAAACGCCTCCGTGAGCTGTTGGATACTCTGTATTCTGTAGGAGAGCATGGTAATAAATCGTATTACGAAAAGATGGTCATTGAACAGTATATAAACCAGTTAGACTTCCACGTCTCGTTGGGCGTTCGAATCGCTAAACCAGACACCTTCGAAGCAGCCATCATAGCGGCTAGACAAGAAGAAGCTAGGCTATCATATAATAGAGCTAATTACAATAATAAAAATAATCCTTCAACGTCACAAGCAAAGCCAAAGGAGTTATCTAAACAACCAGGCAATAATAACCCCATCCGTAATACAGTAAACCCATTTGTACCTGGCTTTATTATCCCCTCGCAAAACTTTGTACCTCAACAAAATAATATGACCCCCGAACAGCGTCAACAATGGGTACAGTCCGCATTGCCCTGGAAGTCCAGACCAGCATCAGGTAACTCTAGACCTAATGGTTCAAATAACTTTAGGAATCAACCTAACATTCCAAAACCACCGGTTCCCACACCAGTATCATCGGACGTCACAATGCGTACGGCAGGTAAGCCAGAAAAACCACAGTTCGCTCAGCAATTGTTCTACATTCCGATTCAGATGGCCACTCAAGATCAACCAGGACCCAGTGACATGGGGCTCGAGGTCACAGACGGTAACGGCATATCGGTCGAGCCGAATGCAACCATGCACGAACAAGAGGTAGGTGGTGACCAGGATTTTACCTTGGACACCAATCGAGACAGCCAGACCTAGTTTCAATAAATGTCCAAACCAAGAAATATTTACCGTACATAATACTACCAGAGTTTGACGGTAAATTCCTATTAGATACAGGGGCCAGTCATTCAACTATAGCAACTGACGTAGTTGCAGGCACTATATTTGAGTACTGCGTAGAAACAGAACCTTTTCAAATTAATACGGCACACAGTTCATCAGTCCACAACAAGGTAGTTTACCTTCCCTTACCTCCCGCGTTTAATAGTGAGATAACACATAAGTTTCTAATATTCGACTTCGACCCTAAATATAAAGGTCTTATCGGAATTGACCTCCTGCAAAAACTAAAGAGTAACATTGATTTAAATAATAATGTTTTACGTGCATCTACAGCGGAAATACCAATACACTTTAGTTCTCCACCTCAAAAGATAAGTATCGAACCCAGATGCGAAAAGATAGTCAAAGTAAAAACAAATTACTTAGATGGACAATACCTTCACGACGATTTAACCTGGTCCGATGGTTTAATGTCCCCAGCAGCTATGGTTAACGTCATAAACGGTTCTTTTAAGACGTCAGTAATTAATCACAGTGATCAAAAGAAGTGTATCCCGTTTAACCCTCAATTGAATTAGAGAAATTAACCAAGGTCAACACAAATGATAATCATGATATTAATACAATACAGGTTCAAACTCATGTCCCGTGCATATCGTACCCAAAAAGCCCGATTCCTCAGGCAACGTCAAATGGAGACTTGTAATTGACTACAGACGACTCAACGATCGTATCATTGAAGATAAATACCCCTTACCAAACATACACGACATACTAGATAGATTAGGACGAGCGCAATACTTCACAACCTTAGACCTTGCTAGCGGTTACCACCAAGTGGAAATGCACCCTAATGATATTGAAAAAACCGCATTTACTACTGAACGAGGACATTATGAGTTCCTTAGAATGCCCTTCGGTCTCAAAAATGCACCAAGTACGTTTCAAAGACTAATGGATCATATATTAAGAGGCATAGATAATGTTTACACCTATTTAGATGACGTAATAATAATATCTACGTCATTGCAGCAACACCTAGAAAAATTAAAGCAAGTATTCGATCGATTCAAAACACATAACCTAAAGATCCAGTTAGACAAATCACAGTTTCTACAAAAACAGGTTAACTTCTTAGGACACGAACTAACAGATGAAGGTTTAAAACCAAACAAAGATAAGATAAAAGCCGTACTTAACTTCCCTCTACCTAAGTCTCAGAAGGAAATAAAAGCCTTCCTAGGTTTAGTCGGATATTATAGAAAATTCATAAAAGATTTCGCCAGACTTACCAAACCAATGACCCTTTGCCTTAAGAAAAATAGTAGAGTCATACACTCCCCGGATTTCTTAGAAGCTTTCAATAAATGCAAACAAATTCTAACTAACGCCCCAATACTACAATACCCGAATTTTGATGAGCCCTTCATCCTCACCACCGATGCTTCAGACGTAGCATTAGGTGCGGTATTATCCCAAGGAATAGTAGGATCTGACAAACCAGTAGCATTTGCATCCCGAACACTATCAGATACCGAATCTCGTTACTCTACAATAGAAAAGGAGCTACTCGCCATAGTATGGGCAATAAAATACTTCAGACCCTATCTTTATGGCAGAAGGTTTATCATCTACACAGACCACAGGCCTCTCACTTGGCTAATGTCATTAAAAGACCCTAATTCTAAACTAACCAGATGGCGTTTAAAACTCTCGGAATACGACTATAAGGTTGTATATAAGAAGGGTCATCAAAATACTAACGCAGACGCGCTATCACGTGTTAAAATCTTCCATGGTAGTGTCGACTCTCTAGCGGTTAATCTAGATGATAACGAAGATGATGAGATAATTAATAGAATATTCGAAAATGCACGTAGGGAAGCCGAAAATCAAATAGACACAGTAGCACCCAATGAAAATATACAATCACAAAACCCAAGCATTCCCGAATCTCACATAGGTACAGATAGTATGAGTATAGTGTCAGCCGAATCTGAATTAGTGTCTATTTCATATTTCATATTTCATATTTATTTATTTGCGTACCATAATGTGTATACAGGTGTTACATAAGGCTTAAAGCTAAAGGAACAGTTATGGACCCTGTTAGGGCACAGCAACATTTAAGGTATAATTAAACTTTGAAAAATACAAATTAAAAATTAAATTAAAATTAAAATTTAAAAACATAAAAAATAACGTAACACTTCTTATAAAATCGTAACATTTATAGTTTTTAAAGTCACTAATTTAAAAACTACTTTCAATATTTATATTTTAGAAATTATTTTAAGTTTTATGAGATCATAATAATATATTTTCTGTTGTATCTAAGTATTCAAATGTATAGTATAGTTCGAAATTATCATTATATTAATATTGTTATTTAATTATGGTATATTATTTATGTATTAATATTATAAATTATATATTTTTAATGTTCGGTGTTTAAGAGAGGGGATAATTTTATTTTGGAATTGATTTGTCATCTAAAAACTCTTTTACTGAATAATATACCTTGGATTCCAGAAGTTGTTTACATTTATTAATAAATATATGTGTTTTATTTAGTTCTCTAATGTTATTCGGTAATTTATTATAAATTTTTATGGACATAATTAAAGGGCTGGTTGAGTGCATTTTGAGTCTGGATTGAGGTTTGTTTATTTTGTTTTTGTTATGTCGCAAGGTGTATCTTGTTTGTGTTTCTTCGCAATAAGTGTAAAAATCTGGGTGTTTTCTGACAAATTTACATATTTCCAAGATATATAAGCAAGGGAGTGTGAGTATTTTATGTTTTAGGAAGTGTGGTTTGCAGCTGTCTGTGTGTTCTATGTTTGTTATAATTCGGATTAGCTTCTTTTGTAAAATAAATATGGTTTGTGAATCTGTACTATTACCCCACAGCATGACCCCATAGCTGAGCCATGCCTGGGCATATGCATAGTATGCGACTAGTGCTGTTTGCAGGTTGGTAGTTTTTTTTAAGTTCGCGTAGGGCATATGCGAAAGTTGATAGTTTAGCTCGTATTTTCTGTACATGGGATTTCCAGTTTATGTGGGTATCTATAGACACACCGAGAAGGGTAAATTCATTTACTTGCTCAAGTTTATGATTATTAAACATGAAATTTAATTTTAATGGGGATTTTTGATGGGGATTAAAAGTAATTAATTTTGTTTTTGCGAAGTTGATTTCAAGATTATGGTTATCCATCCAATTTGAAGCTGTAGAAAGAAGGGAGTTTAACTTAGCATTTATGTTGTAATCATTTTTGCATGAGGTGAGTA
Organism: Apamea epomidion; assembly: GCA_947507525.1. Classification (NCBI taxonomy): domain Eukaryota; kingdom Metazoa; phylum Arthropoda; class Insecta; order Lepidoptera; family Noctuidae; genus Apamea; species Apamea epomidion. Next base: position 1,508,246 of record OX382251.1, on the reverse strand, counting down.
AGGAGATATCGTCCGCAAATAGAACACATGGTTCGTTTATAATTTTAGGAAGGTCGTTTATATAGATTAGGAACAAAAGGCAGCCTATAACACTGCCTTGGGGAATTGATGCATTAACTGCTTTACTGTCAGATCTCATTTTAATTATTTCATTTGTGTTTTTGTCAAAATATTCAATTTCTACTAGTTGTTCCCTGTCCTTTAGATATGATGTGAACCATTCATGAGCTTTTCCTCGTATACCTATCCCATGTAACTTGTCTAATAGTATTTTAAATTGAACCTTATCATAGGCTTTGGTCATATCGAGCAGCATACCTACGGCGTAGTTTTTATTATTAATAATAGTTAGGGCCTCTTGTACGTACTTATATACTGCTAGCGTTGTTGATCGGTTTTTACGGAAACCGTTTTGGCAGTCGTCAAGTAATTTATACTTTTCGCAAAAAGAGTAAACGCGGTCACACATAGCCTTTTCGAAGATTTTTGACGCAGCTGGCAGCAGCGCAATAGGGCGATAGTTATTAGGGTCAGTTTTGGAATTTTTCTTGTGTATAGGCTTTATAAGTGAATGTTTAAGTTCTTTGGGAAAAGCTCCCTCCTCAAATGATTGGTTGATTAATTTATAAAAAGGTAGGGTTAGTTCGTCTGCACATTGCCTAAGTAGAAATGGGGGGAGTTCATCAACTCCATAGCTCTTTTTATTTTTTAAATTCTTTATAAATCTATTAACTTCATAGGGATCGACAGGGCTGAGGAACAAGGTGTTCTCTGTGGGGCACATAACAGGGGCTCCTTTTGCTTGTGATATGTTTCCTCCAATAGAAGCAAAGAAGTCATTAAAAATATTAGCTATTTGCTTAGGTTCTGTTATTATGTTGTTATTTTCATGTAGTTTTATGTTATTCTTTTCTGTTTTTATTAATTTATTTGTTCTTTCATTAATTATATTCCACATAGTTTTTACTTTATTTGTTGACTTTTTTATTTTATTTATATATTGTAGTTTTTTTGCTGTCATTACAGATTTCTTTAGGGTTTTTTCGTACTTTTTATAATATTTAGATAATATGGGATTGTTTGTTTTAGAGGTAAATATTTTAAGTAGTCTTTTGTTTTTGCAAGATAATTTGATACCTTTAGTTAACCAGTACTTCTTAGGTATCGATTTTATTTTAATTTGCTGCAGCGGAATGCACTTATTTAAAATTGTATTTACAGTATTATTAAACGCAAAATAGTTCTCATCTATATTTTGATTTGATTGTATTATTTTATTCCAATTTTGATTTTTTAACTCTGATTTAAAGTTTTCTACGTTTTGGGTATTATATAACCTTTTTTTCGCGAACCAGTTTGTTTGTTTATTGCTGTCGCTATGTAATTTCATGTGTAAGATGGTTGCACAGTGGTCCGAGAAACCTAATTCTTCTACGGTGGTAAAACTATGTTTATTATTAAAATTTGTAAAAATTAGGTCTAAGCATGTTGAGGTAGTTTGTGAGATACGTGTGGGGACTTTAATATGTTGTATGAATTTATGTTCTAACATTAGATCTAAGAACAAGTTGGTTTTTAAACATTTCTCTAGGATATTTATATTAAGATCTCCTCCTAATATCACATTATATCTTAAATATTTTTTATTAATATAATACAACATTTCTTTTAATTGGCGAGTAAATACTTCCTCTTCTCTTCTATTCCAATAAATTGTTACTATAAGTACATTCTCATTAGGTAATTCTATTGCACATAATTCTATACAATACTCAACAGACATATTGCTAATATCACAAATATCTTTGTACTCAAAATGGTTTTGTAGTAAGATACAGACACCGCCGCCTCCTCGAGTACGGCGACAGTAAGATGATGCAATTCTATAGCCGCTAAACTGTAAGTTGTTCAATTTTTCTGGTGATAGCCAAGTCTCACATAGGCATATAGCATTATACATTGGTTTATCATGGATGAAGGCTTCTACTAGATGTTGTTTGTTATAGATGCTTTGTATATTTTGATATAAAATTTTAAAATGTTGTTCTGTGGTTTCGAAAAGTACTATTTGTAATATGCTCGGTTCTTTGAGGTTTGTAATGTTGTGTAGTGAGGGTTTTTTCGTCGTTGTATATTTGTTCGTTGGATTCAGCGCTCTTGCGGTATGTTGTCACTCTGGACGCCTCTTCTTTAGTTATAATCCGTTTACCATCTATAAATAAGTTGTTATTTCGTATTACTGCATACTGACCATTTTTTCGTGCTCTTAGCATTTCCTCGCGCATTTGCTTTCTTTCTTTTCGTGCATTTTCATTTAGAAATTCGGACACACTTATGTTAGTTCCTTGGAAATAGTGGCTGTTCTCAATAATGTACCTAACCATTTTCTTGCTAAGGAGCTCAATAACTAGGGGTCTGTTTTTTGTCGCAAATCTTCCTATACGTTTTGTTTCTTCAATGTATTCAGTTAGGTCTACTTGCAGAATCTCATAAAACATTTCAATCAATCTGCTGTGTAGGTCATAGTCAGACTCGTTGTAGTATTCGGAGAAGCCATAGATTACTATTTTCTTGGAGTTGTTTTCAGTATATTTTGTTTCTGGAGTTACTGTTTGTGATAGATGTGTCACATTTTTTATTTCGTTTTTCAGGGCTTCGTTTTCTTTACTTAGGTTTTCAATTTTTTTATTAATTTCTTCTATTTCCTGAGTTGTTTTATCGTTTTGTTTATATAAGAAGTCGGTTTTTCCTTCAATATCCTCTTTGAGCTTTGAAATTGCTTTTTTTATTTCGACTTCAATTGTGTTTTGTAGTTCTGATATTATAAATTTATTATTTTCCTTTAAACGCTGCATTATAATTTCGCTCAAATTTTCTAGTGTAAATATTGCTTGTGTACCCGCCTTTATATTAATATCCGTATGTTCTTGGGGGATAGTATCACCGAGAAAAGAGTCTTCTGATATTGTGCTATCATTGTTAAAATTTGTAGCCTTTTTTCTGATGGTAATGTTATGATTGGTTGTACTTTCTAGCGGGGAATTTATCTGGTTGTTCTTTTTGTGGTCTTGCGATCGTATTGGAGTGTCTATATTGCCGGTTTTTGGAGTCTTACAGCGGCATGCCTGGCATTGCCATGATCTTTTCTGTTCTGGTGTCATGCTTTTGAAGAGATTGGTTGTCATATTCGCACATTGTAGATCATATTTATCTTTACAAAAATAGCAGACAAGCATTTCCATGTCAGGTGGGTATTGTTGACATCCTGCACACACAATCGTAGACGACATCTTGAGATATTTGTTATAGCGCCCTCTAGTAGTAGCGTTAAGCTTAAAAAGTAGCTGGGCGTTGATATCTGTCAATATGGCGATAGTGTTTTTGCTATTTGACGCTAGATGGAGCTGTTAAGATTACAGAGTTATTAAAATTTGCACTTTCTAATGGTTCGCAATAGTTGTTCACTTAGGTATTCAATATCTGTTTCTCACCTTTTCGGAATGCTTTGTAATGTATTTCTTTTCCAATTCAAAAGGAGTTATTTCACTTTAAACACTTCTCACAGTAAACACGTAGAACGAATTTGAATTTTGGTCGTTAACGTTCACACACTTTTTATTTTGGATATTTCTTTACTTTTGTTGTTAGATTTCAATAAACTATAACTTCTGTGGCTGTCTTTTTGTTAATTTTTCACTTTTATCTACTTTTTATAGCGATAAGATCACTGTTTCTATTTTTAAGGGAATAAAATACACAGAGCTAGTGTTTACTTGCGCACTGCAGCGCCCTCTCTACGAAACATACACAGCCTGACAACGAAGCTAGAGACATACCCATCATTTCAGACGCTATTGATAGGCAGTTGAAACAGTTCCACGTTAGGTCAACGCCCGGATCTACTTATAGAGTAGATAACAGATCCACTAACTCAAAAGTAGTTATAAAAGATGTCTTTATCCCAATAAACAATACAGAGCCCGAGATAATTAGATTCCTTAAAGAACACACCATCGCTGATCGTGTATTCCATTGTTACTTTTATAATGAAGAATTATACCATGCCTTTTCTAGAGTCTACACAACAATATTTAACGACAGAGGCCCTAAGCTACTGAAATGTACAACACGCGTAACTCTAGTGGAAAATAAACCTGAACAACAAGAGTTGATTAAGAAATATCACGAAGGTAAAACTGTTCACCGTGGTATTCAGGAGACGTACAAGCAGTTGCACAGAAATTATCATTGGCCAAATATGCTTCTTACCATTCAAAGCTTCGTTAATCAATGCGATATTTGTTTGAAATCTAAATACGAACGCAACCCTCTTAAACCACCTTTAGCTATAACCGATACACCTCGCAAACCGATGGAACACATATTTATGGACCTATATTCAACCGGAGGCGGAACGTTCCTTACAGTTATAGATAACTTCTCTAAATACGCCCAGGCAGTCCAGCTAACAGCATGCAGCAGTGTACATATAGCTGAAGCATTACTAAACGTTTTCTCAGTGTTAGGCTTACCGAATAAAATAACCACCGATTCAGATACTAAATTCGACAACGATGTTATTAAGGAAATATGCGCACTACATAAAATCCACATACACTTTACAACGCCCTATAACCCTAATTCTAACTCCCCTATTGAACGTTTGCACTCTACCCTAGCTGAAATGATTAGGATACAAAGAATGACCAACAAAGATGACCCTATACACCTAATCATGAAGTATTCTATTATAGCATACAATAATGCTATCCATTCGGCAACCGAGTATACACCTCATGAGTTACTATTCGGACACACAGCATCCAGAAACCCATTGGAGTTATACTACCCAAAAGAATTTTACCAAGACTATGTTATTAAGCATTGTGCCAATGCAGAGGCAGTTCAAGAGTGCATCGCTGCACACTTGTCCAATAACAAGGAGCAGGTGATTGCTAAACGTAACCAAGAAGCAGAAGAAATGAAATTCAAGGTAGGTGAAACTGTTTATAAACAGGTAGCAAAGTCAGCACGCAGTGACAAAACGAAGCCAGTCTTCAAAGGACCATACAAAATTATACACCTTCACCCAAATAACGTGGCCGAAATAATAGGTAACCATCCAAATTCTAAGTCCATTAGGGTTCACTTCAAGCTACTACGGAGGCCTCATCTTGTTGCAGGACCTTCATCGCAGGGGCCGTCGTGCTCAACGCAACAGCAACCGTAACCATTAACCATGTAGATAATGACAATGGGATCCTCCTTCTAAAACAAGGTCAACTTCTTAAACAAGACAACTACTTTAGCCTTGCTTGCGTTTACAACATTACCAATCCGCACTTTACATCAACCCAATTGATGGCTCTATATGCAAGCACGAAAAACGCTGAGAATACAGCATCTGGAGATTTACATAAAACGTATAGGAATCAAATAGAATATAGCCTTAGTATTATAGGTAGGAAGATTATGTTTTTAACGCCGCAAGTTAGAAAGCGACGCGGTCTTATAGATGGATTAGTGTCGTTAAGTCTATCACAGGAAACCTCGACCACGAAGATGCAGTTAAATTCGAAGAAGAAATCTTAAACATTAAAAACAAGGTTAAAATTGTCCAGGATTCACAAAGGAAATCCTTAGTATTAGCACATAATACAATAGATGAGTTCAGTAAACAGTTAACAAAATTAAACAATAATCAGAGACATTTGGCTAGTTTATTACAAAATATTACTAATAATTCCAACGACTTATCTAACCATTTACACTTCTTAGATATTTACATACAGATAGATTTTAGTTTACAGATAATTTTAGATAGGTTAATGTTATTAGAAGATGCGATGACTTTTGCTCAGATGGGCACCATGCATCCTAGTATTATAAGCCCTCAGAATCTAATAGTAGAGCTAAGAAACTTAGAAAATATGTTTTTGTTTAAACCAGTAGCTAGTATTAGTATTAGTAACATATACAGGATAGAGAAGTCAATTAAAGTTAAAGCTTATAGCACAGAACACTCGGTTAATTTTATCCTTGAAATCCCCTCAATTACCCCAAAAACATTTGACCTTATCCACCTTTATTCAATCCCGAATAAAAATAACCTTACTATCATCCCTAAATCCAAATACCTAGCACTTGGTAACGATGAGTACGCTTACCTGGAAGAAGACTGTCAGCCACTGACCGACAACACCCAGCTCTGCAAGCTCCTCGACACCAGAAGAATTGAAGATACAGATGACTGCATACTATCACTCATCCAGCATCGCCCAGCTAATTGCACTCACGCTAAGATGAACTTAAGAAGAGGGAAAGTTCAGAAGATCGGAGACAACAACTGGCTACTAGTTCTCAGAGAAGACGAAGTCACCAAAACACAATGCAACACCAAGACAGACTACAAGAAGCTATCTGGAATTCATCTCGTTACATTAACAGAAGATTGCCAGATGAACATCATGAACAAGACACTGCGATCTCACACTGACACGGTCGTCATCAACGAAGTCATACCGTTACCTGAGCAGTATCAAGTCTCAGAACAATCAATCGACTACGAAACGAACTACAATTAGAAGACATCTCACTAGACAGCATCCATGAACTGATCAATAAGGCAGGCGACATATCCGTACCAGAAGAAGATAATTGGCACATCATAGCAGCTACACCTAGCTGGAACACAATCATCCTATATATCCTACTGGTCGCTGCAGCATCCTGGAAGCTATATCAATGGAAAATTAAGAACACCCCGGAGGACACCAAGGGCAGCGCGGACGCCGCCAGAAGCAAGAGTTGCTTCTATCTTATGGAGGGAGGAGTTAACTCATCGTAACGAAGAAAGTACGTAAGAAAATATTTATTTAAACAATCTTTTGAGTGATACTATATTTCAGGACGATACCAGAAACCGGCCCTCTTCCGGAGAATCCTGGCGACAGCATCAGGTCATTTCTACCCATAGAAATGTAATCTTATATATATGTTTCTACCAAATAAATGTATACCTATTGGCACCGAATGGGAAAGAGTAGATGTACACAAAACTTTAACTTGATAGGTACATGAGGATGTTGTCGAATATTAGCTTGTAAAATTGTTACACTATCTTATATTTCATATTATGTGACTTTACTTACTTACTTAGTACCTTATCTTATATTTTATATTATGTGACTTAGATTGTGCCTCTCGGAAATAAAATTGCATTTCATGGGTTTTCTAAATCCTAATTATTTTTCTAAAATAAAAGTAACTAAGTTACTCTTTATAATATCAGCTGTCTGCCAGTGAAAGTCCTGTCAAAATCGGTCCAGCCGTTTTAGAAGAAGCAGATAGACAGAATTGTTTTTTTTTTGTATTATAAGTACCGTATATACTGACATATGCATTTAGTAAAAAGCTGTTATTTCGACATTACAAACAGACACTTATTTTTTTTTTAAGTTGTAGTGTGTGTACAGGATCACAACATAATATGGTTAAAGAAATTTATTTCTCAATAAGAAATTACAACGATTTCACTTACTTGAGAACATTTTTATATAAGAACTTTGACACACAAACTAAGCAGCTATTGCTTTCCTTTACAACAAAATCATTTACGCAATAAAATTTCACTTGGCACGCAAAAAACATTAACGAATACAAAATTTAAAACTTTTCAATCCACCCGCAAAAGAAATAATTACCGTGGTCGCAAATATTCATAGTAGATAATAGATAAGGAATGCGAACCCGGTGCCACAACAAAGCAACGCAACAGTAGGACAAGTCTATTTATGGTAGTAGTGTTTGATAATTTAAAATGTTATTTTTTAATTTATTGTTGAATCTATTTATGTAATAAATTACAGCGAACCAATAAGGGTGTGGATGTTTTATAATACACGGAACAAATGACAGGGGTTAACTGGCACACTTAATAATGAGCCAAACGGTCGCTAGCAGTTAGTGACGCAGCGATAAGGTCACAATATGTCCTGAAGTGCTTGAAGAGTGGACAGGTATTTATTTATTTGAATAACACGGCTTAAGAAACCAATTACATAAATCAAAGTATATATAATAAGTACAACATAAAACATAAACTAATAACAACAATTAAATACAAAACTTTAGGCACTAAATAACCATTAAATTGGCGAATTTATTAGCGAACAAATCGCAGTCCGGATTGGCCTCCACGAGCTTATTTAGTGCGATTAGTACGCGCGGTACGGGAGACGGAGCACGGTCCGCAGTCCAAAAAGAAGCATGGCTAGCAGTCGAGGTTTTCTGCCACGGAGATAATTATTCGGGGTGTAGACCTTATGGATGTCAGGAGCATCCGTCATACCCTTCCATACTTACTACTGCCGACAAACTGTCCTGCAGTTTGGCAGAAGATCTGTGTATTCCCATCTGTGTACTCTTTTGTTGAAAAAAAAAAAAAAAAAAACTTAGAGCATAATGCCTACCTGGTCACATGCCCTTCTGGTCTCCAGCATTTGATATCCCAGACATCCTAAGAGGAACTTGGTAGGATAGCGGTAGGGATACGAGTAGTAACCGAGAGTTCTTCTGTAAAGAAAACAGATTTAACCATCTCTCAATCCGAAGGCAATGAGACCAGTTTTAGTGTGTTGAAGCCAATAAATGAAAAACAAGCTATAAAAAGTTTCGCAGATGGTTTGAGAAATCGGCGGTTGAGCACCATAATCGCAGCTAGGAATTATTTGTCTTTGAGTGATGCTGTTCAAGCTGCTATAGATGAACAAATGACATCCCCGTCGACATCAGGTGATATTTTGGCTATGCGTTATAATAACAGAAATAACTTTTATCAAAACAGGAATTTTAGGGGTCGGTTCAGGAATAGAGGTCAGCATACACCAGGGCGCGGACAGGTGCCAGATCAGGGTATTCAATCTCAGGCAGACGACAGCAGCTGGACAGGTGGTCAATTCAGAGGACGAGCTGCACCAAGGTCATCTCGAGGCAACAGAGGTAAGATATTTTACAGTCGCTCTAGAAATGCTGAGGGAGATGATCAAGAAATGCATATTTTGACAGACTCAGGTTCACAAGAAAACAAAGAGTCTAAAGAGTCAGAACACGATAAGTTTTTTCGTGAATAAAAATGTAATATTGTCTTGTAATAATGTATGTCATATTAATTTGAACATTAATCCTTGTGGGGACTTACATAGTTGGCTTATTGATACCGGGGCTTCTATTTCAGCCATAAAATATGAACACGTGATCGAGAATAATATTCCTATCCAAAAAGAGACACTTGTTGTTGATGGTATCGGAGGCAAAGTACAAGCAATCGGATATGTTTATATTAATCTATATTCGGGTGATCACACTGTAAGCAATAAATTCTTCGTATTTAAATCGTTACCATGTAAGGCTAGTGGCATATTAGGCCAAGATTTCCTAAGCAAATATAAATCGGTTTTAAACTTGGGTAACAATTCTATACAACTATGGAATGAGACCATAAAAATAGATTTACCTATCACTTCGGAGAACAATTTATTAACTATACCCGCTAGATCTGAATCAGTTCATCTTATCAAAACTGAAATTCGGCAGGAATGCGTAGTTTGCGCTACTGAAGTAAAGGAAGGATTATATTTAGCAAGTACTTTATCAAAACCGATTAATGGGCGGATACCAGTACGATTTTTAAATACTACTGGAAAAGATATTGATTTAAAAGATTTTAAGCCCACGATACTCTTAGCTGATGATTATAATGTTTGTGAATTTGCCGAACCCACGACAAAATATGCGGAAAGGGTAAAACATCTTTTCCCGTTACTCAATTTAAACCACTTGAAAACGGAAGAACGCGATAGTATTAAAAACATATGTGCAAAATATAACGATCTTTTCTATCTAAAACGGGATAAATTAACTGCCACAAAAATATACAAACACTCGATAAACTTAAAGCCACACACCACGCCATTGTATTCTAAGCCTTATAGACTCCCACGTTCACAAAAAGGGGAAATAAGGAAACAAATAGATAATATGCTCGAACAAGGTATCATAGAACCATGTAACAGTGAGTGGTCGAGCCCCGTTCTTTTGGTGCCTAAGAAAGCAGATATAAATGGATTGAAAAAATGGCGTTTAGCCATAGACTATCGCAAATTAAATAACTGTATACAGGATGATAAATTTCCATTGCCTAATATCAGTGAAATATTAGATTCTTTATCCGGATATATTTATTTTTCGCATTTAGACCTCAATCAGGGATTTTATAACGTCGAACTTGAGCCGGATAGCAGGAAGTATACAGCTTTTTGTTCGGGACAGTTTCAAATGACCAGAATGCCGATGGGGCTTAAGACAAGCCCCAGTTCCTTTTCGCGCATGATGACTATGGCTATGACTGGTCTTTGTTACGAAAAATGCTTGTGTTATCAAGATGATCTGATAGTTTTTGGCCAAAGCCTGGCAGAACATAATAGAAATTTAATTGATATATTTGAACGATTACGTGAAGTTAATTTGAAATTAAACCCGATGAAATGTAATTTTCTACAAAAGGAATTGCTCTACTTAGGCCATATTGTATCAGGAGAAGGGGTTTTACCCGACCCTGACAAAATAAAAACAGTGCAAGACTATCCTGTGCCTAAAAGCGCGGATGAAGTTAAGCGATTCGTGGCGTTTACTAACTATTATAGAAAATTTATACCGAAATTTGCTGAAATTGTTTATCACTTAAATTTGTTATGTAGAAAAAATGCTAAATTTAAATGGGATGAAAATTGCCAAAAGGCATTTGAAATTCTAAAGAAATGTATAACATCGCCTCCCGTTCTACAATACCCCGATTTATCAAGTAAAACCACATTTATTATACAGACTGCTACATCGGGTGATACAGTGGGAGCTATTTTAGCAAACTCTGACGGCCGCCCAGTCGCGTACGCTAGTAGAAGCCTAAACAAGGCCGAGCTAAATTACCCAACGATTGAAAAAGAGCTCCTAGCTATCGTATGGGCTGTGAAGCATTTCAGGCCGTATTTATATGGTCGAACCTTCAAAATTGTTACCGACCATAAACCACTAGTATATTTGTTTAGTTTAAAAGACCCCTCAAGCAGATTGCTTAACTTTAGGTTATGCTTAGAGGAATACGATTATGTTATTGAATATGTAAAAGGCAAAGAGAATGCAGCCGCAGATGCGCTTTCTCGTATTACAGTGTCATCCAATGAATTAAAATAATTAAATAAGTGTATATCATGCGTCATGACGCGAGCCCAAAAGAAAAGATTAGAAACAAATATTTCTGTTAATCAAAATGTTACGAGCAGAGAGACTCTGCAGAACGAGCCAAGGCTAGTAGAAACTAATATTGCTCCGAAAAATGCAGTTGAACTTAGGTTTGCCGATATGAAGTATTTAAATAAATTACGAATCACGAATAAAATTACTCATGAAAATAATATTTTTATGTTCGATAGGTATCAACTTACGATATTTATTAAACCGTCAGCACAATCCCAGCTGACGCCAGCAGAGTTCATGAAGGAGTTGTGTGAATTTTGGCCCACAATTAATACAGATAAAATTTTTATAATGAAAAATAAGAATAATAGGATCTTTATACATAAGTTCACAAGTGAGGTAAAAAAGTGTTCTAACTGGAAAAGGCTCTCTATAATTATTATAAAGGAAGGAGAGAGAATCGAAAATAAAGACGATAGGAAAGTAATTTTAAATGAATTCCATCTATTACCTACAAGCGGTCATGCAGGCATTAGACGTATGTTCAATAGCATTAAAAAATATTACTTCTGGCCGGGACTCGAAAAATATATTGTTAACTTTGTCAAAAAATGTCCAAAATGTCAGCAACAAAAATATACGGCATTTGCTAAAGAACCAATGACTATTACCTCTACGTCTCATACTACCTTTGAAAAAATATATTTGGATTTAGTGGGACCGCTTGATAGGGATTTTTACAACCATTCATATATTATAACACTACAATGTGAGCTGTCAAAATATGTATGTGCGTTTCCTTTGGTTTCTAAAACATCAGAAGAAGTCGCACGAGTGTTCATGAACAACTTTATTCTCCAACACGGCGTTCTAAGAGAGGTTGCTACTGATCGAGGTGCGGAATTTATGTCTGACACCTTTAAAGAGGTATGTAAAATACTTAATATCACTAAATTAAATTCAACAGCATATCATCATGAAAGTATCGGGGCTTTAGAGAACTCACACAAAAGTTTAGGGGCGTTTTTAAGAATACAGACAGAAAATAAACCAGACTCATGGAGCACTTGGCTCCCATTTTGGTGCTTTGCATACAACACGACGGTACACACTTCAACAAAATTTACGCCATTTGAACTCGTCCATGGAAAGATATGTAATTTGCCAAGTAATCTTACCAAATCCGTAGAGCCACTATATAACTATGATAGCTACCCCCTCGAGCTCAAATATCGATTACAGATATCACAAACAGAGGCGAGAGATAATTTAATCAAAAGTAAATTACAAAGGAAAGATAAATATGATCACCACATAAGTCCTACTAAATATAAACAGGGAGACCGTTTATTAATTAAAAGCGAAACTGGTAATAAGTTGACGAACCTTTATACGGGACCCTACGAGGTTGTCCGAGATCTGTCACCCAATGTGGAGGTGAATATTAATGGTAAATTAGATTTAGTTCATAAGAATCGTACGAAATTGTACTATGACTAATTATGTTTGACTTAGGTAATCATCGTTAGCTATAGACCATATGAAACATTAAGCGATTGTTTATAAATCTCATTCAATTGCAACACATAAATTGCACCACATACTGGATTGTATAATTATGTATAAGTAGAATAGTAAGACCATTTATGTTTAGATAACAATAATGTTATTGACTTGATGATGGAGATCTAGTTACGCGCTCGGTTAATGTTTATAAAACAAGCAATCATTGTTTAAATAACAATTAGATGATTTTAATGCATATAGTTTTTAAGTTTTAAATGTTATCCTAAGGTAAAAAATAAAATGTATTTTATATTTCTTCTCTCCCCATAGCAATGAAAGGAACAAAACGAGCAGCGCAGATTTTTTTCTTGACGTATTAAACGACTACCAAATAACCTATTCAACTTAGCCAGTCGCAACACATTATTATTATCTAGCACAGCTTTAGAACAAATGTGAGTGCTAAAAAAGGATTTTAGTATCAAAGTTTGTATGGAATTTCGTCAAATTCGCCGATGGGAAAACCCACCGGGCGGGCGCATAGCTTGTAAGCGTCAAAAAATAAAAAGTAGCTAATAAACTCCGTAGACTACTGCGGAGTTTATTAGTTACTTTATTTTTAACCGACTTCAAAAAAGGAGGAGGTTCTCAATTCGACTGTATTTTTTTAAATATATATTTGTTACCTCAGAACTCCGTTATTTAAAAGCAGATTTGCAAAATTATTTTTTATTTGTAAGGACTGTTTTTGTAATTTCAGATTGGTCCCATAGAAATTTCAACAAAAACGGTTCAGTAGTTTGGTTTTAAACCAAAATTACTGGTAAACATTACAACTTAAAAGTGAAAAATAAAAACTTTTTTGCAAAAAAAAAAAAACAACCGTCTTCCAAAAAAGACACTACAAAGTGAAAAATAACTTTAATTTCGGAAGTCGGTGGCAAAAACCGAAAATGCGAACCCAACGACACCGACTTCCTAAATTAAAGTTATTTTTAACTTTTTAGTGTCTTTTTTGGAAGTCGGTTGTTTTTTTTTCAAAACAGTTTTTTTTTATATGCACTTGCCTATGCATTTTTAGATACGAAACCTATTTCGTGGAATTGTATTAATGTATCTAAAAAGGTACAAACTGAAAACTGGAGTATTGCTTTCCCGAAACTTATTATTTATTTCAAAATATTACAAAACATTATAATTTAACTGTTTTGGTCAAGTTTCTTTTAAGTATCCCAATAGTTTCTTGCTCCACAGTGTTAAAGTTTTTACTGGAAAATACATAGTACGAGAAAGTTCGCAGTAAGCACAGCACAGCTTAAAGTTGATTAGTCAATATCCACAGCGAGCAGCATGATCGTTAAATATAGCGCTCATGGGGTAGAATACTTACTCTTACTTATGTTTAGCAGTTGAACCTAAGATGGCAGATGCTCATGATGTTTGAAAATCTGAGTAGGCAGGGTTAATTAAAAGAATGATTTACTATTTACAAAAATAAAAGTGTAATACCACAACATCAAGAACAATGAAAAGGTTAGCATAGACATCGACATTAAATGTGTCAGTTCAGTAACAATTTGCTTAAATCTAGGTAAATAGTTCGATCAGAATAAAGACATCAATAATTTTCTTATGTATAAATTCTATTAATGTGATTACAAATGTAGTTAGGCACTACTAAGCCCTAATATTTAGTTAGCATAATCAGCTTGTAACTTTCCCACGGCTAGGACACGGACCTCCTCTCGGGAGTGGGCCGTGATCCACCACGCTGGCCCAGTGCTGGTTTGTAGATGTCACTTGTCTTAGATTTTTTGGTGCTAGGACATGTCAGTTTCCTCACGATGTTTTCCTTCACCGTTTTGAAAGCAGTGGTGATGAAATTAAATATACAAAGTGCCTGCCTGGGTTCGAACTCACGGCCGATACCAGGCCACTACCAGCACCACCACCACCACCACCACCACCCCCACCCCCACCACCACCCCCAAATAACTTTTATTCTAGGAATAAAATTGACGTTTAAGTTTATTTGTTTTATGAAATAACTGACAAAATTTAATTGTATTCCTCGAATAAAAGTTATTTGGCGATGGAAAAATCAGCCCTTAATATAATATACCTTAATATAATTACTACACTTTTTTTGTCTTTTTCTGTATACCTATCTAAGATAGGTAACAATATTTTTTTATGCTACCTAGTAACATCTACTAACACATTTTTTTGCGTTTATTTGTTTTTATTATTTTTTTTGTTATTTTTGACATCTTTATGTTTCTAATTTATTTACTTTTTTTTATTGAATATCGGAATATATAACTATTAAAATCTTTGGAATATATTATAATTAGAATATAACAATCATAATGCCCCACGGATGATTTGTGTTGATACGAGCTGTTGCTGTTAATAACTGGGCTTTTTTTTTATTTTTTCTATATATTTTTTTGTTTTTTTTTTTTGCTTTTTTATGACTTAATTAGGAAGCAAATTTCATTTGAAAAAAAAAAGAACTTTCAGCTCGATTTGTTAGTCAAACATAGGTAAACATATTGATAGAAATAGTAACATTAATACAGTTAAATCTAACACAGCACGAGTTCTTCCCTTAAGAGGAAAGCGCAAAGTTATCCCTCGAAATTCTAATTTTTTTACGCTTTTTGCAATCTGCAGGTCAGTGTCAGGTTGTATGTTGAACAATATATGATTCGCAAGCGTAACAGGTATGTATAAGAATTATAATCATCTTTACAACCCTCTAAGTTTATAGAATACTATTAAATGATGATTTCATGAAATATCAATCAATAGGATAATATGAGCTTAGAGGGTTGTATTGATGATTTAAAGTTATTATAATTCTTATTCATACTTGTTACGCTCGCGAATCATAATATTGTTCAACTTACAACCTGACACTGACCCGCAAATTGCAAAAAGAGTAAGAAAATTTGAATTTCGCAGGCTACCTAGCGCACTCCCCGTAAACCAGTATTCCTTTCAAAAATTGTTGTTACGTTTCATGATCCTACCATTTTTACCAGTAACCTTTCAATCACGCAAATCTATTGACAATGTGCACTTCCTAAGCTTTCAGATTTCCTCGCAGCTTCTCTTCTTAAACTTACATCTAGCCTATAAGGATAATAATTACTCTACTTAATAAGTACCAACTTTTTTAAATAAACATATTATTAATTTTGTAGAAATATGAATACGATAGAGTGGACTGTGATTTAAATAATTATGATAATATTTTTATATTAAAGGTACAAGCTCGAAATGTAGGTACATAATAAATAGGATTTTATTAACTTATTAGGTAAACAGGTACATCGTTCATAAAAAATATTTATCCTTAATTGACTTTACATCGAAATATCACATCCAAAAAAATATTTTTTTCTTTATTAATTTGAGTAATTATAACAAAGGGAAATAAATGAGTATAATGGTAATCATTTACATTTCAATAGGTAGTATAAGGTAATTAATATTGAAAGATAGAACCGATATAGGATGATTGGTACAGGAAGTACAAACTTGGTACTTATTATGAAACTTACACACAACTCTTTCTGAAGCACTGACACATTTACTATTTATTATTACCGTTTCACTCTGGGCGATCCATCCGACGGGAACGTTTTGAGCAAGGTGGGTCCAGATCCGAGGTCGGTGACTCCTCGTCGGACAACCAATCTGGCACCAGACGAATGGGTGTCGGGATCAGGATCGGTTGCGAGGGTTCCGGCAAGCCTTAAATTTCAAATCGTTGAGCTGGTGGCGCTATCGGTCGCGGCAGTTGTTCTTGGACGTCTACTGGTACCGTAAGCGGGTTAGTACCGGGTTCACTCAGCGGTAGTAAATCCTCTTCGCTGGTATTACGTGAAATTGGAGAAGCAGAATTGAGACTACTCAGACTGCTGACGTCGTCTTCGACTGGATCGTTGGAAATATCATCTTGTACTTTAGGGGCGGGGGCAGCCGGGGCATCAACTGTAGGTTCTGATCTGGCTGGAGCCTGATCTGTAAGCTGCCGGACAATGGGCGGACTTATGACAGGCAAATGCATGGGTCCAGGCCCAACCAACTCGACCCTTAGAGCAGAAATACGAGCATTTTCGTTCCTCGCTGAAACCATAAGTTGAATTGGGTTTCTCCTTAGTCCCCGACGTATATGAGTGGGCAGAGGAGCGTTCACCCTTAATTCTTCTTCCTGATCCAACAGCGGTGTAGGTGGGTTTACAGATAAAGCTTGTAATTCAGCACTCACCCGGACGGGTTCATCGTGGATGTCTTCAATCGGAAATTGGTAAATCTGTTCCTGATTTTCAGAATAAGCTGGAAACGTAGCAGCGGCAGGTTCTTGCATATTTATATCCTGACTCGTGATTATCCTGGCGTTCAAACTCGTGATCACCTGTGTCGGCCGCGTTTGAGCACTGACCTGGCTGAAGGTTTCTGGACGGCATGCTTTGTTCGGGCGTCTTTAGCATATTACACAAGCCGGTGACTACTCGGTTCATGCCATCCAGTCTGGCCACGAGCGCTCTTCTTTCAATATGTTCGGTGTACCTCTGCTCTTGTCCAACCGCACAAGGAAAACGATTTAAATAATCAAAAATCCGATACAAGTCCCCGCGGAGATTGGTTGAAGTTGTTGAACGTGGTAAAGTGTAGTCGATATTTTCTTCAAAAGCGTCTATTACAATATTTCTTGCATTTGTAGGAACGTTTCTTTATTCCAAAATGATGACACAGTAAAATGTATGTAAGCGATAGCACGATGGTGCTGAGTCGTGCGCTAGCGAGGCATCAGGGATCACGTGTGTTAATGTTGCTCGCGGTACGTATAAGGTCTTAGTGTAATTCGTGGACAATATAGTATACTTGTATGACTCGAAAGACTTTCATTTATATCCTCTGGTGGTGATACGAGAACTCTAAACATTTACTATGTCCGTATTCGAAGAAGCAACTAAACAAATATCAGCAAGCACGTCAGGTGGCAATATCTTGTATTTAAGTTGTTTGCCAATAAACGAGATAATATTAGATACAGGTCTTTCCATCTCCTTGTAAAAAAAAACTATTGAGAACTTTTCACCACAGGGTTTAAATTTTATGATACACAGGTCGACACGTCCGACTGTTATGCTAGGTAGCCGTTAAAGCGCAACCGCAACGCGCGCTCGGGCCGGCGGTGCTGTCACGACTGCATTACCGGCCTGCGATGCGCCGGGAAACAAATAGGCATCTCGGCCGACCACGCAACGATCTCATTGTTTGAGAATAAAATCACTACAATGTATTATTAATCGTTACCGAATTATTACGGTAGGCTAATATTTGAATGAGGAATAGATTTCATAAGGCATAATTTTTAATCCTAAGTAGCTAATTAACTGTACCTAAAAAACATGGTTAGCTTTTACCTGATTATCTTTTTTGGTGTGAACATAAATGATAAGTCCAGAATATTGAAGATCGGACTAGTTTCCTGAAGTCCCCCGCACACGGAGCCTTACAGTTCTGGCAAAATCTGAATAAATAATTTCGTAAGTAGGTACTAAGCTTAATGAAAATATTAATATAATTACAACAGCGGTTTTTTTATTTGCGTAATAATTCATACCGAGCTATGCCTTCCATAATTTTCTCATTGCGCCATCTTTACCACATTGACAGATTTATGCGGCATCTTTGAACCTCAGTCATAACATATTGTCATCTCAGAACATCAAAACAGCTACGGAAATAGCAATCCACAAAAAATATAATAATTTTGACGTGTCCACGAAGATTATGTAGTATTCTTATTCTATGCTAATCTAGTAGGTCGTAATCGTAATATCTAGTGACTCACTTCTGCACGCGACGTCGTTCACGTGAATCTTCTTGTTCCCCCGACCCACCCCGTCGCATCGCATCACCTGGCCGCGCTATTACTTGTAGCTTTAACCCTTAATAAAATAAAGGTAACCCTTAATAATATTACCACTTTGTATTTTTTTAAATCCTATTAATTATGCAGTTAATATCACCTTAGAAGAGCTAGTTTTGGCAAATTGTAATTTTAGAATATTTACTTTATCTTATTTATGGCAACACTCAACACAAAAATGTCAATTGTCAGTGTAAAGTTATGTCAAAGTTGTCAAGTCGTTAGATTGTTGAAAAAATTTTAAAAATTGACGTCGTTCTGCAGTTTTTTGTCGAGTTTCTTCAACAAAGAATCTGGTAAGTTATTTTGTGATTCTAAAACTTATAGTAAACTATATTCTTGTTATTTTCTTGTTATTTACTGTGCGTGAATGTAAATATTTGTGTATTTTTTGGAGTTTCAAAGTAGTGGTAAATAATTTGCCTTTGTCTGTTCACGTTTTGTAAAAATAACAATTATATACATAAAAATTGTCTGTTTATAATAAGGCCTCCTCCATTAGCAATTACATACAACTACGCCATTTTCACATGGGGGAAGGCAGGAACTAAAACTGGGTCGTCATATTGTTTTTTTCTTTTTTTGTAGAATTGAAGTGTATAGGTCTCCTTTACACTATTGTGTATGTATGCTCCGTTATAATTATGTATCAAGTTAATGCTTGATTAGCGTTTTATGTTATTTTACTTGTTTTGTATTAAATATAGACATTATACTTTTGGCAGCCGATCTGAGTTGTTCTTTCTTAATATCCTTACGACCCTAAACATCTCATGGCGACCCTGCCTAGGGCTGTCCTTGGGTTTCGGCAGTGGGAATTGCAAGTTAGAGTATAATCACCTTACCAAACTACTTTACCGGAATCAACGAAATGAACATAGAAGATGTGCCGCTCAACGGTCGAAAAAGATGAGGTATTCATCACCCAAAACGCTGCGGGTAGCAACGAGGCCACTTTGAAGGGCATTGGTCAGCACATGGAGCAAATGAATAATAATAAATAAATAAATAAATATTCCACAACTATCACACAACGCCATCTAGTCCCAAGCTAAGCAGAGCTTGTGTTATGGGTACTAGACAACTGATAAACATACTTATATATTTCTAAATACATAAATATTATAGATAAATTACACCCAGACACAGAACAAATGATCGTGCTCATTACACAAACATTTGTCCTGGGTGGGAATCGAACCCACGACCTCCGGCATAGCAGTCAGGGTCACTAACCACTAGACCAACAGGCCTGTCAAATATTGTTATGTTCGTACTGCTGGCCGTATTCACTATAACCATTGCCTACTTCATGGTGCGGCTATACAGAAGGTGCCATCGTCAGTGGATCCAGGAGGAGATGGGTCTTAATGCCATGCAACGTATCCGGGCTTCTATCCGAGGACACAATAACGCCGAAACTTCAGCCTAAGGAACTGTGAGTAACAAGCATAAACTATGTTAAAAGTGTGTGTCGTGTGTGCGGTTAAATCTCTCGCGAGTGCTAAAATTTTAGTGAAGGACAATAAAAAATATCCTTAAAAATAATTAACACAAAAAACTAAAAATAGAAAAGTTAACTAGACAGTATTTCATAATTCTATGTAAAGATGTCAAAACAAAAGTGTTAAGTTACTAGTCGCACGGCGAAAGAATGCCGAACGTTTCAATTTTGCGACTAAGTATCGAGTTACGTGAGCTAAAGTGCACGATTATAGAATAATTAACTTAGAATGTAATGAAATATAATACCTACTTGGTTTTAGATTATGATTGATATATTAATTGACAATTATGTAATATTAGAGAATATAAGAAAATATTTAGTAAAAAAGGGAAAGTCTAGATATTTAGGTAAAACTATTGAAATTAACTTAAATGAAGCTACAAATATTTTTGATAAAAGCAAAGAAATATTTTTACTTTTAAAGTCTAAGGAGGACCCGCAGATTATTTCGTCTGCGACAGAAATTTTACAAAATATAAGGAAACTTTATGAAAATATTAAATCTTTATGTACATTTCCTAAGACCGAGTCTGTCAAAATGGATTTCGATTTAAAAACTGCTTGTAATTTGTTGCCTGTTATGGACGATACGGAAAATGTGACGAAACGATTAATAGACGGTATTGAGATGTATTCAGATATGATTAACGGAACGGATATGGAATTATTAATTAAATTTATTTTGAAAAGTAGACTTTCGGAAAACGCGAAGTTACGAATGGCTTCAAAATATACATCTGTTTTAGAACTTGTCAAGGACATGCGCACACATCTTTTAACGAGAAAGTCATTTACGGCAATACAATCGCGACTACAAAATGTTTCACAAGGTCACCGATCGATTGATGAATATGCTTCTGAAATCGAAAAACTATTCACGGACTTGACAATTACTCAAGCAGATGGCGAGTGTAATAAATATGATATTCTGAAGCCATTAAATGAAAAACTAGCGATCAGGAAATTTTCAGAGGGATTGAAAAATTCAAAACTTAGCACTATAGTTGCAGCTCGTAATTATACCCTACTGAAGGACGCTATCCAGGCAGCTAAGGATGAGGAGTGTTCCCTGTTGCCGAGCGCGAGTACAAGCAACGGCAATGTCATGTATTGTTCTGGTAAGTCGTCTTCCCACCAAATAGGAAAGAGAGGTATGTATAACAATTATGTTAATGGTCATAGGAATCAAGGACATCGAGGACGAGGTGCACAAGGACGAGGTCAGTCATCAAATAGGTACGTAAGTGGAAATAATTTTAGCAACCGCGGTAACCGTTCACGTTGTTACCACAATTCAGGCTACTCTAGAGGCGGAAAGTTTAGAAATAACAATTATCAGTCAAATAATCGGGGAAATTCGCGTCAGATTTATTCAGCTCAAGCAACTGAGACGCGTGATAATAGCGCCCAAGACCAGACAACCTCAGGGCTAGACCAGGCTGATAAGTTTTTTCGTGCCCAACCCAAAAATATTAGCTTTTAATGGACAAACAAAATTAGTTACATTTAATTTAGATAATAATCAATATTATTGGCTGTTGGATACGGGAGCTTCTTTGTCAGTTGTACGTAAAGAATGCTTACCGCCAGATATACCAATTTTTGGAAAAGATATTTTAGTCAACGGCATAGCTGGACAAATTCGTTCACTTGGTCAAGTTTGTCTTGCATTGTCATCACCGACGGGAGAAGTATTTCTACATAAGTTTCACGTGTTTAATAACTTACCTATCAAGGCCGATGGAATTATCGGGTTAGACTTTTTAAGTAAATACTCGTCAAATATCAATTTAGAGACTAATGTTTTGACTTTAAATATAAATGAACAGGAAATTAGCACTAAAATATTGGATATAACGGAATGCAATTCAGAAATTTTGACCATACCGGCGCGAAGCGAATCTCTTCACTATGTAAATTTAAATTCAAATTTAAAAGAAGATTGTGTTGTTTGTGCGAGTGAATTAGGGAAATATTTGTTTTTAGCTGGGGCAATTGTTAGAGAAAATAAAAGTAAAATACCTTTAAAAATTTTAAATGTAAGTGAAAAGCATATTCGTGTTCCTGTCTTTAATCCAGTTGTGCAACCGTTATCAAAATATGAATGCTATACATTCGATAAACACAATGCTGATGCAAGTAGAGCTCAGACTTTAAAAAGACTTTTGAAACTACAACATCTTAATTCCGAAGAGAAAACGTCTATTGAAGATATATGCAAAAAATATTCTGATATTTTTCACTTACCGAGCGATAAACTATCGGTAACAAATATCTATGAACAAACAATAACGCTAAAACCTAATACTAATCCTATTTATACTAAACCTTATAGACTACCACAAAAATTAAAACACGAATTAAATAAACAAATTGAAACTATGATAAATAATGATATTATAGAAGAAACACAAAGTGAATGGTCTAGTCCAGTTCTACTAGTACCCAAGAAAAGTGACGACAATAATGAAAGGAAGTGGCATTTGGTAGTTGATTATCGAAAACTAAATGAAAAAATTCAGCATGATAGGTTTCCTCTACCAAATATTAGTGAAATCTTAGATTCTCTTTCAGGAGCTATTTTATTCAGCCATCTAGATTTACATTCTGGTTACTACCAAGTTCCATTAAATCCAGAAAGCAGAAAATGCACAGCATTTTGTACTAATTCAGGTCAGTTTCAGATGAAACGTCTGCCAATGGGATTAACGATTTCGCCAAGTGCTTTCAGTAGAGTAATGACGGTAGCAATGGCTGGTTTAACTTTTGACAAATGTTTCGTTTATTTAGACGAATTAATAATTTTTGGTCGTAATTTAGAGTCCCATAATCGTAATCTAATGGACATATTTGAAAGACTGAGGAAGGTAAATTTAAAATTAAATCCCGACAAATGTCAATTTTTGAAGAAAGAACTATTATATCTTGGGCATGTTGTTTCTGCGCAAGGTGTCTTGCCAGATCCAGAAAAAATTAGAGTCTTAAAAAATGATTCAATACCCAAAAATTCAGACGAGGTTAAACGTTTTGTTGCGTTTTGCAATTATTATAGAAAATTTATACCTTCATTTTCTGATATTACAGTGCCATTAAACAAATTGTGCAGAAGAAATGAACCTTTTATTTGGTCAGAAAGTTGCCAAAAATCTTTCGATTATTTGAAACATTTAATGACTAATCCACCTATTTTGCAATACCCAGATTTCTCAGATAAAAGCAAATTTGTATTAAAAACTGATGCTTCAGGAATAGCTATTGGTTCTGTTTTATGTAATAAAAATATGAAACCTGTTGCGTATGCAAGTCGTCCATTAAACAAAGCCGAGAGAAATTACCCAACAATTCAAAAGGAGTTGTTAGCCATTGTGTGGTCAGTCAAGTATTTTAGACCATACTTGTACGGTAGAAATTTCGTCATAGAAACAGACCATAAACCTTTAATATATTTATTTGGGATGAAAGATCCTTCAAGTCGTCTATTAAAATTTAGATTAACTCTAGAGGAATACGACTATGAAATAGTGTATGTGAAAGGAAAAACAAATGTCGCCGCGGATGCATTATCTAGGATTGTGATAACATCGGATGAACTGAAGAGTATGAATAATGATGTAGTGACTATATTAACAAGAGCTCAAAAGAAGAGGATGAATGATATGAATAATGCAAGTAATACAGATTTGTTTAATAGATCCGCAGACACAAGGTCTGATCAGCCAAGGGTTGCGGAAATATTAAAGAAACCAAATGATTCTGTAGAAATGATTTTAATAAAGGGTGAAGATTTAAATAAATTAAATAAAAATAATAGGATATCCTTGACGGAAAAATGTTTTGCATATGAAGAAAAGAGAAATAATCTATTTATAAATCTCGATTATCATTCACATTTTACGCGAGCCGAATTTGTGTCGATATTGAGTAAATTTTGTAAGAAATTAAATATAAACGAAATATGCATAATAAAAGACATAAATAATGCTAGCTTTCTTAAAGACTTAAGTCAAGAAATTGAATCAATGAAAACTTGGTCCGGACCACAATTTCATATATTAAGAGGTGTCAAGAGAATTACTAATGATGAAAATATTAAATTTATTTTACACGACTTCCATTTACTGCCAACTAGTGGACATGCTGGTGTGCGCAGAATGATAAATAACGTTAAAAGACAATTTTACTGGCCAGGTCTTGAAACGGATGTTAAGGATTTTATATCAAAATGTGAGAAATGTCAAAAGATGAAGCATGGTAAGCCTATTAAGGAACCCATGTGTATAACAACTACAGCCTCTTATGCCTTTGAAAAAATATTTTTAGATATTATAGGCCCATTACCACAAGATTATGAAGGTAATGTATACATACTGAGTCTCCAGTGCGAGCTAAGTAAATTTGTGGAAGCTTATCCACTTAGAACTAAGGACACTGTAACTGTAAGTAAAGCTTTAGTAGATAACTTTATTCTTAGATTTGGACTACCAAAAACATTAGCAACTGATCGAGGTGCTGAATTTATGTCATCAACAATGGAACAGGTTTGTAAGCTTTTAAACATTGATAAAATATCATCAACTGCGTACCATCACCAATCTATTGGTTCGTTAGAAAATACACACAAAAATTTAGGAGCTTTTCTTAGAATTCAATGCAATACTAATCCTCAAACTTGGTCACATTGGTTAGCTTATTGGTGTTTTAGTTATAATACCACTGTCCATTCAGCAACAAAATACCAGCCGTTTGAACTTGTATTTGGTAGGCCATGTATTGTTCCTTCTAGAATATATAATGATGTTGAACTACTATATAATCCAGAAAATTATTGTAACAGTCTTAAGTATAAGCTTCAATTAGCTAATAAAGATGCTAGAAATAATTTAATATTAAGCAAATGTAATCGTAAAGATAACTATTATGATAAATATTTGAATCCAACTCAATATAATAAGGATGATTTGATATTGATTAAAAATGAAACTGGTCAGAAATTAGATCCTTTATTTGATGGTCCATTTACTGTTATAGAAGATTTGGGATGTAATGTTAAAATTTTAAAAAAGAATAACAAAATTGATATTGTTCACAAAAATCGAACTAAACTATTTGTATCCTGAATGTTCTATGAAATCTTAAAGAAAGAAAAAAATAGTTTATGATTTTTTTTTTTTTTCTTAATTACCGGAGGTGAAGTGTATAGGTCTCCTTTACACTATTGTGTATGTATGCTCCGTTATAATTATGTATCAAGTTAATGCTTGATTAGCGTTTTATGTTATTTTACTTGTTTTGTATTAAATATAGACATTATACTTTTGGCAGCCGATCTGAGTTGTTCTTTCTTAATATCCTTACGACCCTAAACATCTCAGAATCAGCATGTCAGCGAGAAAGAAATTAGCGGAAGACGTGATTCAAAATCTTGTAGATAATCTTGATGATATTTCCGACTTGTCGGAATGTGATGAGAATGATGACCCGTGTTGGGGAGATTTTGTTTCTAGTCCTGCAGATTCCTCTATAAGTTTACCAGCAGAACAGGTCCTTGAAAGACGTCTAGAGGAAATGTTTGGACCAGAAATCAATTACGAAGACGTTGTTCCAGGGACAGAAGTTATAGAGCAACAAAATGTCAATCTTTTAGAAATTTTAGAGTCGAGCTGTAATCACAATATTTCTCCGGTACCTAGTCTAGATTTATCTTCTTCGATGTCATGCTTGCAACAAAGTATTCCGCTAGTGTTGTGTATGCCGAGCGCAGGAGTGCGGGCTGCGCCCCGCACCTCCCCGCCGGCCGCGCCTTGCGGGTTACTTATTGAATATATTAGTGTGCAACAGACTAGCGAGTTTGATTGACGTACCACTACCCCTGTCACTTCCGTATCCAACACGTGGCGACGAACGGACTCACATTTTTTTTTAAATGTCTACGGTTGCGACTTATGGCGTTCTTTCTACCTTCGACCACCTGTCACAGGAGTGGAATACTTTCAAATTGCGATTAAATCAGTGGTTCATCGCAAACGACATAACCACAGAAACGGACAAGCCCACAATCAAAAGAAAGGCGATATTGTTAACATCCCTGAGTGAATCTACGTTCAAGCTTGCTTGTGACCTGGCGCTACCCAGAAAGGTTGAAGAATTGGGTTACGAAGCGATAGTGGAAATCCTCGACGACCACTTCACACCAAAAAGGTTTGGGTTTGCAGAGAAATCAGTATTCTATTCGGCAACACAGCGACCAGGTGAATTGCACACTCAATGGGCAGCCAGGATTAGAGGATTGGCCACTCACTGTGCATTCAAGAATTTGGAGGAGGCCTTGCTGGACAAATTCATCATGGGCATGGCACCAGGACACGAACGGGACAAACTTTTCGTACAGGACCAGCGGGAGCTGACCCTCGCGAAGGCCATCGACTTGGCAGAGAGCGTGCGTTGTGCGCGCCAGGCCTCGTCGCAGGCAGCACCAGGCGCCAGCGGCGCAGGCGCAGGCCCCGACGGCGTGTTCAACATCTCCAAAAAGGAAAAGTGCAGTGTGTGCGGTTTTACAAATCATAGTTCTAATCAGTGTCGTTACAAAAAGTATAAATGTAAAAAGTGTAACAATAAAGGCCATTTGCGTAAAATGTGCCCTAGTGAGGGTAAAGTGAAATACGTAGACGAAGGTACTGTGGACGACGGAGACGACGACGGTGAGTGTTTTTATAATATTCGGTGCGTGAGAGGGAAACCTATGACGGAGCGTGTGATGATCAGTGGCCTAGCTTTGGAGTTGTGTGGAGAGTGAAATCGATAGTGGTTCTGCAGTAAGTGTAATCTCTAAAAATACCTACGAGTCGAAATTTAAACAATTGCCGTTATCAGTCACCAACAAAAGGTTATTCAGTTATACAGGGCAAAATATTGAGACGGTCGGAGTTGTTTTATTACCTATATCATATCTTGGGCGTACACATACTCTGAATGTGTACGTCGTGCACGCGGCCGGACCGCCGCTATTAGGCCGCGACTTCATTCGTGAGTTCGACCTGGAATTAGCGCCGTCGCGCGTGCACGCCGTGTACGAGGAAGCACAGGCGGTATGCGTTGTTTATCAATATGAGTCTAGCACTAATATTGATAAACAACTCATAGACATGTTCCATAAGGTCTTCTCGGGCAATCTGGGGTCGTTTAACAAGTATAAAATAAATTTACAGTTAAAACCCGATGTAAAGCCTATTTTTTTTTTTTTTTTTTTTTTTTTTTTTTTCTCCGCCCACAGCTGGTGGAGGAGGTGGTGAGCGCTCTGTTCCCTTCAAGGGGGGAGCATACCCCCCCGCCTATGGCTCCGCCACTTGCGGTGCCCGAAGCGGACCACGCGGACAACGACGACGACACCCCTGAAGTGACCGGGGTAGATCTGAGAGCGGCGGTAGGCAGGCTGAAGGCCAAAAATACCGCCCCGGGACCCGACGGCTTGCCGGGTAAAGCCTGGGTCCTGGCCTCGAGGGCTCTCGGGCCTCGACTGGAGGCGCTCTTAAGCGCATGCATGGAGAGAGGCCAGTTTCCACTCCGTTGGAAGACGGGGAAGCTGGTCCTCATTCAGAAGCCAGGGCGCCCTGCGGACTCTCCGTCCGCATACCGGCCCATAGTGCTGCTCGACGAGGTCGGCAAGCTCTTTGAGAGAGTGATTGCGGGCCGCCTCGTCGGGCACCTGGTGAGGACGGGGCCGGATCTTGCGGAGTGCCAGTTTGGCTTCCGCAAGGGGCGCTCGACGGTGGACGCCATCATGCGCGTGAGAGCCCTCACGACGGGGGACGCGGTGTCCCGGGGTGGGGTGGTCGTGGCGGTGTCACTCGACATCGCCAACGCGTTCAACACCCTGCCCTGGAGCTGCATAGGGGAGGCACTCCGGTATCACCGGGTGCCGACTTACCTCCGTCGAATAGTCGGGGCGTATTTGACGGACAGAGCCGTCATCTACCCCGGTCGCGACGGGAATTGGAACCGGCGAGAGATGTCGTGCGGTGTCCCACAGGGATCGGTTCTGGGGCCGCTCCTGTGGGACATCGGTTACGACTGGGTGCTGCGGGCCGACCTCCCTGATGGCGTCAGCGTAGTTTGCTACGCTGACGACACGCTGGTCCTGGCGCAGGCGAGGTCCAGGCGGCGGCCGACGCGATGACACGCGGGGTTGCGATAGTCGTGGAAAGGATCCGGCAGTTGGGTCTCGAGGTGGCATTGCACAAGTCCGAGGCCATGTCTTTTCATGGGCCCCGGTACGGGCCACCTTCGGGATCCCAACTGATGGTAGGAGGGGTTCACATCGGCGTCGAGAAGACGATGAGATACCTGGGTCTCGTCCTCGACAGCCGGTGGAACTTCGTCGAGCATTTCCGACGTTTGGCCCCCAAACTGGAACGGGCCGGGGCCGCCTTAAAGCGGCTCCTGCCCAACCTGAGGGGGCCAAACGCCTCCTGCCGGAGGCTTTACGCGGGGGTTGTGCGGTCCATGGCCCTATATGGGGCCCCGGTATGGGCGCGTTCACTGCGGCTTCGAGCCGCACACTACCTGAACGCGCCCCAAAAGGTGGTAGCCGTAAGGCTGATCCGGGGGTACCGCACGATCTCGCGCGAGGCAGCAAGCCTCCTTGCCGGACTGCCACCATGGGATCTGGAGGCGATAGTCCTCGCGCGCCTGTATGACTGGCGCGCGGAGGCACTACGTCGGGGGGAAACTCTGCACCCGCGGCAAATCGCTGCGGAGCGGACGGACCTCCGGCGCGGTCTCATGGTGGAATGGAAGGCGCGACTATCGCAACCCAGCGCAGGGCACGCCACGATAGCGGCGGTAAGACCCCTCTTTGAGGAGTGGCTAGAGAGGCGTCACGGCGCTCTCACCTACCGCCTGACGCAGGTCCTCTCCGGACACGGATGTTTCGGGAGGTTCCTGCACATAATCAGGCGGGAGGAGACGCCCGGGTGTCACCACTGCGAGGATCGCCCAGAGGACACGGTGGAGCATACGGTGGAGGTCTGCCCCGCTTGGGCAGAGCACCGCCGTGTCCTCGTAGAGGCGATCGGCAGCGGCGGCGACCTCTCGCGCCCGGCCCTGGTGCAAGCCATGGTCCGGGGCGAGAGGGAGTGGGAGGCGGTCACCTCCTTCTGCGAAGCAGTCATGCTAGCGAAGGAGGTGGCGGGATGGGCGAGGGAAAGATCCTCACGCCTCAGCCGCCGAGGGAGACGCTCCGGGCGTCGGGAGCCGCGTGACGACTCCCGGCCACCGTAGGCGCGGGCCTGCGGGCGGAGAGCAATGGGTAGCTCTCCGTCCGATCAGGACCAGGCCCGTGCCGGACGGCGTGTATGTGTTCCACGCGCGCCTCAAAGAGATGTCAGCGTAGTTGACGGGGCCCGACAGGGCCGAAGCCTGCCGGGGTAGCGGGATCGTCCGAAAGGGTTACCGCTGCCCTGGTACGTAAAGGGCTAAGGAAGGAACACGGGTGGGTTTTAGTCAGTAAGAGTCTGACACTCCCTTCTGCTCCACCCAGAGCGGGAGGAGTCATTTGATGATTTCCCATCCTGAAAAAAAAAAAAAAAAAAAAAAAAAAAAGCCTATTTTTTTTAAAGCGAGGCCAGTACCTTACGCGCTAAAAGAAAAAATAGACAAAGAACTTGACCGATTATTGTCACTGGGTATTTTAGAGCCAGTAGAACACTCAGAATACGCGTCGCCTATTGTGCCGGTTTTAAAAAAAAGCGGTAGCATCAGATTGTGTGCCGATTACTCTGTCACAATCAATAAACAGTTGATAATCGATCAATATCCTTTGCCGACGGTAACCGATTTATTAGCCAAATTACACGGGGGCGTACAGTTTAGTAAAATAGATTTATCTATGGCTTACAACCAATTTTTATTAAACAAAGAATCACAGAGGTTAACGTGTATCAATACTCATCGCGGTCTTTTTAATTACACTCGATTGGTGTTTGGGTTGTCCAGCGCACCAGCCATTTTCCAGCGCGCAATGGAATGCTTGCTCTCGGGAATTGACGGAATCATTTTTCTACTAGATGATATCCTCATAACGGGGACAAATAAAGACCAGCACAGGCAGAGACTCATCGCGGTCTTACAACGCTTAGATGATGCTGAATTAACGGTTCAAATAAGTAAATGTGAATTTTATAAAAATGAGATTTCGTATCTAGGGCACGTAATAGACAAAAATGGAGTTAGGAAGTCACCCGAGAAAGTCAAAGCTATTTTACAAGCGCCTAAGCCAACAAATGTGTCACAGCTGCAGTCGTTTCTGGGCCTCACTAATTACTATCGGAACTTCGTGCCGGACGCGTCGTCCGTATTATGTCCATTATATAATTTGTTAAATAAAAATACTAAGTGGGAGTGGACTCGTAAACACGATGACGCGTTCGTCCGAATAAAAAACATACTCGCGTCCGATAACACATTAGCACATTTCGACCCGACGGCTAAGTTAATATTAACCGTAGATGCGTCGCCGTCAGGGTTAGGTGCTGTACTATCCCAAATAGATGAAGTAGGGTTAGAAAGGCCATTATCTTATGCGTCGCGAACGCTGTCGTCGGCGGAGAGAAATTACGCACAGATCCAAAAGGAAGCAACTGCAATCATCTTTGGGGTAAGACGGTTCCACCAATACCTATATGGTCGGTCCGAACCCTTCGTACTACGAACAGATCACAAACCCCTCTTGGCTATATTTGGGCCGAATAAAGGCATTCCCGAAGTGTCTGCTAATCGCTTGCAGAGATATGCCATATTTTTAGCAGCGTATAATTATACCATTGAGTATATCAGTAGCAAGCTTAACAGCGCGGACTATTTATCACGGGCGTGCGGGGAAGGGGAGGACGGCACGAAGGCGCCCGACGAGCTCGCGGAGTGCGAGGATCGTGCGGCCTACGTGAATTTCGTAGTGGACGGTGACTTACCAGTAACAATAAAAGACTTGCGTCACGAGACGGCTCGCGACACTCACCTAGCTACTGTTAAGGGTTACATTTTAAATGGTTGGCCTAGGAAAGTTCAAGACGATGGTTTAAAACCATTCTTTAATTGTAGAACACAGCTGTCGTATGAAAATGGAATCTTAATGCGCGGGCATAAAGTCGTTATTCCATCGTCCCTACAAGATAACGTGTGTAGGGAACTGCATAGTTCACATTTCGGGGTAGTCAAGATGAAGGCAGAGGCTCGCAAGCGACTGTGGTTTCCTGGCGTGGACGCGATACTGGAGCGAGTAGCGGCCGCTTGCAGCGTGTGCTGTGCGCTGCGCCCCGCACCGCCACACGCCCCTCTCGCGCCTTGGTCACTGCCGCCGTACCCTTTCTACCGAATTCACATTGATTTCTTGGGCCCGTTTAATAATTATATGTTGTTGGTTATCGTCGACGCTTATAGTAAATGGGTAGAATGCTACGATATGTCCACAACTCATAATTCAAAGGCGGTTATAAGTAAACTTTGCGATTTTATGTCGCGGTTCGGGGTTCCGCACACGTTGGTGAGTGATAACGGCACTTCTTTCACATCAACAGAATTTCAAGACTTTTGTAGACTTAACGGTATAGAGCACGTCTTATCTCCGGCTTACCATCCCTCTAGTAATGGACAAGCCGAGAGTTTCGTGAAAATAGTAAAAAAAGGGTTTAAAACTATCATTTTGGAAGGCTGCAATAAGAAGAATATACACGAGAAAATTGCAAAATTTTTATTTGACTACAGGAACTCTAAAAATAGTACCACTGACAAATCACCCGCGGAGATAGTATTCGGGCGTGCGTTGCGCTCACGCCTAGATTTATTGAACCCTATCGCGCCATCACCTTCGTCCACAGAACTAACGCAAACCGTCGCACACAACCAGTCCTTACAGGCTAAGAACTACCGAGGGAAACACAGGTTAGACTTTAAAGAAAATGATAAAGCATGGATAACCAAAAATATTAATAATAAAAAAATCTGTTGGATACAAGGAATCATTAGAAAGAAAATCGGCAATATTATGTACAGAATCTACGTGCCACATTTAGGATGTGAAGTCACGAGGCACATGGATCAAATAAGGAAATCACTACACACACTTCCGAGCGACAACCAAGACTGGAACCCAGATGTGGTGCCTGATGTGGAGCCACTTAATACTTCTCACCCCGAGCCAATAACGCAGCTAGAAGGGGGAGAAAGGACGACGATGCCAAGTGCTCTGGTGACTCCTCCGCGAGCAGCCGCTAGATCTCTAAGGCGACAGGCAATTAGTCCGATCTTCACGACACCTACAGCGGGTCAGTACGGCAGCGACGATGATGATAACGAACCAACAGATTTAACTATAGAATAAGTTTAGTAGTAGGAAATAGATTAAAAGTATGTCCTAGCTTATGGGGAAGGGATGTTGTGTATGCCGAGCGCAGGAGTGCGGGCTGCGCCCCGCACCTCCCCGCCGGCCGCGCCTTGCGGGTTACTTATTGAATATATTAGTGTGCAACAGACTAGCGAGTTTGATTGACGTACCACTACCCCTGTCACTTCCGTATCCAACAGCTAGCAAGTGAACAAAATCCTTTACTTACTGATCAGGCCCTGCTTACAAGTGAAGAACCAGCCGATAGCTCTGCTTCTTTATTTATTAACACAAATCTGCAAAGCAATCAGTTAGCGTGTGTGCAAGACCTTGTGACTTCCAATGTTTCCGATTCTGGCAAATCTGAATTTATAGTCGCAGAAAGTAACTCGTCCACTCAACAAAGCCACGCACGCAGATACCGAATTTTACCACGGGACTGGAAAACTGTAGCTGATCTCCGCACCATCCCTTTGTTTGATAAAAAAGCTGAGCCACATAAACATTACACTCATAAAACACAACCCATCGAAGTTTTTCAAAATTTTTTCCCCGATTATATTGTTGAAATAATTGTTGAGCAAACAAATAGATACGCACATCAAAAAAAAAGTAATCATTGGACACCCGTTTCTAGCGAAGAAATCAAAGCTTATCTTGGAGTTCTTGTAATGATGGGACTGAACCCGCTTCCGGACATGGAACTGTATTGGTCCAGTGATCCATTTTACAACAACGCCGAAATTTCACGTGTTTTCACACTTCAAAGATTTAAAAAAATTACTGAAAATTTACACCTAAACGACAATGAGATGGAGCCACCCAGAGGTTCTCCAAATTTTGACAAAGTCTACAAGTTGCGGCCTTTAATCACAGAATTAAATAAAGTGTTTAAAAATGAAATGAGTAACTCAAGCCGACAATCAGTCGATGAATGTATGGTTAAATTTAAGGGAAGAAGTAGTTTAAAACAGTACATGCCGAAAAAACCCATCAAAAGGGGATTTAAAATCTGGGCAAGATGTGATTCTAGAACCGGCTATATGTATCAATTCCAAATATATACTGGCAAAGGAGACAATGTCGAAAATGAGGGTTTTGGGTATAATGTCGTCATGTCTCTTTGCAACGAACTGCCCCAAAATACACTTGTAGCTTTTGCCAATTTTTTTACAAGCTGCAATCTGATGGATGACTTATTCGAAAAAGGAATCTATGCAGTTGGTACTGTCCGAAGCGACAGGAAAGATCTTCCTAGTATCTTAAAAAAAGTTCAGCCGAAGAGTTTGCGGTTAGAGAAACACCAATTTGCTGCAATCACTGCTGGGCCAATTACTGCGATAAAATGGCATGATACCAGAGACGTGTCTGTTCTGACTACCGCTCACCAAGAGCGTGCCGTAGTATTTGTGAAAAGGACACAGAAAGACGGCTCGAGGCAAAATATTCTCTGCCCTGAGGCTATTGCTGATTACACCCTTACCATGGGTGGTGTGAATCACTTTGATCACTCCCGATCTTCTTATCCAATAGATCGAAAATCACGGAAGTACTGGATGCGATTATTTATTTTTATGTATGATTCGGCAATCATCAATGCATACATAGCATTTAATACAGCTCATGTAGTAAATACCCATTCACATAGAAATTTCCGCTTGAAATTAGCTCGCAGTATGATAGATAACTTTACAAAGAAGAAGAATAAGCCGATAGTGTTCAAGAACAAAAAAGGAGGTAACTTCGGAGTTCCTGACGAAATACGGCTCCTGAACGTTGGTGTACATATGCCTGAGGAAATAGAAACTTATAAAAGATGTAGGTTTTGTAGCACCAAAAAAGAACAAAAGCGCTCGAAAATTCGTTGTTCTATGTGCGGAGTTGCACTATGCGCCAAGTCATGTTTTAAAATGTTTCACACTGCTCAAAGCCAGAATTAGTCGGGTCAATATCATAAGTTCAATCCTAATCCATCCATTTTAGTTTTTACAATTTGCCAAAGTTATGTGCCAATATATTAATATTAAGTTAAATGTAAAATTTGATTAGAATTGATTGTTCAAATAAAAGTTTTAAAAAACTACTTACTTGTTTTACCGGAACAGAAGGAAACAACTAGTATCGAAGCATAGAAATAAAATTAAACGGACAATGGTAATAATTTTACCACTTGCATCTTGAATATTGATGTTCTTATGGACAAAGGTAAATTATTTACCACCGTAAAGACACCCTCATCCCCTATTTTTTAAATATTTTTGTCACTAAAAATGAAATAAGGGATCATGATTTACCCAGAATCCATTGTAATTTTCTTAATATCATAAACAGGGACCCGCGTTTGTTTAAGGGTTAACGTTCTTTCTGTCTTTTTTCTTTTTGCTTGGCTCATAAGGGTCCTATCGTAATGATATTTAGCCTCTAGCCTTCCTCAAGAATTGGGATATCAAATGCAAAAAGATGTTTTTAAATCTGACAGTTAGTTCCAGAGATTAGCGCGTTCAAACAAACAAATTCTTCAGCTTAATTATTAGTAGGTATATTATATTCTGTATATGATATCGTAGCTATACGTAGCTTTGGTTTGCTTTTTTGTCTGTGATTTAAATAATCCCGCCATTCATCAACAGTACGGTACGATAAGGACGTGAACGATTTAGTGATTGAATGAGATGCCAAACGTAAGATGTTGCTATACACAAATTATAATATGGTTTAAAGATTTTATTTTGTTTTTGTTCATAATTCTTATCCACGAGCTTTAACTGGAAGTAACCATAATAAATAAACGTAAAGTAACGTCGCCGTGTCCTTTTTACCCGACTACAATACAGCCAAAGGAGAATTATGATGAGACAATGCATGTATGTTCATCTGTTCCCTTCCCTCAAAACTCTTAGAATATTCAAGATCATTAGGAGCTTATATGTTTTGCATGATAAAATTACAATTCTCCTTTGGCTTTCTTGGGAGAACTTTCTGAAAATGTAAGTATTTGTTAGATATAATAAATAACATATAAAAAAGGCCTTGTTTCACCGAAGGGTTTTCAAACATTTCATCAGTTGTATCTATAATAATACATACATAAGCCCCAAATTTAAATAAAACAATTATGTTTCAAGACTATTTTCAATAAGACTGAAAATACTAAAATGTTATGTACTTAGGATGATAAACAAGTTAGAAGTATCATGTTCCATTTGCTACCGAAACTCAGTTTCAATCTGTAAAAAATATCTCTTTCCCTACATTTATGTAGTTGAGATTGCGACTAGTTTTAATTGTTTTTAATTACGGTAATTGGCCATCAGCTATCCTCATTCATTCCTCACCTCAAAATAATGGATATAAAAAAGAAAGTTAAAACTAAAACCTGACGATTTTGACAACGACGGTGACGATTTTGTCGTAGATAAGTTTTAGATTTTTTCAGTATTGAGGCGGCGCTCGTACGGAGTGCTCGTATCTGTGTGTGCATTATCGCGCCGTGTTTCGAGTGATTCATACATTGTTGTTTACCTGTGCGACGATCACGCGCATACGCCGTGCACTCGCTGCGCAGCTGCGCACCGATGTAGGAATCTAATGATAAAAACATACTGAGAAACGTCTCAAGATGAGAAGGAGCCGTGTATATCCGATAACATCGACTGTGAACGTTACTTAGGAGAGGATACAATGCAAACTGAGGCTTTGTTGCATAATAACAATGATTTAATATTTAAAGAAGATTCCTTATGTATGCGCTCGACGAGCAAGCGGGCGAGAGAGGATGATGATGTGGGCTGGTCGACGGTTGGACGTAACGGTAAAATACTTAAGGACGACAAAAATAAAATAGAGGTTTATGTTTCAAGTTTAGAAAAATTACCGAAGCAATTCGGATTAGCCAGATTACTGAAAGAGCACAGAATAAGTGATATTACAAAAATAAAATATTTAAGTCCTTAAAAGTTACGTTTAGAATTTAACAATGATCTTAGTGCAGAAACAATGTTAACTTGCGAGAAAATTATAGCATTGGGATGGAGAATGTATAAAGCTATGGAGGTGGGGTTCTCATACGGCTTAATTAAAAATATAGACATAGATCTCGATGAAAAACAGATTATGGAAAAAATTTCGTGTCCTAATTCAGCTGAGCTAGTATCTGTGAAACGTCTTAACCGAAGAAACCAAGAAGGTGAGGGGTGGGTTACTAGTGAAACAGTACGATTGTGTTTTAGAGGAGCATATTTACCAGCTTAGAATACTGTGGACAATCTCAAGATTTACGTCGAAAAATATGTTTTTCCGGTATCCCAGTGCATCCGTTGTTGGAAATTAGGTCATACTGTCAAAAAATGTTCGTACACCAAAAATGTTTGCCCGAGATGCAGTGGCCATCACGAAACTTGCGATTCAAATGCTTTAAAATGTGTTAATTGCGACGGAGAACATACATCTTTATCAAAAGATTGCCCAATGTATGAAAAAGAACGAAAACTACGTCTTATTATGGCGGATTTTAACTGTACTTACCGCAAGGCATTAACATTGTACCCAGAGACCAGTTCACGTGGTAACTCCCCACACCCCACCACACAAATATTTACCCAGCCATCACAAAATCCTGTAAATATTACTCTGCCATCGTCAAAGCCATCACAAAATCCCGGAAATATTTCTCAACCATCGTCTAGTTCCCGAGAATACTCCGATGCAGTAAAAGGTTCTTTGCGACAAGGACAAAATCGAAAAAATCACGTTTCAACAAAAACAACACCAAAATCTAAAAAACCGAAAAGTAATTACAACTTTAAAAACTGGGAGTGTCAGTCGGACTGCGAATCTGTTGATAGTGACGCCAATGTTGAGGTGAGCGGGCCTAACAATGCAACCAGTCAAGGATCACCGAGGGATAACGTTACCTTAAAAGAACTTTTCAATAAGTTGAAACAAGTACTGTTAGCTAAAAGAGGTTCGATATCCGATAAAATTCATAATGTTATCAAAATTTGTACCGAGTGGTTATTTATTTGGATTGTGGGTAATATTTCACAGTGGCCGTTACTCAATAGTGTGTTTAATTTTATTATTGCTTCCGATAATGAGTAGACAAATTAATAATATTAATCTTAATATTTTACAGTGGAACTGTCAAAGCCTTAGACCTAAACTATTAAATTTAGAAAATATATTAATCCAACAAAAAATACACATTGCTGCCCTCTGTGAGACTTGGTTGGAATCAAATACGGAATTAAATCTTAAAAACTATAATATATACCGCCACGATCGATCTGATGGTTATGGTGGTGTTGTTTTAGTTGTACACCATTCGATAAATGGTTCTTGCAATGTAATTAGTCGTTTTGGTACAGGGTTTCAGGTGTTGAAACTTGAATTATTTAATTATGACGTTATTCAAAATATAATAGTAGTATACTGTCCTTCTTCAGTCTTGACCTCATCTAGTGATTGGGATTTCCTTCTGTCTTTAGTAAACACTAAATCGTTGATACTTGGCGACTTTAACGGTCACCATAGCACTTGGTCATACAAAACTGATAAACGTGGTAGCCAGATATTTGATTCTATAACTGATAATAACTTCATTTTATTAAATGACGGAAGCCCGACTCGCATTAAATTAGTCAATGGAGCGTTACAAAGTTCTTCGCCGGATTTATCCCTTGTATCGTCGGATATAGCTGTAAAGTTTGAATGGTCGGTTTTGAATGAATCACTAGGAAGCGATCATTTGATGATTAAGATAAAATGCGGTACGCTATACGTACCGCATTCACACACAGGAGGTATTCGACGGAACTTTAAAGCTGCTGACTGGGAATCGTATAAAAAATATTTAAAGGAGTTGTTTGTTGACTTTACAGATTTTAATGATTCCCAGCGTGCTTACGATCTTTTTGAAAAACTAATTAACACAGCTGCGAATAGACACATACCTAACTTTAAAATATACACCGGTCCTGCGACAAAGTTTACACCAAAGCCCTACTGGAATTCAGATTTATCAAAGTCAGTAGCGAAACGACGACTTGCACTGTCATGTTTTCATCGAAATCCGACTCCAAAGAACTATGATATTTTGAAAAATCAAATAGCTATATCCCATAAACTTATGCATGAAGCTTGGCGATCCTCATTCCGTAACTATTGCTCATCAATAGATAACCAAACGACTGTTACTGAAATGTGGCATAAATTAAGATGGATGAAAGGCTATAGAAATTCATCCAGACAATATACAGATAAAAATAGCATCGAGAATCTTTTAAGTTCTCTGACTCCAGACTTTGTATGCACATCTTCTCCTGTATTTAATCATGGCAACCCAAAATTAGATGCTTCCTTTTCGAAACAAGAACTGTCAAAATGTTTTAAATCTAGTATTAGTGCTCCCGGACCAGACAATATATCTTACAGCATGTTAAAACACCTTCCCGAAAATGCTATAGATATATTACTTCAACTTTATAACAAATTCTTTCTCTCTGGATTCGTGCCTGAGCAATGGCGTCAAGTTAGTATAGTACCAATTCCTAAGCCTCAGCAAACTACTCCCGGTCCTGTAAAGTTACGTCCCATTTTCATGATGTCTTGTTTGTGTAAAACTTTCCACTACTTATTACTTAATAGAATTGAATGGTTTTTGGAAAATAACAAAGTATTTTCTGAGCATACTGTAGGATTCCGAAAATGTCACTCGAGCTTAGAAAGCCTTTCCAACTTGGCTAGCAGAATACAAGCGGGTTTTTCAGTTGGGCATTATACCATAGGCTGCTTTATTGACATAGAAAATGCATACAACAATATTGAAATTGTACCGTTATTGCAATATATGAATAAGAACTTATATATTGGGCATAATATCTGTCAATACCTTTGGAATTTTCTTAAAGACAGGCGTCTAAGTATTCGTACAGATAACTTGTCAATTAGTAGAAACACAGCACGAGGTTTGGCTCAAGGGGATCCGATTTCTCCCCTATTATTTAAAATTGCTACTGTACCCATTTGTAGAACTATAAATAGCATTCACGTAGCACAGTACGCTGATGACTTCGTGCTTTACACTGTCTGTCATAACTGTTATTCAGGATCAATAAAGTTGCAGGCAGCCTTAAATAAGTTCAACGATATTATTTCAGGACTAGGTTTAGACATATCCGGTTCAAAAAGTAAAATATGTATTTTTAAAAACGGATATAAAAGAGAAAATGTAAAATTATGTATTAATGGTTTAGATCTAGAAGTAGTCGACAATATTAAATATTTGGGTTTATGGCTGGATCGTCGCCTCATTTGGAGGAAGCATGTAAATGAGTTAGTGGAGAGAACCTTAAAATTTGTTAAAATCTTTAAAATTCTAGCAGGTTCTGGATGGGGTACCCATCCGTCTCATCTTAGACGTATATATATAGCTACAATCAGAAGTCGCATAGACTATGGGTGTTGTAGTTACGGAAACTGCAGCAAAACTCACTTAATAAAATTAGATCGTGTCCAAAACATGTGCTTACGTATAATAGGTGGATTTATTAGGAGCACACCCATACATATCATGGAAAATGAGCTTTGCATTACTCCTTTACAGATCCGCCGACAGTATCTTGCCAGTAAGTTTTGGCTCAAATGTAAATCATTTGAAAACAACTCCACTATTCATTTATTGGAAAATCTCTCCACTTTATGCTTTCGTCCTTACTGGTTACATAAACAAAAACCAATTTTAGTTACAACTCATGATTACCTTAAAAATGAGCAAATTCACGTAACTGATATTTTGGAATTTTTCAAGTTACCCACTTGGGTCAGCAATGTGAATTTAGATAACCTTATTGACACAAACGTAGAAGGAATTAGCCTGGCCAAGAAACGTTATGATGTTCAGCAGCTAAAATTTTATTGTCTTACGTATTTACATGCGCAGTACAGCGACCATAACAAAATTTACACTGATGCGTCTATTACTAATAAAGAGACTGGCGCTGCCTTCTACGATTCTGCCACTAGTGATTCCATTAAACTCAAAATCAATTGTAAGATTTCAATAATGCATGCGGACCTAATTGCGATTCTGGAAGCTCTGTCATACATAGAATCCATAGGCTCTTCCAATTTTGTAATTATTACTGACTCACGTAGTGCTCTGCAAACAATAATTCGCAGTACAACACCACAACGCTGTATACCTATTGCTTATAGTATACTAAATATAATTATTAGACTAAGACAAAATAATAAAAATGTAAAGTTAAAGTGGATTCCTTCCCATGTCGGCATTACAGGCAATGAAATAGTTGACCAACTGGCTAAAGAAGCTGCAACAGATGGAGTAAACTATTCTTGCAAACCAGTTTATTCCGAAGTGCAATATAAAGTTAAAGAACATTGTCTTGGCATTTGGCAAGAGTATTTCAATGAACGCAGTCGGACCAAAGGTATATGGTATGCAACAATTCAACCGAGTATCCTTAAGCAAATGTGGTTTGACCAGGCCGACATGGGAAGGCAAACCATCATAACTGCTCTGCGACTTCGTTCCGGTCACATTCCTTTGAATAAGTTCGCATATTTAATGGGTAAAGTGGCATCACCTAATTGTGCTGAGTGTAATACCATTGAAGATGTGTATCACATTATGATGGAGTGTGATCGGAACGAGCCACAGAGATATCAACTGTCTTTGATTTACCCTATGTTACGCGAGACTGGAGAATGCAATAGTGTTCTTGCAAATCCTACTTCGGAACTTGCAGGAATACTGTACAGTCTCGTAAATTTAGGAATTAAGCGTAGAGGTTAATGAATAAGTTTTTTCTTTTTAAGTTTGTTGCCACGATGAGGGTGGCATAATCTGCAAAGGTTAAACCCTCTATAAAAATAAAGAAAAAAAAAAAAAGAAAAAAAAAACATTTATTTTCAGCCATAAGTTTGTAGGATGCTTGGATGTTTGTTGTTTGTGATATCTTTTCAAGACATATTTTTTTGAAGCCTTTTTTTATTTTCCTTTACATTTTTCCAGACAATAGCACAGAAGCTAAGCATTTACATACCTGTGTCTGGCTTAACTGGATAAGGGTTGCTAGAAAAGGTGTCCGAGGACATCTGTCCGTGGTACCGTGAGCCATCTTTTATAGAACTAATAGATGAAATGCCATCTTTTAAGAGAAACACAGATGGTCCCTTTGTTCTTCCCATTGTGGATAACTTTAAAGACATGGGAACTGTCCTGATGGGAGAGGTGGAAGCAGGCAGTACTTATAAGGGCAGTACTCTACTTCTTATGCCGAACAAAGTATAAGTTATTGTAGATCAGCTGTGGTCTGACAACATTGAAGTGACATCAGTTGGCTCTGGAGAAAATGTGAAGATAAAAGTCAAAGGCATTGAAGAAGAAGAGGTGTCTGTAGGCTTTGTTCTTTGTGATATTAATGAACCTGTAACTACGGGAAAATTATTTGACGCACAAGTTATAGTCCTGGAGACCAAAACAATCATATGTGCTGGTTACTCAGAACGAACGGTTACTTCTTAAACACGTAGCAGACCTTAAAGACAAGTTGCTTGGATGTAGCTCCAGCAGCCAGCAGCAGATGTCTGAGATGAGGAAGGATACGGATGAACTGCTGCAGGTAAACATTATACAGGGTTATTGGTAAAACACTAACAACCTCTCAGGACTATATTACTGACATCATAAACAACAACTTTTGTTCTATGACTTTTCAAATGTTGTTTTTTTTCTTTTATAATTCATCAGATTTTAATTCATCAGACTTTCATACAAAAATAAAAATATTTCGATTCAATATTCGATTTTCTGTTACGAATTCTACGCGAAGTAACAGCAAGCGCTAGTTAGGTAAACAAACTGCCGTGTCTAGTACAAAATTCAGCGGATTGGAGCGGAGGTTAGATAAAACTAGCCAAAAGGACCTACAGATCGCTCAAAATAAAATTATAAAACTATTATTCCACTATGATTACCTTACACCCACAACATTTACAACATTTACAGGGAAACGAAACTCATGAGTATTAAACAACTTCATGCATACTGTAGCAGCATACTCATAAGAAAAATTCTAAACAAGTCCATTCTCTTACAAATACACTTCACTAAAATACATCAAGTGCATAATCGTAGCTGTCGTAGGAAGGAGCACATTTTCCTACCGCGAGTGCGAACAGTCAATGGCCAGAGAACAATTATTTTTGCGGGAGTACAACAATATAATAAACTACCTAAAGAGCTAAAGAGTGCGGTTATAATGCGAAAAAAACTCAAGTTCCATCCGTATAAAATTCAAATCGTTCAAGATTTACACGATTCAGTTGCTCTGTAAACGCGTTTTTGAAAACATGCGTGGTAGACTTGAAGAGTGTGCTAGGCTCGATGGTCACCATTTGGAGAAGGTGGTTTTCAAAAAATAAAATCCACATTTTTTTTTTTTTTAATAACAATAAACATTCTTTGTATTACAAGTGTAGTTTTTTTTTTTTTCTACAATTTTTCAAAGGACAATGCTAATGGTTGTTTGGTATCCCGTACCTACCATGCTGCATCAAAGTCAAACATTGTGTTTTATAGACTACACTTATCATATTAACTCCTACAAAAGTTATTTTTGTAAACCAAACCCGCATTTAGGAGATTTTCAAATAAATTTAAATGACCTAAAAACTAGGTACTTTATTTTGTTTGATAAGTAAGTATGTCATACCCGAACGGCTATTATTGCTCTAAAAAACAGCCTATTCTATTCTAGTTATTTTTAATAATGTAGAATCGGCGAAGTATATATAATTGTTTTACATGTTTTCTGAAAGACGTGATCATGACACTTTCAAAATTCAAGGTTATAATCATATCTACTCAAAACAAAATAGGGTCCACCTCGAATCAGTCACTATTTTGGTCAAAATAAAGTTATCTAAGTAGTTGTTGTCAAAGTTACGCATTGAACCGTCAAGCTGACATGTTTAGGAGCCCTTATCAATGTTTATTTCGACAACATTCATATTGGTTTCAAGAGGGTAGCTAAAAAAGTGAAGTACTCGAAAAAAACATCGAATGCACAAATTCTCGGTCACTTAAGTTTTCAGTCTACACTAAACACTGCTGTGGAATACTCACGTTTTTAACAATTTTGTTTGGTTCCTGTGTTAGTTGTGATCACTATGCCTGGTTCTCGCCGACATATGGACATGGAAACCGCTGCAAGAGCAGTATCTTTGCTTCAAGAGGGACAGTCTCAGAGATGGAGTGGCTATACACCTCGGTGTTTCGCGACGAGCAATCCGAAATGTTTGGGAACGATATCAGGAGACCGGAAGTGTAGCTAGGAGACCTGGCACAGGAAGAGTTAGAGCTCCCCCCCGGTGGGTTCC
This sequence comes from Apamea epomidion, assembly GCA_947507525.1. Classification (NCBI taxonomy): domain Eukaryota; kingdom Metazoa; phylum Arthropoda; class Insecta; order Lepidoptera; family Noctuidae; genus Apamea; species Apamea epomidion. Next base: position 1,464,251 of record OX382251.1, on the reverse strand, counting down.
CGCATTGACGAGGCGGGGGGGCTCAGTAGCCGTGGCTCGGAGGACCACGGTGAAGCTAAGAGGAACCCCAGCGGGGGCCGCTCGTCAAGGCTTTGCGGCTTAGCCAACGACGAGCGGCCTGCGGGTAGGTGGCGGTGCCGCTTGGGCGACATCGCAACCTACCTGAGGCGGGCCGCGATGTCCCCCATGTGGGAGACATCGCGGCTGAGGATTGGAGGCCGCGGCGGGAGAGGAGTGTCGGTGTTACGTTGCCGCTCTCCCTACCTTCCGCGGCCTTAACGGGGCCGCCACCGTTAGATGGCGGACGCGGTGGGGCCGCAGGGGAAGAGGAGTGTCGGTGTTACGTTGCCGCTCTCCCTATCCTCTGCGGCCGTAGCCCCCCCCAACGCGGGGGGCATGCGGGGCCCGCCAGCCAGGCGGGCGTGGAGGTCAGCAGGCAACGGTTGCGGGGGCACCGTTGCCTGTATCGCACAGGCCTCCACCAGTGTAGGACGGGAATGGCCAGGTGTTCTCGGCCATTCCCGTAGCCCCCCCAACCTGGGGGGCATGCGGGGCCCGCCATACCATCTAGGCGGGCATGCGCCGGGAGGGCTGTGGAAGTAAAGGCTATGCCGGTTTCCCATGGCCCTCCCATCACGGCGATGTGGGAACACCGCTGAGTTTTAGTGGGTATACTGTCATTCCGACAGGGAGTCTCACATACCCCGTCTCGTCCCCCACGAGGCGGGGATGCATAAAGCATTTCTCAGCGAGAAAAAAAAAAAAAGAAAAGGAAGAGTTAGAGCTACAACTGCCCAGGAAGACCGATATCTAAGGTTAACCGCACGACGGGAGCGTACTGTTACCGCTCGGACCTTACAAAATCGACTACGGCAATCCACAGGGACGAGAGTCAGCGACCAAACCATTCGGAATCGGCTTCACGAAGATGGACAACGCTCCAGAGTACGCGCTATTCGACTGAAACTGACGAGGGCTCATCGTGCAGCACGCTTAAGGTACGCCCGGGAACATTTGGAATGGACCATGGATAACTGGAGGAATGTGCTTTTTACGGACGAGTCTAAAGTGAAGTTTTTCAGTGATGACAGACGGATACGCGTGTGGAGAAGAGAAGGGGAACGTTTTTCTGAACCATGCGTGCATGGAACCGACCGATGGGGGGGTCCCAGTGTTATGGTATGGGGTGGAATTAGCTTACACGGCAAAACAGAGCTGGTAATTCTCAATGAAGGTACCGTAACCGCCGCCAGTTACATCGAGCGAGTAATCCGGCCACATGTCATCCCCTTTTCACAAAGAGTGGGCAATAATTTTGTCTTTATGCATGACAATGCTCGCGCACACACAGCCCGCACCACACAAAGAGCCCTCTCTGAAGCCAATATCACCGTTTTGCCATGGCCAGCCATGAGTCCCGACCTCAACCCAATAGAACATTTATGGGATCAACTCAAAAGAAGCCTGAAAGAAAACTACAGTGATGTGAACAGCCAGCAGGAGCTCATTAACGCCCTGAAAGTCTGTTGGGAACAAATACCGCACACAAACGTGACTCACTTGATTGAAAGTGTACCAGATAGGCTCAGAGAGTGCATACGGAGCAGAGGAGGACCCACTCGTTATTAAAAAATAACAAGCACCATATTTTTTTTCAGAAGACGTGTGCTTTACCAGATTACGTTTATCTTTTATTTTGTGTAATTTTTCCTAAAAACTGTTATTTGTGTTTTTATTAAAGGAAATAAACAAATGATTCCATTGTTTGTGTTTACACTATTCCTGAATGCCCACTTGAAACTTATACATTCATAAAAACTGAACAATTATGTTCAATTTTATGTTAAGGCAAAAAAACATGGTGGGCCCTATTTAGTTTTGAGTATAATTTGAAACGGAAAGTTATGAAAAGGGAATAAAAAAATATCAACACTTTTTTTCCCTTCAAATTAAATTCCCTGTTCAAAAATCAAATCCCTGACGCGTAATGTCGTAAAAAAAAAAATAATAATTGAGAGAGAGAGAGTTTTTGATACGACTTTTGGTCATTCTCTTTTGAATTCTGCCACTGGACACCCTGTATATGTGCCAGTGAAATTGCAAACACATTAGACTCTTCGATTTTGTTTCGTACCTATTTCTAGTTTTGGATATCTAGATGTAGCAGTACCTAATCTTTTTGGATGTCGCATATTTCTTTATTTAGGCTGATGCAGCCACTTTCCGGCAACCAAGCCCTTGGTCTATTTACAAATTTATTACATAATAACAGCATACCCTCTTTCACATCGAGCTGCCCCATATTATGCCTTTTATTTTTTCTCTACAGGGTTTAGAAAGCGCCCAGTCAGAAGTACAAATTCTAAAGGCCGAAGTAAAGAGGCAGACCGAAAGGGCCAAATACTGTACTGTCCTCAGGACTAAACTGGAGAAGCAGGCCTTCGAACTGCAGAGCATCAACACGAAATTCAGGGAGTCGGAATATGAGAGAGACTCCTATATAGACTGGCAGCGACAGGCTAAGGTAAATGAATTTAAAAAACTTACAGTAATTTGAAACACGTTTTATTTAGTAGTTTTGGTTCGTTTGGGGCCGAAACGCTCGGGCCCGAGTGCGCGTCTCCTTTTTATGAATTTTCTCGCCGACTGGTCGACACTTCGCGTGATCAGAGGGCTGGGTCGTTCCTTGGCCAAAGAATTAGCATTGCTATAAAATTGTTGCAAATGTTTAATAGTTTTTGTATTTATTTTCATATTAATATTTTCTTTTAAAAATATTCCTCTTATGTCCAAAAACGTTAATTATGGCAAGAAGTGAATTTACGATAAGACATAGGGTAGTTTATTAATATTATAGCTTAATATTATTAGTAAAATTATCATATCTCGGAAACGTGACGCTTTACGGGATTTGGTCCTAGTATGTTTTCTGTTTGCATTGATGTCAGCTATTGATTTATATAAGTTACATGCGTGGCCGCCATTTTGATAAAAAACAAAACCAAGTGTCCATTTAAAACGCTCGAGGAGTGCCCTGCTTGGGCCTCCGAGCGGCGGGTCCTGGTTGCCAGGATCGGGCCTGTCGACCTGTCTCTGCCGGCAGTAGTGAGGGCTATGCTGGCAGAGACAGATAATTGGACGGAAGTAGCCTCCTTCTGTGAGACCGTGATGGTCAAGACGGAGGCCGCCGAGCGGGATCGGGAGAGGGCTGATCCTGCTCGGAGAAGGAGGCGTCGGGGAGGCAACCGCCTAATAGATTACTAAACAATATCTGCTTGACTTGTTTCCGGTATGATTGTTTGGATGAATGAAATATATCGACACTTTCAAAACTTTCAGAATAGATGCGAGGCAGTCGGGTCAGAACAGCATTTCTCCCGTATTTTGTACGGCAGCCAGGGATACTGAGTGATTTTGTGTGTCTGGTACGTGTTTTTGGGGTACAGAAATCTATACATGATAGCAAATCACTGCTGTCCAAGCGACCTCGTAGGATATCAAAGAGAAAAAGCATATCCAACATCTTACGCCTATCCACAAGCAGAAGCATGTGTGTGTGTGTGTGTGTGTTTGCAGTCTCTGGCATAGGAATCATGACGTTTCCGGGATTTGCAGTTTAGGAATTTTACAAACTTTTTCTGTAAACTTTCCATCCTTTTAGTATATACCTCGTATTGGGGTGACCAGATTGGGCTACAGTACTCCAAAATACTACGCACATATGCAAAGTATATAATCTTTAGACTATCACAGTTACTAAAAAGCTTACAAGTACGCATTACAAACCCTAGGTTACGACAGGCTCTATTGGTGATAATATCAATATGTTGGTCAAAGAGCAATTTGGAATCCAACTTTATACCAAGATCCGTGACTACATCAACCCTTTCGATCAAATTAATATTGTAACTTACTTCAAGGTTACGAAGGAAATAAAGCAAAGTCTTCTAAAATAAAGTTGTATAAGTCCTTTTAATTACACTGTTACCTTTATTTGGTTTAACACTCTTTAACAAGTACACCTGTTTACTCTGCCACTGCTCAAGCCTGAGTGCCGTGTTCCCAAGTGAGACTACCCACGCTGACAGCTACCCCACTTGCTGTCAACCGACAAAAGTCAGTTTAACAACTATTAAAGGCATTTCTCTTGGGAACACGGTTACAATTTGAAAATAAGTTTATAATTAAATAAATCATTTAGTATATTGATTTAGATACATAATCAAATAAATTAATAAAAGGCTAACAGTCGGCCTTTCCTGACATATTCACGTCTCGTGAAAACAATAATAATACAAAAGCTTGTATAAAATATTAAATCATCAAATATTCTTACTACACAGGATACAAATATATTTAAAAAAAACATATTTAAATAATACAAGATATCAATTACTTAATATTTGATTCAATCTCTAAATAACAACAAATATCATTATGATCATTATCTCAATTAACATCTTGGGACGAAACCCCTTCATGTTTTCGTCTCCAAATAAGAACTACATTAGCTTGTAGCCTCTACATATTTATATCAAATATCTCATAAAATAATTAAGAGAGGACGAAATCGCTTTACTTTTTTCGCCTCAAAATACTTTATTATATTTGATTGTAGCCTCTACATATCTACATCAAATATCTCATATGGAGGACAAAACCTAAACATGTTTTGCCTCAAGATGTTACACTACAGTACTGAAGCCCCTTCATGTCTTCAGTACTGTCTAGTCATTCCACTGAAACCTCTACATATTTTCAGTGGTTTGACAACTAAACTAGAATAATTAATTAGTATTATTTCTCTGGAACAAACTTAAGATTAATAGCATGCAGAAATACACAATTAATTTGCAGCAAATCAAACAGTTATAAGAGAAGACTAGTTTTCATCATCAGGAACAGATTTTTGATCATCATTAGAGTCATTATCAGATTCATTATTGGTTCTATCAAATACTAACCATGGGTGGATCTTGTCTACTGAAAAAGTGCCAATAAAACGACGATTACCTTTTCGAGACAAAGGTGTATCTTCAATAATATACCTATCATTATTCAATACAGTTATTATGCGATAAAGACCACGAAGTTTTGGAACAAGCTTTCGACTCTGACCACAGGAAGGAACATCTTTTTCTACTCTGACTAAATCACCCAACGCGAATGTAACTTTTTTTCAATTTTTATCAAAATGTTCCTTCTGTTTAACTTGGTTATTGGCGATATGTTCAGACACTTGATTTCGAATATTTTCTATTCCCTCTTCACGAGATTCCTCGGTGTTAGTTACAAGGGACAGAGAAGAATCATTAGTACCAATTAATTTTAATCCAAACAATGCCTGAGCTGGTGTTTTTCCTGTCCCTTTATTAAGAGTATTGTTTAGTCCCCACTGAATTTCGGAAACCCCTTCATCCCACAATGTTTCGTCTTTATTAAAGTTTTTGGCACTGAGAGCAGCGAGGACAGTTCTATTGTACCTCTCTACTTGCCCATTTGCTCGCGGCGTAGCGACAGCATTTAAAACATGTTTAACTCCTAATGAATTTAGGAATTTCTTAAATTTTATGGAAGTAAAAGAGGTTCCTCTGTCTGATATTATTCTCTGCGGCACACCAAAAGTATGAAAATAACGTTGTAACGCTTTAATAGAATTTGTACGTTTCGTGCTTTTAACTGGATCAATAATTATATATTTGGTAAAGGCATCTATAATTAAAAGAAGATAAGAATTCTTTTTCTTACTACGTACAAATGGGCCTAAATGGTCTATGTGAAGTGTGTGGAATGGGCGATCCACCTTTGGTATAGGGTGTAATTCCCCAGACTTTTTTCCACTGGGGATTTTAGTATGAGCACATTCAAGACAGGAATTCACATATTTTTGTACAAATCTTCTCATTTTGGCAAACCAATATTGACTTTTTATTTTGTCATAAGTTTTCTCAATACCAAAATGTCCTAACATATCATGATTTGATCTGAGTAAATGCCATCTTATTCCTTTCGGTACAACCCATCGTTCGCCCTCAAGCGTCTTTCTGTAAAGCATACCTCGTTTAACTACAAAATTGTTTTTAATTTCAATAATGTTATCAGTTTCTTTATCGTTAAGTATAGTTATTATTCTTTGTAATTCGGAATCATTTTGTTGGGCGGTAGCTATCCAATTAGCATCTATTAATCTAACTTCTGTATACTCATTTGGCTTTAAAGGATTACGACTGAGGGCGTCGACATGACACATACTTGAGCCTGGTTTGTAATTAATATTGAAATCAAATTCCTGTAAAGAATTCCACCATCTTGCAACCCGTGGCAGCATGTCTTTCTTTTCAAATGTAGCTCGAACAGAGTTGCAATCGGTGACTATTGTGAATTTCAGCCCTAGTAAATACACTCTAAATTGTTTTACCGACATTACTACGGCCAACGTCTCCAAATGATAGGAGGTGAAACGAGCCTCTTCGGGGGAAGTCTGCCTACTGTAATAAGCAACAGCACTAAACGGGGAATCCTTTGTTGGCCTCTGCATTAGTATTCCAGCAATTCCTAATTTAGAGGCGTCTGTATGAACTTGTGTTTCATAAGTCGGATTATAAAAAGCAAGAACGGGGCGTTTCGTTAGTTCCGTCTTTAACATTTGAAAAGCCTCTTCTTCAGATTTTTCCCAATGCCAAGCAGAATTTTTCTTAAGGAGTTGAGTTAATGGTCTAGCGATTGTAGAAAATCCCCTTATAAAGCGCCGAAAGAAACTGGACAAACCAATAAACTGACGGACCTTATGTTGGTCCGAAGGGCGAGGAAATCGATCGACAGCTTTTATTTTATGCTGCCCAGGCCTTATTCCGTTTTCATTTATTTCAAATCCTAAGTAATTAATAGATCGCATAAAGAAGTTACACTTTGATAATTTTAACGTTATTCCAGAGGTCCTAAATAAATTCAAGGTATTACTTAATTTCTCGAAGCCCTCTCTAATAGTTTTAGACGGAATAATAACATCATCCATGTAAGCAAATGCATCTTTAAAACGCGCGTTACCAAGGATATTATTGATAGCTCGTTGAAAATTAGATGGAGCATTAGCCAAACCAAAAGGCATTCGGTTAAACTCAAAGTGGCCGTCAGGCGTTACAAAAGCTGTTAAATGTTTGGAAGTTTCCGACATACAAAATCTGGTAATAACCGGACGCAAGATCTAAGGTTGTATAAAACTTGAAATCTGATAAATTGTCCAATTGATCATCAATCCTTGGTAACGGATAGTGTTCTTTAACTGTTTTCTTATTCAAAGATCTAAAATCTATACAAAGCCTGTAATCTCCAGTTTTCTTTTTGACTAATACAATCGGGGATGCATAGTCTGACGTGGATGGACGTACTATTCCCGAATCCTCTAATTCTTTAACCATGCCCCTAACAACTTGGCGTTCCGAATGAGCCAATCTATAAGGCCGGTAAACAATAGGACTATTGTCACTCAAATTAATACTCATATCAATCCCTTTAATACATCCTAATTCTTTGGTTGAAAAAGCAAAGCAATCCCTATAGTCGTTTAATAAACGAAACAGTGACAGACGATCCTCTTTTGTTAATTCGTCACCTACATTGACTAACGAGCAGTCTATTTTAGGATTGGGTAAGTTTTCGTCATTACCTATAATTCTATTAACACTGTATGACTGCATTTCTGTGAACGGAACTGCACGAACTATTAGCAAACCCTTTTTAAGAGTAAATCCTAGCGAGTTTAGTCCTTTAATCACAATTTGACCTTGGCCATCTGTTAGTTTAATTAAAGTTTGAATTACTTCGTATTCCTTATTAGGTTCGCGACTTAAACTGGGTTCTATTAGAACATCACCATTATATTTATTTTCAGCGTAAACATCGACACCCGTATATCCCTGTATATTAATATCATCTAAAACACGTAAAGCAATTTTGAATTTTGACATAAGCCTATCCTTAATTAGAAGAGTATCGTTGGTTTTAATAACAATGATGTGATCCTGTTCGGTAAAAGTTTGTCCCAATAATAAGGGGACTTGCAAAAAATGATCAGAGACTACTAGTGTTGGTACTACTGCCTTCACAGAATCTACTTCAATTTTTAAATCGCATTTTCCTAAACAATTAACAATAGAATCTCCAAAACCTCTAAGGATTGGTAAGTCATTCATTGACCATGAGCTAATTAAGTTTCTGGCAACAGATTCTCTCAACATGGAGCATTGGCTTCCAAAATCAATATAACAGTCAAGAATTACACCTCTAACAGAGGCCGTTTTAAAATATTTTAAATCTGTATCATGTTCCGCGGAAATACGTAAAGCCGTTTTAGGAGTCGAGTCCTTTTTCTCGCTACAGTCGTTAACTAAATGTCCTACTTTATTACAAGCAGTACACCGCTTGATTGGCTGCTTACACTTATAATATGAGTGACCATCACCACCACAGTTGTAACATTTAGATGTAGATTCTGTTCTGTTAGTTTTAGTTCCTTTAATTTGATTGCGTTTATTATCAATTACGCTTGCCGGCTGTGCGGTTTTGTCAATTCGTTTATTAATTTTAACTCCCTTTAAGTAGACAAGTAACTTCTCAAGATCAGAGTATTGTGCTGCTTCTGCACTAGTTCTTATAGATCGATCTTCGATCCCAAACAGTACGCAATCAATGGCATTCTTTCCAGTAATATTACATCTGTTCAATAACACCATCTTGTCATAAAAATATTCCTCTAGAGAATCGCCAAAACGAGCTTTACAGGCAAGCATATCTGATAACAATTGAGCGTAATTTTCGTCGCTCGGAAAAGCTGATCGTAGTTTGTTTTGCCACTCAGACCAGGAAAACATAACACTAGGTAGCCCTTGGTACCATTTCTGAGCGAAACCTACAAGTTTCGGCAGTGCGTAATGAATCGTTTGTCTTTCTGACCAATTATAAATTTGTGCACACTCATTTACTTTAGTTATCCACATCTCTATCGATTGGTTTCTTTTAGATGGATCGAATTCGGGAATTACATTAAAGACGGGAAAACGTTCATTGTTCCCATCAGCTTTCATAGTCTGAACAATGTCTTTTAACATTTGTACAAGCAATAACTTGTCACTAACCTGTTCGACAACCTTACTGTCACCTTGGGAAAGCCTCGTATTGTGGTGGTCGCTCTGTCTTGTACCGGTTCGGCTGCACGCAACACCAGTGCAGCTGCGCCTAGCGCCGTCACGGCTGCGCTGCACGCCGCTCCGGCTACGTCTCGCACTGCCACGGCTGCGCCTCACGCTGCCACGGCTGCGCTGCACGCCATTCCGGCTGCGCCTCGCGCTGCCACGGCTGCGCTGCACGCCGCTCCGGCTGCGCTGCACGCCGCTCCGGCTGTGCCTAGCGCTGCTACGGCTGCGCTGCGCGCTGCTCCGGCTGCACCTCGCCCTGCCACGGCTGCGCTGCGCGCCGCTCCGGCTGCGCCTCGCGCTGCCACGGCTGCGCTGCACGCCGCTCCGGCTGCGCTGCACGCCGCTCCGGCTGCGCCTAGCGCTGCTACGGCTGCGCTGCGCGCTGCTCCGGCTGCACCTCGCCCTGCCACGGCTGCGCTGCGCGCCGCTCCGGCTGCGCCTCGCGCTGCCACGGCTGCGTTGCGCACTGCTCCGGATGCGCCTCGCGCTGCCACGAATGCGTTGCGCACAGGACGGCAGCTTGGAATCAGGAGTTTCCAAGCGTCTGCTTCGATTACTTGACTGATCTTTCATTTGATTGCCTGAAATTATATTTTGTACACGAGCAAAACGCTTTTTGTTTTTGTGGGTTTATAAAAAAAAAAAAAAAAAATATCTGCGTTTCATTTGATATTAGATATCATTCGTTTGTTTTAAAAATAAAAAGTAAAACATTGATAGTCAATCGTATAAATCTACTAATTAAAATAAATAAATTGATAAAATGAAAAAAGACAAATAAATAAAAAAAATAACAGTACCTTCTTATTGCGCTGTGCTGGGCGTCTTGGCAACACTGAGAATACAATATTCTTAGTGCTATCCCACTTCTGAACTGTAACTTACTTCAAGGTTGCGAAGGAAATAAAGCAAAGTCTTCTAAAATAAAGTTGTATAAGTCCTTTTAATTACACTGTTACCTTTATTTGGTTTAACACTCTTTAACAAGTACACCTGTTTACTCTGCCACTGCTCAAGCCTGAGTGCCGTGTTCCCAAGTGAGACTACCCACGCTGACAGCTACCCCACTTGCTGTCAACCGACAAAAGTCAGTTTAACAACTATTAAAGGCATTTCTCTTGGGAACACGGTTACAATTTGAAAATAAGTTTATAATTAAATAAATCATTTAGTATATTGATTTAGATACATAATCAAATAAATTAATAAAAGGCTAACAATATTAAATCCATAAGGATAGGATAGGATAGGTTGGGTATTTAGAACGGCTAAAGGTAATGCATTGACATTTCGAGACATTGACAGTAATATTAATTTGCTGATAATACTTGAATAATGCATCAAGATCACGCTGTATCAGTTCACAATCAAATCCGGATTTTACACACATGCATATTTTCATGTCATCGGCGTACATGAGATGTTTTGCGGATCTGAAACATGACTGAATATCACTTGGACTATCACTAACAGAATTGGCAACATTTTATTGCAGCAACAGTTTTTTGCAGCTTGAAGCATGACGTCTTTACAAAACATTATTCTTTTACCAACCTAGCTTAACATTTCTTTCAGACAAGAGCATAGGAGCTTAGCATTTACAACACTTTAATTTTTGACCAACATAACGTTTATTTTCAGCCATAAGTTTGTGGTACGCATGATATCTTTTCAACATATTTTTTTGAAGACTTTTTTATTTTCCTTTGCATTTTTCCAGACAACAGCACAGAAGCTTAGCATTTACAACAACATTTTTTGACCAACCTAACAATTTTTTTTCAGCTATGACCATGATCTTGTCGGATGAATGCTGTTTTACCAACACATGATTTTTTTGACCAATCTAGCTCGACATTTCTTTCAGACCAGAACGTAGAAGCTTTAAAGCCTTTACAAGACTTAATTTTTTGACCATTATACCTTATTTTAAGCCAAGAGCTTGGTGGCAGCTTGATGTCTTTACAACACACTGTTTTTTCTTTTTTTCAGACAAGAGGGCAGAAACATAAGACCTTTCGACTCAAGTTTTTTTTTAGTGAACAGCTTTTTGCAGCTTGAAGTATGACGTCTTTACAAAACATATTTTTTTTACCAACCTAGCTTAACATTTCTTTCAGACAAGAGCATAGGAGCTTAGCATATACAACACTTTAATGTTTGACCAACATAACATTTATTTTCGTTGGATTAATATATTTTCTAAACTTAATAGTTCAGGTCTAAGGCTTTGACAGTTCCACTGTAAAATATTAAGATTAATATTATTAATTTGTCTACTCATTACCGGAAGCAATAATAAAATTAAACACACTGTTGAGTAACGGCCACTGTGGAATATTACCCACAATCCAAATAAATAACCACTCGGAACAAATTTTGATAACATTATGAATTTTATCGGATATCGAACCTCTTTTAGCTAACAGTACTTGTTTCAACTTATTGAAAAGTTCTTTTAAGGTAACGTTGTCCCTCGGTGATCCTTGACTGATTGCATTGTTAGGCCCGCTCACCTCAACATTGGCGTCACTATCAACAGATTCGCAGTCCGACTGACACTCCCAGTTTTTAAAGTTGTAATTACTTTTCGGTTTTTTAGATTTTGGTGTTGTTTTTGTTGAAACGTGATTTTTTCGATTTTGTCCTTGTCGCAAAGAACCTTTTACTGCATCGGAGTATTCTCGGGAACTAGACGATGGTTGAGAAATATTTCCGGGATTTTGTGATGGCTTTGACGATGGCAGAGTAATATTTACAGGATTTTGCGATGGCTGGGTAAATATTTGTGTGGTGGGGTGTGGGGAGTTACCACGTGAACTGGTCTCTGGGTACAATGTTAATGCCTTGCGGTAAGTACAGTTAAAATCCGCCATAATAAGACGTAGTTTTCGTTCTTTTTCATACATTGGGCAATCTTTTGATAAAGATGTATGTTCTCCGTCGCAATTAACACATTTTAAAGCATTTGAATCGCAAGTTTCGTGATGGCCACTGCATCTCGGGCAAACATTTTTGGTGTTCGAACATTTTTTGACAGTATGACCTAATTTCCAGCAACGGATGCACTGGGATACCGGAAAAACATATTTATCGGCGTAAATCTTGAGATTGTCCACAGTAATATATGCTGGTAAATATGCTCCTCTAAAACACAATCGTACTGTTTCACTAGTAACCCACCCCTCACCTTCTTGGTTTCTTCGGTTAAGACGTTTCACAGATACTAGCTCAGCTGAATTAGGACACGAAATTTTTTCCATAATCTGTTTTTCATCGAGATCTATGTATGTCTATATTTTTAATTAAGCCGTATGAGAACCCCACCTCCATAGCTTTATACATTCTCCATCCCAATGCTATAATTTTCTCGCAAGTTAACATTGTTTCTGCACTAAGATCATTGTTAAATTCTAAACGTAACTTATAAGGACTTAAATATTTTATTTTTGTAATATCACTTATTCTGTGCACTTTCAGTAATCTGGCTAATCCGAATTGCTTCGGTAATTTTTCTAAACTTGAAACATAAACCTCTATTTTATTTTTGTCGTCCTTAAGTATTTTACCGTTACGTCCAACCGTCGACCAGCCCACATCATCATCCTCTCTCGCCCGCTTGCTCGTCGAGCGCATACTTAAGGAATCTTCTTTAAATATTAAATCATTGTTATTATGCAACATAGCCTCAGTTTGCATTGTATCCTCTCCTAAGTAACGTTCACAGTCGATGTTATCGGATATACACGGCTCCTTCTCATCTTGAGACATTTCTCAGTATGTTTTTATCATTAGATTCCTACATCGGTGCGCAGCTGCGCAGCGAGTGCACGGCGTATGCGCGTGATCGTCGCACAGGTAAACAACAATGTATGAATCACTCGAAACACGGCGCGATAATGCACACACAGATCCGAGCACTCCGTACGAGCGCCGCCTCGATACTGAAAAAATCTAAAACTTATCTACGACAAAATCGTCACCGTCGTCGTCAAAATCGTCAGGTTTTAGTTTTAACTTTCTTTTTTATATCCATTATTTTGAGGTGAGGAATGAATGAGGATAGCTGATGGCCAATTATCGTAATTAAAAACATTCAAAACTAGTCGCAATCTCAACTACATAAATGTAGGGAAAGAGATATTTTTTACAGATTGAAACTGAGTTTCGGTAGCAAATGGAACATGATACTTCTAACTTGTTTATCATCCTAAGTACATAACATTTTAGTATTTTCAGTCTTATTGAAAATAGTCTTGAAACATAATTGTTTTATTTAAATTTGGGGCTTATGTATGTATTATTATAGATACAACTGATGAAATGTTTGAAAACCCTTCGGTGAAACAAGGCCTTTTTTATATGTTATTTATTATATCTAACAAATACTTACATTTTCAGAAAGTTCTCCCAAGAAAGCCAAAGGAGAATTGTAATTTTATCATGCAAAACATATAAGCTCCTAATGATCTTGAATATTCTAAGAGTTTTGAGGGAAGGGAACAGATGAACATACATGCATTGTCTCATCATAATTCTCCTTTGGCTGTATTGTAGTCGGGTAAAAAGGACACGGCGACGTTACTTTACGTTTATTTATTATGGTTACTTCCAGTTAAAGCTCGTGGATAAGAATTATGAACAAAAACAAAATAAAATCTTTAAACCATATTATAATTTGTGTATAGCAACATCTTACGTTTGGCATCTCATTCAATCACTAAATCGTTCACGTCCTTATCGTACCGTACTGTTGATGAATGGCGGGATTATTTAAATCACAGACAAAAAAGCAAACCAAAGCTACGTATAGCTACGATATCATATACAGAATATAATATACCTACTAATAATTAAGCTGAAGAATTTGTTTGTTTGAACGCGCTAATCTCTGGAACTAACTGTCAGATTTAAAAACATCTTTTTGCATTTGATATCCCAATTCTTGAGGAAGGCTAGAGGCTAAATATCATTACGATAGGACCCTTATGAGCCAAGCAAAAAGAAAAAAGACTGAAAGAACGCTAAGCTACAAGTAATAGCGCGGCCAGGTGATGCGATGCGACGGGGTGGGTCAGGGGAACAAGAAGTTTTACGTGAACGACGTCGCGTGCAGAAGTGAGTCACTAGATATTACGATTACGACCTACTAGATTAGCATAGAATAAGAATACTACATAATCTTCGTGGACACGTCAAAATTATTATATTTTTTGTGGATTGCTATTTCCGTAGCTGTTTTGATGTTCTGAGATGACAATATGTTATGACTGAGGTTCAAAGATGCCGCATAAATCTGTCAATGTGGTAAAGATGGCGCAATGAGAAAATTATGGAAGGCATAGCTCAGTATGAATTATTACGCAAATAAAAAAACCGCTGTTATAATTATATTTGTCGCAGAATCAACGAAGAGGCACAATTATTAGAATCGCTATTGATTAATGTTAATTTAGAACAACGCCATCTATTATCGTTTGTCGGAAACGTCAAGCAGTGTGCTTGGGTGAGGTCGGTGCGGGGCGTGGCATGTTTGACGGCTGTCAGCTGTCATTCGGTTTGACATTGGAGACATTGGACATGTTTGGCAGCTGTCAGCTGTCATTCGGTTTGACATTGGACGCATTGGATTTGAGGGACGTTACTTTTGAGTTGGACACGAGGGCGAGAGGTCGTTCTGCCAGCCTGTACCGAACTTACCGCGTTTCCGTAGTTTAATCCATTTCCATCGCCTTAATTATTTGAGATTTTGTTGATTAGTTATTGAGAGTGAATTAATAGACGATTGTAATTAGTGTTGAGATTGTTATTTCATACCTACACCATGTCGAACTTGGACTCTGATGACGAGGTACCCCAAATGGGCGAACTACCCTCGTTATCAGAAGTGGGATGCAGCTCAAACGCCCCACGTGGAGTGAGTGACAGTGCTAACCAAGAAAAATGTAAAGACAATGCGCACGTGTTTGTAGGTGACACAGAGACGGAAAAATGGCGTTTTCTATTAGAGCAGCAAAACAAAAACTTTATGGCTATCGTGCAAGCAATGAAAACCCCTTCTGCGATTGTGGATGTTCGCCTACCTGCCTTTGAACCTGAAAAACGCAATGTCGACCCACGTTCTTGGCTGGCAACAGCGGACATGTGTGTGATTGACCCGAATAGTCATGGTGCATCGTTGATGATTGCCTTGAGCCGCGCACTCAAGGGAGAAGCGTCATCATGGCTGTCGTCAATATCTTACCCTGGGATGAAATGGAGCGATTTTAAGGAACTGTTTATAGCCAAGTATGATTGTACAGAGACTACCGCTTCTTTTCTAATCAATCTGCATGGAAATAAACCTAAGGAGAATGAGTACTTGGCCGCATATGCAGCTACCCTCATGACAACCATCATGACAAAATGGAACGGCCTCACGACAGAGCAGATTGCTGTAGCGACGGTGTTAGCTCATATCGCGAAGAACGATACGCGAGTCCAGCGACTGTCCTTCACTACGGACATCAAAACCCGCAACGACCTACACCGGGAACTGAAGGCTGTTTCGTTTTTGAAGAGGAGCGCCCCAACTGGTGGTGATGAACATGAAGGTCCTGACGCGAAGAGGAACCGTCCGAATTGGCCCAACGTCGGGCCCAAATGTTTCAACTGTGGGAAACCAGGACACAGATCGGCGCAATGTCGCCTGAGAAGAGACCTGAAGGCACCTGAAGAAAAATCGAGATCAACGGCATCTAGCAGTGGCAGGAGTAACCAGGCACCAGGGAGAGCCGACTGGATCACTTGCTTCAATTGTCGTGAACGAGGACACTACGCATCCAACTGTCCTAAGAGGGACGCCAAGGAGGCGTGCAGCAGCACGGCGGTTGATCCCGCTAGGGAGAAGCGAGTTGATGTCTGCCTTGTGGACGCACCTGCTGGATTCTTACGGCATTCTGGTGAGCAATTTGATTTTTATTATGACTCGGGTGCAGAATGTTCACTTGTTAAAGAATCTGTATCCTGTAAATTTAGTGGTAAACGAATGTATGGAAATGTGACATTGACTGGTATTGGACAGACTTCTGTAAGGTCGACTGTACAAATTTTGACTACTGTTGAGATCAATGGGATTATTTTTGAAATTCTTTTCCACGTTTTACCTGACAATTTTTTGCGACATGAAATCATGATTGGACGCGAAGTTTTATCAATTGGTCTAGTAGTTCATATGTCGTCAGATAAGATACGATTTGAAAAAATACGGACAGTTCAGACATGCGACGTGATTGTTGACTGTAAATTTGACTTTGATACGATAGACACGGACATCCCCCCTGAAAGAAAAACTGAACTGTTGGATATTTTGCTATCTTTCAAAAATAGTTTTATTTCCGGTGTACCTACATCCCCTGCAGACACCGAACCCATGCAAATTCGCCTTATAGACCCTCATAAGACTGTTAATCGACGCCCTTACAGGTTGAGCCCCGAGGAACGATAGGTTGTACGGAGTAAAATTGATGAGTTGCTTAAGGCCAATATAATTCGCTGTAGTTCATCACCGTTTGCGAGTCCTATTCTTCTTGTTAAAAAAAAGGATGGTACAGATAGGATGTGTGTGGACTACCGCGAACTGAATGATAATACAGTACCTGACCGTTTTCCATTACCGCTTATCTCTGACCAAATAGCTAGGTTGCATGGAGGCCATTTCTTTACGATTTTAGATTTGGCTTCAGGATTTCATCAAATCCGCATTTCAGCTGAATCTATAGAGCGGACAGCTTTTGTGACGCCTGACGGGCAATTTGAATATTTGACCATGCCATTTGGACTTCGAAACGCCCCCTCGGTTTTCCAACGAGCACTTATTCATGCGCTTGGGGATTTGGTGAATTCGTACGTTGTAGTCTATATGGATGACGTGCTTATCGTTGCAGCAAACGCTGACGAGGCGCTTGAGCGACTTCAGACAGTGCTTGGGGTTCTTTCAAAGAAAGGATTTTCTCTTAATTATAAAAAGTGTGCTTTCCTAAAACAGAAAGTAGAGTACCTTGGGTTTGAAGTCTATCAAGGGCAGATTCGACCTAATCCCCGCAAGGTTAGTTGCTTGACTTTGTTGCCACCACCCCAGACTGTGACGCAATTGCGTCAATTTATTGGTTTAGCGTCATATTTTCGTCAGTTCATAGCGAAGTTTTCTCAGATTATGGCCCCACTATATGCCTTGACCTCCGGTAATGGTCGGATCGAATGGAAACCTGAATATGAGACCATAAGACAACAGGTAATTTCTATTCTAACTAGTCAGCCAGTGTTGTCGATTTATGATCCAGCACTAAAGACGGAGTTGCATACGGACGCGAGTGCTATTGGATATGGAGCTGTTCTCATTCAGGTGAGCGAAGGTAAGGCACATGCTATTGCTTATTTCAGCAAGCGCACAACTGCTGCAGAGTCCAAATATCACTCGTACGAGTTGGAGACTCTCGCTGTTGTCAACGCAGTAAAACATTTCCGACATTATCTGCATGGTCGCAAATTTGACGTGGTGACTGATTGCAGTTCATTGCAGTCTACCCGTAAGAAAACAGACTTAACGCCACGTGTTCACAGATGGTGGGCATTCTTGCAAGCCTTCGACTTCGACATTGTTCATCGTAGCGGCAAGCGAATGTCTCATGCAGATTTATTTTCAAGAAATCCATTACCAGACGAGAGAAAGAGCGCTATTTTTGAGAAGGTAAGCTTTAAACAAATTAATTTAGCTGAATTGAATGACAACTGGCTGATAGCGGAACAGCAGAAGGATGGTGAGCTTTCAAAACTCATATCTGACTTGAAGGATGGAAAACTTCCTCTTGATATGGCTAAGACCTACGAGCTTCGGTCCAGTGTTTTGCATCGGAAAATTCAGCGGCGTGGTAAGACTCTGTGCCTTCCAATAATTCCTAGAACGTTCCGGTGGTCTATCGTCAACAATGTCCACGAAGGGTTGCTGCATTTGGGATGGGAGAAGACCTTAGAAAAGGTTTACGAGCTTTATTGGTTCGACAAAATGACGAGGTTTGTACGAAAGTTCGTAGACAGTTGTGACACCTGCAAAATCTCTAAGTCACACTCTGGAAAAGTACAGGTAGAAATGCACCCCATTCCTAAGGTAGCTATACCCTGGCACACCATACATATCGACGCTACGGGAAAACTAAGTGGCAAGAATGACCGGAAGGAATATGTGTTTGTGCTTATAGATGCCTTCACCAAGTACGTATTACTTCACCATACGCTCAACATTGATACAGCTAATAGTATCAAGGCTTTGAAATCTAGTGTTTCACTATTTGGGGCCCCCCACCGTGTAATCGCTGACCAAGGTAGGTGCTTCGCCAGTAAAGACTTCAAGGACTATTGCGAGTCTGTTAACATTAAGCTTCACCTAATAGCGACAGGTAGTTCGAGGGCCAACGGCCAGGTGGAGCGCGTCATGAGCACATTGAAAAATATGCTTACTGCAATAGAAACCAGTAGTCGCTCGTGGCAGGATGCTTTGCCTGACGTCCAGCTGGCTCTCAACTGCACGATGAATCGAGTCACGCAGGCTAGCCCATTAGAACTTCTCATCGGGAAGGTGGCGAGGCCTTTAGATATCTTATCAGTAGCTGATGACGACCCCGAAATCGACATTGACCAAGTAAGGTTACAGGCTGTGGAGAATATGGAGAAGGGCTCAGCTTATGATAAGGTACGTTTTGACTCTACCAAAGCTAAATTAAAACCATTTACCGTTGGAGACTTTGTACTGCTGCAGAACGAAGAACGAAATCAAACAAAGCTCGATCCCAAATACAAAGGGCCTTTCAAAGTCATAGAGGTACTAGAAGGAGACCGGTATGTACTTAAAGCTCTTAATTCGAATCGGACATACAAGTATGCGCACGACCGTCTTCGAAAAATGCCTGAGAGCGACAATTTTGATGACAAGGACTTTGATACCGACTCTGACCATGACTCTAGCAAAACTGATGAGACGAGACCGGCTGACGATGAAAAGTGTTAGACCTTAAGTGAGGGAATAAAAGATTCAAATGTAGTATGCAAGTGACTCAGACTGCGTGCATTCCAACGTTGTTCGTGGCTACGAGCCTGTGTTTACTTAAGGCGAGTGACCAACGTCAGCGTGGCAATGTAGGTAATCGCTAAAGGTGCTCAATAAAGGCGATGTGATGTGTTGAGGTCGGGTACCGGATGGAGGTCCCGTTGGATTGCCGGATGGAGGCAATGTGATGTGTTGAGGTCGGGTACCGGAGGGAGGTCCCGTTGGATTGCCGGATGGAGGCAATGCGATGTTTTGAGGTCGGGTACCGGATGGAGGTCCCGTTGGATTGCCGGATGGAGGCAATGTGATGTGTTGAGGTCGGGTACCGGAGGGAGGTCCCGTTGGATTGCCGGATGGAGGCAATGTGTTGTATGTGACGAGGTTGGGTACCTAATAGAGCATTGCATACTAGATTTTGTCGGAATGTTTCATGAATTAGTTTGAAAATTGATGTTTATTAAAAAGTGATGATTTAAATGTTGAGATTTCCTCTAAAAGATTAGATGAGAATATGTGAATCAGAATAAAATGGTATTGTTTGGATCGTGTGTCTTTATCTCCCGATATCTTGGTCAGGAAGGCCGAACAAAGGACGTTTTACTTTCCATTAAATTCTTGTTTTAGATGCTTCACACGAGGACGTGTGAATTGTCAAGATGGCCGTATCGCAGAATCAACGAAGAGGCACAATTATTAGAATCGCTATTGATTAATGTTAATTTAGAACAACGCCATCTATTATCGTTTGTCGGAAACGTCAAGCAGTGTGCTTGGGTGAGGTCGGTGCGGGGTGTGGCATGTTTGACGGCTGTCAGCTGTCATTCGGTTTGACATTGGAGACATTGGACATGTTTGGCAGCTGTCAGCTGTCATTCGGTTTGACATTGGACGCATTGGATTTGAGGGACGTTACTTTTGAGTTGGACACGAGGGCGAGAGGTCGTTCTGCCAGCCTGTACCGAACTTACCGCGTTTCCGTAGTTTAATCCATTTCCATCGCCTTAATTATTTGAGATTTTGTTGATTAGTTATTGAGAGTGAATTAATAGACGATTGTAATTAGTGTTGAGACTGTTATTTCATACCTACACCATGTCGAACTTGGACTCTGATGACGAGGTACCCCAAATGGGCGAACTACCCTCGTTATATTAATACTTTCAGTAAGCTTAGTACCTACTTACGAAATAATTTATTCAGATTTTGCCAGAACTGTAAGGCTCCGTGTGCGGGGGACTTCAGGAAACTAGTCGATCTTCAATATTCTGGACTTATCATTTATGTTCACACCAAAAAAGATAATCAGGTAAAAGCTAACCATGTTTTTTAGGTACAGTTAATTAGCTACTTAGGATTAAAAAATATGCCTTATGAAATCTATTCCTCATTAAAATATTAGCCTACCGTAATAATTCGGTAACGATTAATAATACATTGTAGTGATTTTATTCTCAAACAATGAGATCGTTGCGTGGTCGGCCGAGATGCCTATTTGTTTCCCGGCGCATCGCAGGCCGGTAATGCAGTCGTGACAGCACCGCCGGTCCGAGCGCGCGTTGCGGTTGCGCTTTAACGGCTACCTAGCATAACAGTCGGACGTGTCGACCTGTGTATCATAAAATTTAAACCCTGTGGTGAAAAGTTCTCAATAGTTTTCTTTTACAAGGAGATGGAAAGACCTGTATCTAATATTATCTCGTTTATTGGCAAACAACTTAAACACAAGATATTGCCACCTGACGTGCTTGCTGATATTTGTTTAGTTGCTTATTCGAATACGGACATAGTAAATGCAAGAAATATTGTAATAGACGCTTTTGAAGAAAATATCGACTACACTTTACCACGTTCAACAACTTCAACCAATCTCCGCGGGGACTTGTATCGGATTTTTGATTATTTAAATCGTTTTCCTTGTGCGGTTGGACAAGAGCAGAGGTACACCGAACATATTGAAAGAAGAGCGCTCGTGGCCAGACTGGATGGCATGAACCGAGTAGTCACCGGCTTGTGTAATATGCTAAAGACGCCCGAACAAAGCATGCCGTCCAGAAACCTTCAGCCAGGTCAGTGCTCAAACGCGGCCGACACAGGTGATCACGAGTTTGAACGCCAGGATAATCACGAACAAATGCCTATGAATCAGGATATAAATATGCAAGAACCTGCCGCTGCTATGTTTCCAGCTTATTCTGAAAATCAGGAACAGATTTACCAATTTCCGATTGAAGACATCCACGATGAACCCGTCCGGGTGAGTGCTGAATTACAAGCTTTATCTGTAAACCCACCTACACCGCTGTTGGATCAGGAAGAAGAATTAAGGATGAACGCTCCTCTGCCCACTCATATACGTCGGGGACTAAGGAGAAACCCAATTCAACTTATGGTTTCAGCGAGGAACGAAAATGCTCGTATTTCTGCTCTAAGGGTCGAGTTGGTTGGGCCTGGACCCATGCATTTGCCTGTCATAAGTCCGCCCATTGTCCGGCAGCTTACAGATCAGGCTCCAGCCAGATCAGAACCTACAGTTGATGCCCCGGCTGCCCCCGCCCCTAAAGTACAAGATGATATTTCCAACGATCCAGTCGAAGACGACGTCAGCAGTCTGAGTAGTCTTAATTCTGCTTCTCCAATTTCACGTAATACCAGCGAAGAGGATTTACTATCGCTGAGTGAACCCGGTACTAACCCGCTTACGGTACCAGTAGACGTCCAAGAACAACTGCCGCGACCGATAGCGCCACCAGCTCAACGATTTGAAATTAAAGGCTTGCCGGAACCCTCGCAACCGATCCTGATCCCGACACCCATTCGTCTGGTGCCAGATTGGTTGTCCGACGAGGAGTCACCGACCTCGGATCTGGACCCACCTTGCTCAAAACGTTCCCGTCGGATGGATCGCCCAGAGTGAAACGGTAATAATAAATAGTAAATGTGTCAGTGCTTCAGAAAGAGTTGTGTGTAAGTTTCATAATAAGTACCAAGTTTGTACTTCCTGTACCAATCATCCTATATCGGTTCTATCTTTCAATATTAATTACCTTATACTACCTATTGAAATGTAAATGATTACCATTATACTCATTTATTTCCCTTTGTTATAGTTACTCAAATTAATAAAGAAAAAAAAATTTTTTTGGATGTGATATTTCGATGTAAAGTCAATTAAGGATAAATATTTCAAGACTTAATTTTTTGACCATTATACCTTATTTTAAGCCAAGGGCTTGGTGGCAGCTTGATGTCTTTACAACACACTGTTTTTTCTGTTTTTCAGACAAGAGGGCAGAAACATAAAACTTTTCGACTCAAGTTTTTTTTTAGTGAACAGCTTTTTGCAGCTTGAAGTATGACGTCTTTACAAAACATAATTTTTTTACCAACCTAGCTTAACATTTCTTTCAGACAAGAGCATAGGAGCTTAGCATTTACAACACTTTAATTTTTGACCAACATAACATTTATTTTCGTTGGATTAATATATTTTCTAAATTTAATAGTTTAGGTCTAAGGCTTTGACAGTTCCACTGTAAAATATTAAGATTAATATTATTAATTTGTCTACTCATTATCGGAAGCAATAATAAAATTAAACACACTGTTGAGTAACGGCCACTGTGGAATATTACCCACAATCCAAATAAATAACCACTCGGTACAAATTTTGATAACATTATGAATTTTATCGGATATCGAACCTCTTTTAGCTAACAGTATGTAACAGGACTTATTTAGGCGAGGGTATATTTGTATTAGTAATATTATATAAAACAGTCCATGGATAAGCTTGTTATAGTCGAGTTATGTTGTGTCATACTAAATCGTTGAAAAGTCACTGTCAGTAATAAAATCATTTTGACATTGAAGTGAATTGTCAGTTAGCAAGTTGTCAGCAGGAGTCGGTCTTGAACGAGGCACCGGAGTGATAAGTTTAAGGTTAGTAAATAATATAAAAATTTACTAAACTATGCTGAATAATTATAATAAATATTGTTATTGCGTTGATTTATTCGTTGTTTCAATTCTATGACTCCCTTCTGAGGTAAGTTTACATCTCAGAAGTGGGATTCGCGAGACATTTTGTTTTGTGGTGAACCACCCCACGAGCTCGACCGCCGATAAACAAAACTATATTCATTTTAACGGAAATCAACGCAATTACAAGAAGAAAAACAAGAATATGTGTGGTTTAACATTATATGATAACATTGTGAACCCCGATTTGACCGATTAAAGCAGATGCATTTAGCAGTTTTTTTTTAAAATATTTATGGTCATAAAAGAACAGGTAGATAGATAAAAAGTAGAAATATTGGTTTATTGCGTTCGCGTATGATTAACGTCAAGGAATGATACAATCCTTATAAAATTATCAACAGTTTTCGTGATGAAATCAATTTAGTGTCCCTCGTTGGAGGTACAGTATAATAGGAGTAGAAATACATATTTGGAAGAGAAATATAGTGAGTAGAATGACTAGAAATAAATAAAGAACCCCAAAATGTGTCGCCATTTTTGTGATGCATACGGATTAAAAACAAATTCCATAAATGAAGTAAATAAAAATCCAATAATGTTACATATGATGATATGATAGACTGACTAGCAAATAGTTGTAAAATGATGTTGAAACACCTACGTTAAAATGTAAATTCAATGACTGTATTTTGCAAGATTTATACACCATACATTAACAAAATGTTCTGAGTTCCAGAAATATGAGCGACAAAGAACCTAATGCGGATTATCGACGCACCAGCAACCCTTCTTGCAACCAGGAAAGTCACAGGATGTATGGTGAATCATCCCGTAGTAGGAAGCGAGACCTAGGGGAAATCGAGAGGCGCAGTCGTAGCCGCAGTCGTAATGGCCGTGGTGATGGCCAACAACAAACGCAAGGATCTCGGAGGCGCAGTTCAGCTCGTGACCGTCGGCACAGCAGCTCAACGCGTCATCAACTGAGAAGCCGAAGCATAAGCAGCACGCGAACGCTACTCGAGCAGGAACGTGAGCTGTCCAGGGAGAGGGAAAAATTAAGAACCCTTGAAAACCAGGTACGTAAAGAACGGGAGAGATTAACGGAACGGAACAGATCACGTAGGCGTTTCGAGACGCCTGAGCCCGGACCGAGCAATCGTGGGCAGACAAATGCTGGCAATAAAAGCTCAACTCGGTACCGTTCCTTAATCACTCCCGCTAAACGACACACCCCCACTGATGAAAATCATGAAGCACGTGACAACAAGAAAACTAAATATATGACTACGGACCTGTTTGCGGATTTTCTTTCAAAACTTCTTAAGTCTAAAGCAGGGGATTGTGAATCCTTTTCTAGTTCAACTTTGAATAACGTCGTTCCAGACTTCGACCCTATGTCGAAAGAACAGACTATTCATATCTGGCTCGATAAAGTCGATGAATGTTCCGAGATTTATAATTGGAACGATAAGCAAACGGTTCACTATGCCCTGCCTAAACTTACCGGACTGGCTAAGACATGGTTCCAGGGCCTGCCCTCTATTAAGCATACTTGGCCTGAATGGAAGTCGATGCTAAAGGAATCATTTCCTGCAACCGAAAATTATGCGGAACTCTTGACAGATATGCTTAATAGACGGGTACGCTCTGGAGAATCTTATGAACTTTATTATTTTGCGAAAATCAATTTACTGAATAGATGTAAGATATTTGGAAAGCAAGCAGTGGATTGTTTACTTTATGGGGTCGAAGACAGGGGAGTTCGTGTAGGTGCTCAAGCAGCAAAATTTGATAAACCAGAAGATGTACTTGAATTCTTTAAAACCATTAAGAAAATCAGTCGGAGAATAGAAATCAGTCGGACTTTAACAAAGATTTCAATAAGGATAAGCGATCTAGCAATACTTCGGTAGGTAATAGCTCGGCAAAGAATACAGAGGCGTCAAACAAAAATAGCGGCGTGAGAGGGCCAATTAAGTGCTTTAACTGTCAGGGTATCGGCCACCCTAGCTTTAAGTGCCCTAAACTGATCGTCAAGTGCACTAACTGTCATTTTATGGAACACGACAGTTCCCACTGTCCCAGATTAAAGGATCAAAAGAATTCTTCAAAGGATAAAGAGGTCCTTGAGGTTTCCTTCACTGAAAACAGTAATGACAAGTACAAGATTATGACAAGTATTAACGGAATCGCTACAGTGTGCCAATTGGATTTAGGTAGTGAGGCAACTTTAATACGTAAAAATAACGCCTTAAGATTAGGATTGAACTGGGTAGGCGTTAATGGCCCATATTTGAGAGGACTAGGGAATGTACCATACTTACCGCTAGGGCGTACTTTAGTGAATATTGATGTGCAAGGTATTTCGGAAAAGGATGTCGAGGTATTTATTGTAGATGATCACTTAATTAATTATGACGTGCTGCTTGGACATAGCTTTACTGAAAGACCCACGCTTAAGATTGTTAAAACTCCAACAAATCTAATATTTGAACGGGTAGGACAAGACGACTATACTAAATTACATCTTTGTACAATTTGTGATGTTACAGTAGACATCGGTGAGATGGTATCAGTCCCTGTAAGGTCAAACGTTGCTTGTACCGGAAATATATATGTAGGCGGATCGGTGAGGGGATGCGCGGGGCATAAGTACTATCTGTTACCGGGAGAATATGAAATTCATGATTCTGAATGTCATTTATTAGTCCAAAATGTTGGGTCAAACTCAGTGCGCTTCAAAAAGAACACCCTCATTACACGCGCTCAGCTTGTAGGACCGAAGAATTTAGACCTACATGTTTTGAGCGTTACGAATGATTTGAATAATTACGTTTCTGTCATTCCTAATTGCGGGAAACAGTTGTCGGAAGGTCAAAACCGTCAATGCGTGAAATTGCTGGAAAGATATAAGGACTGCTTCTCTACTAGTATGCATGACTTGGGATTTACCAACGTCATGGAAATGGAAATTCACCTCAAGGATTCCACCCCTGTCGTTTATAGGCCGTACCGGTTACCTTACTCTGAGCGTAAACTAGTTCAGGACATGGTTAGTGATATGATCGACCATGGTATCGTGCGAGAGTCTAACTCCCCATACGCTAGTCCAATTGTCCTAGTCAAAAAGAAATCGGGCGAAAAGCGTCTTTGCGTTGACTATCGCGCCCTGAACAGTCGCACCAATAGAGATCACTATCCCCTACCAAGAATTGACGACTTGTTAGATCAGCTTTCGGGTCAATCATTGTTCACGTCACTTGATTTGGCCTCAGGCTATCATCAAATTGCCATAACCGAGGAATCTAAGGAGAAAACTGCATTTGTCACACCCGACGGACAATACGAGTACAATCGTATGCCCTTCGGGCTGGCAAATGCCCCAGCAGTTTTCCAGAGGGCGATCCACAAAATCCTCAGTAAGGCCAAAGTCGGATATATAGTTATATATATGGATGACATTATGATTCCATCGAGAAATTTTGAGGAAGGTCTAACACGCCTCGAAGAAGTGCTAGACCTCCTACGTCAGGCAGGGTTAACTCTTAAGATGGAAAAATGCCATTTCTTCCAAGAACGAATCGATTTTCTTGGATTCGAAATAGATAAAGATGGTATCAGACCTGGGATCCAAAAGATTGAAGCGGTGTCCAGGTTTCCTGCTCCCCGAAATCAACATGAGGTTAGAAGGTTTCTTGGACTCGCTAGTTTTTTTAGAAGGTTTGTGAAAGGGTTTGCATTAATTGCTAGGCCTTTGACAAACCTTTTGAAAAAGGACACACCCTGGAGCTGGGGAGATATACAAACGAAATCATTCCAATCCATTAAAAAGTACCTAACTCAAAGACCTGTCCTGGCCTTGTACAACCCCAACGCCGAAACGCAATTACACACCGACGCGAGTAAATTCGGACTTGCAGGCATCTTATTACAGAGGAAAGATTCCGATCCCTGGCGGCCAATAGCATACTTTAGTCGTCAAACGTCAGCGGATGAGATGAAATTGCACTCATTCGAGCTAGAGACACTTGCAGTTGTTTGTGCCTTGAACAAATTTCGCACATACCTCATTGGACTGAAGTTCCCTATTATAACCGACTGCAACGCATTACGCTCTACTTTCACCAAAAGAGATCTCATACCTCGTATATCTAGATGGTGGATTCAATTTTTTGAATTTGACTGCGAAATCGAATATCGTCCTGGTGAAAGAATGTCACATGTAGACGCACTCAGTAGGGGCCCAGTGTCAGTACCATCTGAAGTCATTCACGTTCTAGACATTATGTCGGTTAGTACGGAAGACTGGATTTCCACGGTGCAGTCTTCCGACGAAGAAGTTAGACGTATTAAAGATGTTCTAGAAGACCCGGAAACATCTAAGATTGCAGGTATTTCTAAGGAATACACAATTAAAAACGGACGAGTGTTTAGAACTTTAGGTGAGGGTGTTACCAGATGGGTGGTCCCAAAAGGCGTGCGGTGGCAACTCTTGAAATCCAACCATGATGACGTAGGTCATTTTGGCTTCGAGAAGACATTGGACCGAATCAGATCGCTCTTTTGGTTCCCGAAGATGCGAAAGTTCATAAAAAAATATGTAGCTGCATGTCTTGAGTGTGCTCACCATAAACTGCCTTCGGGAAACAAAGAGGGATTGCTTCACCCTATTCCGAAAATAGAGATACCATTTCACACTTTACATGCGGACCACTTGGGTCCTTTTCCACGAAGCAAGCGAGGTTACACTTACATACTTGTGATAGTAGACGCCTTTACAAAATA
Organism: Apamea epomidion; assembly: GCA_947507525.1. Lineage (NCBI taxonomy): Eukaryota > Metazoa > Arthropoda > Insecta > Lepidoptera > Noctuidae > Apamea > Apamea epomidion. The sequence continues at coordinate 1,436,210 of OX382251.1, read as the reverse complement.
TGTCAGCATTACACCCGTTTCGAACGGGTGTAATGCTACGAAACGTACGAAAACCAAAGAAAGTATAAAAGCATTGAAGACTCTCTTTAGTTACTTCGGGTCTCCCTCGCGGCTCATAACAGATAGAGGCACAAGTTTCACAAGCAAACAGTTTAAGACATTCGTGCAGTCGATTGGTGCAAAACACATCCTCAATTCTGTCGCCACACCGAGAGCAAATGGGCAGGTCGAACGGTATAACCGAACGATTCTGGCATCCCTGGGGACCATGGCTCACGGTAAGAACAAAAGTTCGTGGGACGAACTTCTGCCGGACATTCAGCTAGGACTAAATACTACCGTTCATGACGTAACAAAGAAAACACCTACAGAGCTATTGTTAGGTAGGACGGTGGCGAACCCGGGCCAAGGCATATTAAATAACGTAATTGATGACATAGGACAGAGTAGTAATCAATGTTTAAAAGAAATTAGGTCTGAAGCGAGTGATCGAATTAAGAGAAATCAGGAGAAAAATAAGAATCGGTTTGACAAACACAGGAAAAAGGCTACAAATTATAAGGAGGGCGATCTGGTTAGGATAGCTAGGGCAGTAGTATCAGCGCCGGGCCAATCTAAAAAGTTAGAAGCGAAGTGTCAGGGTCCATACAGGATAAAGAAAGTCTTACCAAACGATCGATTCCTCGTTGTAGACACACCTTTGACCAGAAAAGGGGCAAAGTACGAATCAATTGTCGCTATCGATAAAATTTATCCATGGTTAAGTTTTAATGCCCCTGCTTGCTCGTCCAGCGACGAAAATGACGAAGAGAGTGACAATAATTAATAATAATATTGTTATTAAATGTGAGTAAATTGTTATGAATTATTTGATTTGTAACTTCATATTACGCATGATAATTATTTAGTTTATGATTTGGAATGATTGCGATTTGCGATGTACAAGCTATGTGAGACGGTGCTTGGCATATGAACTTGCCAGACCCTTAGAGATTAAGTGAGGGTGCTTTGAGTCGGGCAGGATTGGCGTTGGGATTCGCCGCCCATGATTGGCTCAAAGCACTGCTGCCGATGACGGAGTGATGGTGAAGGAAGTAGCCTCACTTCGCTCGGCAATAGACATGACTGTAGAATGAGTGAGAATGTTTGAACTGGGCAGGATTGGCGTATGAACTCGTCGCCCATGAGTGGTTCATAACATTGCGGCTGAACCGGTGTGAGAGTGAAGGAAGTAGTTTTCACATCGCTCAAGCTATAGAATTAATGAAAATTATTATCTAGGATATTTTTATTTTGTAAGAATTGAAACAAACTTTACTGATTCATGATATAATTTGGTTAAAATATCCAATCTAATTATGAACAGGTTATTTTTGTAAGTATATGAATGATAATTGTTTGAAAGATAGAATATACTCAACCAAACTATAACACACCTCTTATATGTACAATAATAAGGAACGAAGGGACTCGTTCTTGAAGGATGGCCGACTGTAACAGGACTTATTTATGCGAGGGTACATTTGTATTAGTAATATTATATAAAACAGTCCATGGATAAGCTTGTTATAGTCGAGTTATGTTGTGTCATACTAAATCGTTGAAAAGTCACTGTCAGTAATAAAATCATTTTGACATTGAAGTGAATTGTCAGTTAGCAAGTTGTCATTAGGAGTCAGTCTTGAACGAGGCACCGGAGTGATAAGTTTAAGGTTAGTAAATAATATAAAAATGTACTAAACTATGCTGAATAATTATAATAAATATTGTTATTGCGTTGATTTATTCGTTGTTTCAATTCTATGACTCCCTTCTGAGGTAAGTTTACAAGTACTTGTTTCAACTTATTGAAAAGTTCTTTTAAGGTAACGTTGTCCCTCGGTGATCCTTGACTGGTTGCATTGTTAGGCCCGCTCGCCTCAACATTGGCGTCACTATCAACAGATTCGCAGTCCGACTGACACTCCCAGTTTTTAAAGTTGTAATTACTTTTCGGTTTTTTAGATTTTGGTGTTGTTTTTGTTGAAACGTGATTTTTTCGATTTTGTCCTTGTCGCAAAGAACCTTTTACTGCATCGGAGTATTCTCGGGAACTAGACGATGGTTGAGAAATATTTCCGGGATTTTGTGATGGCTTTGACGATGGCAGAGTAATATTTACAGGATTTTGCGATGGCTGGGTAAATATTTGTGTGGTGGGGTGTGGGGAGTTACCACGTGAACTGGTCTCTGGGTACAATGTTAATGCCTTGCGGTAAGTACAGTTAAAATCCGCCATAATAAGACGTAGTTTTCGTTCTTTTTCATACATTGGGCAATCTTTTGATAAAGATGTATGTTCTCCGTCGCAATTAACACATTTTAAAGCATTTGAATCGCAAGTTTCGTGATGGCCACTGCATCTCGGGCAAACATTTTTGGTGTACGAACATTTTTTGACAGTATGACCTAATTTCCAGCAACGGATGCACTGGGATACCGGAAAAACATATTTTTCGACGTAAATCTTGAGATTGTCCACAGTAATATATGCTGGTAAATATGCTCCTCTAAAACACAATCGTACTGTTTCACTAGTAACCCACCCCTCACCTTCTTGGTTTCTTCGGTTAAGACGTTTCACAGATACTAGCTCAGCTGAATTAGGACACGAAATTTTTTCCATAATCTGTTTTTCATCGAGATCTATGTATGTCTATGTTTTTAATTAAGCCGTATGAGAACCCCACCTCCATAGCTTTATACATTCTCCATCCCAATGCTATAATTTTCTCGCAAGTTAACATTGTTTCTGCACTAAGATCATTGTTAAATTCTAAACGTAACTTATAAGGACTTAAATATTTTATTTTTGTAATATCACTTATTCTGTGCTCTTTCAGTAATCTGGCTAATCCGAATTGCTTCGGTAATTTTTCTAAACTTGAAACATAAACCTCTATTTTATTTTTGTCGTCCTTAAGTATTTTACCGTTACGTCCAACCGTCGACCAGCCCACATCATCATCCTCTCTCGCCCGCTTGCTCGTCGAGCGTGTGAGATTAATATATTTGGAAGAGCTAAAATAATAGACGTACAAAGGGGCAAAGCATCTATTTATTCATCCAATAGGTACACAAGCAGTTTAGTCTAGCCATTTATTTTATAGACATAGAAATACATTAATTGAAATATACACATAAATCATACAACAAAAATATATTAGAAAATATTTATAAAAATGCACATAAAGTTAACCAACAAGATAAGGTACTTAACTTAGGTCCGTTCGGTGTGACTGCTCCGGAGCGAATGTGCCGAGTACTTTTTTTTTTTTTTTTTAGAATATGGCATCTCGTAGTTGACCTTGAGAGGTCGTGACTACTTAACCGGACTATCCTGTGGTTGCCTTAAGAAATCTTAAAGCCTCCAGCCAGGGCTAAAACTAATTAAAACTAGGCGACTGCACGCTAAGGGCACCCCCTGTGGGGTACGAACCTCGGCTTAGGGCGTCGCTGGGAGAGGGCAGCAAAGGGACAGGCTGGATCGAATTTATATTTTTAGTGCTTTGATGAGCACGGCGTTTCCTAAGACTATCTCTGAGAAGAAAGGCCGAAACAAACTCAGAGGTTACGGTCGTCGTGAATTTACATTTAATAGCTCAGCTGCAACGCGAGCTGGCTCTTCATCAACAATGAAGGGTCGGGCTGGTGGTGAATTTACTTGGGGACGTCGCGATGGACCCCGGCGGCGGGGTCGGAATGTCGGTTTTTTGTTCTTGTGAGCTGTGCTGGTTGCCCTATCGCTCTCCTGGAGGAGGGTTATGGGGTCATCGGGGTCACCGAGTACATGCCTTGGACGGCGAAGCTTACTGATATTGGAATGCCGAGTACGGCGGAGCGGCGGCTTTTATAGCCGGTGGTAAACAAGTGACGTTACATCGTACGATTTTAATACAGAATTGTTAATACTTGTAATTTAACATAAAACTACGATTAAATTATATAAGAATAGAGTAAATATGTTGAAATTGATTAGTCCAATTACATACTTGGTCTTACAATGGCATAATTAGTAAACGAGTCATGTTAAACAGTTCAATATGATATTATACAAAACAACAATGAAAGAACACAGTTTAAACTTATGTTATAAACGTATTTCGTAATAGTATTTACAAGATTTTGACAAGGAACCATTGTAATGTTGTGTTTCATATGTAAACAAGTTTATGATTAATGTAGGGATGTTTTTCTTTGTGTCCAATTAAAGGAAAAATATTGGAATAATCTATCAAGCGCATACTTAAGGAATCTTCTTTAAATATTAAATCATTGTTATTATGCAACATAGCCTCAGTTTGCATTGTATCCTCTCCTAAGTAACGTTCACAGTCGATGTTATCGGATATACACGGCTCCTTCTCATCTTGAGACATTTCTCAGTATGTTTTTATCATTAGATTCCTACATCGGTGCGCAGCTGCGCAGCGAGTGCACGGCGTATGCGCGTGATCGTCGCACAGGTAAACAACAATGTATGAATCACTCGAAACACGGCGCGATAATGCACACACAGATACGAGCACTCCGTACGAGCGCCGCCTCGATACTGAAAAAATCTAAAACTTATCTACGACAAAATCGTCACCGTCGTCGTCAAAATCGTCAGGTTTTAGTTTTAACTTTCTTTTTTATATCCATTATTTTGAGGTGAGGAATGAATGAGGATAGCTGATGGCCAATTACCGTAATTAAAAACATTCAAAACTAGTCGCAATCTCAACTACATAAATGTAGGGAAAGAGATATTTTTTACAGATTGAAACTGAGTTTCGGTAGCAAATGGAACATGATACTTCTAACTTGTTTATCATCCTAAGTACATAACATTTTAGTATTTTCAGTCTTATTGAAAATAGTCTTGAAACATAATTGTTTTATTTAAATTTGGGGCTTATGTATGTATTATTATAGATACAACTGATGAAATGTTTGAAAACCCTTCGGTGAAACAAGGCCTTTTTTATATGTTATTTATTATATCTAACAAATACTTACATTTTCAGAAAGTTCTCCCAAGAAAGCCAAAGGAGAATTGTAATTTTATCATGCAAAACATATAAGCTCCTAATGATCTTGAATATTCTAAGAGTTTTGAGGGAAGGGAACAGATGAACATACATGCATTGTCTCATCATAATTCTCCTTTGGCTGTATTGTAGTCGGGTAAAAAGGACACGGCGACGTTACTTTACGTTTATTTATTATGGTTACTTCCAGTTAAAGCTCGTGGATAAGAATTATGAACAAAAACAAAATAAAATCTTTAAACCATATTATAATTTGTGTATAGCAACATCTTACGTTTGGCATCTCATTCAATCACTAAATCGTTCACGTCCTTATCGTACCGTACTGTTGATGAATGGCGGGATTATTTAAATCACAGACAAAAAAGCAAACCAAAGCTACGTATAGCTACGATATCATATACAGAATATAATATACCTACTAATAATTAAGCTGAAGAATTTGTTTGTTTGAACGCGCTAATCTCTGGAACTAACTGTCAGATTTAAAAACATCTTTTTGCATTTGATATCCCAATTCTTGAGGAAGGCTAGAGGCTAAATATCATTACGATAGGACCCTTATGAGCCAAGCAAAAAGAAAAAAGACAGAAAGAACGCTAAGCTACAAGTAATAGCGCGGCCAGGTGATGCGATGCGACGGGGTGGGTCGGGGGAACAAGAAGTTTTACGTGAACGACGTCGCGTGCAGAAGTGAGTCACTAGATATTACGATTACGACCTACTAGATTAGCATAGAATAAGAATACTACATAATCTTCGTGGACACGTCAAAATTATTATATTTTTTGTGGATTGCTATTTCCGTAGCTGTTTTGATGTTCTGAGATGACAATATGTTATGACTGAGGTTCAAAGATGCCGCATAAATCTGTCAATGTGGTAAAGATGGCGCAATGAGAAAATTATGGAAGGCATAGCTCGGTATGAATTATTACGCAAATAAAAAAACCGCTGTTATAATTATATTAATACTTTCAGTAAGCTTAGTACCTACTTACGAAATAATTTATTCAGATTTTGCCAGAACTGTAAGGCTCCGTGTGCGGGGGACTTCAGGAAACTAGTCGATCTTCAATATTCTGGACTTATCATTTATGTTCACACCAAAAAAGATAATCAGGTAAAAGCTAACCATGTTTTTTAGGTACAGTTAATTAGCTACTTAGGATTAAAAAATATGCCTTATGAAATCTATTCCTCATTAAAATATTAGCCTACCGTAATAATTCGGTAACGATTAATAATACATTGTAGTGATTTTATTCTCAAACAATGAGATCGTTGCGTGGTCGGCCGAGATGCCTATTTGTTTCCCGGCGCATCGCAGGCCGGTAATGCAGTCGTGACAGCACCGCCGGTCCGAGCGCGCGTTGCGGTTGCGCTTTAACGGCTACCTAGCATAACAGTCGGACGTGTCGACCTGTGTATCATAAAATTTAAACCCTGTGGTGAAAAGTTCTCAATAGTTTTCTTTTACAAGGAGATGGAAAGACCTGTATCTAATATTATCTCGTTTATTGGCAAACAACTTAAACACAAGATATTGCCACCTGACGTGCTTGCTGATATTTGTTTAGTTGCTTATTCGAATACGGACATAGTAAATGCAAGAAATATTGTAATAGACGCTTTTGAAGAAAATATCGACTACACTTTACCACGTTCAACAACTTCAACCAATCTCCGCGGGGACTTGTATCGGATTTTTGATTATTTAAATCGTTTTCCTTGTGCGGTTGGACAAGAGCAGAGGTACACCGAACATATTGAAAGAAGAGCGCTCGTGGCCAGACTGGATGGCATGAACCGAGTAGTCACCGGCTTGTGTAATATGCTAAAGACGCCCGAACAAAGCATGCCGTCCAGAAACCTTCAGCCAGGTCAGTGCTCAAACGCGGCCGACACAGGTGATCACGAGTTTGAACGCCAGGATAATCACGAACAAATGCCTATGAATCAGGATATAAATATGCAAGAACCTGCCGCTGCTATGTTTCCAGCTTATTCTGAAAATCAGGAACAGATTTACCAATTTCCGATTGAAGACATCCACGATGAACCCGTCCGGGTGAGTGCTGAATTACAAGCTTTATCTGTAAACCCACCTACACCGCTGTTGGATCAGGAAGAAGAATTAAGGATGAACGCTCCTCTGCCCACTCATATACGTCGGGGACTAAGGAGAAACCCAATTCAACTTATGGTTTCAGCGAGGAACGAAAATGCTCGTATTTCTGCTCTAAGGGTCGAGTTGGTTGGGCCTGGACCCATGCATTTGCCTGTCATAAGTCCGCCCATTGTCCGGCAGCTTACAGATCAGGCTCCAGCCAGATCAGAACCTACAGTTGATGCCCCGGCTGCCCCCGCCCCTAAAGTACAAGATGATATTTCCAACGATCCAGTCGAAGACGACGTCAGCAGTCTGAGTAGTCTTAATTCTGCTTCTCCAATTTCACGTAATACCAGCGAAGAGGATTTACTATCGCTGAGTGAACCCGGTACTAACCCGCTTACGGTACCAGTAGACGTCCAAGAACAACTGCCGCGACCGATAGCGCCACCAGCTCAACGATTTGAAATTGAAGGCTTGCCGGAACCCTCGCAACCGATCCTGATCCCGACACCCATTCGTCTGGTGCCAGATTGGTTGTCCGACGAGGAGTCACCGACCTCGGATCTGGACCCACCTTGCTCAAAACGTTCCCGTCGGATGGATCGCCCAGAGTGAAACGGTAATAATAAATAGTAAATGTGTCAGTGCTTCAGAAAGAGTTGTGTGTAAGTTTCATAATAAGTACCAAGTTTGTACTTCCTGTACCAATCATCCTATATCGGTTCTATCTTTCAATATTAATTACCTTATACTACCTATTGAAATGTAAATGATTACCATTATACTCATTTATTTCCCTTTGTTATAGTTACTCAAATTAATAAAGAAAAAAAAATTTTTTTGGATGTGATATTTCGATGTAAAGTCAATTAAGGATAAATATTTCAAGACTTAATTTTTTGACCATTATACCTTATTTTAAGCCAAGGGCTTGGTGGCAGCTTGATGTCTTTACAACACACTGTTTTTTCTGTTTTTCAGACAAGAGGGCAGAAACATAAAACTTTTCGACTCAAGTTTTTTTTTAGTGAACAGCTTTTTGCAGCTTGAAGTATGACGTCTTTACAAAACATAATTTTTTTACCAACCTAGCTTAACATTTCTTTCAGACAAGAGCATAGGAGCTTAGCATTTACAACACTTTAATTTTTGACCAACATAACATTTATTTTCGTTGGATTAATATATTTTCTAAATTTAATAGTTTAGGTCTAAGGCTTTGACAGTTCCACTGTAAAATATTAAGATTAATATTATTAATTTGTCTACTCATTATCGGAAGCAATAATAAAATTAAACACACTGTTGAGTAACGGCCACTGTGGAATATTACCCACAATCCAAATAAATAACCACTCGGTACAAATTTTGATAACATTATGAATTTTATCGGATATCGAACCTCTTTTAGCTAACAGTACTTGTTTCAACTTATTGAAAAGTTCTTTTAAGGTAACGTTGTCCCTCGGTGATCCTTGACTGATTGCATTGTTAGGCCCGCTCACCTTCGTGCGGGCCATGGCCCTTTACGGGGCACCGATATGGGCGCGATCTTTGAGGCGGCGACCAGCCCGCCGGTTGATCGCGTCCCAAAGGGTCATGGCTGTCCGGCTCATTCGAGGATACCGCACGGTCTCCGCTGAGGCGGCGAGCCTCCTTGCCGGATTGCCGCCATGGGATCTGGAGGCCAAAGTCCTCGCCCACATATGGGAGTGGCGAGAGGAGGCAAAACGCCGGGGCGTTGCTCCGCTGCCGCGAGAAATCACGGCACAGCGGACAGAGCTCCAGCGGGATCTCATAGCGGCATGGAGAGTGCGATTGTCGCAACCCAGCGCTGGGCACGCCACAATTGCGGCGATAAGTCCCCTCTTTGAGGAGTGGCTAGAGAGGCGCCACGGCGCCCTCACCTTCCGCCTGACGCAGGTCCTCACCGGACACGGTTGTTTCGGGAGGTTCCTGTTCAGGATAAAGCGGGAGGAAACGCCAGGGTGTCAACACTGTGGGGATCGCCCGGAGGACACGGTGGAGCATACGGTGGAGGTCTGCCCGGCTTGGGCGGGACCCCGCCGTGTCCTCTTGGCGGCGATCGGCGGCGGCGACCTCTCGCGTCCGGCCCTCATACAGGCCATGGTCCGGAGCGAGAGTGAATGGGAGGCCGTCACCTCCTTCTGCGAAGCAGTTATGCTCGCGAAGGAGGAGGCGGAGCGTGCGAGGGAGAGGCAATCGCTGCACCCTCGCGCTCCTAGCCGCCGCAGGAGACGCCCTGGACGGGAGTCAACAGCCGACTCCCGGCCACCGTAGGCGCGGGCTTGCGGGCGGCGAGCTATGGGCAGCTCGCCGCCCGGTAAGGACCAGGCCCGGGTCGACGGCGCGTTGTGTTCCACGCGCGCCTCAAAGAGCTGTCAGCACGAACTGACGGGGTCCGCTAGGGCCGATGCCGCCGGGGCTGCGGGTTGTTCGAAAGAGATACCGCGGCCCCTGGCACAGGCAACTGAAGGAACACGGGTGGGTTTTAGTCAGTAAAAGTCTGACACTCCCTTCTGCTCCGCCCAGAGCGGGAGGAGTCATTTGATGATTTCCCACCCAGAAAAAAAAAAAAAAAAAAAAGGCCCGCTCACCTCAACATTGGCGTCACTATCAACAGATTCGCAGTCCGACTGACACTCCCAGTTTTTAAAGTTGTAATTACTTTTCGGTTTTTTAGATTTTGGTGTTGTTTTTGTTGAAACGTGATTTTTTCGATTTTGTCCTTGTCGCAAAGAACCTTTTACTGCATCGGAGTATTCTCGGGAACTAGACGATGGTTGAGAAATATTTCCGGGATTTTGTGATGGCTTTGACGATGGCAGAGTAATATTTACAGGATTTTGCGATGGCTGGGTAAATATTTGTGTGGTGGGGTGTGGGGAGTTACCACGTGAACTGGTCTCTGGGTACAATGTTAATGCCTTGCGGTAAGTACAGTTAAAATCCGCCATAATAAGACGTAGTTTTCGTTCTTTTTCATACATTGGGCAATCTTTTGATAAAGATGTATGTTCTCCGTCGCAATTAACACATTTTAAAGCATTTGAATCGCAAGTTTCGTGATGGCCACTGCATCTCGGGCAAACATTTTTGGTGTACGAACATTTTTTGACAGTATGACCTAATTTCTAGCAACGGATGCACTGGGATACCGGAAAAACATATTTTTCGGCGTAAATCTTGAGATTGTCCACAGTAATATATGCTGGTAAATATGCTCCTCTAAAACACAATCGTACTGTTTCACTAGTAACCCACCCCTCACCTTCTTGGTTTCTTCGGTTAAGACGTTTCACAGATACTAGCTCAGCTGAATTAGGACACGAAATTTTTTCCATAATCTGTTTTTCATCGAGATCTATGTATGTCTATATTTTTAATTAAGCCGTATGAGAACCCCACCTCCATAGCTTTATACATTCTCCATCCCAATGCTATAATTTTCTCGCAAGTTAACATTGTTTCTGCACTAAGATCATTGTTAAATTCTAAACGTAACTTATAAGGACTTAAATATTTTATTTTTGTAATATCACTTATTCTGTGCTCTTTCAGTAATCTGGCTAATCCGAATTGCTTCGGTAATTTTTCTAAACTTGAAACATAAACCTCTATTTTATTTTTGTCGTCCTTAAGTATTTTACCGTTACGTCCAACCGTCGACCAGCCCACATCATCATCCTCTCTCGCCCGCTTGCTCGTCGAGCGCATACTTAAGGAATCTTCTTTAAATATTAAATCATTGTTATTATGCAACATAGCCTCAGTTTGCATTGTATCCTCTCCTAAGTAACGTTCACAGTCGATGTTATCGGATATACACGGCTTCTTCTCATCTTGAGACATTTCTCAGTATGTTTTTATCATTAGATTCCTACATCGGTGCGCAGCTGCGCAGCGAGTGCACGGCGTATGCGCGTGATCGTCGCACAGGTAAACAACAATGTATGAATCACTCGAAACACGGCGCGATAATGCACACACAGATACGAGCACTCCGTACGAGCGCCGCCTCGATACTGAAAAAATCTAAAACTTATCTACGACAAAATCGTCACCGTCGTCGTCAAAATCGTCAGGTTTTAGTTTTAACTTTCTTTTTTATATCCATTATTTTGAGGTGAGGAATGAATGGGGATAGCTGATGGCCAATTACCGTAATTAAAAACATTCAAAACTAGTCGCAATCTCAACTACATAAATGTAGGGAAAGAGATATTTTTTACAGATTGAAACTGAGTTTCGGTAGCAAATGGAACATGATACTTCTAACTTGTTTATCATCCTAAGTACATAACATTTTAGTATTTTCAGTCTTATTGAAAATAGTCTTGAAACATAATTGTTTTATTTAAATTTGGGGCTTATGTATGTATTATTATAGATACAACTGATGAAATGTTTGAAAACCCTTCGGTGAAACAAGGCCTTTTTTATATGTTATTTATTATATCTAACAAATACTTACATTTTCAGAAAGTTCTCCCAAGAAAGCCAAAGGAGAATTGTAATTTTATCATGCAAAACATATAAGCTCCTAATGATCTTGAATATTCTAAGAGTTTTGAGGGAAGGGAACAGATGAACATACATGCATTGTCTCATCATAATTCTCCTTTGGCTGTATTGTAGTCGGGTAAAAAGGACACGGCGACGTTACTTTACGTTTATTTATTATGGTTACTTCCAGTTAAAGCTCGTGGATAAGAATTATGAACAAAAACAAAATAAAATCTTTAAACCATATTATAATTTGTATATAGCAACATCTTACGTTTGGCATCTCATTCAATCACTAAATCGTTCACGTCCTTATCGTACCGTACTGTTGATGAATGGCGGGATTATTTAAATCACAGACAAAAAAGCAAACCAAAGCTACGTATAGCTACGATATCATATACAGAATATAATATACCTACTAATAATTAAGCTGAAGAATTTGTTTGTTTGAACGCGCTAATCTCTGGAACTAACTGTCAGATTTAAAAACATCTTTTTGCATTTGATATCCCAATTCTTGAGGAAGGCTAGAGGCTAAATATCATTACGATAGGACCCTTATGAGCCAAGCAAAAAGAAAAAAGACAGAAAGAACGCTAAGCTACAAGTAATAGCGCGGCCAGGTGATGCGATGCAACGGGGTGGGTCGGGGGAACAAGAAGTTTTACGTGAACGACGTCGCGTGCAGAAGTGAGTCACTAGATATTACGATTACGACCTACTAGATTAGCATAGAATAAGAATACTACATAATCTTCGTGGACACGTCAAAATTATTATATTTTTTGTGGATTGCTATTTCCGTAGCTGTTTTGATGTTCTGAGATGACAATATGTTATGACTGAGGTTCAAAGATGCCGCATAAATCTGTCAATGTGGTAAAGATGGCGCAATGAGAAAATTATGGAAGGCATAGCTCGGTATGAATTATTACGCAAATAAAAAAACCGCTGTTATAATTATATTAATACTTTCAGTAAGCTTAGTACCTACTAGATATGGGCGCCGCGCCGGCGCCGCGCCGCCGTGTGCCCCCCGCACGCCGCCGCCGCCGCCGACATTCACCGCGCGGCGTGAGTGGCGTAAAAACGTGTATTTTTTATCGTGATTGACTCATCCAAAATGACTGAATTATCAAAAACTACAGTAAATAAACTTTCCATTGACGTTTTTTTCGATGCGAAAACTAGAAGCAGCTTTTGTTGGAAATATTTTGGGCACCTAATATTGATTGAAGGTAACAAGAAAAGAATTCTCAACTCCGACCACGTTTATTGTTCTGCATGCCTGACTGCTGTGAAAAACGAGAGTGAAGATGTAACGTTTGGATCGTGAGTACATAAATCTACTTACTTATCGTCATTTTGTACCTAACCTATAGCACGTGGCACCTTGGAATATAACCTAAAATATATTTTTCTATTAACTATATGAATGCTCGCATCTTATTTTTCCAAGTTATTAATTTTGTGCTACACTTTATTCTTTCATTCATTAATACGGTTTATGGTTTACCTACCCGCCATGCTTTTGCTTTTTTGCAGCGTAAAGATAAAAAACTACAATAAAAAAGTAAGCACTGGAAATTTAACTCGCCATCTGCGAGATGATCATCAAATTCGAGATACCAGTGCCGACAAGGCCAAAACTAATATTAAAGACTTTTTTGCTGTTGCACGACCCGCAAAATCCTCCACAACCTTAACTACGAGCTCCTTAAAATATGATAAATGGCTTTTGGCTAGAGATTTAGCTTTATGGTTCTGCAAGTCTTTACTTCCATTCGATTCTGTTTCTGATGAGGGCATGGTGGATTTCTTTAAGGTAACGGATTTATGTGTTTTGCTTTTTACGAACAATTATGTTTGAGCATGCGTTTTTAGGGTTTCGTAACCAACGGGTGCCAACGAAACCCTATGTTAGTAAAATTTGGTAAATACAAAAAAATAAAAAAACCGGCCAAGTGCCAGTGGAACTCACTCGAAAAAAATTCAAGTGTCTAGCTATTACTTATAGCCCAAGAGATAAAGACCTGTGACAGACGTATAGCGAAGTCTAAGTAATAGGCTCTTAATATGACTTCGCTGTCCGTCTGCTCGCTGTCTGTCTAGCCGGTTAGCTTTAGTTACATATCTACATGTTATAACATTTTTAAATGACTTCCTTTTTAATAGAATAAGTATTATAATTTTTTTTACACACATAATAATACACAGTCATTACAATTTTATTTAATGTTTTAGAAATATAACATCATCATAAACGACGATGATATCCCATTGCGTTACACTGTTGGTGGCACGGCTTTGGCAGATGTATATGAGTCTATGTTGAGCAAAGTGAAAGATGTAATTTCCATCGATGCTGCCCGACACTTTGCCATGACTTTCGACTTGTGGACTGATCAATACCGACGACTGAATTATATAACGTTTACACTACATTATTTAACTACAGGTAAGTAACAAATTATAGTAAGGGTATGAACATTGAATAACACCTTTAATCGTAAGATCAACTAGTTATAATGATTTTTATTTTCAGATTTTGTCTTAAAAGCTTTGACTTTGAGCACAGAAATAATAACTGGCAAAAAAACTGGAGAAAAAATTAATGATGCCATTGAGGACATAAAGAAGAGGTTCATATTAGAAGACGCCAAAGCTATAGTTGCAGTTACTGATGCTGGAAGCAATGTGAAACGAGCAGTTGGGATGGCAAATATGACTCACCATCTATGTCTAGGTCATGGGCTTCACAATCTGGTTACAGTCGATGGCATTAACTCAGTTCCAGAAATTGCACTACTAGTCCAGAAATGCAAAAAAGTCGTTAAGGCTGTGAGATATCGCGCCCCAGAGTTGCATGCTGAGGCCGAAAAGGTATAGCAACAGCTAGAGTTTTTGGAAAAAATAGAAAGCGTCGTTGAAACTTTAGAAAGTGACGAGAGTTACCCTGTCCCTCAAGTTGATCTAATATTGGAAAATGCGGAAGAAACCGAAAATGAAGGCAGGGCTTTACCATCAGGATCCGAAAATTACAAAAATATTCCAACAATCAAAACCGCGACCCCAACTCGTTGGCACAGCATTTTAGAAATGCTAGAAAGTGTAATCCACATATGCAACCGAGAACCTATAAATAATATGTTGAGGAAGATTGGCCAAGAAGAACTCAGAATAACTCAGAGTGAGTGGATCCTTTTCGAGGATCTGGTAAAATTTTTGAGAAGATTTCGCGAAATCGTCGAAATCTTGTCGTCTCAGAAGTGTCGTCGATGAATGTTGCTCTGGTGTTTCTTTCGGAGATTAAAGACGTATTAAGGATCAATCAAGATGATGAAGCGCTAATAATGTTACGCTTAAAACGCAACATGATGGCAAAAATAAATAAAAGATTCCCAGTAACAAAGCCCATTGTCGCAGCAGCACTATTGGATAACCGCTTCATGAGTCTGTCAGAAATAGATTCATATCTTGAAAACCGGAATATGACCAGAACGTCATTCCTTTCCTCGTACATCAGGGAAATCATAAATATTAATAACGAGCCAGAAGCTTTAGCCGAAAACGCAGCAAGTACAAGCACCAGCAATGTAATTGACACATCATTATTGCACAAACTGTCAAGGAAACATAGTATGAGTTCATGCCAAGGCATTCAAGGTGATCCAATAGAGCAAGAATGTTGGCGTTACATTGCTGGTGCTGATCCTACAGAACCAAAAGATGGTGATTTATTATCCTATTGGAATAATAAAAAAGAAGCATTTCCTCATCTTGCTGCTCTTGCTAGAGCTTTACTCTGTATACCTGCCACTAGCACTCCGAGTGAGAGGGTATTCTCGGTAGCTGGGCTAACAGTTACGGCCAAAAGATCTCGCTTGAGCTCGATTCGGGTTAATAAAATCATATTTATTCATGATAATTATAAAATATGTAAGATGTAAGATTGATTATCAATCTTACATATTTTATAATTATTATTATCTGTGTTTATGTTAAAAAATTGTTTACGACGCTATTAAAGTGTCCCTTTGGAAAACTGTTTTTTTTGTACCAGATGACCTGATCTGGACAAGGTATTTACTGTACTGTATAGGACTGACATTTTCCTGTCGTCCGCCTAAAACGATATTAAGAAGCCGGCCGGCTTAAAGAAGATAGGGAGTAGATTGCTAGTTTTAGTTGGAGGTAGTAGAAAACTACGCCGCCGGCGCCACGCCGCCGCTGATTGAAATTGGTCAGCGCGCCGCCGCCGAGAATTTTTAAGGCGGCGCCCACATCTAGTACCTACTTACGAAATTATTTATTCAGATTTTGCCAGAACTGTAAGGCTCCGTGTGCGGGGGACTTCAGGAAACTAGTCGGTCTTCAATATTCTGGACTTATCATTTATGTTCACACCAAAAAAGATAATCAGGTAAAAGCTAACCATGTTTTTTAGGTACAGTTAATTAGCTACTTAGGATTAAAAAATATGCCTTATGAAATCTATTCCTCATTAAAATATTAGCCTACCGTAATAATTCGGTAACGATTAATAATACATTGTAGTGATTTTATTCTCAAACAATGAGATCGTTGCGTGGTCGGCCGAGATGCCTATTTGTTTCCCGGCGCATCGCAGGCCGGTAATGCAGTCGTGACAGCACCGCCGGTCCGAGCGCGCGTTGCGGTTGCGCTTTAACGGCTACCTAGCATAACAGTCGGACGTGTCGACCTGTGTATCATAAAATTTAAACCCTGTGGTGAACAGTTCTCAATAGTTTTCTTTTACAAGGAGATGGAAAGACCTGTATCTAATATTATCTCGTTTATTGGCAAACAACTTAAACACAAGATATTGCCACCTGACGTGCTTGCTGATATTTGTTTAGTTGCTTATTCGAATACGGACATAGTAAATGCAAGAAATATTGTAATAGACGCTTTTGAAGAAAATATCGACTACACTTTACCACGTTCAACAACTTCAACCAATCTCCGCGGGGACTTGTATCGGATTTTTGATTATTTAAATCGTTTTCCTTGTGCGGTTGGACAAGAGCAGAGGTACACCGAACATATTGAAAGAAGAGCGCTCGTGGCCAGACTGGATGGCATGAACCGAGTAGTCACCGGCTTGTGTAATATGCTAAAGACGCCCGAACAAAGCATGCCGTCCAGAAACCTTCAGCCAGGTCAGTGCTCAAACGCGGCCGACACAGGTGATCACGAGTTTGAACGCCAGGATAATCACGAACAAATGCCTATGAATCAGGATATAAATATGCAAGAACCTGCCGCTGCTATGTTTCCAGCTTATTCTGAAAATCAGGAACAGATTTACCAATTTCCGATTGAAGACATCCACGATGAACCCGTCCGGGTGAGTGCTGAATTACAAGCTTTATCTGTAAACCCACCTACACCGCTGTTGGATCAGGAAGAAGAATTAAGGATGAACGCTCCTCTGCTCACTCATATGCGTCGGGGACTAAGGAGAAACCCAATTCAACTTATGGTTTCAGCGAGGAACGAAAATGCTCGTATTTCTGTTCTAAGGGTCGAGTTGGTTGGGCCTGGACCCATGCATTTGCCTGTCATAAGTCCGCCCATTGTCCGGCAGCTTACAGATCAGGCTCCAGCCAGATCAGAACCTACAGTTGATGCCCCGGCTGCCCCCGCCCCTAAAGTACAAGATGATATTTCCAACGATCCAGTCGAAGACGACGTCAGCAGTCTGAGTAGTCTCAATTCTGCTTCTCCAATTTCACGTAATACCAGCGAAGAGGATTTACTATCGCTGAGTGAACCCGGTACTAACCCGCTTACGGTACCAGTAGACGTCCAAGAACAACTGCCGCGACCGATAGCGCCACCAGCTCAACGATTTGAAATTGAAGGCTTGCCGGAACCCTCGCAACCGATCCTGATCCCGACACCCATTCGTCTGGTGCCAGATTGGTTGTCCGACGAGGAGTCACGGACCTCGGATCTGGACCCACCTTGCTCAAAACGTTCCCGTCGGATGGATCGCCCAGAGTGAAACGGTAATAATAAATAGTAAATGTGTCAGTGCTTCAGAAAGAGTTGTGTGTAAGTTTCATAATAAGTACCAAGTTTGTACTTCCTGTACCAATCATCCTGTATCGGTTCATCTTTCAATATTAATTACGTTATACTACCTATTGAAATGTAAATGATTACCATTATACTCATTTATTTCCCTTTGTTATAGTTACTCAAATTAATAAAGAAAAAAAAATTTTTTTGGATGTGATATTTCGATGTAAAGTCAATTAAGGATAAATATTTCAAGACTTAATTTTTTGACCACTATACCTTATTTTAAGCCAAGGGCTTGGTGGCAGCTTGATGTCTTTACAACACACTGTTTTTTCTGTTTTTCAGACAAGAGGGCAGAAACATAAAACTTTTCGACTCAAGTTTTTTTTTAGTGAACAGCTTTTTGCAGCTTGAAGTATGACGTCTTTACAAAACATAATTTTTTTACCAACCTAGCTTAACATTTCTTTCAGACAAGAGCATAGGAGCTTAGCATTTACAACACTTTAATTTTTGACCAACATAACATTTATTTTCGTTGGATTAATATATTTTCTAAATTTAATAGTTTAGGTCTAAGGCTTTGACAGTTCCACTGTAAAATATTAAGATTAATATTATTAATTTGTCTACTCATTATCGGAAGCAATAATAAAATTAAACACACTGTTGAGTAACGGCCACTGTGGAATATTACCCACAATCCAAATAAATAACCACTCGGTACAAATTTTGATAACATTATGAATTTTATCGGATATCGAACCTCTTTTAGCTAACAGTATGTAACAGGACTTATTTGTGCGAGGGTACATTTGTATTAGTAATATTATATAAAACAGTCCATGGATAAGCTTGTTATAGTCGAGTTATGTTGTGTCATACTAAATCGTTGAAAAGTCACTGTCAGTAATAAAATCATTTTGACATTGAAGTGAATTGTCAGTTAGCAAGTTGTCAGCAGGAGTCAGTCTTGAACGAGGCACCGGAGTGATAAGTTTAAGGTTAGTAAATAATATAAAAATGTACTAAACTATGCTGAATAATTATAATAAATATTGTTATTGCGTTGATTTATTCGTTGTTTCAATTCTATGACTCCCTTCTGAGGTAAGTTTACAAGTACTTGTTTCAACTTATTGAAAAGTTCTTTTAAGGTAACGTTGTCCCTCGGTGATCCTTGACTGGTTGCATTGTTAGGCCCGCTCACCTCAACATTGGCGTCTAATATAATAATAAGGAGTTGATAAGTTTTTACAAAACAGTTTCGACTGGTGGCACAAAAGTTATACGGATCGAAATTTACGATGCAAACCAATTTGAAAGTAATTCTATGTGCCAGTGCAGTGCCGAAATATGTGTTCAGCATATTGTAAAGAGTATTTACACTGATAATATCTACTTACGTATAAAAGACATGCTACCGTATTTAAACAATACTTTTTATCAATCCTTGTAAAAAGAAAAAACGGATCTCCTAGAAGCACCTGGATCACCTACTACATCTATTAATTCCTAATTATTTTGTTTAATTAATTGTAATTGTTATATTTATTCAATTTGTAATTATATGAACTAATAAATACTTGCTTATTCATTGCAATAACGTAGTTTCATTACAGAAGCCGGAAAATTAAATCACCCGTAAGACTCTTAAGTATATTCTCATTATTTTAACGTAATTTACCAAATAATGTTCATTTCAGAAAAAATCTATTAGTCATTAAAGCAAACATTGTGCTATAAATATCACGTAGCAACAATGCTCATCCATTCGTGAGATCATAGTTGCATTGAACATATCAAATATCAAATTTTTGCTAACTAAAATAATATCAGATACTCGAAACCCAAACACGCGTGTAAATGATTGTGTTTAATGAATATAAAAATAATTAATTAGAATAGAAAGTATGAAATAATATTTGAATGTTGATGAAATGAATGATAAAAATTGTGATTGACTGATTGTCTAGTTAACAAAAATATTGATCGATTGACTGATTGTTTAGTTGACAAAAATATTGATCGATTGACTAATTGTTTAGTTGACACAAGTGTGGAATTGCGGGTTCCTGGATCTCTGATCCAGGAACCCTAATTCTACACTACTATCATTTTATAGCTATACTTGATCTCCATCATTTACGACTATAGACAAGTTTACGAATAGCTTGGATGGAGTCTTATAACAGCTATCCCCGTTTAATAAAACAGCTTTGATTGGAGATATCAACAAAAAAACAAAACCAACAAAAGAAAACAAAATGATCTAGATCGTCTTTCTAATTCATATCTTACACTCACATCCTCCCATGGTCTACTTCCGGCTCACCTATCACCTACAAGACTTAATAACTGCTTAGACCACGTAATCCTGAAATCTAACCAAATGACTACGACGCGATTCTGTTATCTGTACCATGTAAACCTCGAAAAGTTCAAAAAAATCGTACTAAAACTCTCATTGATTACTCGGCTGTTGTGAAAGTCATTGAAACAACAGACTTTTCTGGAATTATGTCCACATCTGACGCAAACGAGGCTGCTAACAGGTTCACTGAAATTATTGCATCTATACTTAGAGACCACACGTCCATCGTGAAAATTCCTCGTAAAAGAAGAAACATAAAACCATGGACAACGCCTGGCTTGATGCGCTGTATTAATAATCGGGACAAGATGCACCATAACTTAAAAAAGTCCCCAAACAATATTACTTTACAAGTAACGTATAACCGATACCGTAATTTTTGCAGTGACTTATTCCGGAAACTGAGAACTGCGTACGAGAAAGATCAATTCGATAAATCTAAGAATAATCCAAAGGCAACGTGGAATGTCATTAAAAACATAACCCATACAAACACTAATAAAATATTGTGTACCGATCTTCTCAAAATTTGTGTCAGCCCAGAGGACTCGGTCAACTTGGTAAACCGTCACTTTGCGGAAGTTGGCACCACATTGGCGAAAAAAATTATGTCGGAACAACCCCAAATCCCAGAGGTTCCGTATTGTCCTGGTTCTCAGTGTAATTGTTTCGTTCTCCATGAGGTGGACGAGACTGACGTAGAGAAAGTCATCCTGAATCTTCGCACTGACACCGCTGTTGGGTGGGACAATATCTCAACTCAGACGATTAAAGACTGGCGTAAGTTTCTAATCCCAGTAATACGACATATTTGTAACCTTTCGATTACTACCGGTGTTTTTCCCAAAGCTTTCAAAAAAGCGCTCATTCACCCAATTTACAAGTCAGGCGACAAAGACCCTGCACATCATCAGGCGGGAGGAGACGCCCGGGTGTCACCACTGCGAGGATCGCCCAGAGGACACGGTGGAGCATACGGTGGAGGTCTGCCCCGCTTGGGCAGAGCACCGCCGTGTCCTCGTAGAGGCGATCGGCAGCGGCGGCGACCTCTCGCGCCCGGCCCTGGTGCAAGCCATGGTCCGGGGCGAGAGGGAGTGGGAGGCGGTCACCTCCTTCTGCGAAGCAGTCATGCTAGCGAAGGAGGTGGCGGGATGGGCGAGGGAAAGATCCTCACGCCTCAGCCGCCGAGGGAGACGCTCCGGGCGTCGGGAGCCGCGTGACGACTCCCGGCCACCGTAGGCGCGGGCCTGCGGGCGGAGAGCAATGGGTAGCTCTCCGTCCGATCAGGACCAGGCCCGTGCCGGACGGCGTGTATGTGTTCCACGCGCGCCTCAAAGAGATGTCAGCGTAGTTGACGGGGCCCGACAGGGCCGAAGCCTGCCGGGGTAGCGGGATCGTCCGAAAGGGTTACCGCTGCCCTGGTACGTAAAGGGCTAAGGAAGGAACACGGGTGGGTTTTAGTCAGTAAGAGTCTGACACTCCCTTCTGCTCCACCCAGAGCGGGAGGAGTCATTTGATGATTTCCCATCCTGAAAAAAAAAAAAAAAAAAAAAAAAAAGGCGACAAAGACTGTATTAACAATTATAGACCTATTTCTGTGCTTTCTGCGATGCCTAAGATATTAGAGAGAATCCTAAACAATAAGCTAATGAAATACCTAAATGCCTATAACATCATAGCACCAAATCAGTTCGGGTTCGTATCGGGTAGATCTACAGAGGATGCCGTGACTGGTTTAAGTGATCTCCTATCGCGCAATTTGGACCAGGGTAAGAAATGCATTGGTATCTTTTTGGACCTTTCTAAAGCATTTGACAGTCTCAATCCCTAAACTTCTACTTAAACTTGAGAATATCGGTGTACGAGGAACTCAACTAAATTTATTTAAAAGCTATCTCACTGAGAGAATGCAAAGTGTGATTATAAATAATTACACAAGCAATGAGCACCCATTAGGTAGTTACGGAGTACCACAGGGAAGTATTCTGGGACCGACGCTCTTTCTAATTGTAACGGTCACCCGATTGCCAGCCATGCCAAAGCCATGCCATGCCGTGTCGTCTTGGTGCAGCCAAAGCCACAGCCACAGCCTCGGCCAAAGCCATAGCCATGACAACCAAGTACGCCACGGCAGCCACAGCAAAGAGAAAGTCAATTGACTAGCACGTCACGTGCGCTTGTCAACCTAACGCGATGGGCGTTACCGAGCGGCGATCCCCTCCTCGATTTAGAGTGGGGGGTAAACTTATAAATAGGTCGCGCAGCGCACTTGGTGATAATTTCTGATCTAGAACCTAGCCTAAGCCGAAACTCTATTCGATTATAATTTATACAATAAATACCTACAATCGAGAAAATTGATTTTCGCTATCCTGTGTTTCACTCAGAAGCGGGATGAAGCGAAATTGCCGTGAACTTCATGGACGTGGGGTGCGTCCACCCGGTTGGGACCCCTCGAGCGACACCGAGCAAGATGAAGACGGCGATTCTACACCACCGCCCGCTAGAAAAATTCTGAAACACCTGCAAAATGAGGTCGACAAGGCCGTCCGCGAACTGGATTCAGACATCGGTACATCCAAAAATCATCGTGCTGCGTCCCTCATTCCTGAATTCGACCCGGATGGCGAAGATTGTACAGTATCAGTATGGTTAAGAAAAATCGATCAACTCGGCGACATACATCGTTGGAGCGATGAGATAAAGGCATTCCATCTGCAAGACAAACTACGGGGACAAGCTCGCAAATGGTACAACCGACTCGACAAGTATAATTACTCGTGGGACGAGTGGAAACAGATGCTGCTGCGTGCCTTTCCAAAACATCGGGACTACAGTGCATTGTTAGACGAGATGATGCAAAGACGGAAGATGTCTAATGAAACAATGACCAAGTACTATCAAGATAAAGTATCCATGTGCTTCCGTTGTAAGCTATCAGACAGCGCCAGTGTCTCGTGCATCATTCGAGGCTTACCCTCATATTTGCAACCAAATGCACGTGCTTTCCAATGTGAACGCCCCGATGAACTATACGAAGCATTTCTCTGTGCCCTCGACGACTACCGCGGCCCCGCACCAGAAATTCGCCTACCGAGTAAGGATCCTCGCCCAATGCCTGCCGAAAAGAAGATTTTTACGGAGAATGATCCGTGCCCACGCTGTAAGAAGACGGGTCACATGTTGCGAAATTGTACGCTTCCCGATCAACGTGTGTGCTTTAAATGTGGTAAGCAAGGCCACATCGCTACCCGCTGCAATAATTCATCTGCAACCACCCTTCAAAAATCTACGTTTGATGTAAACAACAGCGTCAGGGACATTAAGATAATCCATAACTACAATGACACCTACAAGAAAATGGCCAAGATCAACGGAGTCCACGTGAAGACCTACATCGATACCGGAAGCCAGGTGAACGTCATGAGCAGTCAGATCTCCAAATTATTATCTCTCGACGTCATACCTACGAGTACGATCCTAAAAGGCTTTGCCGGCGGGTTAATTACTTCCCGTGGAGAAGTAAAATTTAATCTGGAAATAGACGGTATTCGAGTTACTTGCGATGCGTATCTGACAGACATCGAGATGGTGACATTCATTTACTCATCGGTCAACCCGTCATCAATACCAGCGACATTGCACTCGTCGTAAGCAACGGAACAGCCACACTGATGCGCGAATCTGACTCCATGCCAAAGGAAGATGTGGTTGAAGAGCTCAACAAGTTCAAGATTGTAACGACTATGCGAGAAACGTTGCCACCAGGAGCTTCCATCATCAAGGTCCTGATAGTGGGCAACCGCCAGAACAACGATATCTGTACCGCTGCACGCCACTATGAGCTTCAAGGAGTTTCCTACTCCCTGCCCGCCACTCTCCTTCGAGGCGACAGCGGGCACATCAAGGTCATCAACACCGGGGCTGAGGACATCGTGTGGGAGGCTGGCCAGGTCCTCACACGCGCCGGGAGCCGCGACACATCACCCACCATAAGTCAGGTTAGCCAAGCCAAGCCATATTTGCCTTTAA
The DNA here is from genome assembly GCA_947507525.1 of Apamea epomidion. NCBI lineage: Eukaryota > Metazoa > Arthropoda > Insecta > Lepidoptera > Noctuidae > Apamea > Apamea epomidion. Next base: position 1,412,035 of record OX382251.1, on the reverse strand, counting down.
AGGCTTCTGATTTGCCTATTTCATATGATTTGCCTAAATTAACTGTACCGGAAAATATGCCTTTTGTTTCGCCTGTGGATAAAGATTCAAATCTGAGCATAGGTGGAGTTTTGTTAGACGACATAAAAATAGGCAATTTGAGTGAAATGGAACGTAAAGATTTAATCAAATTACTAATTAGATTCAAACAAAGTTTCGCAGTCAGCACTAAAGATCTCGGCTGCACAAATTTAATTCAAATGCCAATTACTTTGACTACCGATAAGCCCGTTTATCGACAACTATATAGACTATCGCACTGTGAACAAGAAATAGTAAAATCTAAAGTCTCTGAATTATTAGAAGCCGGTATTATTAAAGAATCAGAGTCCAACTATGCTTCTTCAGTGATATTGGTAAAAAAAAAGAATGGGGATAGCAGGCTGTGCATAGATTATCGCGCACTTAACGCCATAACCGTTAAAGACAGATATCCGTTACCTAATATTGAAGATCATATTTCTAAGTTAGCCGGTAAAAAATATTTTACGTGCTTAGATATGTCTCAAGGTTACCTACCATCAATTGGCGCTAAAGCCCGAAGATACTCATAAAAGTGCATTTATTTGTCAGGCCAGTCAATTGGCGGCGATCGGCGGCGGCGACCTCTCGCGTCCGGCCCTCATACAGGCCATGGTCCGGAGCGAGAGTGAATGGGAGGCCGTCACCTCCTTCTGCGAAGCAGTTATGCTCGCGAAGGAGGAGGCGGAGCGTGCGAGGGAGAGGCAATCGCTGCACCCTCGCGCTCCTAGCCGCCGCAGGAGACGCCCTGGACGGGAGTCAACAGCCGACTCCCGGCCACCGTAGGCGCGGGCTTGCGGGCGGCGAGCTATGGGCAGCTCGCCGCCCGGTAAGGACCAGGCCCGGGTCGACGGCGCGTTGTGTTCCACGCGCGCCTCAAAGAGCTGTCAGCACGAACTGACGGGGTCCGTTAGGGCCGATGCCGCCGGGGCTGCGGGTTGTTCGAAAGAGATACCGTGGCCCCTGGCACAGGCAACTGAAGGAACACGGGTGGGTTTTAGTCAGTAAAAGTCTGACACTCCCTTCTGCTCCGCCCAGAGCGGGAGGAGTCATTTGATGATTTCCCACCCAGAAAAAAAAAAAAAAAAAAAAAAAAAAGGCCAGTCAATTTGAATATGTCCGTGTTCCATTCGGTTTAGCTAATTCTCCGTCAGTTTTCATGCGTTTAATTAACAAAATAGTAAACTCCATCCATTTTTCCCAAAATGGCGGTAGTAGCGATTCATGCGAGATTTTAGCTTTTCTAGATGACATATTGGTACCCTCAGTCGACGTTAAATCTGGTCTTGACATGTTCGAGTTTGTGTTAAATAAATTCGAAACCGAGAATCTGAAATTAAATATGAAAAAGTGTACGTTTTTAGAAACTAGAGTAACGTATTTAGGACATGAAATTTCCGAAAGTGGTGTGCAACCGGCAGAGTCAAAATTAACCGCCGTGTCACAGTTTCCGGTGCCCAAAAATGTACACGAAGTTCGACAGTTTATCGGGTTATGTAGCTACTTCCGTAAGTTTATTCATAAATTTTCTCAAATTGCTCGTGCCTTAACAAATTTAACAAAGAAAAACGTTGCATGGGATTGGGGTAGTGAACAATCAGAGAGTTTTAACGAACTAAAAAAGTGTTTGTGCTCCAAACCGGTGTTAGCGATATACGATCCCGAGCTAGAAATAGAAATACATACGGACGCTTGTAAGTTAGGCATAGCGGGTATATTATTTCAAAAACAAATTGATGGTACTTTAAGACCGGTAATGTATTTCAGTCGTGTAACTTCTAAACAAGAAAGCATATATCACAGCTACGAACTCGAAACACTAGCGGTTGTAGAATCTTTGAAACAATTCCGCGTTTATGTAATTGGTAAACATGTAAAAATTGTTACGGATTGTACCGCTTTGACAAAACGTGACATTATTCCGCGGATACCCAGATGGTGGTTGATGATTCAAGATTACGATATAAGTGTAGAATACCGGCCGGGTGAGCGCATGAGACATGTCGATGCACTTAGTCGAAATCCTGTTGACACGCTTAATGTTAATCGCCTAGAAGTATCTGATTGGTTCTTTACAGTTCAGTATCAAGATGACAAAGTCAAAAACATAATTGATCGATTAAAATCTGGTTCAGCAGAGCGCGACTTAACAAAGGATTTCGTACTGATAGATGATAGGTTATACCGGAAAACTCTGTGCGGTAATCGTCTTGTAGTGCCGGGACTAGCTAGGTGGAAAATTGTTCAAATGCACCATGATGAAATAGGCCGCGTAGGGTTCAAGCGCTGCATCGAGCTTATTAAAAATGACTACTAGTTTCCGAGAATGACGCGGTTTATTCGGAAATATGTTGCGGCGTGTTTACATTGCGCTTACGGAAAAGGGGAGCACGGGAAAAAGGAGGGTATGTTGCATCCTATTCCCAAACCAACTGAACCGTTCAGAACAGTACATGTAGATCACTTAGGACCGTTCTGTAAGACGAAGAAAGGCTATGGGTACATGCTAGTGATAACCGATTCATTTACAAAGTTTGTAATTGCGGAACCAACTCGGACAGTAAACTCAATCGAGACGGTCAGGTTATTAAAACGAATTTTCGCTTTGTTTGGATACCCGGATAGAGTAGTGTCGGATCACGGAAAAGCCTTTACTAGTAGATATTTTAAGAAGTTTGGTACAAACAAACAGTTCAAGCATACTTTAACTGCTATAGCTTGTCCTCGAGCTAACGGCCAAGTTGAACGTACCAACAGAACCATTTTGAACGCGTTACGAGCTACCGACCCTAGTGAAACCGCGAACAATTGGTCTAATAATAAACCTGACGTAATCTGGGGTATAAACAACACTTTAAACGACACAACCGGATATAAACCTTACGACTTGATGTATTCACGCCTTCACATACGCATGTGATGTTTCTATTCCGGAGCGGGTAATTGAATCGACTGACGTGAAACGCACCAAGGCTAGGCAGCGCATTGAAAAAGCTAGCGCTAAAATGAAACACCATTTTGATAAGCGTCGTAAGCCATGTCACACATATAAGAAAGGTGATTTAGTACTTTGGAAACAGGCTCCTACAAGTAGCGCGGCTAAAGTCAGTACTAAACTAGATGATCTCTATTCAGGGCCGTATATTTTCACAAAAGTTGTTGGTAAGGACAGATACAGGATCAGGAGTATAAAAGGTTTGAGAGGATGGCCGACTGTAACGGTCACCCGATTGCCAGCCATGCCAAAGCCATGCCATGCTGTGTCGTCTTGGTGCAGCCAAAGCCACAGCCACAGCCTCAGCCAAAGTCATAGCCATGACAACCAAGTACGCCACGGCAGCCACAGCAAAGAGAAAGTCAATTGACTAGCACGTCACGTGCGCTTGTCAACCTAACGCGATGGGCGTTAACGATCCCCTCCTCGATTTAGAGTGGGGGGTAAACTTATAAATAGGTCGCGCAGCGCACTTGGTGATAATTACTGATGCCTCTAGTGAGCCGCACCCAGGTTACACGCGGCTCACTAGACTCAATTGAACTCTACATACACAACATACATTCGCTGCGTAGCTTGTTCTAAGTTAATATAGGCATGTTACGCGGCGAACACAGACAACCATAACTACACAGACGCCAAACTCACACGCGTAGGCGCAGCGCGGGCCGCGATACGCGTAGACACTGGGCGGTGTTACACAACACAATACCGCCCACACACACACGACTGCTCTTTAGCTCGGAACGTAACCGGCTGGCTCTGGAAACGGGACGGGCGGGAGCAATACACCTATATTCTGTAGGAGCGTCGAGTCGGCACCTCTGTCGCTGGTCGTCCCCCGCCGGGCCTCCCCCAGGTAACTGGGGGGTCTCACCTGGCGGGGACAGACCGCCGAGGTGTCGTGAAGAAAGCGGCGCCGTGAGTCGGCGCCGCGGCGCGCCTACAGAAAAACACATAGCAACCACTCACACGGGCGCGCGCAACTCACGCGGGCCCGACAGGCCAAAAAGCCATCTGCGCGATCACTACGAGTGTTTACGGGCCACCGCATAGCGCTCTGCGGCCGGGGGGCAACGCCCCGGCACCGCTCGCCTTGCCCCCTTGCGGGGGCGACGCGATCTCCTGATTATTGGTGATAATTTCTGATCTAGAACCTAGCCTAAGCCGAAACTCTGTTTGATTATATTAATTTATACAATAAATACCTACAATCGAGAAAATTGTTTTTCGCTATCCTGTGTTTCATAATATATATTAACCAGTTAAGCACACTAAAACTTACAAATTGTAATGTTTTTAGTTACGCAGATGACACAGCGCTTATCGTGCACGGCTCAGATTGGAATGAAACGAAACGTCACGCTGAGAACTGTCTTACCACGGTATCAAATTGGCTCGCTACTAATCTTCTTACTCTTAATGTCGAAAAAACCAAATTCATTCCTTTTTCTATAAGTAAGAAGAGTCAGCCTCCACAGGATTTTGATATTAAATACCACAGCTGCCACTTAAAGCCTGACTGTACTTGTCCACACTTGAGTAAAGGGTCACATATTAAATATCTCGGAGTAGTAATAGATGACCATCTAAATTGGCACAAGCATATTACATCACTTACATCTAGAGTTCGCAAAATAATTTATATCTTTAAGCTACTTAGAAACTTAACGGACATTGACACACTCAAAACTGTCTAATACTCCTTGTGCCAGTCACTACTGACATACTGTGTGACTGCCTGGTGGGGAACTACAAAAACATCTCTTCTACCGCTGGAGAGGGCTCAAAGAGCTGCTCTGAAGGTGATGCTACGCAAACCGTTTAGATACCCGACTGAACAATTATATCAGGACGCCAAGTTGCTCACTGTCAGGCAACTCTTTGTTTTCCGATCCACTCTACGCAAACATGCCTCCGTCCCATTAAGACAAGTACTCCATACTCGACGTAGGTCTGCTCGAGTATGTCAGGTCGAGCATTACAGGACCACATTTGCTTCCCACCAATATTTCATCCTAAGTTCTAGATTATATAACAAGCTTCAAAACAAATTAACAATAAATATTCTAAACCCTTTCGAATTAAAAAGAAAACTGTTAAATTTCCTCCTAAATTTAAATTATTGCGATACAGAGGAACTTATTTATTCTACAAATTAACACTAAATTACCTAACTTTTTATTTTTTCCTTGCCAGATATCTACAATATTCACCACACCCACGCACCATTACGGACCAGTCTAACTCAATAGCAACACACACACACACACAAACATACACACAAACACTCCCCAGAAACACTCCCCAAAATTAGCTTTTAAGCCCCTTTAATAAACATGTATGTTAGCATCAGAGTTGTTACGCAGTTGTGAATATTTTGTAAAACGTGTCAATCCCTTAAAAGTACACTGTCCGTCATCAAGATACAGGATTTTTCTAGTTTGAAGGGCAGGGGTCTTCTCAAATGTAATAGCCATACCCATCCCATTTTGAATTAACACTCATGTTACCTAGGCTAAGTCTTTTAGTAAAATAAATAATTACTTACTTACTTACTTAGTTTTAGTGATTTTTCTTGTTCATTTAATGTTTCAAATGGTACTCAATAATCTTCGTATTTTAGTGAAGCCGTTTCAGTTCTATGTACAGATTCAAGAGCTTTGTTATATACGGAGTTAACATTGTCTTATTTGAATTACAATAGTCTTGGTTAAATGGTTAAGATGCGTTTCAGTAAATATTTTTCAGTTCATCGTTCGATTTATTCAAGCTAAAGTTTAGTGACAATGTGACTAAACAAAAATTTTTTGTCCATAGCTGGAAAAAAAAAATGTTCATTTTTGTTTACCAACTTTTTGTACGAAATATTTGTTTTAACATTTTGTTTAATTACATTCTGACTAAACTTTAGCTGCTTGAATAAATCGAACGATAAACTGAAAAATATTTACTGAAACGCATATTAACCATTGAACCAAGACTATTGTAATTCTTCAAATAAGACAATCTGACCTTCGTATGAAACATGCCATGATTTGAATCAAGAACTGAAAATTCTTACAGTAAAATACTTTATTATTGAGCCAAGAGAATTCTGATCTCCGTATGAAACATGCAATGAATTAGATCAAGAACTAAAACTTCTTTACTGAAGTAGGTACAGGGTTTTTAGATCAATAATAATGACATTATACTGTTGAGCGCCACAATGAATGCCTAATACATGGGACATTAGTTACCACTAGCGCCATCTAGTTTCGAGAAGCAGAACTAATAGAGGCACTAGCGCCATCTATTATCGAGTAGAAATTTCGATGCTAGAACTTACTAGAACTATCGACATCTGGTCAGTCGGGGCCGGTATGTACTCGAACATTCTAGATGTTTCTACAATAGAAGGTTCTGCAACTATCTGCCCTCACGAACCCGAAGCTCGTAACAATTGGTGTCAGAAGCAAGGATTAATCATGCCGATTTTACCTAAAGACGAAACGGAGGGTATCCGTACCCGGAGTCAACGCCAACAGGAGACGAAGACAGAGACGGATACGAAGTTGCAGCGAGTGTGATATTATTGATTGATTCTGAATGTGAAATGTGAACCCCAAACTAGTTTATAGTCGTTGGACTATTGATTTTTTACCCTGCACCCCTTTCAAGCACCGAGCCTTGCTGCTCGCCCCACGCTACCCCTCACAGCTCTGACCCGGCACCCGGCGACCTCGCCCGGTGCGTCGCGTCGCTCAGTGCCTCAGTGGTGTCTAGTCGAGCCCGGTGCGCTTATGCAAGAGGCAGTGTGTGTGCAACTTGTCTTCAATTACATCAAAATGGCTGAGAATCAATCTTAACAAAAAACACCGCCGGTGAACGAAATCATGAAGGAACAGTTTTGCGATTGTTGGGACGGCGACAGCGAGACGGAGCCGGGGAATCCAGACTGCGGCTGTGGTGAGGAACTTGACATTGTAAAATGGCGCTGGGACCAAGATCTTCGCACTCCCATGTGGGTGGACTTGTATGAAGATAGGAAGCAAGTCGTATTCCATCCAATGTATAGTTCGGGAACTGCTATAGCCAAGGGAAATATTGGCTTAAAGCACAATGTGCACTATTACTGGGAGATTAAGATGCTTACCCAGCCATATGGCACCGACATCATGGTGGGCCTTGGTACCAAGACTGTATCTGGAACCTTAAATGACTACGCAACTTGTCTCGGTGCCAATGGAAATTCTTTCGGATTGTCATATACTGGGGCTATTTGCCAAAATCGAGCCGATAATGCTCGGGACGAGCATGTCTTAGGAGGGGGCAGTGTTGCGCGCCACAATTAATGCCTAATACATGGTGACATTAGTTACCACTAGCGCCATTTAGCTTCATGTAGCAGAACTAACATAGTCACTAGCGCCATCTATTATGGAATAGCTGAACTAATAGAGTCACTAGCGCCATCTATTATCGAGTAGAATTTTCGATGTTAGAACTTACTAGAACTATCGACATCTGATCAGTCGGGGCCGGTATGTACTCGAACATTCTAGATGTTTCTACTATAGAAAGTTCTGGAACTATCTGCGGCACTATATAAGGCCGGGACTAGCCGCGACCAATCAGACGCTAACTAAGTCCATATGCGTTACTTGCAGCGTTCTGTAAAGTCATGTTTATCGGAGTGGCGTGAAGCTAGCTGGAACAAGATGCTAAGCGAACTAGAGCCCACCCATCAGGCCTTCTGGGAGCTTCAAAGAAGACTCAAATCCCGCGAAGTAGTCACCATACCACCCCTGGTCCGCCCAGACAAAACCATCGCTTTTGATGATGACGAAAAGGCCGAGTACCTGGCCATCAGCCTCGAAGCTCAATGCTCACCCAGCACTCAACCAATAGACCAAGCTAACCTCTTAGAGGTCGACGCGGAAGTCGAACGTCGAGACTCCCTCCCGCCCGTCGAAGACCCTGATAATCCTTTACCTCCCGTCACTCCAGACGAAGTGCAGGATATCATCAAAGGTGTCATACCCAGAAAGGCCCCCGGTTCGGACGGGATCACCAACAAAGTGATCCAGCTCCTCCCTGCCCCTCCAATATTGCTACTGGCCACCGTCTTCAATGGCGCCATGGGCAACAACATTTTCCCACAATCGTGGAAAGAAGCCACCGTCATTGGCATCCATAAGCCCGGAAAGCCCAGGTCTGAACCGACGAGCTACCGTCCCATCAGTCTGCTCAAAGTCCTCGGTAAGATCTACGAGAGGCTTATTTACAAGCGTCTCAGGGTCTATGCCGAAACAAAGGGCCTCTTTCCTGATGAGCAATTTGGTTTTCGAACCCAACACTCTTGTGTTCAACAAGTCCACCGCATCACCGAACAGATCCACTCAGCATTCCTGCGCGGTATGATGACAGGTGTTATTTACTTCGACATAGCGAAAGCCTTCGACAAAGTCTGGCACAACGGCTTATTATACAAGCTGTACCAAACTCGGTGTGCCAGACCGGCTCGTTCTCATCCTACGAGACTTTCTGTCGAACCGCACCTTCAGCTACAAGATCGAAGGAGCGCTCTCATCCCCCCACCCCATCAGAGCAGGAGTCTTCCAGGGTTCTGTACTCGCCCCACTCTTATTCACGCTGTTCACTAGCGACATCCCTAAAGATGCTAAGACCCAACTGGCTCTGTTCGCAGACGACACAGCAATTTATTACACTGGCCGCAGCCACATCCAACTACGGCTTCGTCTCCAAACCGCAGTCAACAAGTTGGCTGCTTGGTTCAGGAAATAGCGAATCGAAGTCAACCCCGATAAGAGTCAAGCGGTTCTCTATTCGAAACCCAGACTCCAAACCCATCACCATGTTCGGCAAGTCAATCCCTTGGGAAAAGCGAGCCAAATACCTTGGTGTTATCCTTGATCAACACCTCACCTTCTCAGAGCACATAAAGACGGTCCGTTCGCGCGCTGCTTTCGCTCTCGGTTGTCTCCACTCCGTCCTCAATGAACGCAGCAAGCTGTCACTCAAGTGCAAAATGCGCTTGTATACAGCGTGCATCCGTCCCATAATGATTTACGCTTGCGTAGTCTTCGCTCACACAAAGCCCCGCCACATCCATAGGATGCAAGCCCTTCAGAACCGCTTCCTCCGCAAGGCCACAAACTCCCCTTGGTTCGTTCGCAACGAGATCCTCCATATTGATCTCAAGATCCCCACTATCCAGCAGTTCATAAAACGCCTCTCCAAGCGTTTCTTTGACACAGCCGCCAATCATCGCAACCCTCTGGTTGTCGCGGTCGCCAAATACACCCCCTCTAAAATTAGTAAACTTCGCCGTCCAAGGCATGTTCTCGATGACCCCGATGATCCCATAACCCTCCTCCAGGAGAGCAATAGGGCAACCAGCACAGTACACAAAAACAAATTACCGACATTCCGACCTCGCCGCCGAGGTCCCTCGCGATGCCCCCAAGTAAATTCTCCCCCCCGACCCTTGCCCGCTGAAGTGCCAGCACGCGCCGTAGCTGAGCCTGTAGCTTTAAATGCCCCGACTGTGACCTCTGGGTTTGTTTCGGCCTTTCTTCTCAGAGATAGTCCTAGGAAACGCCGTGCTCATCAAAGCAATAATAATACTATTCCGATCCAGCCTGTCCCCTTGCTGCCCTCTCCCAGCGACGCCCTAAACCGAGGTTCGTACCCCACAGGGGGTGGCTTAGCGTGCAGTCGTCTAGTTTTACTTAGTTTTAAGCCCTGGCTGGAGGCTTTAAGATTTCTCTTAAGGCAACCACAGGATAGTCCGGTTAAGTAGTCACGACCTCTCAAGGTCAACTACGAGATGCCATTTATAAAAAATAAAAAAAAAGCGACCAATCAGACTTGGTTCTGCGATAGAAGCGAATACATCGAAAGCGATCTTCAAGTGCGACTTAAGAGCGATTGTGTTTTATAATTAGTGTGTTTGAGTTGTTATTAGTGTTGTTTAATTAAAGTGTAACTTTTGGAAATTTTTATCGGCAGTTTATTGTCACGAACCCGAAGCTCGTAACAATACGTTGGAAACAATCGGATCTTCGTATGAAACATGACATGCATCGAACCAATAACTGAGATTTCTTGCATTGAAATGCACTATTATTGAGCTAAGAGATTTCTAATCTCCGAATGAAACATTCAATGAATTAGATCAAGAACTAAAACTTCTTTACCGAAGTACAGGGTTTTTAGATTAATAATAATGACATTATACGTTGGAAACAATCTGATCTTCGTATGAAACATGACATGCATCGAACCAAGAACTGAGATTTCTTGCATTGAAATACACTATTATTGAGCTAAGAGATTTCTAATCTCTGAATGAAACATTCAGTTAATTAGATCAAGAACTAAAACTTCTTTACTGAAGTACAGGGTTTTAAGATCAATAATAATGACATTATTCGTTGAAAACAATCTGATCTTCGTATGAAAGATGACATGCATCAAACCAAGAACTGAGATTTCTTGCATTGAAATTAACTATTATTGAGCTAAGAGATTTCTAATCTCCGAATGAATTATTCAATGAATTAGATCAAGAACTAAAACTTCTTTACTGAAGTACAGGGTTTTTAGATTAATAATAATGACATTATTCGTTGGAAACAATCTGATCTTCGTATGAAACATGATATGCATCGAACCAAGAACTGAGATTTCTTCCAGTGAAATACACTATTATTGAGCTAAGAGATTTCTTATTTCCGAATGAAACATGCAATGAATTAGATCGAAAACTAAGACTTCTTCACTAAAAACGCATGATTATTGAACTAAGAACATTGAGATTATATTTTTAAAATAACATGACCTCCAGAGAATAACTTATTGTTATTGAACTAGTAGCTAAAACTTCTTCACTGAAGAGCATCAACTAATACCGTAATCTGGTCTTACTTTGCTCCTAAGGTGGTAAAAATGCTCCACTTCCGAAAAATGATTAAATCTGATTTTGCGTACTGATACTCTACTATTTAGTAGATTCCAATATTTTTATATGAAAATATTGTTCTTAATCTAGCAACACCAGAGTTGACAGATGTCAAAGTCAGCCATTATTTTTTTCTGTGTGTGGTAGAAGTGCATCGCTCTTCGAGGTGAAAATTTAAAAGTGAGTAAAATCTATTAACATCTACTAAACTTGTGATTTAAACAATTACAGTCGCATTTAATTAGTTAACGTGTTTTCTAAACTATCAGATTAAGGTGATATTTTGTGTTTAATGCCAGCTTTGTATTTCTTGTATCAGTTTCTTTGACTTGGGTATACTTTGCGCCTACTTTTGAGGTAATAATGCGCCTGGAGCAAAGAATACCCATAGTTTAATTTTTTCATCTATGTTTACTTACTTATGTATTTTACTTGTTTTAGGCTAGAAACATGCCTAGAAAATATAAAAGACGAGCTGATGCAAGGCGCTACAAAGCGTATAGCAAAGAAAAATTAGAAGAATGTCTTTTGACATTAGAAAATAAAACCATGACCCAACGAGAAGCTGAAAAGCATTTTAATATTCCTAGAAGGACTATAATTAATTACATTAAAGCCAGAAAAAATAATATAGACGTGAAACCACCAGGACATCCTCAAGTTTTTGATGATGAAGAAGAATCACAGTTTTCTAGTTGCATTAAATTGATGGGAACGTACGGATTCCCCTTATCTGAAATTGATTTTCGTTGTATCGTAAAAGCTTATCTTGATAAAACTGGACGAACGGTTTTAAGATTTAAAAATAATTTGCCAGGTACCGAATGGGTCGCGTCATTTTTACGTCGCCACCCTGATTTATCCAGACGCTTTGCTGCAAATATTAGGCGAGCTAGGGCCGCCATCACTCCTGACATTTTAACTGAATACATTGAATATCTTAGACAAGAGCTCGCAGATGTGCCAGCCAGTAATATATGGAATTATGACGAAACAAACGTCACGGATGATCCCGGCAATAAAAAAGTGATTATTAAAAGAGGCACCAAGTACCCGGAACTTCTACGAAATTCATCAAAATCCAGTATTTCAATTATGTTTTGTGGAAGCGCTGAAGGCGAATTACTTCCTCCATTCGTCGTATACAAGTCTAGCTGTCTATGGACAACATGGACGGAAGGTGGACCTGAAGGGACTCGCTATAGTTAGTAGAAATGACTTCGAATTCAAAGAATATAATATTCACGTTTTCCTGGACAGTTGTAAACTGTAAATCAATTCGAATTACTATGTAAGCGTCAAATAAATATATATGCTGATTTATAATGCACTGTGTTCTTTTTTTTTTAAATAATTGTTTAAGTTCTAAAAGTGTGATATGCTCATTTGCGTACATCGGAACGTCATTTGTCATGGACAAGTTACTTAATCTGTGGTCATCGAGCCGCGCTATTGATTGACACCCGGCAATCGATTCGCATCTTCGCTTTTGTTGTTTTGTCATTATTTTGGTTCTTTCTGTTGTTTTTATTCCCTTTTGTTATTTTGACCTTGGCATTGTTTTACGGACTGATAGTTGCCACTTGTGACGATTACTCTGCGCTATTGATTTCTGGACACCGATTTTGCTTCTTGGATATTTGTGTGAGACATCATGCAGACGCCGCAACTAGCTCTGCGCTTGCTGTGTGTTAATTGTAACATACGCATTGATACACTTCGCCGGCATCTCGTTTTTGACCTTGATACGAGAGTAATATCTAAGATCTGCGAGTGGAATTCTCCAGTAATAGCACAGATTACTGAATAGTTAATAATAGTACGTATCATATCTACTTATTTTATTACTCTAAGATTATCCATCAAAACAATTGTACATTATAATACAATTTAAATTCCCATTTTAGATAACTGAAGAAGATTATATATGTGATGCCTGCAATCAATTGGCAATGCAGCATGTCAATTCTGGACTCACAAATTAACCTGGTGCCTCATCTTCCCGTGGCCACATGCATGTTTGCCTACTTTGTGGAAGTTCTCTGCGTGATCGTAGATGTGACGCTATTGTTATAGAGAATCCTCAGTTGCAACAAGCAATTCAAATAGAACTGGAAAATAGAATTGCCCCACGGCAGGTAATTGTATTTATTTTTATCAATGTTATAGTGGATTCATCTCTGCAACTAATATTATTTTGTAACAATGATTTTATTTGCTTGTGTTTAATAATAATGAGACGAAACATTCCTATTAAGACCAGGCCGTATGATTGTTTCAGGTTTTTGTAACAATGATTTTATTTGCTTGTGTTTAATAATAACGAGACGAAACATTCTTATTAAGACCAGGCTATATGATTGTTTCAGGTGACTTCATCAGACCGCATTTGTCATCCCTGTTGGTTGAGAGTTAAGAGAGTTGTAACACTCAATATGCAGAGAAATATAGAACAGCAGGCAGAGCCAGAGCCAGAGCAGCTGGAACAGGAGCTAGAACCAGAGCTGGAGCTGCGCATAGAGCCAGAATCACAACTCCAAGAACCGAAGTTCTTCAAACACCGACCAGCTAGCTGAAGAGTTGCCCAGGATAATTCGCTTGTTGCAGTATAAACGAGCGCCTAATACTGCAGCAAATTGCGTCTTTTATGGTTGCCAGAACACAGATTTACATAGAATTTCCGATCCTCTAAGAGCAACAACTCTCAGCAAACACAAATATTATTTGCCTATAAATGCTCGTATATGTGTAGAACATACATTCAGTACTGTTTGGGATATGTTGTTCAATTCTGAAAATAGTATTAGTACATTTACAGTTGAACAACTGGAACATGCATTGTCTTTTATAAATGCTTTTAATACATTTCTTGATTTCTCAAGTATGGAGAGTGTTGAAAGAATTGATGATCATTTGTTTCATTATTGGCTAGGAATGAGTAAGCTACAATTTGAACAAATATTATATGAAATCCCACGTCTTATAGAGATAAAAAGGGGCATTTTGGGTTTGGGTGCTCTTCTAATGAAGATGCGAACTGGTGACTCGGATGACCGGTTATCCCAGCTATTAAGGGTTCCAAGACGAACATTAGACAGACTAATGGATAAGGCTAGGGAAATCATGGTACAAGAATTTGTCCCTAGAAATCTGGGACTTCAACATATATCTCGTGAACAATTGTTACAACACAATTTAATGATTCCAAATGCAATTTATAATCAAAATAATGAACATACTATAATTATATGTGATGGGACATATATTTATATAAAAGTTCTAATTATATGTTCCAAAAGGACACTTATTCACTGCATAAGTATAGAAACTTATTAAAACCATTTTTGCTGGTGACACCTGATGGCTACATTGTAGACTGCTTTGGCCCATACAAAGCTACCACATCTGATGCAGACATAATGAAGTCTCTTTTCAGAGATGAAAACTCTTCTCTCAGACGGTACTTCCAAAATAATGACATTTTTATTCTAGACAGGGGATTTAGAGATTCCATTAATTTATTAGAGGCTTGCAGCTACAGAACATACATGCCGGAATCCCTGCTTGAAGGTGAACATCAGCTCACTACTGAGCAGGCTAATAGGAGCCGCTGCGTTACCATATGCCGTTGGGTGGTGGAAGTTGTTAACGGATATTTTAAACGAGATTTTAAAATATTCCGGCAAGATTTTTTTAATAAAACTGTCCCACATATGATGCAAATGTTTTCCATAGCTGCAAGCCTTTTAAATAAATTCGGTGTTCGATTAAGAAATAGGAATGATGCTGAGCAAATCATAAATGTGATTAGGGAACGATTTCCATTAAATAATAATTTGTCTGATTATGTAAACACCATGAATATGAATAGACGAACATCTGATTTTAGTAGTATTACAGCTTATTCAAATAGTAATATTGTATTCCCCCGTCTAGAATATAGTGAAGTTATTTTATTTGCTTTGGGAACATACCAGATCCGACAGGCAAGATCCTATTATAGTGAACATATTCGGTTTCATGGAGGATATCGGATAGAAATAAGCAGGGAAAATATAAATGTAACAGAGTATCGTTTGAGAGGAAGCGGTAATAATTCTCTGATAAGAGGCAAAATCAAATCCAGACACATTTCTAGAAAATTATATTATGTTTATATATTAATTGAAAATAATGTTTCTGGAAGGGACGGTATAACAGAGTATTGTTGTAATTGTTTAGTTGGTAGAAGAACGGTTGGGTGCTGCGCACATGTTATGACGCTCGTGTGGTATCTAGGATGGCAGGCATCAGTCAGCAATATCAGCGCCAGCAGCATTTCTTGATGCTGTAGTTGTAAGAGAGGATGATGAATAAAAAGTATTTTGTCTAGCCTATTTCTTTTATAGGAGTACTTAATACTCCAATATCCTACCATTACGCTTCACATACTACTGCTTAACCTATCATTACTTTATTTTTCAATACCTATGCATCTTGATGAAAACTAAAAGGCAGTAGGCATCTATCGACTAACTATCTTTAGCCTAATTGAAGTGGTCAAACCGTAAAAAAGCCTTACTACACATTGTGCAAGATAGTGTAGTTTTCTTTGAATTATTTGTCAAAATCTGTTATCGAACCGGACCCTCGAGTCAACTAGACGGATGTCCTATTTTTTGGCCAATTCTCTGAACGAAATCGTAATAAATAGAATCTGTATCGCCTCCTCGTTTATCGCTAATTACATTATTAGGCTACGAGTGCTACGCCACAGTCGGGTAAAACGTATTATTGATTCTAACCTCAAAAAGTATTGACGTTATTATAAAAAAATCCTGGCCCTTTAAGTACGATTTACAAAGATGACGGTGCTTACAACATAAAAACAAACTTATTTGACAATATTTTGATTTTGTACACGAAGAATAAAAGTCTAGTCCAGCACCTATAGAAAATTGGCCATTGTTCTTTGAGAATTTAAGATTCTAGACTTAAAAAAAAATACTTACTTAAGCAAAGAAAACGTTGCTTTCTCATTGCAAGAATAGAGATCGCCTTGGTTAGTGAGTTATATACTTGGAAGAAAAATGAATAACAAGACAAATATTTAAAAATTTTAAGAATATAATGTTTTCCCCATATATGAATCACGCAATGTCTTGACTAAGTGAAATATTCTTAGTTTAAAACATTTTTTTTTTTCCGTGTATAAGTTACGTTCTCTATTATTACATCAGGCTTGTTTAATACATGTCTTTTTATTTCTGAATGTTTATTTCAAACCTCTGCTTCGCACCCTCTTCTGGTGAGCATGACCAAGCTACTTGTTTAATAGGCAAAATTTATCGTGCTATGATTGGAGCGTTAGCACACTGTATTTGATCCGAATTCAAGATACGAGTTCCATCCGATTAACCCTCTGCGGAGAAACTTGTAAGATGGCAGCACTGTTCAGTGTCCCCTAATCGTCATTTTATTTCTGTCAAATACATTGTATTTAAGTCATTGTTTATTTTTCATCACAAATTAAAATACGATAGAAATTTCCACTACTTGGAGAGTGGCCCATGAACTCATCTTGTAATGGGCAGCTCTCCTAAGGAAAAGAGAAGCGTCTGCTATTGGTAAAAATTATGTACCTTTTTGTGGAAAAGTAGGCATTGCCATTCCAATTTTATCTTTGTCGAGCATTGTCTCATAGTTTTCTTCCATTAACTACTTTGGGAAACAAATGGGTTCCCGTATTTTTACAATCAGCGGATGTGCAGCGGATATCCCTTTAACGACGCTCTTATACGATCGTGCGTTCAACTTTACAAAAATATTTTTGCGCGCTCGATCAACTTTACTTCCAACAACTAATTTGAACAGTAAAAAAAAACCGATAAGGTAACCAAGATATTTTTTTTTTTAGATTTTTACTATTTTCTGTACCAGCATTCAGTGTTTTTAATGCTGTTGCTGCAAATGGTATCATATTTAGGTGTGATTTTTGTCAAACATTTCTGAATAGTTTACTAATGTTATAAGATACCATTTTTTTAAATAACATTTTATTTGCCTTAGAAAAAAAATCTTGAATTGAAAAGTTTTGTTTTTACGATGAAAAGACCAGAATTGGAGAAATTCTCCTGTAAAAAAAATGTATGACATCAAAGTGTACCATTATTTTAAAAACTTGTAAAATTACTAAGGTTTGCAAATTGGTATAAAACTTACGCCTAGTCTTTGTCGTTACAAAGATATTGCTATGAATCTGACAGAGGTGCCAAATTACGAAATAAAATAAAATTTGAAAAAGTGTGCACAATTCAACTATTTTCTTAAAAATATTTAGGTATCTCAGCGTATGAAAAAAATTAGGAGGTTAAATTAAAAAAAAAATACAAATAAATCGTTTATTTTGTTTTTACAGTAAATGTTCAAACTGACGTCCCCCTACGAGAATGCAAAGTCTGCACCTCCTAATAAAGGAAGCTCTTATCCGACGGACAAAATGGCTGTTGTTTATTTCTGATACAGCAGATTGGATGCGCTGACGTAATTCTTCTTCCGACGTTATTCGTTGTTTGTAAACTTTGTCTTTTAAACATCCCCAATAAAAAAAATCTAAGGGATTTAAATCCGGAGATCGCGGAGGCCACAAAATTGGTCCTAATCGGCCAATCCATCTGTCAGGGTAAGTTTCATTGAGTTGCGCCCTTACTGCCGTCGCATAGTGAGCGGGGCAACCATCATTTTGTAACCACATTGCTTGCCGCACGTCTTCTGGAATATTTTCTAATAACGTTGGCAACTCATTCCTTAAAAAATGCAGATAGTATTCGGCGTTTAGAGTTGCTGGTAGTTCAAAGGGCCCTATTATTTGCCCATTTATTATTCCTGCCCATAAATTTATTTTAAATTGATGTTGGCTCCTGTCCTCTCGCATCAAATGTGGGTTTACCAGCTGCCAACTGTGCAAATTATGCAAATTGAGATATCCATCTCGCCGGCATGAAGACTCGTCACTCCATAAAATGTTATTAAAAAACTGTGGGTCCGCCCGTATCATTCTAAGCATCCTTTGGCAAAATGCTACTCTTTGCGGGTAATCACGTGACGTCAGCGTTTGAACACGTTGCACGTGATATGGGTGCAACCGGTGCCTTTTTAGAACTCGATGTACCGTCGATCTTGGAATACCTGTGCGTTGCGCTATGACGCGAATTGAGACCGTCGAATCTTCCTCGATTTCTCGAATAATAATTTCGTCATTGACTTGTGACGGTCGCCCTTCACTGGCACCCCCAACTCTGGTGCCAAGAATTCTTCCCTCAAGAAGCGCGTTATGCACTTGTTAAATATTATAAACAAGTTGTCATTGTACTGATTATTATAAACAAGTTGTATTAATTAGGTAATGTTATTTCTATAAGTAATTTATTAAATATAGGCATTTTACATCCTTTAAAATATTGTAATGGCATACTTTGATTTTTAAGAACGTTATTTTAAAATAGACTGATTCAATTGACGTCCTATGATCGCCGAGTAGTAGGGGTATTCCTTTATAAATGGTTGCCGCACTACAGCCAGACATTCAAAAGACGAAAGGTCGGCACACCAACGGTACCGTGGTCTGGCGGTACTAGTGAGGCGGAGAGTCGTACACCAAGAGCTTCCCTTGCCGCCGAACGCTACGTGCTACGCGCTGGGTATCCAGCTGCACATCGCCGGCGAGGACCTAAATATATACGCCTTCTATAAGCCGCCCGCGGCTCGATTAGACTTACTGGAGCTGCGGGCGCTACTAACGCCAACGAACGGCAACGCGACCATCCTCGCCGGTGACTTTAATTGTAAACACCCAGCGTGGAACTCCATGCATAGGAATACCGAGGGAAGCCGACTCTTCGCGGACGCGGAAGCCTTCGGCTACTCGGTGTCCGGCCCAGAGACGCCGACACACTACCCGGATGCCGCACGGCAGATGCCGGACGTGCTGGACATCGTAGTCCACCGGGGGCTACACTGCCAGATCACGCAACAAGTGATTGACGACGAGTTACAGTCGGACCATCATCCTGTACTCGTCGTCCTATCGGGTATGCCGACCCGACTGAAGCCACTAGCGCCACGTCGAGTCACGGACTGGAACAAGTTCACGGACAAATTAGAGACCACCACGCCGACTCGGCCCATCACCACTTCCGCGGATGTGGAGCAGGCGGCGGGGGACATCACTGCTTGCATTCAAAGCGCCTTAGAAGCGGCGACGAGCACGCAGCCGCAGGGGAGAGTGCTATTGCCGCCCCTGCCGGCGCACATTTACTCAATGATCGCCGTAAAGAGGCGCCTCCGCAAGCAGTGGCAGCAGCTTAGATGTCCCACCCTAAAGAAACAGCTTAACCGTCTCGCGGAAAAGGTAAAGGCCGAGCTACAGGCACACGCCGCCGCGGACTGGGAGGAAAGAATAGACGCCACAACGGACAACTGGCCGTCTTTACACAAGTTGTGTCGCCAGTTAACGAGTACCCCAGCCCCGGTGCGGCCGCTGCGAGACAGCGACGGGGCGCTTAAGTACGTAGCGGAGGACCGGGCGGAGGTCTTCGCCGAGCACCTGGAGCGTCAGTTCCGCCCCAACCCGACCAGCGACACCGACCATGTCGCAGCAGTCGAGAAACACCTGGGAGACTACTTCGCCACGCCGATAGCTCCCGATGAGGAACCAATCTTTTTCTCGCCTGGCGCAGTCAGACGAGCTATCCTCCGAACGAAGCCGAGAAAGGCCCCCGGTGCCGACGGTATCACAAACACAGTGCTGCGCCGCCTGCCCTACCGTACGGTAGCAGCGCTGGCGCGCCTGTTCACCGCGATACTGCGCACGGGGGCCTTTCCCGCCTCATGGAAGGAAGGGCGCGTCATTATGCTGCCCAAGGCGGGAAAAGACATCCTGAAGCCGGAGAGCTATCGGCCAATCACGCTGCTGCCGACAGTCTCCAAGGTGTTCGAAGCACTCCTGCTGCGACATCTCCAGCCGCATATCTCGCCGCGTCCGGAACAATTTGGTTTTCGGGCGGAGCACAGCACGACGCTCCAGCTGTCGAGGGTACTGCACCACCTCACAGCTGCCCTAAACAAAAAGGAATACTCGGTAGCAGTATTCCTCGACATGGAGAAGGCCTTCGACCGTGTATGGCACGATGGCCTGATATATAAGCTGGCCACATCAGGCGCGCCCCGTCGCGTCGTAAAGGTGGTCTCTAATTTTCTGTCCCACAGGTCCTTCAGGGTGGTGGTCGACGGGGCGCTGTCAAGCACGCACCCGGTGCAAGCGGGTGTGCCGCAGGGCAGCTGCATATCGCCGGCGTGTTACTCACGATACACGGACGACATCCCCACGACACAGGAAGCGATGCTCGCGCTGTACGCGGACGACGCCGCGTACATTACTACATCGCTCAATGCGAAGTACGCGGCGGTCAAGATGCAGCGCGCGCTAGAGCTCCTTCCCGACTGGTTGTCCAAGTGGCGGCTGTCGGTGAACGTGGGTAAGACGCAGGCGATGGTCACTGGATCAGCGCCCCTCCCGCCCCCCTTGAAACTACAAGGAGCCGACGTTAAGTGGTCGCCCCGGGTCAAATACCTGGGGGTCTCCATAGACCGTCGGCTCACGATGGGGCCACACGTCCGCTCGGTCGCCGCAAGGGGTAGGGTAGCCCGCACCTTACTCAAACCAGTGCTCTCGTCTCGCATCCCGGCGCGCGTCAAGTTGAGCGTGTACAAACTGTACGTCCGCCCAATCTTGACGTACGCCGCTCCGGCATGGTTCGCCCTCACAAGCGAGACCAACCGAAAGCTGCTCCGCGCGCAACAAAGTCTTGCGCTGCGGACAATCGTCGACGCCCCTCGCTTTGTGAGGAACGACGTCATCCGGAGGGATCTCGGGATCGAGAGCCTGGATGAGTTTGTGCGGCACCTCGCGAAGGATATGTTCGCGCGTGCCGACGCATCAGCTTGGCCCCACGTCAAGCACATTGCGCCCTGGCACGCGCGCCCCCCTGACGCGAGACCCTTGCCCCGCGACCTGGTAGCGGACGACGACCCCATCGCACCGGATTGACGCCCCAAGTGAGCTGCACCCAGGTTACACGCAGCTCACTTGAAACAATAAACACTCCACACACACTACATACATTCGCTGCGTAGCGTGTGCTAGGTTAATATAGGCACGTTACGCGACGAATACAGACACCCATTACTACACAGACGCCTAAACTCACGCGTGTAGGCGCAGCGCGGGCCGCGACACACGTAGACACTGAGCGGTGTTACACAATACAATACCGCTCACACACACATGACTGCTCCTTAGCTCGGAACGTAACCGGCTAGCTCTGGAAACGGGACGGGCGGGAGCAAAACACCTTTATTCTGTAGGAGCGTCGAGTCGGCACCTCTGTCGCTGGTCGTCCCCCGCCGGGCCTCCCCCGGGTAACTGGGGGTCTCACCTGGCGGGGACAGACCGCCGAGGTGTCGTGAAGAAAGCGACGCTGTGAGTCGGCGTCGTGACGCGCCTACAGAAATACGCATAGCAACCACTCACACAGGCGCGCGCAACTCACGCGCGCCAAATTACCAGGAGCCATTGACGCCAATCAAGAGAGGGGCCCGTATTAGCGGGCCACCGTATGGCTATCTGCGGCCTGGGGGCGAAGCCCTGGTGCCGCTCGCCACGCCCCCTAACGGGGGCGTCGCGACTTCCAACGACCAGACATTCATTTGCTCGGCGATCACGGGACAGTAACCACCTCACCACTCTGCTGTATATTCGAGATAAGTATAAATTATGTTTGTTTGTATGTAGTAAAATTATGTGCCGTATATAATGTACGGTTAATATTATTATTATGTGAGTACATCTATGTTAAGTGTAACTTTGTACCTAAATGGTTATATTATAAAAGATCCTATCAGAAATATGTTTTATTTGGTTCAATGATTACAGTTTATTTACATCCAAAATAATGTGTTATTTAATTAATTCCTAGCCCTTATCTTAAATATCATGTACATGAACCTATAATACAGAAGTAAGTACGACATACTTTATACATATACATATATATATATATATATATATATATACATATATACATATATACACATATACATATGTACATATATACATATGTACATATATAATTTCTAACACACTCTAATGAATACGCGATAGTCGGGATGTCGATCCCGGTTCGGGTATCTTTCACGATACAATCTTGCGGCCGCCCTGGCATTACCTCTTGCTTCTCCGTAGATAAAATGCATTTCGGCATACTCACGTGGCGTGTACTCGTAACGAGGCATCGTACTACTGCACACACGTACAACCTCACACAAACGATTGTTTTCGAAGTCCGTAGGATTGCCAAGTCATTCGTCCAAAACACAAACAGTTCCAAATCGTTAGGCAAAGCAAAGTCCAAATACACAGCACAAGTTTAATTTTAAGGAACACAACAGTTAGGCACAGCGGGAGCGAAAGTAGTCTGACGTACGTATCAACTCGAAGAGAGATTCGTGTCAACTAAACAAATAAAATCATGCAACAATGAAGCCCTGTATGAGTGAAGGGTGAAGGAAAAAAAATACCTGCACAAAGACACCGATTTACCAAAAATACAAAAGCGGCGCTATCTATCCCTTTCACACTGAGTGAGGTGCAACTCCGCAGGTAGCGGTCCCAAATTCCGAACAGATGACGTCATCGGCTCGGAATTACGCTACACGCTTAACCACATGCTTAGATTACAAGCATAAGCCATTACGAGAAAGAAAAGTTAGATTGTACCATTTTAATTTCTGTTCTGTCTTCTTCATCACATTCATAGCAATATCTTTGTAACCGCAAGGACTAGACGTAAGTTTTATACCAATTTGCAAACCTTAGTAATTTTACAAGTTTTTAAAATAGTAAACTTTGGTGTCATACATTTTTTTTACAAGAGATTTTTTCCAATTCTGGTCTTTTCATCGTAAAAACAAAACTTTTCAATTCAAGATTTTTTTTCTAAGGCAAATAAAATGTTATTTAAAAAAATGGTATCTTATAACATTAGTAAACTATTCAGAAATGTTTGACAAAAATCACACCTAAATATGATACCATTTGCAGCAACAGCATTAAAAACACTGAATGCTGGTACAGAAAATAGTAAAAATCGAAAAAAAAAAAATATCTTGGTTACCTTATCGGTTTTTTTTTTACTGTTCAAATTAGTTGTTGGAAATGAGGTAAGCTACCTACATGTTACGTTTGATCCATTATTTACGGGACACCCTGTACTTGTGAGAAGTTGTCGCGGAATTCTGCCCTTTTCAAAATGGCGGTGCAGCTGATCGACGCGCGTGGAAAAAGTAAGTAATGATTAAAAATATTTTAAATAGTGATTGACTACATTGATTGTGCGATTTTAATAGGTAACAAAGTCAAGTCAATGAGACAACTATAGTTCAATGCATACCTTTATCGGACACGAAGATACTTGGTTGTTAGTTCAAACACGCACGACAGTGCGAGTCCGGCTTTAACTCGTCTATCAAAATTTATGTTGATTAAAAATTAGATCAATGTTTTTAATGTTTTTAATCGGTAAAAAAATTACAAAACGCTCTTTTTTCTGTTGCAGAAAGAACATTAACCTCGGAATACTTATTAGAATTGATAGCAGACGGAAACGAGTCTGAGATAGAGGGTTTCGAAAATGAGGAATGTCATGAAGAGGAAGGCATTGAGGCTGTACCAGATCGGGTGGCGGGTCAGTCGTATTCGGACGACGAAATTTCTAACAGCGAGCAAGAAGAAGAAGCCATTAACATTCAGGTACCAGAAATAATATGTCCTAGTCCGAATACAGTCTGCGCTGGATCTCAACGTGGTCGTGGGGATTTACAGAGAGGTCGAGGACCTTCGCAACGAAATCGTGGTGTCTCTAAACGTGGTCGTTCTCTAAGTCGCCGGCATCATCTACCTGATCGTTCATCAAGCGCGCCAAGCACATCTCATGGTATATCTCGGTACCGCACGAGGGACCGCATGAGTAGAAATGATCAGCTGCCTGATTTATCTGGTACTCCGCCACATAGCGTTCGTGCTCAGTCCGAGGCAGATCAACGCAACAGGGATCCGTCTAGGCGAAGGCTATGGAAATCTATTCCATTTGACCAAAAAGAACATAATTTTCCGCCACGGGAACAACAAACCATTAGAACGCCTCTCGAATACTTCGAGGACTATTTTGACGATGCATTTTATAAGAAAGCTGCTTACTGCACAAATAATTACTACTTGAGGCAAACTGAAAGGGTTCTTCATACCAATCCTGTAGAAATGAAGAAGTTCATTGGTGTGCATTTTATAATGGGGTGCATAACTTATCCACGACTTCATATGTACTGGAGGCAAGAAATGAGACTGGCATTAGTAGCTGATATCATTCCAAGAGACCGACTGAAGCTGTTGCGCACAAATTTTCATGTGGTGGAAGAGGATATCGCCCCAGTTGGTAATAAGAACAGTCTATGGAAAGTACAACCGGTATTAAATCAGGTAAAAAATGCCTGTGAGAAAATAGAAAGGCTACCGGGTTACTATTCTATAGACGAACAAATGATCCCCTTCTGCGGCTTGTGCCCAAAAGGTCTACGCCAAGTCATAAAGTCTAAACCTAGACCCACCGGCTTGAAAGCTTTTGTAGCCACAACAAGCGATGGTCTAATGCTCGACTTTGAAGTCTATCAAGGGGCTAACACCCCATTCACAGATAAATCTCTGGGTGTGGGTGCAGCAGTTATTTTGCACCTTTCCAAATCCATTCCCCCAGGAAGTTGCATTTACTTCGATCGTTATTTCACGTCAATACCTCTCTTGGAAAGATTATCTGAAAAAGGAATGCATGGCACAGGAACGGTTATGATGAATAGAATACCTGACAAAAAATATATGACTTTTAAAAAGGACCGTGAAATGAACCGAGGAGATACTGAACAGTTCATAAATAATGGTGTTGTAATTGTGCACTGGATGGACAACAAATCCGTTCTGGCGGCATCCAATTGCACTTCGGCAGACGATCATATTTTCGTGAAGCGATGGGATAAAAAGGAGAATGCGTAAATCGATGTCAGGCAGCCCCTTATCATTGCCAATTATAATCGGAACATGGGAGGAGTTGACGTCCTCGACCAATCAATCGAGTATTATCGAACTTTTATGAAGACCAGAAAATGGACTTTGAAGATCATGTTACATTTTTTTGATCTTGCAGTCGCAAATGCTTGGCGTTTATACAAAATACACTGCCAGACGGCTCACGTACATAGAGGCCAAGTCTTTGACTTACTTCAATTCAAATTGCAAGTAGCTGATGGTCTTACCAATACCCCTGATCGTCCAAGGCCAGAACAAGATCCTATTGAAAACATGGAAGGTTTGGAGACTCAAGATCCGGAAAATGTCGACCCAAATATTCCTGCCAAGAGATACCGACCGGCTAATGTACCTTCAGAAGCGAAACGTCACGATGGTTATGAACATTACCCGGTATTTGACGAGATCGAAAACCCTCGATCCTGTAGAATGGAAGGGTGTACAAGTAGATCCAAGATAAGATGTGAAAAATGCAACGTGTATCTTTGTCTTAACAGAAAAGGCAACTGTTTCACATCCTTTCATAAGCAATAATTAGAGGCTAAGTTTCCTAAGATTTTATTTCAAAGTGATTGTAACAAAATGTTTAAGAAATGATTGATCTCAAGAAGTTATTTTTAAGTTTAAATGTTGATTAATTAATTTTTTATTTATATAGGTAAATAAATAATTACGAATAATCATGCCTTTTTTTCATTATAAATTACAAAAATATACAGAGCAAAATTATACCTTAACAAAATTCTGATGGACAAGGTAAAGCCGATATCGCACTATCGTGACATGGCGTTTTCTCAGGGGGGGAGGGGGTGGGATTTTTTTTATTATTTTTCTAGGATGACTTTGGACATGGGTACTTAGAATATAAGATCGAAAACAAGCTACGCAAGACTTTTTTTTCCCGGTCTTAAAGGGATATGTATGGTCGTACAAATTATTAATTCGTAAAATGAGTAGCTAGTTTACGAAAAATGTAAGGATTGTAATAACTTGCTGCGGAACAGCCGCCAGACATCTAAAGTGGCATTATGTATCACCATTGGAAAAGTTTCTTTATTTATTTAACACTTTACACATCAAATTATTTTTTTTTTGACGGGCTATAACGTTTACAAAATTGTAAAGCAATATTTTGTCTGCCGGGTTCATATCACGCCATTTTTGACGGTAAAAGAAGCGCATAATTATCATTTTGGCTCGAAAGATTATTCGATCCGTCTAACGAGAATTTCAGTTGCACCTGTTAATTTTCGTACTGGCAACATAAAACCTATCAATGCTCTCCCTTTCATTTTTGCTATTTACATCATATGGTAAAAAGAGAACAAGAATACATTTGTAGTTATGCTTACTTTCAGTCAATTTATCGTTTCAGGTTTTCCATCGACGAATCCATTACCAATCAGCGTTAGTTTCCGGCTACCGAGCGAGTAGTATACGCAATTTAGTAAGTATTAGTCTTGACAAAAAAACGTGGATACAGAACGTGTTGAATACTGATTTATCATTTCGTAAGTGAACATACAGTATAGATCCGTTAGATTTTTATTTTTATTTACATTATAGGTTACATAAGCATATTTCTGTTCAACTTGATGTTTCAGTTTCAGTTGACGCTTGACAGATTTCTGTGGGTTAGAGAGAGCAAGAAACTGCGTTTAAATGCGGAGTCATTCTGCGGGCCCAGATCGATCACGACAGAAAAGGAAGGGTTATCTTTGTTAATGGAAGTTGAGGACGCGACATCACATATTTTTATAGGGTAAGTTAACTTTTTTTTTATTTTAAGATGCAGGCCAATAAAGATTCGTAGCTTTACCGAGGGGGGTGATTTAAGACTTTGTCCTTAAAGGTGAAAATGCATCACCAAATGAAGTTATTAGTGGCATTTAGAACATAGGCGGTTGCTGTAGTTGTCTTCATGCTCATCATGATAAGGCTGCTGGCTTGGTCCAGTTTGAGCGAGTCTACATCAATACTAAGTATTGAAAAACCATCCCAAGCATGTTATATACACCGCATGTCTTTCAGGCCATCCAAAGATTGTCTAGAGGGCAGTGCTATAAGCAATAAGCGACGCCATTCTACGAGCCAAATTATTTTTTTAAAGACTTCTTGGTAGGTTCTGGGTCAGTGGTACTCAATGGCATTTAAATAATTCGGTTTTTTTTGCATTATAGGTGAAGAGTTTACCTGTGCAAAAACAATGCTTAGAGACCTATTTCTACCGATTGGGATGGAGTTACCAGAACCTGTCGACCAGACATGTTGGCAAAGATTCATGACATTTTTGCGAGATCTAAGGTAAAAATATTTCACAGACCCCCTCCGTACGCAAATACGAAGCTTCCTTATATCTGCGACTATATTGAAGCAATATTTTTCATCTTAATCTATCTATACATACAAATAATGTGTTTAATTACTTAAATATACTGCTATAAACTATAATTCTTATACCTATAGTTTGAGAATCCTCCATGTTTACAATAGTCTAATAAATCTATATATCTGTACATAGAATAAAAAAATAACTAAGTTAAAACTGTACTTTAAATATTTTTGAAAAAACGTAACTGGTACGAGGCCTGACAACGATTCTGATGGCCTATAACGATCCCACTGCTGGGACACAGGCCTCTTCTCTGTAAGAGGGAGTGCGCGTTGGTAGATAGACTTAACTGCCAAACCGACATATTTACTATTACATAGGATTCAACGACCTTAATAGAAAAGTTTTCGTTATTAAAGAATAAATTCATTATACATTCAAGATTTAGGGTGGCATTTTTATGGACATCCTGGCGATGCACTAACGAAGATGGCATCTACAACGATGGTTATGAGCTGTTGTTGGAGAGAAACAATGGTTCGTAAGAAAATAGCACTACAAAGTCAGAGTATTTTGTTAGGGTGTTTTATTTTTTTATTTTTATAAACGGGCTTTCCTGTAATCGCGCATTTACAACTTTACTAAGTGTTAAATGTTAATATTTGATGTACAACACGCACTTGACAAAAAGTTATCCAAGAACTTATCATAAAATGGAGAAGCTACAAATACGCCTTTAAAGCTGACATCGAGAAAATGTACCGATGCATCTGGCTGCCTGAGGAACAACAACATTTGCAGAAAATTAATTGGCGAACTACGCAAGAATATCAACCCTGCACCGTCACTTATGGCACTAAGTGCGCACCGTGGCTAGCCATAAGAATCATCAAACAAATTGTCCAAATCACGAAAAAAATGGTAGTCCGTTGGAGCAAGGTCTGGCGAATACGGAGGGTGACGAATGGTTTCTAATTGCAGTTCCTGTAGAGTTAAAACGGTTTCTCGTGCTGTATGAGGTCTCGCGTTATCATGGAGCAATAATGGTGAAGATCGATTCATGAGTCGGGGCTGTTTCACTGCTAGTTTTGCTATCATTGTTCGGAGTTCGGCACAGTAGACATCTGCAGTTATTGCTTGACCAGATCGGAGAAAGCTATAGTGAATAACACCATGCTGAGACCACCAAACAGTTACCATTACCTATTTATTGGTAAGCTTTGCTTTAGGACACTGTTGCGGCGTTTGACCTGGGGTCAGCCATTGCATTTTTCGATTACGGTTATCGTAAAGAATCCACTTTTCATCACATGTCACAATTCGATCCAATATTCCTTCATTTCTGTATCGATTCAACAAGGCAACACAAGTTTCAACACGCGTTTCTTTCTGCAGATCAGTCAAATCATGAGGCACCCATTTCTCATATTTTTTTTATTTTATTGATTTGACGCAAATGAGTCAATATTGTTGGTAAGGTAACGTTAAACCATGCCGCTAATTCCTGGGTAGTTTGGCTCGGATCGGCTTCCACCATCTCTTTCAAGTCATTGTTATTTACCTGTGTGGGCGGTCTTCCACGTGGTTCGTTCTTCAAATCAAAGTTTCCATCACCAAAGCGTTTAAACCAAAATCGCACGGTACGTTCATTAGCAGTCCCCTCTCCAAACGCAACATTGATATTGCGAGCTGTTTCTGCCGCGTTAGTTCCGCGTCGGAACTCGTATTAAAAAATAACTCGAATTTTCGAAGTATCCATCTTTCTTGTCTAAGCTGAATAAAAAAAACAACTGAAGGTCGATAATCGAATGTTGCACATTTTTTAAAAGAAGAACTTTATAGGTACCATGTGAAAAAAGTTTCACTCAAAAATCTCAAACCATGAAGGTTCTATGTCAATTCGAAGTACCTATTACAATAAAACGGCAATTTCATACTTTAACCCCTATTATGTAGCCGGCGGCCGATAGGGCTCTTTCTGCCTCCACACTTGTTGGTTTAATACTTAATAATAAATAGTTGTGCAACAAAGTCAAATACTTCCCTTCCACTCCATCAGTTTAAAATTTTGCCATTTACTTTTTTAACCCCTTTGACCGCTACGCCACGTATTTTTGTAAGTTTATTTAGGCCCCTCGCCCACGGCGACTTTTTGTAGCGATGCTGTCGCGCGTTTCGTAAACGCGCAACAGCAGCATCGCTACTAACGCGCGTTAGTCGCATTTGCAACGCTCTACAGCAGCGATGCCAACGCGCAACAGCATCGCGACTGTATCGATGCAAACGCGCGACCGTGTCGGACGACATCGGGGAAAGAACGGAGGGAGGGTGGTGCGTGAGTGGAGAACCGAGCATCAGTGCAACTCGCATTGCGACAGAAGCGCGACAGTATGGCGTTTGCATCACGACTGAGAATCGTGGTGTGGGCGAGGGTAAACAGCTAGCAACCGCATCGCGACTGAATCGATGCGAACGCGCTGTTGCGCGTTACGCGGCGACTTTTTGTAGCGATGCAGTAGCGATGCAACAGCATCGCTACTGCATCGCTACAAAAAGTCGCCGTGGGCGAGGGGCCTTAGAACTGTAAAGAAGTGGTATTTTCGACGTGGCGTCATGCCGTCGGAAGCGTCGCGCGTCGTGAGCCCATAACGTACCTGGCGGTCAAAGGGTTAGTATTTTTCGAAGTAAGAAGACTTCGAAAAATCTCTGATCTCTGTTCTGGTTCCTGTCTGTTTAGGCTAATCTTTATTGTCGTGCTTTTGAATGAATGAATTTACCCGATTTGATGCTTGCGGATCCGCAAGCTGTTTTAAAATTCTGCTGGATTGCAGTATCCCACTTTGCTGTATTGCAATCCAATTGTCATATATAACATGCTGTGACGAACATGAACACTATCTTTACTAACGCATTTTACCAATGCTAACTAAAGAAGAAGAATATAACTGGATAACACACAATAAACAATATTTATTTATTCAAGACTTAAACCTATTTACAATCATTGTACCTTAAATTAGACTTTATAACTTAGTGGCAAGATACAAGACATGTGCAACTGGGCTTAAACTAGGAGGACTTCTGTGCTATAAGCACAAACTGATATTATAGCGTTTGTTGCAGGGTTATGACGTTCTGGATATGGAATTCAGGACATTGCAGTATAACTACAGGTCTCTGATGTCGGGTGCCAGGGCGGAAATTCAGCGGAAAACCCAGATGATCGCGCAACTTAATGCAGAGTTAGTATTCTTTCAATATGTATGATTGATATAATATGTTCACACCTTGACTTTTCTTTGGAAAGTAGAATCAGTAAAAAGTATAAGTAACTATATTGTAGTTGTGCTTGTTTAACAATCACTTCTCTTAAACTGAAGAAATATTCAGTATGGTTTCCACTGGTCGGCAAAAAAAAATATGGGAGCAAAAATCTTGCTACCTATGTGATTCTTATCGGCTTTGGTTTGCTGAGTCCAAATCTGGATACAGATTTATGCTACCACGTCTAGTTTTCGAGATACTACTATTGAAATAAAATGCTGGAATTGTTTTGCAACATATCTTTGGCAACCAGCTTTTGTCTCTTTCATATATTTCCAAACCAAAATAACATAGGTAAGCCTTTTTTAGTATAGGTGTCAATATTCTGCGTTGTAAGACTACTACAAAATCACCACAAATATAACAAAAACTGTTTGGTGAATTTTTACATAAACCTGGCATTGTCTTGAATCTAAAACAATTAAAATTGAAGGTATTATAATGTTTTATATTCAATAAATAGTATAAAATGGTTATTTGATCGATAAAAATAATATATTTAAAACAAATTGACCAAAAACTGAATGAAAACAAGCAAATAACTCTTGTTTATTTTTTTTACTTTACCCACACGTGTCGCTCGTTTATTCAAAACAATCACTGCGGTTGGGCATAACAGCTTGCTATCTCTTTCTAATACAGAGATAAATACAGAAAACAATTAAATTCATGTACCAACGTTCACGAATACCGTTGCCTGCATCGAAATAATGATGAATTTTGGTGAAATCCAAAAATGCTCACTTCATTAAAATTTTACGTACTGGATAAATTATAATTACATATTTGGAATTACCGTGTCCAAATGTATCGAGTTCACATAATTATACACATTTTTGGTCTTATTTTGGTGCCGACCAGTGTTTCTTATTGCAAGTTCTAATCTATGCATTTCTAAATAATTAATACAATTCTTTGTTTTAGGAAAGAGGCGATTATGATGAATGGTAGTAAGGCTGCAAAGCACATTAGACGCCATGTCAACCAAGCTGGAAAACATCAGGGTTGGAAGAACTATGATAGACCTTCAGGGAGGAAAGTGATCAAGAAAGAAGATCCTAAAAAGGCTAAAGATGATATATCACATGTGTAAGGTAAACAACTCTGTTGATTCCTGATCTCTGATATCTCAAATAAAAGAAAAGTTCTATGTTATTTTGTTTTATTTCCTACAAAAAGTCATATACAGGAAGATTTTTTAGTCACCGTCCAAATTTTGATATATTAATCTTTGGCGAAAATCATTGAATATCTATTTTTTCTTTTAGTATCACTCAATACAAAAATATTGAGATATCACATCACAAAGTTATCTGTAAAAAGTTAATGTTTCTGGACACTGCCGCGCCGTGCGTACGCGCTAGGTGAAGTTACGCGGGCCGGCCCGCCCCGCGCGCCGCCGCAATTCATTGATAACACAATAATAAACAAAGTTGCAAATTTTCCCTTCATACTTTCACGGGCTTAGGACCGTCAATAAGCAAAAGGTTTGTGCTATGTTCACTATGATTAGAATGTAATCCTTAATTAATGAATTACAAATAAAGTAAAAATAAATTAGATAAATAAGAAATATAGACCTTATTAAAACCGTGCCAAAACGTTTTGCTATTATGCGTCTTTAAAAAATTTGAATCAATTTATGTACAAATAATTAAAAATTTAATCAAAATCATCTTAGAACAATCACATTAACAGTACTTTAATAAATGTTCAAAATGCATACCGTTTCTCTCTAAACAGAGTCTTGCACGTTTTTGCACATTATTTTTAATTTTGTTGAGCACTACAGTGTCACTTTTCACTTCACTTCTTGCACGTACAATTTGCTCTTATAATTGGTCTAGGCTTTGAGCTTCTTCCACATACACTCGTCGTTTTATTTCGCCCCACAAAAAAAAGTGTCTCAATCTTACTCCATGTGGGAGTAAGATCTGGTGACTGGGGTGCGAAGCGCCGCGCTGCATCTCGCATACTCGATCTAGGGCTCCGTTCAAAGAAATCGAAGATATGTTCTTCGATCTCTACTGCGAGTCTCGTCCTGCCACGTCCTTGAGCGTGTGTAGGAGCTATAAATTTGCCATGGTCTATTAGCCTCTAATTTGCGGCCAAAATCGTTTGGCGATTAGGTACTGAAGAATTTATTATCCCTTGATTGCGAAGGCGAGGAATACTATCTGCTTCGTACAGTCTCTGGGCACCTTCCAAGCTTTCACTACTAAGTATGTAAGATCGCACCATTTCGTAATACTCGCGGTAGGAATACATTGTAAACAAATTCACGAAAGCGCGGGGCGCCGCCGGCGGGATGCGCGGGAACACGGAAGGAAGCGCTTGCGTCGCGAAAGGATGCGCGGGGCTGACTATTTGACTAACGATAGATGTGTCGCGCAGTCGAGCGGGGCGGGGGTAGGCTGTGCGCTGCCCTTTTCATTGAATGTTTGCGCGGCGAGTGTGTACGTTTAACTTGTGACCACGCAGAGCGGATAATTCTTTCGAGAAAATGATTTAATATGAAAATTTTACGTATCGATTTTTTTGCAAAAATGGAGTTAGTGAATGATACCTAATGCCTAGAAAAAATTTGGACGGTGACGAAAAATTCTTCCTGTATATTATTAAATAAATAAAAAAAAACTAATTATTTAATATTTATCGGCATAAATTTACCTATATAATACGATTACATAGTAATCGATGATATAGTGTTGTCGTCATAGTGCTGATTTTTCAATCATCTGACAACTTTAGTCGACGATAAATTCTGAAATTTTGACAGTTATTTCATAAAAAAACTGTCAAACGTCAATTTTATTCCTCGAATAAAAGTTATCTGGCGATGGAAAAATCAGCCAAATATTACATGATACGCCTTATGATATGATAGTGGATGATGATAACTCCACGAACGTTGCACACAAACTGGCCGGGCAATGTTTTTTTTTTTAATTTATATTATATGGCATTTCGCTGCTGAACTTTTAAGGTTGATTTTTTTTTTGTTTTTTTATAAAAACGTTGCCCGACACTAGGAATTTCTCCTGTATCGTGGATGCGTTTATAAACATTTAAAGTCACATACACAAATAGCCAGACCCGGAACAACTACATACTTGTAGGTCATACAAATATTTGTTCCGTGCGGGAATCGAACTCGCGACGCGCAGCGCAGCAGTCAATCGCTTAACCACTGCGCCAACCGTGTCGTCGATTAACCGGGCTTGCTTGTGGGTGCCTCAATAAATTCAGGCCTCCAGCCAGGGCTTAAAAAACTTCAAAACTAAGCCACTACACGCTAAGGGCATTCCCTGTGGGGTTCGGACTTCGCTTGGGGAGGACATCAAGGGACAGGCTGGATTGGATTAATTTAGGGCGAGCTGAAGCTGCAGGCTCAGTGGCGTGGGTTGGCTCGAGCAAGGTTCGGGGCGGACATGGACTGCCGCGTCGCGGCGGGCCTCGGCGGCGAGGACGGAAGGACGGCGGTCGGATTTTGTACTTTCTGTGAGTATTGGTGCCCTTACTACTGTCCTGGTGGAGTGTTGCGGCATCGTCGGGAATCGGTAAGGTATGTCGGTCCGCGAATCCTACTTATGCAAGATATCGAGAGTATCGGGCGGGCGGCCGTCGCATTTAGGGATTGGGGTGCTTTATAACAGAGTCGAAGAACCACTGAGAGGCATTTCATCAACTACTTGACGATGGGCATTCTGAGATCTAACTGAAGCTTCTCATTGCGGACATAGAAGGGGGCTTCCGTGACCTTCCTCTTGAAACGATTCTGGCGGGTCTGCATACTATGGAATTGGTGTGGCTTAGCGTGTGCGAAGACGACGTTGGCATAGGCCATGATGGGACGGATGACCGCGGTGTAGTTGCGCAATTGGCACTTGTGAGGTAATTTGCTGCGGGCGGTCAATATGAAATGGAGCCTACTCAGAGCGAAGGAGGCGCGTAAAAGAGCCGCCTCTTTGTGCTCCCTGAAAGTGAGGTGGTGGTCAAAGATCTAGCTTGCTTCTCCCAAGGGATCGGGTTGTCATACATAGTGATCAGACTGGTGAGCTCGCAATGATGGCGGCACGCTCGATCTTTTATACAATAAAGGTGGAGATGGCGCCATGATTGCGAGCTTGACAATTAAAATTATTTTAATATTGTTTTGCAGATAAATTACGATGTAGGGTCATGTAATTATTTAGCAATAAATGTATAATATAAAATAACATAGGTGTGATATTATGAGGCATAAAAAGCGCCACTCTGTAATTTTGTGCAACCAAACCAATCGTTTGCTCTTTTCTTGCAAGGTCAAACTCTGGTACTTATAGTATTGTTAAATGGATCTATGTTTTCATAACCTGGGTCAAGAGACCTCAATGCCTGCACTACTTGCAACGTATTAGAATATCACCACTGCCTACTTTAGAAGCAGCTGTACATATTACTGCGGGAAGATGTTGCAATGCGTGCCGTGTTACGGGCTGTTGCGGCGCAGGCCGCTGCACCGGTGGCTGCTGCGTCCCTCGCTGATGCGTCCCTAGCTAGGTACGGCGCCGCTGGCTGCTGCGCTCCTGGCTGCTGCGCTTTGAGTACCTACTTGTGTGCAAACGTGCTCACAGATATTTACTTAAAACTCGGTGTCTTGTGCTTTGTGACGCACAGTGATTGGTTAATTACTGTCTGCTTCGTATTCAGTTCCATAATGGTTACAAAGAACAATATATTTTACTTGCTGACCCGGCAAACGTTGTTTTGCCATATAAATTATTTTTAGCTGCCCGGCGCTACTTCGTTCACGTAGTGTCCTACCCCCTACCCTACTACTTCTACCCTATTCCTAACCTACTCCTAACCAGAAACCATCCAGGAACACGTTGAAATATACACACGAAATTTCATCAAAATCGGCCCAGCCGTTCTCGTGTTTGTGTTAGCGAGACAAACGAACAGCAATTGATTTTTATATATATAGATAGATTATGGTTATAAAGATAGGGAATAAGCGCTCACTGTGATGCGATTTTCTTCATCCGCGATCGTTAGTACAATTTTTCAAGCGATTATTTACCGCATTGCGCAGACTCTAGCATATTGGTATTGTTCACAGATTGGCGATGGTTTTCCGCAACGATTATATTTATTGGTGCGGGCTTAGCCTTAATGAGTGCAGTGGCGGCGATGTAACACATAAGCACACAACGTATCTATCTATATAAATAAAAATAAATCACCGAAATGTATGTACGCGCATAACTTCCGATCGACTGCACCAAATTGGATAATTCTTTTTTTTGTGTGTGTTACTGTCAGGACAAGGTTTGTATACACAATTGGACCCGGTAGGTGGCGCTGCTTATTCGGGCAGGACGACGTTTGCCGGGTCCGCTAGTAAGAAATAATTTTGTGGAGAACCTTTATCAAAGGCCTTGTCGGTATAAGTCAGTATAAATGACCATTGGCGTATCTAGGGATTTTGTCTAAGGGGGCAGACTTCCAGCTGAACTAACCAGTCATTTAAAAAACGGGTGTTGACAAAGAGACAGACGGACGGACGGACAACGAAGTGATCTTATAAAGGTTTCGTTTTTTTCCCTTTTGAGGGATGGAACCTCAATAAAAAGCGGTTAAACTGTTAGTAATTCTTCAATAGGTACTGTCAATTTTTCTAGGGTGGCCAAAGAAGTTTCTAGAGTGGGGCATTGCCCATCCTGCATAGTGTCCCTATGGGGCGATAGATGGCGCTAGTAACTATGTTAAATAGATTGCATCACTAGATCCTGATAGCTGCTGTTATACTAGTTGCTATCAATGCCGGTAGATGGCGTTGGTTGTGTTCTTGACGGTGGGGCTTCCTGTGCTAACAGCCAAGCAGCTGGCGAATAACCGTAACACTCGGCCATCCTGCTATTGTCGTGGCCCTCCACGGCGTTGGGCTCCAGTTCCTTCAGCAGTGGCAGTGGCACCAGAATCCTTTTGGCAGTACCTGGGAACAGAACGAGCCCACAGTATACTTGATACACAAACATGAAATCTGTACTTTTTTTAAAAATGTTTGTACAAGTACAAGTTACATTTTTGTGTTGATTAATTCATCACATAGATTTTTCTTTATTTTCACAAGAAACTGACTGAATTATATGTAAGTATAGCAATATTTACCTATGATAGTTTCTATAGTTACTCGGGCGTCTTGTAGCCGCATGCTTTCGCATTCGCACGCAGCTCAACCGGCAATCCACGGATGAGGCATGACATGGCGTTCTCGCCATCCAGCCCACACTTTTCCATTAAAGATATCTTATCGTGGTAGTATCGGGTCATGGTTTCGTTTCCCTTTTGGCGTGCCAGCATTTCTTCAAGGCGGTCGACGAAATCGGTGGTGCGTGGAAACGCCTTCGTTAACCAATCTTTACAAGTGCTCCACGTGGCGCTATAATCCTCTAGGTCGTCGTACCAGTCGCGCGCTGCGCCGCGTGGCCGGGTTTGCATCACGAAAACCCTGTCCTTCTCTTCCCAGTTATAGATCTCACCTAGCTGGGCTATCTTATGAAGCCAACCTTTCACATTTATATTTGCCTTCGCAGCATAGAATTTGGGAATGATCTCTGTGTCCAGGTATGTTATTCTTGGTCTTGTATTGCCAGGCGGCTGACTAAAGTAGGACTGCGAAGAAAAAAAATCGGGACATTTTTCCTCGTGGTGTCCGCCATTTTCTTGAGACTCGACGCTTGGCGACTGCTTGGCGACCCACTCCCCAAGCCGCGGATTTAAGGGCCGTGGAATTCTTCCATCCCACATCTGAACTGTAATGGGTTGTTCAGAAGTGGAAATTAAACGATAGGTATACACTCACCTAGTACTTTTATTCTATGATCAGCTTAGCAAACACAAAAACAGAGTCTGCAAAACAATTGCCCAATCCCCGCTCGCTAGTCCTGACGGCAAAAGTACGCTACTGTCCAAGCAGGAAGTCAACTACCATCCCCTTCTTATTATTGTAAAATACTCGAAGCACTTACATAATTGACATACTTACTTATTTTTAACAAAACTTATAATAATGGGAGCTTATAGATTTATGAACTACAATTTTATAATTGCATATGATTTGCATGACTGTTTCCAAGTTAGTGAAATGTTTGCTCAGAAAATTATGGACAAGATTAAATATCTAAAATTCTAAAATGACTATAGTATATTAGTGTCTCTATGGGGCGATAGATGGCGCTAGTAAGTATGTTAAATATATAGATTGCATCGTTAAATCAGGATCTCGTTTTAGACCGGTATGCCGGTAATGCCGGTAGATGGCGTTGGTTGTGTTCTTGACGGTGGCGCTTCCTGCTGGGCTAACAGCTACCTATATAATAACCGTAACACTCAATTCAAAGTTCTGCAAATAGAACCGGCACCCTAATTGCATAACACACAATCAATCGGAATCGGTTTCATTTTGACAGTTCAACAATATTCATTGCGTTATTTACGTGTTGAGCAGACAAATTTTTCGAACTTATGAAGCAATGGATTAGCAATTTGCTTCTAAATGATTCAGATTCCGATTGTTCGTGTGTAATGCAATTAGGGTGCAGATTAGTACTTGTTGATCCAACAAATCTGTGCTGATGATCGATAATAAAAACAAAAAACAACCGTGGAACATTGTGTACAATATCAAGCGGTCAAATTGTCTAATTGTCTTAAACTTGCGTCAGGACACGTGACCTGATCGAACATTCGTAAGACGGAGCTCGCGTCAGGACACGTGACCTGATCGAAAATTCGTTAGACGCAGGGAGAGTAGACCGCATTCCAAAATATAAAAAATGCACAACGTTAATATTCAAGTTTTCACTTCTGCCGGCACTCCCGGAGTGCAACCCGTTTTTAGAGTTCCGTAATCAACAAGGAACCCTTATAGTTTCGCCATGTCCGTCTGTCTGTCTGTCCGCGGTTTAGCTCAAAAATTATTGGTACTAGAAAGTTGTAATTTGGCATTTTATACACGTTAATGACGCCAAAGAATTGGTAAAATAAAATTTTGAAAAAAACAATTATTTAGTGTACCTCCCCTACATATAAAGTGGGAATGTTAATTTTTTTTTGGTCTTCCCGATAGTGTGTGATATCGTTGGATAGGTCTTTCAAAAATATTAGGGGTTTGGGAAGACGGTTTTTTTATTAAGTAAACCGTTCGTGACTTATCAAGCATTAAAGTACCAATTTTCGTTAGAGTCAAGTGTCCACCCCCTCTACTAACTAAACGGTTGTAGTTAGAAATTCAAATGTCACGGCAGTAGTACCTATATATAACGAAGTTTAAAAGAAAACTATCATACTTAAGTGGGCTTTACAAGTTTACGAGTAATAGTCGACCAATTGTATTTGACTCGAAAATTTCGAACAACTCCATAGAAATGTCGATAGATGGCGCTAAGCGTCAGTTGTATCGCGCTATTGTTTCATTCCTAAATAAGTTTTTTTAAGTCTTCCCCAAACTTAAAAAAAAAAAATTAAAGCTTTTCGTGCAAAATTGTCGGATCAGATGAGGATTTGTATAGGAAGTCAAATTAGGTAGGTAGTTAGTTATGTTTGGCTTTTAGTTAGAGCATGGTACGAAACTATCAGTCAGCGAATACGACCCGCACTTATAAAAAATTTTTGACGATAGACGTTTATTTTAATTTTAGTTGTTTTTTGATTATGAATTAATATTGGACATTAATAAAATTGTTATTAGGTATTTTTATTTTTTTACATGTTATTGGCCATTATTTGTAAATATTATTCCATTTTATTCATATTATTGGACTACAAATATTATTATTGGTAAATTTGTTACCTATTATTATGATATAGGTACCTATTGTGTTGACATTTTTGATGATAGATGATTTCTTATTTAGGTTGTTTTTATGAATTCGTTATTATGTACATTTTTTTATTACCTGTTGTGTTAAGATCATTTTGGTTGAATTTTATAATTAACTTTTTTATTTGTAAACATTCAGGTACAATATGTGTTGTTATTGAATAAATAAAATGAATAGCTTTAGATGGTTATGGAAATGCAGGCAGAGAAGCGACTCAAACACTTTGGTAAACGTTGAAAGAATTGAGATGGGCCTATAGTTTTTTTATGTTTATTTATTAATTATTTGTTTAATGCACAATATACACAACCTTAGTTACATGCTACCCTTAAACTAGTGAGTACATGACCCTGTTAGGGCGCAGCATGATAACTTGAAACTAATAATATTGTAGTGAGTATCCATTATATATTATCACGTAGATTAGGAACATAGATGCGTGGATGTGGCAATTGTTATTTATTTATTATGTTATCTTATTTATTTATTATTTATTTATTTACCTTTGCATTTTTCTATTTTAAAGGGAATATGCCAGAAGTTAATGCTTACCTGTTATGTATATGAGCATAAGTGGGCATACTAACCGCGTCGCGCAGGCTGTAATAAAATATGACCTAACTTTGTTAATTTCTAAAGTTTTGTTATTTTGGGTATGTTCTCACACCTTGTTGTAACCCTAATTGTAACTTCCATAAACAACCTTCCAACTTCAACATCAGACCCTCGATAATAGTCATACCCCAGCCAGCTACATAGGTATAAAGTTTTCATCAATGTGAATGAAATAAGCCCAAACACAATGTAACTGCTGAGAAGCGCTCTCAACTGGCTTCCGCCTCCGTCGTCAAATCAACTTCAGATCTCTATACAGGTGCGGTGCTGGGGTCGGCTTCCAGTCTTAACCGGATGCAGCTGATTAACAGTATTTTACATGGAGTGGCTACCTATTTGACCTCCCCAACCCAGTTAGTACTGGGTAATACGACACCCCTTGGTAAGACTGGTTGTCAGACTTTCGGGCTTCTGACGGCCCGTAACGATTGTTACAAGATCCACGAATGACAGCCGGGACCAACGGCTTAACGTGCTTTCTGAGGAACGGAGGGGTCTTGATATGTAACGATGTTCAGCTATCCACGGACTGACCGCGGCCAGCGTAGCTTAAACTGATCGATCGACCAGTGCGGCTGTTATTAGGTACTGTAATCGTACTGCGTGAGCCCGGTATTAGCCACGAGCGCCTACACAAATAAGCGGTTATTCCCGTTCGCCACCGCCAGTATTGCCCCCTCCGGTGGCGACTGGGAATTATTCTAAAAAAATATCCCAGTCGCCACCTCCGGGTGGCAAGCGGGATTGTTGGTAGTAAAAATCCCAGTGGCCACCCCTAAATATAGTTAAAATAAATGCTATATCTTTATATTTTTTTGGAATGATTTTAAAATAATTACCGACGTCACAGAATGTTTAAAGTAAATGAATTGTTTAGTTAGGTACCTTTATGTATCTAGATATATATGCATTGAAATTTAGGCAATAGGTACGGTTCACTATAATATTGTTGCCGATGTCCTTTGTTAATATTTCACGTCTTTAAAACCATAAAATAGGAAACGGCGCGAGCGCCTTGCGCAGCGGCGACCCGCCGATGACACGAGCGCCGAAAAGCCAAAACTATCGTGAGAAAGGATTACTAATCCTTTTGTTTTGCTACTTAAACTCTAGTAGCTCAATTGAAGATGCCGATGTCCTTTGTTTACATTTCACGTCTCGGAATAAACCATAAAATAGGCCGTGTGCTTTGTTTTACCTATAACAAACATGCCGAAAAGCCAAAACAGACACAATAGACAGAAGGTCATAAATCTTTAAAAACACAAAACAGCTTTTTATTGGGCTTGATGGGGATGGTTTTATGAGTGATTCTTGCAAAACTAAACTTTAAGTACAATGCATTTAGATCTAAAATGTAAAACAAGTATCGGCTGGCAATGCGTTGTGGCAGCATTTCTAATTATAACATTATTAGTGCATTCCTAACCATGTCAGGGTCAAGTACATCGTGTACTACCTCGGGTGAAGTGTCATTAATTTATATTAAAAGAAAACATGGTGTTGTTTTGCTTCACGGTGGCCACCAATATTATGTGAAAAAAAAATACTCAAGTGGACTAAGTGTGTGGGAATGCAGCCAGCGAAAAAAGAAATGCAAAGGAGTTATAAAGATTCGTGTAAGTTTGTCTACTTGTATGCCTATTAATCGTAAGCAATATCTTTTTCTTTGTATTATAAAGAGATTTTTTGTAACGAATAGGATCCGAAACTACTGGATCGATTATAATTTCGTACCCTGATTCCTATACTCTTATTTAATAATCAAATTAAATGTTTAATAAAATCTTTTTTTCTTCGCAGAATAATAATATCGTAAATGAAACGCCGCATTTATGTACTCCAGATTTCCTAAAAAATGAAATTGATGAGCGGCTTTATTCCTGCAAACAAGAAATTATCAAAGGGAATTACCCGGCAGTTCCTCAGTCTTATAATAATATGATTGCAACATTAGAAAACAGCGGATTAGATTTGGTGTGCAAGATACCAACATTCAATAGCGTGAAATCATCCTTGTACAGATTTAGGAATGTACAAGCTGGAGTACAGTGTCTACAGCCGCAGCTAGTAAGAAACGTTGAAGTCCCGAAGCAATTCACAAATTTTTTACTAGCTGATTATGCTGATGGTGACAGCCGAATTCTAATTTTCTGCACAGAAAAAGCTAAACTTTCAATTTGCAAAGCGACTGATTTTTACAGTGACGGAACTTTTAAAAGTTGTCCGAAACCTTTTTCGCAGCTATATGTTATACATGCAGATATGGGAAGTACATCAAATAGTACGAATTTAATGCCTATTGTTTACGCTCTTATGAGTGAAAGAAACGTGAAATCGTACTTCATTCTGTTTTCCATGATAAAAGCTCAAATCCCCGGCTGGAATCCGCTTAAATACAAAACTGACTTCGAAAAAGCGGCAATGACTGCTATAAAGAATTTATTTCCGCAAGTTAACACAAAAGGATGCTATTATCACTATAATAAAGCGGTTTGGGAGAAGGCCCGTAAACTTCAAATTACAAAATCAAAAGATGTGAAGAAAATAAGAGAGGTTGCACTAAGTGCAGTTCTACCGTTATTGCCTGCACACGAAATTTCAAACGGCTGGAAGTATATTACTCGCTACAGTACACAAGAGGAGGATTTAAAAAAATTCAGAAAATACTTTGAAGAACAATGGCTGAAGGAAGAATTTATTCCAATTTGGTGTGCTTACGGAGAGCAGCATAGGACCACTAACTTCTTGGAAGCTTGGAATCACAAATTAAACCAAGAAATTGGAAAAAAGAACCCTAATATTATTCATTTATTAAATGTATTGGTTAAAGATTCTGCATATTTCAGTGTTTGTGATAACATTAATAAAACCAAAATGACACCTTTTAAAAAAAGAAAGAAAAATAATGTCCTTACTGATCAATTTATTTTGGATATTCAGTTAGAGCTGTTACATGGCAATATATCAGTAGGTCATTTTTTAGAAACTGTAAGGCATTAAGGCTTCTTGGCAATGAAAATAAATAAAAAAAGGTAAAAAAAAAGCATAAGAGGTATGGTAAATTAAACAAATTATTCATTACTTGATGACGATCAATGAATAACGTAGGTCAATTATGGGTACCTAAATAATGATGTTGATTTGTGCCAGTCATAACAAATTACCTAAGTATTTTTTTTTAAAGTAGCAAAATATCTAGTTCTAAGTTTTTTTTTACATATAAAACCCAATTACTGTAAATACTCTGTGATACGAGTACATTAATGACGAATTTAATTGAGAGGACGCATCTGTGATTTTTTCTAATACTGATTAGGGTAGGGTAGAGTCTCGTTATGTCTGTGATTATTTGAAAATACTCATTATGCTTAGTGCATACTTTTAATTTTGTTAAAAATATTTTTTTTATTAGGGCAGAGTAATACTTTATTTGTTTTGTATATTTTCTAATAATATTTTTTTCCTATAGAAATGATTGTTGACTTGTTGATGTGATTGTTTAGAATTTGTATAAAACTTGTTGATTTTGGAAATGAAAATGTAGATTTAAGAAGGCGGAGAATTGTTTTTTCAAGTATATTTTAAGAAATATTTTATATTCTATTGAAAGTACCTAATTATCTGTGATTTTGGATTTGTGTTTAAAATAGTTGATTTTGAAAATAAAAATAGTAAAAAATAATGTTTGTTTAATTTTCTACCAATTTATAAATATTGTAACTCTCTCGTTTGATTAACCCTACGTACTTCTATTTTTTAATCAGAAATTTAATAAAATTAACATTCTTTGTCATTCCAAAAAAAAAAATTAAGATAATAGGTAGCATACCTAGTTTTTATGTTAACTATATTTAGGGGTGGCCACTGGGATTTTTACTACCAACAATCCCGCTTGCCCCCGGAGGT
This sequence comes from Apamea epomidion, assembly GCA_947507525.1. Classification (NCBI taxonomy): domain Eukaryota; kingdom Metazoa; phylum Arthropoda; class Insecta; order Lepidoptera; family Noctuidae; genus Apamea; species Apamea epomidion. The sequence continues at coordinate 1,367,788 of OX382251.1, read as the reverse complement.
GGCGACTGGGATATTTTTTTAGAATAATTCCCAGTCGCCACCGGAGGGGGCAATACTGGCGGTGGCGAACGGGAATAACCGCAAATAAGTCGCGGCCACAGTTCGAACCCAGTCAGGCGCTTTACTATGTGTAAATTATTTCATTACCACTGTTCTCAAAATGGTGAAGGAAAACATCGTGAGGAAACCGGCATGTCCTAGAGCCAAAAATTCAAAGATGTAACATCTGCCAACCCGCACTCGGCCCCTCGTGCTGATTTATAGCTTATTCCTTCTCATAGAGAGGAGTCCTGTGTTCGAGCAGTGAGAACATTAAAGGATGATTATGCTTATGCTATATAATGATAATGAGCAATCATGATCTTACATGGTACGCCTATTCAATAAAAGAATACAAGTACACAATATAATTCACGTATGTAACGGAGTCGCTAGAGGCACAGTTCGCACGTATCACTACTAGATGGCGCTGCATGTCTTATACGTTGCTTAAAAATCTTCATCGCGAGTGAAACATTTTTTATTAATGAAATACCTACATGGTTTTAATTAGTTACAAGGCGAGCGTGAAATTTATAAGATCATAAAATCATAGCTTATCATGTAAGATAATGAGCAATCATTATGCTACACGGTATCCAGTAGAAATTAACTATTTTGGGTACTTGTTCTTTTTAACGCATTTAAAATTAAATACTCAAATTAAGATACGCAAAAGTATCTAAATTTGCGTATCGCGTACGCAAATTTAGATACTCCATAGATAGTTTAGACGTGATTAAAAACATGGCGACTAAAAATACGTCAATTTACATCAGGCGCTGACTAATTTGACAGGACTAAACTAATATTTATCTTCTGCCCTTTTCTTAATGAAATAGAAAGAAAAAGATGCACTGCACTTAAATTTAGTTTAGTTTGTGAACAAGGGAATCGGCGCCAACGTCGTTTTTATTTGATAATTTGTACTATTTTTTTAATAAAAATCCCATAGAGGATAGAATTAGCTATTTGTATCTAAAAACGTGCATAGAGCTAAGACCGTTTTCGGCTGAGATAGGTATGTCATGTCCAATGGCGCGAATGTAACAACCCTCCTCGGTCTCTCCTACAATTATTATTATTGAAACACTGATGTCGAATACACATACACACAACATTTATCATTCTACGAAAAAGTTTACGAGGCACCTAGCATTTATAATAAAGTCCTCCCAATCCTCATATTTCTCCTCTCTTCCCTCTAAGAGAAAACACGAAACAATGATTTAAAAAAATGTTTAAATGATTTCCTAATTCAATAGGCAGTTTAGTGTGGTAGTGTAGTTTTTCTTTTTTTTTTAGTTAGTGCTGTGACTGATCTGCAGAAAGAAATCATGAGGCACCCATTTCTCATATTTTTTTTATTTTATTGATTTGACGCAAATGAGTCAATATTGTTGGTAAGGTAACGTTAAACCATGCCGCTAATTCCTGGGTAGTTTGGCTCGGATCGGCTTCCACCATCTCTTTCAAGTCATTGTTATTTACCTGTGTGGGCGGTCTTCCACGTGGTTCGTTCTTCAAATCAAAGTTTCCATCACCAAAGCGTTTAAACCAAAATCGCACGGTACGTTCATTAGCAGTCCCCTCTCCAAACGCAACATTGATATTGCGAGCTGTTTCTGCCGCGTTAGTTCCGCGTCGGAAATCGTATTCAAAATTAACTCGAATTTTCGAAGTATCCATCTTTCTTGTCTAAGCTGAATAAAAAAACAACTGAAAGTCGATAATCGAATGTTGCACATTTTTTAAAAGAAGAACTTCACATGTACCATGTGAAAAAAGTTTCACTCAAAAATCTCAAACCATGAAGGTTCTATGTCAATTCGAAGTACCTATTACAATAAAACGGCAATTTCATACTTTAACCCCTATTACTTTTACTAGGGCAAGCCGGGCTTTTTTGCTTCTATGAAGGTACTGCCGCTGGCCGTGGGGTCCGAGTGCTTATGGTTTGTTCAACAAAATCTCCAAACGTCTGGTTGATACTTCCCGTGACCTAAGGACTGGCTTTTACCTTGGCCAAAGGCTTAGTCAATACTAAGCCTAAGAGACTGGTGGCAATTGCCACGTTGTATTGGCAATCCATACAACGTGGCAATTGCCCCCAGTCTCTTGGGTACAACATCAGTCAATGGCGATGCCGAGGAATTTTTCGGCGCCATGTTTTATTTGTTAAAACTATTATTTTTATTCTAATATAGTTTGTAAGTTAATTTAGTATAAAAAATTTATCCAGTGCATATTTTTATCCTCTTTAATAAATAACAATTTCACCGTTTTAGGCACTGGGTGGTGTTTAGACAGATAGTATTTTGTGTCCAACGTAGACCATAATTTATGGATTTTTAATAAATAAAAATATTTCGAAAAATGCACTACACCGGGCGATGCACTGTGGACAGCGTAGTACGCATAATTTAAGTTGTGTGGTATTTAGAATTTGGCAAACATCGCCCTTTTCGGGATCCTACTGAGAACTTATTATATGTAATTATGGAAGACGGTATATAATTAGTTTTTTTTGTTTGTACTTACTTGTTTTTGATTTCCTTAATATACATATTTACATGAAAATAACAACATAACCGAACTTGCGTAACTTCGCCATAGCACTTTTAAATTATAAATAATAATCGGTGATCATAGATCGTGAAGCCCTTGGACAGAGCCTTCTAATAATTTTGCTTTGTACCTCGTTTCACAGACCAGCCTTTGTCCGTGTACATAGGGACAAAGGTTGGGACACATACATATGTCGCAGTAAGATGATATATTAGTCCCTATGAAATTGCCGATTTCTGATACTAGCTATTGTGAAGATCGATGTATTTCATTCTATTTAGAATTCCAAATTCAAAGGAGATAGTTTTTTTATGGGCGCACTGTCTTGTAACGTCTATTAATAGTATTATAATTAAAAAAACGTAACCAATTTATCATTTAAAATGGTCGATTTATTTAATAAAGCCTAATCGGAATCACGAAATCGTAATAAAAAGAAAATGTTTTGATAAAGCACTCAATTTATTCAATTCTAGATATGGTCGTCTATGTCATAAATGCATGTATTGAAGCGTTTTTAACGATTTTAAGAAAATAAAACAAAATATATACCAAATTATAATTCGAGATAGTAACCGAATCTTTTTCATTAAGTAAATAAATGTACCATTGACGATACCAGGAATACTTACATTCACAATCGCAATTAGATAAATTTCACGAATACTGGCACACTAGTTATAGTGTCATTCTTTATTCTATAATTCAACACGAAGGTAGTTAATAAACCAGGAAATAGATATATTTCCTGTAATAAACCGTCAAAATAATGTGATGTATAGTCACAGAATTTTAATAAGAGTAAAAATTCATATTCTGTGGGTTAGTGCTGTCAGTTGATCACGTGTAATTTGGCATTAACATCATCATTGATTAATTATTTATCAGATTGATAGTGGAATGTGAGTAGGAGAAGGCGCTCTTTGCAAAGCCGAACAGGGCCAATCTTACCCGAATGTCACTGACTTAGACGTACCAATATTTAATGATTGCTGTATTTTGGATCTTGCTATAATTCTTTTCTTTAAGTTTTTTTTTGTATGCGCTTCAAACTTTCGACACAGCTGGGATCTTCTTTTTCGAAATTAAATAACCGAGACAATCGAGTGCCTGAGCGTTAATGACTGAGTAACATCACTAGAGTCAAACTGACAAACAACGCAAAGCTATAATCCGTTTCACGTTCATAGGAGTTTGCTTACTCTAGCATAAAGTGGTTTAAAACCACTTTATGCTAGAGTAAGCAAATTTAAAAATGGGATTAAACACAAGAGGACCTGCTGCAGCGTCAGTGGTACTATACAATCTTAATTAAGTGGGCTATATAGCCGTAATTTATTAGAAGACCTTGACCAGCCGATCGATTCTGTAAATATTTCACCGTGAAAAGTTAGGTGAAGTGAGCTTAGAGTGAGCTATCAATAGTGTCAATCCCTAGCATTAATTGGAATGACAGCTCACTCCACGCTCACTTCACCTAAGTTTTCACGGTGAGATGGTTACAGAATCGCACTGCTGATCCTAATGGTCAGATATACAACGTGTCACGGAAAGGGTATATTCATCCGAAAGGGACGGCTTCTTTGGATGATATCAAACGATATTGGAAGGGTTTCAACTCAAAATAAAATACTCAAAAAATTGATACCAAATTTTCGGTTTCTTAGGTTTCGTAAATTCAAATCATAACAAACGTGTCACCGCACTACGTAGGTCAATGTCTTCAACTTTAGTTGCCAATATTATGATAAATCTCTTCCGTAATTCTGCGCGCCTAGTATCGAAGTAGCCTACTGCAGGCGGTGTTCTTTGTCGGCGCGAACTACATGCAGTCGCCCGTGCCGACAAAGGGACGCAATCCCTTTGGCGGCTTTTTCGGCGGCGGCGGCGCGCGCGCAATATTATACCATACCTACTTTACCGTGATGTAAAAATTAATGCGTAATTATTGATTTACAGTTTACTCATTAATATCAAGCCAGAAATTGCACGTAAAAACTGAGATTCAAAATTTACGTAAAAAATCGAAACAAAGTTTAGGTTGGTTAACTAGTTTCATCCCTTATTATTACTTATTACCGAGTGAACAGTAAAATCTTAAAGCTTTGCTTAATTTAGTAAATTGGCTTACATTTTTAAAGATGGGGTTCGATGTGGTGACCTTGGTATTGTATGCACAAGGCCGCTCGCTTGTTGATGGACACCTGAACATTGCGTAGCATGTCTGGTGTTATTGTCCGGAAAGCGGCCTCAATCCGCACTTTCATTTGGTCCACTGTATCACACTGCACTGCGTACACTACATTTTTAATGTACCCCCACAAAAAAAAGTCTAACGGGGTTAGGTCTGGGGATCGCGGAGGCCAAGCCACGCTTCTACTACCACGTCCAATCCACCGAGGAAAGCGCGCATCTAAATAATGGCGCACATCTGCCGGTATCAGCTCCTGGGTGCGACAGAAGTGGTATGGGTGCTGACCGTCATTGTAGTCGTACTGAACTGATGCGCGTATCACAGGGATAAAAACGAGTGCACTAGGCACGGAACAGAAGTCGACTGACGAGCAAAACAATAACAATAACAATAATGCTAAATAAAACTCCTATTCCCTGCTATCCTGGTACAGGGTAGCTGTAACTATTAGTGTCCACTACATAGATATAGGTTTTTTACATTTCTATGGTCCACTACTATTAAAAAATATTGTTCAATAATTCAAGATTATTTTACATCCTCTTAATAATTTGAACTAAACTCAGTAAATCTAAGACACTAGAGCAAACTAATTACGTAATTCAAATTCAAAATTGAAAATCATTCTTTTTTTTTTTTTGGGATGGGAAAATCATCAATGACTCACTCAGCTCCCGCCCTGGGTGGGGCGGAAGGAAGTGTTAGACTCTTACTGACTAAAAACCATCCTGTTCCTTCAGTTGCCCTTGCATTCCGGGGCCGCGTTATTTCGTTAGAACATTCCCGCAACCCCGGAAATTCCCGCAACTCCGGAAAATCATTCATTTCAATCCATTAAAGATCATTTATTACGGGGCCGCGTTATCTCGTTAGAAGTCTGTATTAGAAGTTGTATTACCAGGGTCCAAGATTTGTTAATTGAAACTACACGGACTGCAATTGGTTCACGTACCCTAAGACCCTAACACACACATTATGATGCTTCATTGTGTGTATAAAACGACGTAATCAGGGTTCTGTGAGCAAACGATTTTCAATTCGGCAATAACAATTCCTGTTACTCATGCGGTCCTAGTACTTTATTAATTTCTTTCCACAGTTAGATGCAGTTTTGCGACATTTTTTATTGATTTCATTTGAATTATAATAAAGACTAAACATGCTCAAACCAATAAAACCCATGTACGACTCAAACAGCACCGACAAACCGTGAACTTCCGATAATTCTTTCGGTTAGTCCTACAGACAAAAATTATGCGTGCGTGCTATTATTTTTTAATTAAAAAAAACTATTAACTTGTTAATAGTTTTCGTCGCTATTTATTAATAAAAAAAATAACCTTATTTTAAAAATTATGAACGGAACCCATTGTGATTTTATTTTTACTAGGAGAAGAATAAGTTGCGAAGAGGTGAATTGAAATGATGTTTTGGGTTCAGTTGGACATAAATTGTTACTAAATCCTTTTTCTATTCTAAGTTTATTTAAGCAATTGATTCCTGAATGCACGTAAGGATTCGATTTTTATGATCAATTCAATAGTACGAGCTAACGATTTTTCGAAACAACTCCTGGATCGTATGTGTTAAAATTATTATAATAAGGGCTCACAATAGTTGAAATTCATATTTGCCCAAAGTATTGTGCTGACAAGTGACAATCATAAACAGCGAATCGGTAGGTTTATCTATTTCAAACAAGATCAACTACATACATATGCAAGCAGGTATCTAAATATTATCTCGTTAAATTTTGATACCAAGACCAATTAATTGTATTGTAGCTAGTTCACAAACATAATCAAAGTTTCGGAAAAGTCAGTAATAATATTTTTTAAACAAAAATAAACATACGGAACCTTTTATTCAGAATTACCAGGAGTAAGAGGTTTATTTTTACATACAAATAGTTCACTGACACCGATCAGCTGATTTAGTGCTAGTGATGTGCTTATTTCAACTTGAAAAGTTCGGTTTCTGGTATCAATGTATTAAAAAATCTCATAACTTCCAAACATGTAGAGATAGGATTAAAAAACTCTTCCATTATCGTTTGATATCATCCAAAGAAGCCGTTCCTTCCGGATGAATATACCCTTTCCGTGACACATTGTATAGTCTTTGAGAAAAGCCTATTTAATTGAGTTTATATGTTGTAACTCATAGTTTCTTCATTTTATAAATATGGTTTTACCAATTTGCTTTCAGAGGCTCGTCACGCCATGAAAAACACAAGCTACTGACATGATCAAAAATATACTATCCTCTTTTATAAAATCAATAGAACATTGATCGATTTGGATTTGAATGTTAATTGAATGAATCGACTCGTTTGTCTTATTTATTTAAATTTCGTTAAAAAGTGGTAACACATAAGCTGTCATTTTACTGCAGCTAATTAGAAGTCCGAGTATAGTAATATAAGTATTGTTACTTGGATACCACGGAGGAGCTTTTAAATAAACTTGAGCGTTTGCAAAATATCTGTATTCGTTTTGTTTTTAACCTTAAAAAGTTTGATCATGTCTCCAACTTTCGCAAGATACTCAAGTGGCTCCCCATTCGACTTCGCAGGAACTCTCGGATATTGTGTCTGCTATTCAATATCCTTCACAATCCTAAAACACCATCCTATCTGCGGGAGCGGTTTTCCTACGCCCGTCCCTCAGATGCACCTTGCAGGTCGCATCTTAAAAACCTTCTCAAGTCCCCTCCCCACTCCACCGACTTCTACTCCTACTCCTTCACAGTGCACGCGGTGCGATTGTGGAATTCACTACCGCCTGACATTAGGGACTGCCAAACTATTGCGGTTTTTAAAAGAAGAGTGAAAGAACACTATCTGTCCACTTCATCATAGTTGTGTATGTATTTATTATTTTGAGTATGATATAATTATTATCATTCGTGTAATATTTATTTTAGAAGTATTTATGTATGTTTATTTGTATGTATGTTAATATATTCTCGTAATTCTTGTTTAGTTTTTAAGTGAATTGTTTTCTTTTTGATTCTATGTATTATTTTTTGTCTCCTTTGCTCTATCACACGCTGTCTACATCTCTGTATCTATTGTCCTATCTCAGGTATGCTGGAAGAGATTTCTTATGAAATAAGCATCACCTCTGTACCTATTTTTTCTGTTCTGTTTTTCATTGTCTGTTTATATATGTGTGTACATAAATGGTAAAATAAATAAATAAATAAATAAATAAATAAGTATTATATCTTACTAGACTAATCTAGTGAAATAATTGTAAAAGCGGGGTGCAGAGTGCGGAGCGGTCCCCGAGGCATTAGATTTGGATTGCAAAGTATGTTTATCCCTAGGGATATAAATACGAGTACATCACGGCTTCAACCATCTTACTGCGTCTTACTCAAACGTGGTTTGTTAAAAATATAAGGTGATATTGAACTGTACCTCATGTAGCCCATAGATTTGGTCACCAACGCTTACGAATTAATTACTCATTATAGAATATGTTGCAGAATAATCACAAGAACTCGGATGCCTTAGTTAGAATATGAAGCCATTTTTTATTTATTTAAGAACCATTATGAAGAAAATGGTCAAAGCATTCGATTTGTCGATTTTAAAATGATTCGGGTGTCGCTCCCGAACGAAATACTTTTAAGAGTTGCGTTTATTCTGTTAACACGTTGCAAAGTACTACAGTTCGCGTCCTATAAGTTTTCCCCACTGAAGTAGAATACAAAGGATTGAGCAGTAGTCAATATACAATGTCGTAGCCAACTGGTTTAATTAGCCGTTTAGTTAACCGCCTAGCCTTTTAACTAAACGGCAGCCGTTCAACTAACGGCCTGAATGATATTCAATAGATTATAGTTTCGGTTGGAACTGTAATCAATCACGTGCGAGCCGAATTAGTCGCAGTAACTAAGCCAGGGCACCCCGACCAAATGTGTTAGGTTAGAACTGTGATCAACCGCGTGTGAGCCGGAGAGCGAAGCGAGTGGAGCACTACTTCCTAAGGCCAGGCGGTTGAATAACGGCAAATTTATCCAGTTGGCTGCGACATATATGTATACTAAAACAGCAGCGCGCCGTGCTATGCGCATCGGAAAGCCTAGTTTCAGAGCAGTAAACTTACGTGACGCGAACTCTAGCGCCACGGATCTTTGTGAAGATACCTGCAGACATTCGCCGCGTCTTTTATACCTGGTTTTGTTCGGGAGATTATGGGGGAAAGACCACCCGTAGTTAACTTCACTGCAGTCACATACATAGAACAGTGGCGTGTACTGTAGTTACCTATCTTCTAGCTGATTGCTTGTCTTATAATATTAATATTGGGCAATAATATCATCGCTCTAACCATTCATCGCAGCGGTCATTTGGAGGTCCATGTTCAGTAGTGAGCGCTCATGTATGCGACAATGACTCAATAAATTCATTTTATTGAAAATTTTAGTAGTTTCGGCTGGTCAAGAAAGTAGTCGATCACTCAATGCTATTTTTTTGTAAGAGAGCGTTCTCTTGAGTACCCATTGTTTTATGACGTGCAAACGAATTTCATGAGTGGTAGACCACAGTTATCGCCGACTGTATACTAGCTAATATCCAGATATTGGTAGCACCCGCTTATCAAATACCTAAATCTTAATAAACAGATTGTAACGTGTGTATTTTTTGTTTTTAGCAAAGATGGCCGAACCCGTTATTAGCGACCAGGGCGAATATGAAATGCGGCTGGACTACTACCTTGAACTGGTTTCGGCTATATTTGAGGAACCAAATCCTCCAGACAAACAGGTTAAACAAGATGAAGCCTCCAGCCCAACTTCAAATATTACGACACAAACTCAGTTTAGAACTGTTTCAAAGCCTCTTCTGTTGCCTGTGACCTCAGTGCCTATTAAGGTGAATAAGATTAACACGCCTATGAATCTTATGACGCCTATTGAGCTTACCAAACCTATTAAGGTTATCACGCCTATTAAGGTTATACCTAGTAAGGGAGCGTCTATTAATTACGTGAGGCATTTTTGGCGATTTTCCGACCCCCTCCTCCCCCCTTGTGAGATGTCGTGAGATTTAGTTCGAATCTCACGTGAGATTTTTCAAAATGTGAATTTATAGTGTAAATGTGTTGGATTTATTCTAAACAAAAAAAAAACAATAATTTGCTTAATACATTTATTAGACTAGTATTTAAGATTACTTAGAAAATAGGTTGGAGTCACAGTGAGAATTGAACAATACTTAAATCGTAAGATTTACTCTGTTACTTGAGGAAAATAAATTACGCGATATTCGCCGAGAACTGAGCCCCCGTCACCCCAAAGTAAGATTAGATAAGATTCGGCTCGACCCCCTCCCCCACTAGGACATCTCACGTAATGAATGGACGCCCCCTAAGGTTTTCACGCCTATTAAGGTTAAATATGCTGGTACTTTTACTGTGCCTGGTAAAGTTAACAAGCCTACTGAGAGGCCTATGAATTCTAGGTCTGTTAAGAACAAGGGTAAGCAGCCTAAGAATTAAAGGAGGGACCAACCTCGCGACAAAGAAAGGCAGATATGATAATGCGACCGCCAAGAGATGAGTATCACGATGCTGGACCATCAAACCCATTTCAGTAAAGGAAAAACAGCGACACCGACAGTGACACGTTAAATATGGGTTAAATAGTGACGAAAGGGAATTGAAGATCTTTATATGGACCCTGGCATACCTACTGTCGCTTAGATATTAGGAATAATCACTCTGAAAGATCAAAATAATCAAACGTTTAAGTAACAAGATGTAAGCAAGTTAAAAAAATATGGATGTCACGTGATCAACTTTGAACGTAAATATATCGGTAACGTGACACTTTACGGGTTTGGTCTAATTATGTTTTCTCTTTGCATTAATGTCAGCTATCGATTTATACACATGCATGATCCCAATCTTGAAAAAAAAAAAAAAACATAATGGCGGCTCGGTAGTTATGGTACGGATCTTCAAATCCCTTTATTATTTTTACTTAACTGTCTGCCACGCGATGATCGGTCAATTAAGTTAACGTTACAATGATAGTTTGGCGATAAAGTGATTACAAGTACGTGTGAGTGATATACTTTTTAATTTTAAAAATCAATTCATTTTATTCTTTTAACAATAAATATTTGTCACTTGTTCGTCTTTAAGGAAAAGTCGCGTGACAATAACTCTAATAATGGAAAATGCAAGGTTCAGACTTAGAGTTGATTTTATTGGGTTCAGTTATCATCACAAAATAGTAATTTTATGTTCATTCTGAGTTTTAAAAAGCCTACTTAGATTAAAATGTTCAATTCCTTTACAGAACGGACTTCGTCCGCGTGAAATTTCTTATTCTCGTGTCAAAAATAGACAAACGATGGAAATATAATATTGGTTGGCTAAATTATCATGGTCTGATGAATAGTTTAGACAAAAATAAAAAAATGGACGGTACATTACTTGTAAAGAAAGCCTGAAATTTGTAATAAAATTATGATACTTAGCGCATTCGCACCAAACCCCTAAAGGTGAAACCACACTGCGGTAGATCGACGTGTGTCGACCAGTTATTTTGGTCGCCTCTTAATCTTAACCGATCGACGAATAACAGTCCAACGATCGGAATTCATTTTGAAACTGTGAGGGTTATGCAACTGATCATGGACTTTTGTATAATGTAAAAAAGAGTCAATGTATGGTCTTTCAGGGCGGACAGAGAAAAGTTCATGAAATACCAGCTTTACGACTGAATGGCATACCTTTGGAAAGAGTTGATTCTTTTAAGTACCTAGGCCATTTAGTCACTCCCGATTTGAAAGATGATACAGACATTGAACGGGAGCGAAGGGCGCTGTCGGTCAGAGCGAATATGGTGATCCGTAGGTTCGCACGTTGCTCAGTACAAGTTAAAATTACTCTCTTTAGAGCCTACTGCACAACTTTATATACATGTAGCCTATGGACCAACTACACGCAGAGATCGTACGGCGCCCTTCGTGTCCAGTACAACAATGCGTTCAGGATGTTGTTGGGTCTCCCCCGTTACTGCAGCGCCTCGACAATGTTTGCAGAGGCACGCGTAGATTGTTTTTACGCAATGATGCGCAAGAGAGGCACTTCGCTGGTGCGGCGAGTGCGGGGGAGCTCCAACAGCATGCTGGCCGCGCTCTCAGAAAGGCTCGACTGCGCCTACAGAAACCATTGCTGTAGGTTGCACATTGGATGCGGGTAATTCATGTTTGTGTTGTCCAATAATTTAAATTGTATTATTCTTATTTTATCAATGTGACTGGTTGTAATAATTAATAATGTGTATGAGTCTTGGTAACTTGAAATAAATGATTATTATTATTATTATTACAACACCACACACGACACACATATAATAAAAAACACACACTATTTCGTAAAACATAAAAATGGGGCCATCGGATAAAAATCACTAGGTTTTAAAGAGTTACGAAGATGATAAAAATCATTACCATTTTTTTTTGCTTTGCCGTAGTCGGGTAAAAAAACGGATTCTTCCGGAATCAGTTTTCTTTTTTCGTGTTTATGAGGAAAACTAATACGTTTTTTGCATTTTGCATGACAGTGTCAAGTAATATGTTGATTAAAATATCACTTTACGTAACAAATATGGCTTAACAGAATTATAAATAATCATTAGAATCTGCAATACAACTCCTTGAGTTAGAATTGGCCTCAAATGTCTTGATTTCATGAAACAGTCAATCGTTAGGGTAATATGAACTTAGTAATTTGTATGATTAAATCGAATATATATTACGGCCGCAAATTATATTCAGATCATATTTAGATCAACATACAACTTGCTACTCACTTGCAAATTGCAAAAAACGTAAGAAAATTTGAATTTTGCGGGATATCCTGACGCTTTCGCCTAAATAACATTTTTCTGATATCTCGGTGTTTAGACATATGTCGCAACTTAAGTAGCCATATTTGTAAAGACGCCAGCAGGTCAAGCTACCCGAAACTGTCAAATTTTCCCAATCAACCTTGAACCTTAAAGTTTTAGAGATAAAGTTGAAAATCTATTAAAGAAATTTGACAGATTGCAATAGCTTGATGTGCTGGCGACTACACCTTGTTAATTCAATGTACATCTGTACATTATTAATTCAATATCTACCTATATAGACGCAAAACACGCGCTTGGACGCGGAGTTACGAACATAAGCCCGATATGAGTACAATACCTATACAATGATGTTAAATATTTAACACAAGACCTCATACACCCCAATTAAAGTATTTAGTTAAAAGTATAATACTATGACCAAAACTTATTTTTTTAAAGTTAACTATTATTATTAAGAACGCATTACTTTATGCGTGTAAAATTGAGTCTTAATGCCTTCAAATAAGATTTCATTTTTTTTTTTGGTTGAAACGTCGTGCAGTATGGCAAAATATATATATATTTTTTTAAACCTATTTTAAAAGTTACTGAAATCGATTTAGCGGTCAATTATGAACAAACTACTTTCAGGACTTGTTTATTCTGTTACAGCTTGTATAGACTTAATATTATGAATTACTTAATCAAATGGTTTTCTCACCTTCACTGTGAATTGACTGTTTAATTGAGAAAAAGTCTTTTTGGACCGATTGAGCAGAGTCGAGAATTATGACGAGTCAGAAGATATGACGCAATGAAGATTAATTAAGGGTAAACAGTCCGATAAAACAAGAGTCTCCGGAGTATTGTCTTGTAAGACAAGACAATACTCCGGAGACTCTTGTTTGTATATGTACTAGGTATACCTAAACTAAGTAGTCTTTTTTATTCAAATCTAACACGAGCACAAAAGTAGTCTGAGTTGGTATCAAAATTTGGTAAAAATATTTAAATTAGGTTTAGAATTAGTCAAATGAATACTATCCCTCATATCCTATCATTATCATACGATGTAATTAAAGCCACGCTCGTTGCAATTAAAAACTTATTAGATCGCAACTAAATATACGAGTATGTATTAGCCTTGCGTATTATGAGGAATACTCCCTACAAACTGTCCAAAATTGTCAACAAAGAAGCCATCTTAACGGCATATCACGGACTTGTTGCACCTATATCAAGATATGGTTTAATATTCTGGGGCAACTCGGTAGACAAGGAATTTGTTTTCAAAGCCCAAAAGAAATGCATCAGAATGTGCTATCTAGATAATACTACAAGCTGTCAACATTACTTTATAAATTTAAAAATTCTAACATTACCTTCCTTTTACATATACGAATTAAATCTTTTTGTAAAATCGAATCCAAGCTATTATAAGAGTGCTTCTAAAAGCTATTATAGACAATTACGTGACAAATGAAAGGTTAGACGTAGAAATACCGTAGGGGAAAACGGCATTACTCAATAAAAGTATTATTTGTATGGCATCACTGATTTATAATAAATTGCCGATGACATTAAGAAGTTACCTGCTCATCTATTTAAAAATAGATGAGTACAAAAGAAATTCCTAATTTAAAAAATGTTATTATAATGTCTTTTACATTATAATAACATTTTTTTAATTAGGAATTCGACTACTTCGAAAATAAAGATATTGTATTTTAATTATAGCAAATATTTGTACATTCATTTAATAATATGATAATTTTTAATTACAATTACTATGTCATTATTAATTTCCTTGACATTACTGTTATAATTTACGACGTATTAGTTCAGATTTAATCTAATGTGTAACGAAATTGACTATCTATTTATATTTTCAATGTCAATGTAACTTAATAAGAAAACTGAATAAGAATAATTGTGTCATAATGTTCGTAATATATTTGCACACCTCACATGGTTATAATACAGTGTACCTTATGAACCTTTTGTAACATCCTCCGAATAAATTAGTCGCCTTAAATTTAGAATGAGGCCAGTTCAAATTCCCTTATTCTAAAATGATTTAAGTACTTAAAACTATTCCTTTATGCCTGTCCCGGTACTCAAAGGGGCACAGTAGTTCCATCCTGGTGCCTTCGCCAGGCTTTAATTAACCGCTGGGCAGAATCACTCGAGGATACATGCACTAGTATCAGGCTAGGCCGCGACTGCACCCCGATTGGTACCACTAATTCTGGAAACTGTCCTGTGCGTTCAGCCTTTACAAAAACTTAATTTGTTACGCCTAAAACGGTGGCCAAATTATACGAGTATACTATTGTTAATAAACATTCTCCTATTATTTCAGGTACTTGTTGAATGATTAGATCATTCGATTTTTTTTTGTTGGTTCTTTATCTTTATTAAATTTTAATTATAGGAGTGGTAAAACATAACCGCTTTTTTCTTGTTATTCACTACACACAACAATTTCTGTACTCTTTTGTTATAAAATCTAGTTTCTGATTGTTTATGTACCGACTCGGCTGGAAACTTAATGAGATGGCGCGCAGTTACATATCAATCCCACGCTGTCGGCAGCTAAAGTGATCGATAGACTCGCGCAAGCGCCTGGCCAAATGTCTATAGTTAGAGAAAGCACTGATTACACTATTTAACAAAGTTTAAGGTATTTTTACCACTGATATGATTGTCCTCCTACACTCCAATTATCTCATTTAATGATTATTATGTCGTCTCATCATCTGTTTGGCGAGAGGTCCGTCCTCCATTTCACTCCCACCTCTCCGTTTCCACGGAAACCAGTGATTCTAGCAAGCTAGATATGACAAGGTACAGTCAGCAACGAAAAGTAATATTAACAATGATAATCAGTCAATCTCATGATGTCGTTTAGTTATTTAAATCGTACACTATCATTATCTAGCTAGCCTCTTCCCAACTAAATTGGAACTGGCTACCACTTTGACCCACCTGATAATTAAACCCAGGACTTCATGCTCAGCAATAGCGCTTGCAACCACTAAACAACGAGGTCAAATAAAATAAAAAACAAATATCTAATCTCAATATTTGTTTTTGGCGAATAAAAAACATATTTAAAAAAGGGATAGAATATAAAAAAAAAAAAAAATGGTTGATGTGAAGTAAGCAGGAGAACCTGCTTACAATTTCAGAACTCGAAGGCCTGTATAAAGAGGAAAGAAACAGAAATCGCCCGTGAAATAAAATTTTCTTACTTTTTTGCAATTTGCATATATGATCGCGTCCCCACTAGGGCCGCGCGGCTGGCGGCCAAGAGGTGTACTCTGTACTATGTGTGGCTCGTGAGTGTGTACGAGAGTGTACTCTGTACTATGTGTGGCTCGTGAGTGTGTACGAGAGTGTACTCTGTACTATGTGTGGCTCGTGAGTGTGTACGAGAGTGTACTCTGTACTATGTGTGACTCGTGAGTGTGTACGAGAGCGAGGCCTAAGCTTAATTATAGCTGCCAAAGTAAGTGTCTCTTGAGTATTCTCACTCAGTTTGAAAATGAGATGACGTGTAAATGTCAACATGTACATATTGAGCCGTCAAATAAGACAGTTTATGGATAGACGCCTATAGTTCAGCCGCTGAGAGAGTGCGGTTCTGACACTCGTCAGTTTCATACATACACTGTGGCATGCAATAGCGTCGAACCAATTGGTCTTTGGTCAATATTAAAATGGCATGCAAGCTATTTGCAAACTTTTGAGCAAGCTACACGCTCGTGAATTAGGTGCTAGCTGACACCCACAGTCACCGTGCATTCAAATAAGAGTTACTCGTCTATACCTAAGCGATCGACGTCACCATGAAACTATTTTAAGCGCATAACCCAGGCACAAGGTGGCTGGGATAGACTGGATGCGGAAGGCGGAGGACAGGGTGTAGTGACGCAGCCTGGAAGAGGCCTATGTCCAGCGGTGGACTGCAATATGCTGAGTTAATTTGTTAATTGAACCCACCCTGTCACAAGTTTGATTAGTTCATCATCTTTGTGTACCAAAATGTTCATACAATATACGAGTAATAAATAGTATTCGAAATATGTACTAAAAAATAAATCATCTTTCTTCAGTCTCAACAGGGTCACACCCATGCTCTTTGGATCTTATCTTCTAAACATTTGAGTCATATCCACGAGTGTTGATATAAAACTAGTGAGTTAAAAATCAGTATGAGAAAAGAAACTATGATAGTTAATCAAAAACATTATCAGATTCATTTTGAAACAGACTGCACGGTGTACCACACCATGCAGTCTGTTTCAAAATGAATTCGATGTTAATCTATGGTGTTGAATAGACCACTATTCAACACCATAGATTAACATCGAATAAAAACAGTTGACGTCCATCGACGATCGTAATCAGGAGGGCAATTCTCGTAATTTCAAGAAAATTCACAGTCTGATATCAGTCTTAATCTGTCAAAAATACCTCTAATTTCCCTGCATTTTTAACAAGTTTTTGACATTCATTGTCGCTGAGATGAGATTGAGACTTGAATTTGAACGACTTTTAAGTACGAGAATTGACCTTCTAGATACCACTAAATCGGTATGAATGGTCGATGTGATCGATCGACCGTAATCTACTTGCACCTAAAAATTATTTGTTTCCTTTAGAATCTGATAATGTTTTTGATTAACTATCATAGTTTCTTTTCTCATACTGATTTTTAACTCACTAGTTTTATATCAACACTCGTGGATATGACTCAAATGTTTAGAAGATAAGATCCAAAGAGCATGGGTGTGACCCTGTTGAGACTGAAGAAAGATGATTTATTTTTTAGTACATATTTCGAATACTATTTATTACTCGTATATTGTATGAACATTTTGGTACACAAAGATGATGAACTAATCAAACTTGTGACAGGGTGGGTTCAATTAACAAATTAACTCAGCATATTGCAGTCCACCGCTGGACATAGGCCTCTTCCAGGCTGCGTCACTACACCCTGTCCTCCGCCTTCCGCATCCAGTCTATCCCAGCCACCTTGTGCCTGGGTTATGCGCTTAAAATAGTTTCATGATGACGTCGATCGCTTAGGTATAGACGAGTAACTCTTATTTGAATGCACGGTGACTGTGGGTGTCAGCTAGCACCTAATTCACGAGCGTGTAGCTTGCTCAAAAGTTTGCAAATAGCTTGCATGCCATTTTAATATTGACCAAAGACCAATTGGTTCGACGCTATTGCATGCCACAGTGTATGTATGAAACTGACGAGTGTCAGAACCGCACTCTCTCAGCGGCTGAACTATAGGCGTCTATCCATAAACTGTCTTATTTGACGGCTCAATATGTACATGTTGACATTTACACGTCATCTCATTTTCAAACTGAGTGAGAATACTCAAGAGACACTTACTTTGGCAGCTATAATTAAGCTTAGGCCTCGCTCTCGTACACACTCACGAGTCACACATAGTACAGAGTACACTCTCGTACACACTCACGAGCCACACATAGTACAGAGTACACTCTCGTACACACTCACGAGCCACACATAGTACAGAGTACACTCTCGTACACACTCACGAGCCACACATAGTACAGAGTACACCTCTTGGCCGCCAGCCGCGCGGCCCTAGTGGGGACGCGATCATATATGCAAATTGCAAAAAAGTAAGAAAATTTTATTTCACGGGCGATTTCTGTTTCTTTCCTCTTTATACAGGCCTTCGAGTTCTGAAATTGTAAGCAGGTTCTCCTGCTTACTTCACATCAACCATTTTTTTTTTTTTTATATTCTATCCCTTTTTTAAATATGTTTTTTATTCGCCAAAAACAAATATTGAGATTAGATATTTGTTTTTTATTTTATTTGACCTCGTTGTTTAGTGGTTGCAAGCGCTATTGCTGAGCATGAAGTCCTGGGTTTAATTATCAGGTGGGTCAAAGTGGTAGCCAGTTCCAATTTAGTTGGGAAGAGGCTAGCTAGATAATGATAGTGTACGATTTAAATAACTAAACGACATCATGAGATTGACTGATTATCATTGTTAATATTACTTTTCGTTGCTGACTGTACCTTGTCATATCTAGCTTGCTAGAATCACTGGTTTCCGTGGAAACGGAGAGGTGGGAGTGAAATGGAGGACGGACCTCTCGCCAAACAGATGATGAGACGACATAATAATCATTAAATGAGATAATTGGAGTGTAGGAGGACAATCATATCAGTGGTAAAAATACCTTAAACTTTGTTAAATAGTGTAATCAGTGCTTTCTCTAACTATAGACATTTGGCCAGGCGCTTGCGCGAGTCTATCGATCACTTTAGCTGCCGACAGCGTGGGATTGATATGTAACTGCGCGCCATCTCATTAAGTTTCCAGCCGAGTCGGTACATAAACAATCAGAAACTAGATTTTATAACAAAAGAGTACAGAAATTGTTGTGTGTAGTGAATAACAAGAAAAAAGCGGTTATGTTTTACCACTCCTATAATTAAAATTTAATAAAGATAAAGAACCAACAAAAAAAAATCGAATGATCTAATCATTCAACAAGTACCTGAAATAATAGGAGAATGTTTATTAACAATAGTATACTCGTATAATTTGGCCACCGTTTTAGGCGTAACAAATTAAGTTTTTGTAAAGGCTGAACGCACAGGACAGTTTCCAGAATTAGTGGTACCAATCGGGGTGCAGTCGCGGCCTAGCCTGATACTAGTGCATGTATCCTCGAGTGATTCTGCCCAGCGGTTAATTAAAGCCTGGCGAAGGCACCAGGATGGAACTACTGTGCCCCTTTGAGTACCGGGACAGGCATAAAGGAATAGTTTTAAGTACTTAAATCATTTTAGAATAAGGGAATTTGAACTGGCCTCATTCTAAATTTAAGGCGACTAATTTATTCGGAGGATGTTACAAAAGGTTCATAAGGTACACTGTATTATAACCATGTGAGGTGTGCAAATATATTACGAACATTATGACACAATTATTCTTATTCAGTTTTCTTATTAAGTTACATTGACATTGAAAATATAAATAGATAGTCAATTTCGTTACACATTAGATTAAATCTGAACTAATACGTCGTAAATTATAACAGTAATGTCAAGGAAATTAATAATGACATAGTAATTGTAATTAAAAATTATCATATTATTAAATGAATGTACAAATATTTGCTATAATTAAAATACAATATCTTTATTTTCGAAGTAGTCGAATTCCTAATTAAAAAAATGTTATTATAATGTAAAAGACATTATAATAACATTTTTTAAATTAGGAATTTCTTTTGTACTCATCTATTTTTAAATAGATGAGCAGGTAACTTCTTAATGTCATCGGCAATTTATTATAAATCAGTGATGCCATACAAATAATACTTTTATTGAGTAATGCCGTTTTCCCCTACGGTATTTCTACGTCTAACCTTTCATTTGTCACGTAATTGTCTATAATAGCTTTTAGAAGCACTCTTATAATAGCTTGGATTCGATTTTACAAAAAGATTTAATTCGTATATGTAAAAGGAAGGTAATGTTAGAATTTTTAAATTTATAAAGTAATGTTGACAGCTTGTAGTATTATCTAGATAGCACATTCTGATGCATTTCTTTTGGGCTTTGAAAACAAATTCCTTGTCTACCGAGTTGCCCCAGAATATTAAACCATATCTTGATATAGGTGCAACAAGTCCGTGATATGCCGTTAAGATGGCTTCTTTGTTGACAATTTTGGACAGTTTGTAGGGAGTATTCCTCATAATACGCAAGGCTAATACATACTCGTATATTTAGTTGCGATCTAATAAGTTTTTAATTGCAACGAGCGTGGCTTTAATTACATCGTATGATAATGATAGGATATGAGGGATAGTATTCATTTGACTAATTCTAAACCTAATTTAAATATTTTTACCAAATTTTGATACCAACTCAGACTACTTTTGTGCTCGTGTTAGATTTGAATAAAAAAGACTACTTAGTTTAGGTATACCTAGTACATATACAAACAAGAGTCTCCGGAGTATTGTCTTGTCTTACAAGACAATACTCCGGAGACTCTTGTTTTATCGGACTGTTTACCCTTAATTAATCTTCATTGCGTCATATCTTCTGACTCGTCATAATTCTCGACTCTGCTCAATCGGTCCAAAAAGACTTTTTCTCAATTAAACAGTCAATTCACAGTGAAGGTGAGAAAACCATTTGATTAAGTAATTCATAATATTAAGTCTATACAAGCTGTAACAGAATAAACAAGTCCTGAAAGTAGTTTGTTCATAATTGACCGCTAAATCGATTTCAGTAACTTTTAAAATAGGTTTAAAAAAATATATATATATTTTGCCATACTGCACGACGTTTCAACCAAAAAAAAAAATGAAATCTTATTTGAAGGCATTAAGACTCAATTTTACACGCATAAAGTAATGCGTTCTTAATAATAATAGTTAACTTTAAAAAAATAAGTTTTGGTCATAGTATTATACTTTTAACTAAATACTTTAATTGGGGTGTATGAGGTCTTGTGTTAAATATTTAACATCATTGTATAGGTATTGTACTCATATCGGGCTTATGTTCGTAACTCCGCGTCCAAGCGCGTGTTTTGCGTCTATATAGGTAGATATTGAATTAATAATGTACAGATGTACATTGAATTAACAAGGTGTAGTCGCCAGCACATCAAGCTATTGCAATCTGTCAAATTTCTTTAATAGATTTTCAACTTTATCTCTAAAACTTTAAGGTTCAAGGTTGATTGGGAAAATTTGACAGTTTCGGGTAGCTTGACCTGCTGGCGTCTTTACAAATATGGCTACTTAAGTTGCGACATATGTCTAAACACCGAGATATCAGAAAAATGTTATTTAGGCGAAAGCGTCAGGATATCCCGCAAAATTCAAATTTTCTTACGTTTTTTGCAATTTGCAAGTGAGTAGCAAGTTGTATGTTGATCTAAATATGATCTGAATATAATTTGCGGCCGTAATATATATTCGATTTAATCATACAAATTACTAAGTTCATATTACCCTAACGATTGACTGTTTCATGAAATCAAGACATTTGAGGCCAATTCTAACTCAAGGAGTTGTATTGCAGATTCTAATGATTATTTATAATTCTGTTAAGCCATATTTGTTACGTAAAGTGATATTTTAATCAACATATTACTTGACACTGTCATGCAAAATGCAAAAAACGTATTAGTTTTCCTCATAAACACGAAAAAAGAAAACTGATTCCGGAAGAATCCGTTTTTTTACCCGACTACGGCAAAGCAAAAAAAAATGGTAATGATTTTTATCATCTTCGTAACTCTTTAAAACCTAGTGATTTTTATCCGATGGCCCCATTTTTATGTTTTACGAAATAGTGTGTGTTTTTTATTATATGTGTGTCGTGTGTGGTGTTGTAATAATAATAATAATAATCATTTATTTCAAGTTACCAAGACTCATACACATTATTAATTATTACAACCAGTCACATTGATAAAATAAGAATAATACAATTTAAATTATTGGACAACACAAACATGAATTACCCGCATCCAATGTGCAACCTACAGCAATGGTTTCTGTAGGCGCAGTCGAGCCTTTCTGAGAGCGCGGCCAGCATGCTGTTGGAGCTCCCCCGCACTCGCCGCACCAGCGAAGTGCCTCTCTTGCGCATCATTGCGTAAAAACAATCTACGCGTGCCTCTGCAAACATTGTCGAGGCGCTGCAGTAACGGGGGAGACCCAACAACATCCTGAACGCATTGTTGTACTGGACACGAAGGGCGCCGTACGATCTCTGCGTGTAGTTGGTCCATAGGCTACATGTATATAAAGTTGTGCAGTAGGCTCTAAAGAGAGTAATTTTAACTTGTACTGAGCAACGTGCGAACCTACGGATCACCATATTCGCTCTGACCGACAGCGCCCTTCGCTCCCGTTCAATGTCTGTATCATCTTTCAAATCGGGAGTGACTAAATGGCCTAGGTACTTAAAAGAATCAACTCTTTCCAAAGGTATGCCATTCAGTCGTAAAGCTGGTATTTCATGAACTTTTCTCTGTCCGCCCTGAAAGACCATACATTGACTCTTTTTTACATTATACAAAAGTCCATGATCAGTTGCATAACCCTCACAGATACTCATCAGCTTTCTGAGTCCGCAGACCGAGGCACTCAGCAGCACCATATCGTCCGCGTAGCTGATGTTATTGAAACATACGCCATCAATATAACAACCAATATGTTGCTCGCTGAGTGCCTCGATCAGCCCATTAATATATAAATTAAAAATGGAAGGTGAGCTCAACCCCCCTTGCCTCACCCCACATTCCAACCTATATGGGTCTGACAATGTGCCCGCCCACTTGACATGATTCACCTGGTTCCCGTACCAGTACTTAAAGATAGTAATAAGTTCATCCGGTATATGAGCAGCTTCCATTTTGTCCCACAAAATATCATACCGGACCAGGTCGAATGCCCTGGAGAGGTCGAGGAAGCAGGCATACACAGATGTTTTCCTGTCAGTGTAGTATCTGACAGCACTCTTCACACACAATATCGCAGTTTCCGTGGACAGTCCCGACCGAAATCCGAACTGATTATCATGCAATTTTATGTATTTGTTTAATTGTGTATTCAGAATGCTGTCAAACACTTTCGCGCTTATTGTTGCTAAGGAGATAGGTCTATAGTTGGCCGTATCTGACAAGTCTCCCGCCTTATTTTTTACTACCGGAACTACAATAGTCCTCATCATATTATTGGGTAGGTATGAATGTGATATGCAAAAGTTGTACAGCATGGCCAGCACCCTGTAAATATGAGGACCAGCGTGCTGCACATGTTCCACACTCAATCCATCATGGCCAGGTGATTTGCCTTTTGAAATAGATTTCACCGTTGTGTGTATACTCCTAATGAACCAATTGTGTCGGTAAATATCAAAAGTAGTAAAATCCACTTTGGTCAAAAGTATTTTTTCATATTCTGTCGATAGCTGATGACAAGAATAGCTTGTCGAATTCAAATTTAGATATATCCATGAATTTCCTATAGAAAAACAGGTTTTAAATTCAACAGTATTTCAAAGTCGGTAATATCCAGCATTAGGTATAAATCAAAAGTGGTAATATCCGCGACAGCCAATCACAGGGCATGACGCGTCCATCATGGCGGTCAGTGTCAATAAAAAAACGAGACTATACACTGCAGCTCTTCAGCTATTATTGATTTTAATTGATAAATAATACGTAAAATAATGAGTGGCATACAAAAAGTTGCGCCAGACAAAGCCAGAAAGCGATTACGAAATCCAAATTTATCGAAACGTTGCAAGGAGAAGCAGAAACTGTAAGTAAACATCACATGCCTACCAGTAACTACCTGTTTGAATTCTAAAACCAATAGGGTTGTGACTTCTAATAGAATGTCCGAAGCTGAGTGAATTGTTGCAAAATTAAATAGGTACTGCATTTGGTTTTTACGGGACTGCGTCAAAAGGAGTGTTTTTAATATTTGGTTTGATCCCGTTTATTTATTTTTGCTTCCAATCTTGTGAATGCTTTTTCACCTTCTTTTACTTAACCGATTCTTATGAAACTTTACACATACATTAAGTTCCCTGTACAATACAACATACACGGTACTGAGGGCATCGCAGTGCCCCCGCCAAGTCGAACAAAAAATTTGAATATTATAAAACCCTTTGACTTACATTTTTTTAATTAGGTTAGGTTATTTATTAGAACAAAATTATATTTTTTTTCTAAAAGTTCCTACAATATTATGCCGATTTTGTTAGTAGCTGACTAGGTATGTTTTTTTTTTTTATATTTACAGATATTCAGCTACTTCCTTACCAATAAAACCGAACTGTCACCAAAATTCTAAAACATACAAATGCAGTTCTTTAACATCAGGAGATATGTTTTGGTTTCATAAATTATTTTATGAAAACCCGTCAAAAATACATCAAGATAACTTCATTTTGAAATATTGCCTATGTACTAAAATTAAAAGAAAGAGACCTACAAAAGGAACACGCAATACCAAAGAATTTTCAACAAGATATTTTGTACGCAAGCATCCGAAAAATACGATGGTACCAGTTTGTTTAAAATGTTTTCTGGGCATATTGAAACTAAAGAAAGGACGAGTACTGGGAGTACTTAAAAGACTTATGCGCTCAGGTGGAATGGCAAAAGAATTACGAGGAGGTGATAGAAAAACATTCACATTCGCATCACGAAAAGAAGCAGTTGAAAAATTTATTCAGTCTTTTACACCTTTAGAAACGCATTACTGTCGTGGAAAAGACCGTCACCGTGTATATTTGGCTCCCGATTTGTCTATTAAAAGAATGCACGCAATGTATAATGACCAATCCTTGCCGGGATATTCGGTAACGGTGTCTTATTTTAGAAAAGTGTTTAACACTTCTTTTAACATTGGTTTCGGTGCTGTTCGGCAAGATGTTTGTTCTACTTGTCTACAACTATCAGAAAACATTAAAATAGAAAAAAATGATGGTAAAAAACAAGAGTTCATGGTTCAAAAAAGAATACATAAGCTGCGGGCAAAAGCTTTTTTCAATTATTTAAAGGAGGAAAAAGAAGGACTTCTAACCCTTTCATTCGATTGCCAGAAAAATCTACCCATGCCGAAAATTCCTGACCAGGCGACATATTATTCCCGACAAATCTACCTTTTCAACTTTACTGTAGTTGAGGGCTCATCACGGACTTCTTTAAATAAAGAAAATGTTTTTGCATATTTGTGGACGGAAGATGTTGCAGCAAAGTCATCTAATGAGATATGTAGTGCTTTGCACCATGCGTTATGTTTACTTTTTTACGTCTTTGATTGGCGCACTGCTACAGAAAATGTTCTAAAAAAACCAGATAAATTGCATTTCAAAATCAGTACAGTGAAGAGAATCATAATAAAACGGTCGAGGACGTCCACAAATATGTTGGTGAGAGGAGAAATCTCATACAATAGTGACACTGGAACATCTAAAAGTATTTTAGCCCGTGGTAAAAGAATAACGCAATTACAGCCAGAACGTTTGCCTTGTGGAGTTTCTGTAGCCCAGGCAAAATTGACTGATGTCCAAAATCTTTTAAAAAAACACTACGGTGACGAATGGAAAAATATAGATGACTTAATCTTTTTTAAAAAATTATTAGAAAGGGATAATAATTTACCCCAGGGAGAAATTGAGAATTGTCATTGTCAAGAGATGGAAGAGGTGATTGATTTTGTTTGATTTTCGTAGAATGTTTATAAATAATAAAATTCATCTAATTTATTGATTTTGTTTGATTTTTCGGGCATGAAAAGTCGACTTCAAGAAGTGATAGACAGTGACGGTCATCCTCTCCGTTATTAATACGCATTTTACTCAGCAGATTCATTGTGTAACTTATCTGATAAACTCTCATTGGAACATGAGCAAGTGTTAATAATTCCCAATATTTGTGGGATCATTAGTAGATAATTAAAAATAAACAACTTTTATTATTATCGACCCAGTTACTCCTGTTTACAAGTAGTCTTGTAATGTGTTAACGATGGACCATCTGACCTCACATATTTTTCTAATGTTATGTTAGTAAGTAAGTGTGTAAAAGGGTTATCAGAAAATGTGATAAAAGACAAAGATGTATATTGCTATACTGTATAGTTTAGCATGTTGGTTCTTCCTCTGTAATTCACAGGCACGAATGACAACATTAAATTTTTTTAACAAGGGCTTTGTCCCATAAGATCATACAGAGTATAAAAAATTTATGTTTTCACAACTTTAAATAAATAAATATTGTAGTTATGTTTCTAGAAATATCTATAAACGAACCGTTATCTAATGTTAAACGTTCTAAACCTCACCCAGGGTATCATTTTGTGTTTAGTTAATATTCTAAGTAAATAACCCCAATTTAACACAGATGAAAACTGTATACTCAACCAGGAAGTGGATTCCATGAAGTCCTAGAAATGTAATTAGAGAAATAAATGAATATTGTTTATGCAACATGCCTAACAATGCCTAGCTTTTTTTACAAACCTCATACCTAATTTGACATTTGATTTCTTAAATAATAATTAACGAAAATCACATAATCACCTAATAAAAAAATATATAAAAAAAAACAAAAAATAAATAAATAAAGAACTTAAAAAAAGGAAAAAAAGAATCATCTTATGCGCGGATTCGAACTCGTGACCATCGCAATGCTAAGCCGCAGTCTTAAGCACTAGACCAACGTGCCATTTACATTGTAGTACAAAAAACTTAAACAGTTTGATCTCATTAACAAAGGGGGTACCTTTACTCTGAAGCCGAGTGTACCATGATCGCGCACCCGTATCTGGCTTGTCTGGTTTGAACAGCAAAAGAATACAGGCAAGAGACCCAATCCCAGTGTGATTTTAATGAAACATTTGTCAATATTTTCTCGCAAGGTTTTCCTGATGATGGAAAAGAAGAACTAGACCAGTTTCTCCGTCACTGCGATCCGAGTGTTCTTAATTGGACGCCTCCTGTCGACTTCAGGAGTCTACAGCAAGTTGCATCCGAATTCGGGTAGGGTTGCCAGCTCCGGTTTTATGTTTTAAAGGATTTGATAAGATTAAATAAAGGACATAGGATGAAAATAAAGGATATCATATTATTTTTAATAAAAATACGAAATGTGACGTAGTTTAACTTGAAACGAAGCCAAGTAGGTAGTACGACCTAATTAGTCTTTTTGTACTTGGTATTACTTTTGGCTGCTCTAAGAGCTTCTTCGTTTTCTATAATGAAATGATAAAATTGTTTGCATTGCATGTTGAAGTTCGATTTTATTTGTAGTTCTGCTTTTACAGTGTCAATATCAACTTATTTCGGTTTTTGGTTCACGTATTCGTACACAAGGAAAAAATCTTTTCGGCTTGGGCGTTAGAAACTGGAGCAGAAATGGAAAATACGATTTGAGAATCTGAATCCAATTTTCAAGAACATTTTTAAACTTCTTATCCTCTATAATTTTCGTCAAGAGAGGCTTTATTATACAGAACTCTTCATACAATGCATCAAGGTTAATATTAGGTATTTGTAGTTTTGATACCATATTGCACAAATCCTGGTACTTAACTTCTTTCGTCAGTGTCAGCGGCTGCAAACAATGAAAATTACTACGTTCTGAGAAATCTAATCGTGATTCTATATAAGTCAGCACATTTCGATACCACTCCAAAAATATAGTGGTGTATTTTTCAGCCAGAGAAGTAGACATTTTTAGAAGAATTTGCTGCACTGCCATTCCAAAAAAGCATCTTCAATTCGCTGGTTCGTCTTTTGCATAAAATTATTCATGATTCTGTATACATGGCACATTAGGACGTTTGCCCCTTCAAGTTGACGAATAGTTTCTTCAAAAATTATCAACGTGTTGTGTAATGGGGTCACGAGATGGCGCTTTAGCTACAAGCATCTGAATTGTTGTTCTCTGTTTTTAAAATTCACTAAAAATAATAAACAAAGTGTAATAACAATAAGTGTGCACCAAAAACATTAAGCAAGTTATAAATATTAAGTGACAACGTTATCCTTGAAAAAACGTAAGTGTTATGGAAGATAATTAAACATTTGTGATTAGTGTTAAAAAGCTTTCTTAAAAGACAATAGTAATAAAATATGAACTCAAGTGAAGCAACAGTGCAAAATAAGTGAGTAACAGTGCATATAAGTGAACAAAACTTATAAAATAATCCGCAATTCAAACTTGAATCACTTGAGTTGTGAGAAAAAAATTCCATTGGCATGATTCATAACTAACGACTTTTTATTATTTAAAAATCTTTCTCGCTTAAAACGATCACCAATTTCAACATCACTAGCAACTGTTCAGTTGGTGAGGTACCTTACACAGTCGACTGCCGCGCACATAGTCGTGCGTTCAAACCCCGTCGGCTGGATCACTTTTTGTAATAGATAAAATTGTTAATTTGACAATAATGAACTTTTTCGGAAATATCACTCAGCGACGTCAGCGCCAGCGCAGACATTCGGATACAAATGAAGATTCAAACATAACTACCGACTTAAATTGTACCACTAGCAATAGTTTGCCGGATATGTCAGACGATGAACATTGCGATGAAATTACCCAACTACAAAATAAATTAAGGAATTAACATTGGGATTAGAGGCAGCACACGCAGAAGTGGAGAGTTTAAACTTAGAGAATACTCAACTTAAACCGTCTTATTCCAAAACACGATCTAAATTTAGTACTGGAATTGTTACTAGGTTTAAACCATGACTAAATAAAACGTTATTATAAAAGAAAGTTTATCACTAGTTCTTGAACTATGTATGGTACTAAAGTTAGTCCGCTGAGACCCCTAGCTTAACCACGGATTTGACATCGGTACTAATTAATTTGAGGTTATTATTGTGTCTTTTTATTTACAAATCGTAAAATATGGATATTGATATGATTGACTTGATGGATTTGGAAGATTTGGACATGCTGGAGAAATCTCGGCGATCTTACAGACATCGTCATCGTGTAAATCCTTTTGAATTGAGTGACGAAGATTTTAAATATAAGTATACGTTCACAACACGTTTTGAGGAAAAAATTGTGGATGTTTAACGTGAAGATTTATCCCACGACCCTCGAGGATGCCCATTGAGTCCTGAAGTGCAAGTGGTTTGCGCATTACGTAACTAGGCTCGCCATGAAGTAAGTACCATTGGTCAATGCTGACATAACATTAGATAAAATCCAAATAATATACTAATATTATTGTTTTATTTGTAGATTCAAGACGATACAGCTGATTTACATGATGTGTCTCAACCAGTTGTCAGCAAAACTTGTAAAAAGGTAGCGGACATTTTGTCACGGATGTCCCGAAGATGTTGAAGATGTTGGATTGTAAATTTCATGCTCTAAAAGCAGATAACAGAGCACTTCCCACATAAATAATATAACATCAATAAATGTTATATGGTATGATATGTTTAAGAAGTTTTATTAACCAATGCATCACAATCCGACTCATTAACTTAAATAACAAAGTCGTGAGGAACAATCGCCATTACTTCTAAGTCCTCAGGAGAAGTTGATGGTGGTTTGTCACCACCGCCTGCCTTTGATTTTTGCGTCCTATGGGTAGATAAGTTGGATTTAGCGGACAACTTCATCATTTTCCAAGGCAACTATAATTCTCCATCTGATCGACATTTTGCCGTTATCTCATTTGATCTAAAAATAATGAATACCCTGATTAATATCACGTAAATAACGTACTTGTACACATAATAATAGCAATTCTTCCACTCTTTAGTTTCTGCATATTTACTGACGTTTTCGTGGACTTATCTTCTATAATGTGTGCTGATTGAGCAATAAGCTCGCGTAATATTTCCTATAATAATAAGAACATCCGCGTTTGGTAGTAGAAATAAGATGAAACAAAGCATTGTTTACCTAATAATAATTACAAAATTATGTTTTACTAACTTTTTCTTCAGAACTCCAGTTTTTACCCATTTTTTTCTTTTGTTGTTCCATTTTGTAGCTAGCTCACGATTTACCACACAACAACTTACGAACAAACCAACTAACTACTAAGAATAATGAATAAAAATAAGAAGTGCATTATTTATATTATAATCAAAAGATAAACATTCGCTTCAAATGACGCGGGCTGTCACCGAATGTAATTCATTCTATTTCACGCTAGAGGTGTTATAAAATATGACAACTTGATTATAAACAGCGCCTCAAAAGTACAAGTTGTTCTTGTTCATTATATTGTAATCTAAACAAAGAACTAATTATGACATATTTTTGTATTGATAAATAATTATTAAATTATTTCAAGTGTTATTATAAAATCAATATTTAGATAAACAGAACGTTGCTTCAAATAAAGCCTCTACGAACGAATGAAAGAATGCCATTTTTTTCTCTTATCTGTGGATATTATTTGAACCATGGATCTTCTTTGGTACTAACAGATCCTCAGATAGTCTTCGTTTTGTAATCAGGACACATTTTGATCCTGGTACTAATCTTAATACCGTCACAATCCTAGACTTTTTAGTCGTGGTTTAAACCAGTACTTAAGCATTTTTTTGTAATAAGACCGAAAAACACTATCGACGAATTAACTAAAAAGAAAAATATCTATAAAAAAATAACAACCGATATAGTTAGCGACAACAGTACATCTCCAATAACTAACAAGAAAAGGAGAAACAAAACAAATACTACAAATAACAGCCCCCAGTCAACACCCAAGACTGACAAAATTAAAACTAACGATTTGTCCGTGCAGATTGCTGACAAATCAACACAATATGATACACATTTAATGACGAACCTGCAAGGCGATAAAAATCGTTTCTTAGAAAAAACAAAACAAGGAAAAATGTATGTATAATTAGCAATAATAAAAGGAATAAATTAAGCAACTTAATTGAGGACACTTTTTATATGTATGATTACTGCCACTATCCATATTCAGGCGGTGATATTCAACAAATGCCCTCAATTCAACAAATGCTACAGGGCATTGATAATAAAATAAAAAGCTTTAATAAAAATGACTATTGTGTTATTGTGATGGGAGAGATGGACTTCATACAAACTGGAAACTATCACGACATTATATTTCATATTAGAGAAACCATCGGAAAAATCAATAATACCAATTTGATTATTTGCCTGCCGACCTACAGATGTGGCAACTATACAACTGTAGGATCAGGAGTGCCGAGCGGTATATATCGTCAGGGTTTGGAGTTCCCAAGTATTTTCTACATGATGTATTGTAAACAGGAAAGCACGCGACAGGTCAACGACAGACGTTGCCAACTCGCTACCAAATAATCTGTGTCGCTACTTCAAAAACCTACGCCTTAGCATCTTCGTAAAAGTCCAAGAGGTAGTGCTTCAAACCATCTTCTGGGGTAAAATATCTTATTACCAGTGGAAACATTTTTACGTTTCCGTGATTTGAAGCATCCGTCCCTATTGAATAAAATAAACCATGGTCGACTAATTGCTTTACCGCTGGTGTTATGGACACAGGCGCCAGTACAGAACATGCTATTTTATTTGCTTTTGTCCTTCCTCATTGCATGTCACCGGCGATTTTCGAATCCGGATAAACGATGGGAGCTAATTTGCTTGTACAATCCAGAGAAAGCATTGAATGTCTGTGCACCACGTTATGATACACGTTTGTTAGCTCAGCAGCAGCAACTTTCTTCATATGCGCGCAAGATGATGGAGAGTTCGATTGAGATCCGAAAAAGTAATCAATAGTCTTACTTGTTTTAGCCAGCTTCACTTTATTCTGGTGTTCTGTACCTCGATCGTGCTGTTTGAGGTTAATCAGGAAGTCTCTTTTGCACAACGTGCAATAAGCTTTAAAAATATTATCTTTAAACGGCTTTACCCATGGATATATGTTACTCCATTGCTCCCTGTATTTACAAAGACGTTTGCTTTTCTTTGCGCTTGATTCACCGCCACTGTTATTATCTGAAGAATCTGTATCTGAAGACATCGCGTATGTTTAGTGCGGTATAATAAGTAGTTCACTAACGTACAACACTGACACGACACTACGTCACTACTGCAGTAAGTAAATAAACAAAAGAACGTGTATTTTGTTGCGTACAAACGAAATAAATAACTCTAACGTCATGCGTCGTCACCTCAACTAGCAAAGGGAATGCCGAATACGCGCGAATCCACGCGATATTGGCCCGACCGTGTTCCCCGCCCTCGCCACTTGCCTCGGCCGCCCGCGCCGCACCCCCGCCGCTTATCTATAACATTGCGCGAAACCACGCTGATGCAATTCAACGTAATATTTTTTTATTATTATTTATTAATAACCAACTCATATTAACACAACAGTTTGCACCACACATACAAGTTACAATTGCGAAGTGTAATTGCCATACGCATGCGTTCTTTTTCACAAAATAAAGATCAACAAGATCATTTTTTAGGTCCGAAAAAGAGGACGTCCTTTAAAATAAAGGACATCTGGCAACCCTATATACGGGTGTTCCTATACCTCTTTTTTTTTTTTTTACTTTCTCTTCTCGATCTATGCGGGTTGTTCGAAATCTCTTTCGAACAACCCGCAGCCCCGGTGGCATCGGCCCTAGCGGACCCCGTCAGTTCGTGCTGACATCTCTTTGAGGCGCGCGTGGAACACAACGCGCCGTCGATCCGGACCTGGTCCTTACCGGGCGGCGAGCTGCCCATAGCTCGCCGCCCGCAAGCCCGCGCCTACGGTGGCCGGGAGTCGGCTGTTGACTCCCGTCCAGGGCGTCTCCTGCGGCGGCTAGGCGCGCGAGTGTGCAGAGATTGCCTCTCCCTCACGCGCTCCGCCTCCTCCTTCGCGAGCATTACTGCTTCGCAGAAGGAGGTGATGGCCTCCCATTCACTCTCGCTCCGTACCATGGCCTGGACCAGGGCCGGACGCGAGAGGTCGCCGCCGCCGATGGCCGCCACGAAGACACGGCGGGGCCCCGCCCAAGCCGGGCAGACCTCCACCGTATGCTCCACCGTGTCCTCCGGGCGATCCACACAGTGGTGACACCCTGGCGTTTCCTCCCGCTTTATCCTGAATGTTCCCATACCTCTCACGGTATGTCCGTACAGCTAAAGCGGCATTTCCGTGACACTCCCCATAAATTAAAATCATATCGGTGTACTCCGAAGCTGTGTAATTGTAACGAGGCATGATTATTTAATAATAAAACCTTTAAACACCAAGTATTAAGCGTCTAATTTCGCAAAGTTTACTTAGCTATTTAACTAAGTACCTATAAAACGTTATGTGTCCTGTCACTATTAAAACAAAGCGTCAAATTTCGCACAATACAACACAACAACAAAGATACGATAACACTCGCGCGGCGACTTCAAACGGGCAAGGGCGCATCCGAAATTCCAGAGCGGAACAAAACGTGTCACAGGCAGGAAGGAAGTCCGGTGACACACTGACCGCGTAACTTGCAGGTTTCGACAAGTAGGCAAAGTAGAAACAAGCAAACTTACCTATCTCTTTCGCACATACATAAAGTTATAACTGCCGCATGCATTTTTTTTTATCTAGTTGTGATGACACGCATTTATGACTCTTAGGGCTCAGGCATAAAGTATAATTTGCATTGAGAAAATTTTTAAAGAAAAGGCGTAGGTTTTTGAAGTAGCGACACAGATTATTTGGTAGCGAGCTGGCAACGTGTGTCGATATATTCATTTGATTTTTTTTGTGCAGATTGGGAATATCATGACTTATACGAAGTTTCATTTATGATCATTATTATCCTCTCCACATTGTATATTCCGTACGTTGTGTGAAACAATAAATCCTTATTAACAACTGGACTTCTTTGTGCCGGAAACGGTGACCACATCCTTTCAGACCAAGAGCATAGAAGCTTAGCATTTACAACCGATCCGCATCACGCTACGCATTACGCTATTTGTCCCATGGAGAAAGTTGTTCAGTTTGATGGTCTGTACCACATCCTTAAATTTGGCTGGTCTTTAAAAAATCAGCCTGTATACCTACCTACCCGGCGGAATATACCACTCGTATTTCGTTGTTACCCACAACCGTATCTATCGAATATCGCTTATAGGTGTCTGAATACAATAGGCCTTTAACTAATGATTTTAGTAATTGAGTTTTATTTGCCATAAGTAGATATTATGTAATATAAGAACCCATTTGATAAAAATCCTATGGGGGTTGAAAGTTTGTATGAAAATCCGTCGTTTTGAAGTTAGATCTATCAAAATTCGTATTTGTAATTTCGGTTGACAATAAAGTAATACGTGTTTCAGTGTTTTTGTTATAAAAATGGAATGAAATGGAATGGGTGGTTGGATGGCGCTGTTGGTTGAAAGTTTGTATGAAAATCCGACAGGATGTAGATTTCCGAATTACCTACACGTATGCAAGCTCGAAATATAATATAATAATATACTTAAATGATAATAATAAATACCTAATGGTAATGGATTTATTAGTGCAAACTCATCTAAACTAATATTATAAAGCTGAAGAGTTTGTTTGTTTGGTTGAACGCGCTAACCTTAGGAAGTACTGCACCCTAATTGCGAAACACACAATCAATCTCAATCTGAATCATTTTGAAGGATATTGCTAATCCATTGCTTCATAAGTTCGAAAAAGGTTACCTTCATAAAGTCTGCTCAACACGTATATAACGCAATGAATGTTTTTGAACTGTCAAAATGAAACCGATTCTGATTGATTGTGTGTTACGCAATTAGGGCGCTGGTTCGAATTGAAAAATTATTTTTGTGTTGGACAGTCCATTTATCGAGGAAGGCTTTAGACTATATAACATCACGCTGCGACCAATAGGAACGGAGCATCAATGGACAATATTGCAAAAACGGGAAAAATGATTCCTTTTTGAGAGCTTCCGTTGCGTGCGCTGCGTAAACGGTTTAAGTTACGCAAAAATCATGTATGAAGGAATTATTCCTCTTTAAAAGTTCTAAAAAAAAGTCCGCGACAGCATATGTCTATCTTTTAAGATTGACTCACTATAGCCTTTTTTATGGTAATCAAATTTGTTCGAAATTAATGCATTATCTGCGAAGGTGTTTTATCAATATTATATTAATCTTTATCCAAATAAATACGCTATTCATCACAAGTATTTAATTGTGAACAAAATTGCCCTTGACATCACTTGATTTCAATCAACATCTTAGGAGATAACATAATTTTAAAATAACTCCGCAACTAAATAGGTATGATAACGTTCGGGTCGGTTCAACATCACGCTAGGTCAAAATGAATACAGTCAGAAAGAGAACTAAGCGAGAACGAGAAGCGAGCGATGCGATGCGACGGGGTAGGGCGGGGGAACAAGAATATCACGCGGACGAAGTCGCGGCCAGAAGCTAGTATTATAATACGAGCTCAACTTGTTTACAAAATAATATACATGATACGCATCTATCTACATAAACACGTTGATGTTGGTGCCTCCCGCGCAGTCCTACGTGCGTGAGTGAGACGAAATAACAAAAACATATCCACCCTCTCGCACGATTCGCAGCGTTCAACTTCTAATAGTCCAAAGTCCAAACAGTTTAACTTGATGTGTAGCCGTGTGTACATGGCGTTGTTTTCACAACTATTAGACATCTGTGTAAATAATGCATGGATTATGTATAGGAAAGCTTGTGCGCAGTATAATAAAGTGCCTTACACGTTAAAAATATTTCGTATTATGATTTATCACGAACTGCTCTCAAAACAACGACCCTATGCTGCTCCGAGTACACCTCTGGAAAAAACCCACAATACAAAGTTTGAAAAAATGCAAAAGCCATCGGGGCCGAGACCTACCGACGCTATCCGCCGTGATAACGTGGGGCATATGCCTGACTTTATAACAGCGCCCGGTAGATGCAAATTTTGCAAAAAAGGAATGACTAATGTTATTTGTTGCAAGTGCAATTTGCGACTGTGTTTCGTGAAGAAACGTAATTGTTTTAAATTGTTTCATCAACATTCAATGTTCATGAAACAATTTAATCCCCTTCCTTACTTTATAATTCTTTTTTTTTTTTACTTTTTAAGTCATTTTGTTAACTTTTTAATACATTTTTACCATGAATAAGCAGTATTAACTTTATTTTTAATTCCCCGCACATTTCCCAATGTTAAAAATACGTAACGTATGTTTTGGCCACTTGATCACTGCTTTCTTCGCGATGTTACGTATTTTTAACGTCTTACTTCTAAAAAATCTGTTAATTAAGATTTTTTTTCTATTTTTTTTTACTTAACTGGTAACATTATTAGAATAATTAAAAAAAATATCAAATTTAACCATAACTTTCCTTCGAACTAAAGGGTTAATAAATTCAAATCATTCATTAAACGTAAGTTGTGCCAGAAAGCCTTTTATACCGCTAAGGCTATGTATACGCTTCTACAATAAAGTTCCAAGCCCCGTTCAAGATCTAAGCCTTAATAAATTCAAATCATTCATTAAACGTAAGTTGTGCCAGAAAGCCTTTTATACCGCTAAGGCTTATATCGAGGACAAAAAGGCTTGGGATTAAGCTGCTTCCAATTTTTACATATTGAATGTAAAATAAGTAACAGAATATGAAACTATGACATTTGCTTACTTTGAAAGTATTCTATGATTTTAATGATTGTGAATGGGAAGACTATGTGGGTCATTTTATTTTTTATTTTTCTCTCTGTTCTGTTAGTTTTTGTCATGGTCTGGCAGTTTGAGTAATTAATGTGGCCTACCCAAATGTCCTTTCTTCGGTAGTGTTCGTCGAATCGTCGAGCTCTTTAAGTGTTGTGTTGAGCTGCACGATTTCTGACAAATGCGTGTGTTAGATATTTCATTTTGTTAAAATTATAATATTAGAATATTGTCTGTTGGATAATGGCATCTGTCACATTTACGAAGCTTGGGACTAACGTAGAAGTACGTAATTTGACTAGATATTGTGTTTACAAAAAACAAGTCTTAACTTGTAAAACAAACACTTACATGTTATTACTATAAATGATTAAGTAAGATTTGATTATACTTGTAGTATATCTTAGATTTTATATTGCTATTTTAATATAATAGGTGGTTTCAAATGATTGGTACAATACTGTCAGTAGATGTTGATATACTTTTTGATGATGTCTAAGAATTAAGAATCAACTCTTATTAAATTGATTAATTACCTTATAATGTTTTAAAATGGTTTTACTACATAAGATTTGTTTATTATTACCTGTGTTAGAAGATATTAAGCCAAAATATATGATGATCTGTGATTGGTTCAAAATGGCGGTAGATGTTTTACGTAAAAGACGTTGGTAGTGTATAAAAAGGATTGTAACGACGTTATCAAGATATCACATAGCAACCACTCACACGGGCGCGCGCAACCCACGCGCGCCCGACAGGCTAGAAAGCTTCTAGCGCGAACAGCAGGAGAGGCCCGTATTTACGGGCCACCGTAAAGCGCTCTGCGGCCAGGGGGCAACGCCCCGGCACCGCTCGCCTCGCCCCCTTGCGGGGGCGACGCGATCTCCTGATTATCAAGACAGTTGCTTGGTAGATGTTCAGTTGGTTAGCTCTAGTGCCATTGTTATGTGGAATATATTGACCAGATGTCATGTAAGTTAATTAATTTCATATTATACCTTAATTATTGCTTATTAGGAAAATGTTGTTGTGTAAGTCATATTATGGCCAATATTCCTAGCTATTGTTATTATGTTGCTATTATTTTGAATTCTCTTGGACCGTTGTCCAAGAGATAGAATAAATTGTTTTTAAAGATAACAATAATTTATGACAACGTAAGAAATGTATTGATAGAATACTTTGTTACTGTTTCGATGGAGTTTCTTGTCCTTCTTCTCCATGATGACCTAGTTTTGCGAACGAACGACTAGTTTTCTGATTAATTACTGACAAGCCTAAATTTAAAATAAATGTTTAGCCTTATCTGTCTGTGCTTTATTACAAACCTTATTCAATAATAACTTTCATACACAGTAAATAACTAACTAGTAACCATTCTGATATTCAAAGCTTGTTATTTTGGTAATATATAGGTACATATACTTCTAGTTTACACTTAATAATCTAACACGTGCATTGACTGGACAGGTCCTCTCAAACTGTTTGGTTCTTTCTTCAAAAAACCATCTCAGACATCAATCTACATGGTCTTCATATGATCTGACCAAGATTATGTCTGGACTTTTCTTAGAAGAGACTGTGACCTCTGAGTTTGTTTCGGCCTTTCTTCTCAGACTAGTCAGATAGGAAACGCCGACCTCATCTAGTTTTAAAATATGATTGACGTGTAAAAGTGTTTGTACAAACCTACTTACAAAATAAAATCATTTATCATTTATTTATCAACACATACTTTTTTGTAGACTTTTTTTATTTTCCTTTACATTTTTCCAGACAATAGCACAAAAGCTAACCATTTACAAAACAATTTTTTGACCAACCTAACAATTTTTTTTCAACTATTACCATGATCTTGTCGGATGAATGCTGTTTTACCAACACATGATTTTTTTGACCGATCTAGCTCGACGTTTCTTTCAGACCAGAACATAGAAGCTTTAAATCCTTTACAAGACTTTGTTTGACTAACCTAACAATTTTTTTCAGCCATGAGCTTGTCGGAGTAATGATGTTTTTCCAACACAATTTTTTAACCAATCTAGCTCGACGTTTCTTTGAGACTAGAACATAGAAGCTTTAAAGCCTTTACCAAGACTTAATTTTTTGTCCATTATACCTTTTTTCAGCAAAGATTTTGTTGCAGCTTGAAGCATGATGTCTTTTACTACACATTTTTTTTCACCAACTTATTTTGACATTTCTTTCCGACAAGGGCATAAGTAGAAACTTATCCTTTAAAATATATTTCTTTTAGCAAGCTGACTTTTTTACCGAGTGCTTGTTGGAAGCATGATGTCTTTCCAACACATAATTTTTTGATCATCCTAGCTTGACGTTTCTTTCAGACCAGAGCATAGCAGCCTAAGCCTTCACAACACTTTATTTGACTAACCTAACAATTTTTTTCAGCCATGAGCTTGTCAGAGTAATGATGTTTTTTCAACACAATTTTTTAACCAACCTAGCTCGACGTTTCTTTCAGACTAACAGCATACAAGCTTAGCATTTACAACACTTTATTCGACTAACCTAACAATTTTTTTCAGCCATGATCTTGTCGGATAAATGCTGTTTTACCAACACATGATTTTTTTGACCAATCTAGCTCGACGTTTCTTTCAGACCAGAACACAGAAGCTTTAAAGCCTTTACGAGACTTAATTTTTTGACCATTATACCTTTTTTTTACGCCAAGAGCCTGGTGGCAGCTTGATGTCTTTACAACACACTGTTTCTTCTTTTTTTTTTCAGACAAGAGGGCAGAAACATAAATCCTTTCGACTCAAGTATTTTTTTTTAGTGAACAGCTTTTTGCAGCTTGAAGCATGACGTCTTTACAAAACATTATTTTTTTACCAACCTAGCTTAACATTTCTTTCAGACCAGAGCATAGCAGCCTAAGCCTTCACAACACTTTATTTGACTAACCTTACAATTTTTTTCAGCCATGAGCTTGTCGGAATAATGATGTTTTCCAACACAATTTTTTAACCAACCTAGCTCGACGTTTCTTTCAGACCAAGAGCACCGAAGCTAAGCATTTACAAAACTATTTTTTTACCAACCTAACAATTTTTTTTTCATCTATGACGCATGATCTTGTCGGATGAATGCTGTTTTACCAACACATGATTTTTTTGACCAATCTAGCTCGACGTTTCTTTCAGACCAGAACATAGAAGCTTTAAAGCCTTTACAAGACTTTGTTTGACTAACCTAACAATTTTTTTCAGCCATGAGCTTGTCGGAGTAATGATGTTTTTCCAACACAATTTTTTAACCAACCTAGCTCGACGTTTCTTTCAGACAAGAGCATAGCAGCCTAAGCCTTCACAACACTTTATTTGACTAACCTAACAATTTTTTTCAGCCATGAGCTAGTCGGAGTAATGATGTTTTTCCAACACAATTTTTTAACCAACCTAGCTCGACGTTTCTTTCAGACCAGAACATAGAAGCTTTAAAGCCTTTACGAGACTTAATTTTTTGACCATTATACCTTTTTTTTACGCCAAGAGCGAGCCTGGTGGCAGCTTGATGTCTTTACAACACACTGTTTCTTCTTTTTTTTTCAGACAAGAGGGCAGAAACATAAAACCTTTCGACTCAAGTTTTTTTTTTTAGCGAACAGCTTTTTTTGCTTGCTTTTTTGCGTCTTTACAAATCATAATTTTTTTACCAATCTAGCTTAACATTTCTGTCAGACAAGAGCATAGAAGCTTGGCATTTACAACACTTTAATTTTTGACCAACATAACATTTATTTTCAGCCATAAGTTTGTAGGATGCATGATATCTTTTCAACACATATTTTTTTTATTTTCCTTTACATTTTTCCAGACAATAGCACAGAAGCTAAGCATTTACAAAACTATGTTTTGACCAACCTAACAATTTTTTTTAAGCTATGACCTTGTCAGATGAATGCTGTTTTACCAACACATGATTTTTTTTACCAATCTAGCTCGACGTTTCTTTGAGACTAGAACATAGAAGCTTTAAAGCCTTTACAAGACTTAATTTTTTGTCCATTATACCTTTTTTCAGCAAAGATTTTGTTGCAGCTTGAAGCATGATGTCTTTTACTACACATTTTTTTTCACCAACTTATTTTGACATTTCTTTCCGACAAGGGCATAAGTAGAAACTTATCCTTTAAAATATATTTCTTTTAGCAAGCTGACTTTTTTACCGAGTGCTTGTTGGAAGCATGATGTCTTTCCAACACATAATTTTTTGATCATCCTAGCTTGACGTTTCTTTCAGACCAGAGCATAGCAGCCTAAGCCTTCACAACACTTTATTTGACTAACCTAACAATTTTTTTCAGCCATGGGCTTGTCGGAGTAATGATGTTTTTTCAACACAATTTTTTAACCAACCTAGCTCGACGTTTCTTTCAGACCAACAGCATACAAGCTTAGCATTTACAACACTTTAATTTTTGACCAACCTAACATTTATTTCAGCCATAAGTTTGTGGGACGCATGATATATTTTCAACACATATTTTTTTTTCCTTTACATTTTCCCAGACAACAGCATAGAAGCTTAGCATTTACAACACCATTTTTTGACCAACCTAACAATTTTTTTTCAGCTATGACCATGATCTTGTCGGATGAATGCTGTTTTACCAACACATGATTTTTTAGACCAATCTAGCTCGACGTTTCTTTCAGACCAGAACATAGAAGCTTTAAAGCCTTTACAAAACTTAATTTTTTGACCATTATACATTGTTTTAAGCCAAGAGCTTGGTGGCAGCTTGATGTCTTTACAACTGTTTCTTCTTTTTTTCAGACAAGAGGGCAGAAACATAAAACCTTTCGACTCAAGTTTTTTTTTTAGTGAACAGCTTTTTTGCTTGCTTTTTTGCGTCTTTACAAAACATTATTTTTTTACCAATCTAGCTTAACATTTCTTTCAGACAACAGCATAGAAGCTTGGCATTTACAACACTTTAATTTTTGACCAACATAACATTTATTTTCAGCCATAAGTTTGTAGGATGCATGATATCTTTTCAACACATATTTTTTTTATTTTCCTTTACATTTTTCCAGACAATAGCACAGAAGCTAAGCATTTACAAAACTATGTTTTGACCAACCTAACAATTTTTTTTCAGCTATGACCTTGTCAGATGAATGCTGTTTTACCAACACATGATTTTTTTGACCAATCTAGCTCGACGTTTCTTTGAGACTAGAACATAGAAGCTTTAAAGCCTTTACAAGACTTAATTTTTTGTCCATTATACCTTTTTTCAGCAAAGATTTTGTTGCAGCTTGAAGCATGATGTCTTTTACTACACATTTTTTTTCACCAACTTATTTTGACATTTCTTTCCGACAAGGGCATAAGTAGAAACTTATCCTTTAAAATATATTTCTTTTAGCAAGCTGACTTTTTTACCGAGTGCTTGTTGGAAGCATGATGTCTTTCCAACACATAATTTTTTGATCATCCTAG
The DNA here is from genome assembly GCA_947507525.1 of Apamea epomidion. NCBI lineage: Eukaryota > Metazoa > Arthropoda > Insecta > Lepidoptera > Noctuidae > Apamea > Apamea epomidion. The sequence goes on along the minus strand of OX382251.1, from coordinate 1,325,382 downwards.
CTTGACGTTTCTTTCAGACCAGAGCATAGCAGCCTAAGCCTTCACAACACTTTATTTGACTAACCTAACAATTTTTTTCAGCCATGAGCTTGTCGGAGTAATGATGTTTTTTCAAGCCAATTTTTTAACCAACCTAGCTCGACGTTTCTTTCAGACCAACAGCATACAAGCTTAGCATTTACAACACTATTCGACTAACCTAATAATTTTTTTCAGCCATGATCTTGTTGGATGAATGCTGTTTTACCAACACATGATTTTTTTGACCAATCTAGCTCGACGTTTCTTTCAGACCAGAACATAGAAGCTTTAAAGCCTTTACAAGACTTAATTTTTTGACCGTTATACCTTTTTTCAGCCAAGATTTTGTTGCAGCTTGAAGCATGAAGTCTTTTCAAAACATTATTTTTTTACCAACCTAGCTTAACATTTCTTTCAGACAAGAGCATAGAAGCTTAACATTTACAAGACTTTAATTTTTGACCAACCTAACATTTATTTTCAGCCATAAGTTTGTGGGACGCATGATCTTTTCAACACATATTTTTTTGAAGACTTTTATATTTTCCTTTACATTTTTCCAGACAACAGCACAGAAGCTTAGCATTTACAACACCATTTTTTGACCAACCTAACATTTATTTTCAGCCATAAGTTTGTGGTACGCATGATATCTTTTCAACATATATTTATTTGAAGACTTTTTTATTTTCCTTTACATTTTTCCAGACAACAGCACAGAAGCTTAGCGTTTACTACACCATTTTTTGACCAACCTAACAATTTTTTTTCAGCTATGACCATGATCTTGTCGGATGAAAGCTGTTTTACCAACACATGATTTTTTTGACCAATCTAGCTCGACGTTTCTTTCAGACCAGAACATAGAAGCTTTAAAGCCTTTACGAGACTTAATTTTTTGACCATTATACCTTTTTTTACGCCAAGAGCCTGGTGGCAGCTTGATGTCTTTACAACACACTGTTTCTTCTTTTTTTTTTCAGACAAGAGGGCAGAAACGTAAATCCTTTCGACTCAAGTTTTTTTTTTAGTGAACAGCTTTTTGCAGCTTGAAGCATGACGTCTTTACAAAACATTATTTTTTTACCAACCTAGCTTAACATTTCTTTCAGACCAGAGCATAGCAGCCTAAGCCTTCACAACACTTTATTTGACTAACCTTACAATTTTTTTCAGCCATGAGCTTGTCGGAATAATGATGTTTTCCAACACAATTTTTTAACCAACCTAGCTCGACGTTTCTTTCAGACCAAGAGCACCGAAGCTAAGCATTTACAAAACTATTTTTTTACCAACCTAACAATTTTTTTTTCATCTATGACGCATGATCTTGTCGGATGAATGCTGTTTTACCAACACATGATTTTTTTGACCAATCTAGCTCGACGTTTCTTTCAGACCAGAACATAGAAGCTTTAAAGCCTTTACAAGACTTTGTTTGACTAACCTAACAATTTTTTTCAGCCATGAGCTTGTCGGAGTAATGATGTTTTTCCAACACAATTTTTTAACCAACCTAGCTCGACGTTTCTTTCAGACAAGAGCATAGCAGCCTAAGCCTTCACAACACTTTATTTGACTAACCTAACAATTTTTTTCAGCCATGAGCTAGTCGGAGTAATGATGTTTTTCCAACACAATTTTTTAACCAACCTAGCTCGACGTTTCTTTCAGACCAGAACATAGAAGCTTTAAAGCCTTTACGAGACTTAATTTTTTGACCATTATACCTTTTTTTAAGCTAAGAACTTGGTGGCAGCTTGATGTCTTTACAACTGTTTCTTCTTTTTTTCAGACAAGAGGGCAGAAACATAAAACCTTTCGACTCAAGTTTTTTTTTTAGCGAACAGCTTTTTTTGCTTGCTTTTTTGCGTCTTTACAAATCATAATTTTTTTACCAATCTAGCTTAACATTTCTTTCAGACAAGAGCATAGAAGCTTGGCATTTACAACACTTTAATTTTTGACCAACATAACATTTATTTTCAGCCATAAGTTTGTAGGATGCATGATATCTTTTCAACACATATTTTTTTTATTTTCCTTTACATTTTTCCAGACAATAGCACAGAAGCCAAGCATTTACAAAACTATGTTTTGACCAACCTAACAATTTTTTTTAAGCTATGACCTTGTCAGATGAATGCTGTTTTACCAACACATGATTTTTTTGACCAATCTAGCTCGACGTTTCTTTGAGACTAGAACATAGAAGCTTTAAAGCCTTTACAAGACTTAATTTTTTGTCTATTATACCTTTTTTCAGCAAAGATTTTGTTGCAGCTTGAAGCATGATGTCTTTTACTACACATTTTTTTTCACCAACTTATTTTGACATTTCTTTCCGACAAGGGCATAAGTAGAAACTTATCCTTTAAAATATATTTCTTTTAGCAAGCTGACTTTTTTACCGAGTGCTTGTTGGAAGCATGATGTCTTTCCAACACATAATTTTTTGATCATCCTAGCTTGACGTTTCTTTCAGACCAGAGCATAGCAGCCTAAGCCTTCACAACACTTTATTTGACTAACCTAACAATTTTTTTCAGCCATGAGCTTGTCGGAGTAATGATGTTTTTTCAAGCCAATTTTTTAACCAACCTAGCTCGACGTTTCTTTCAGACCAACAGCATACAAGCTTAGCATTTACAACACTATTCGACTAACCTAATAATTTTTTTCAGCCATGATCTTGTTGGATGAATGCTGTTTTACCAACACATGATTTTTTTGACCAATCTAGCTCGACGTTTCTTTCAGACCAGAACATAGAAGCTTTAAAGCCTTTACAAGACTTAATTTTTTGACCGTTATACCTTTTTTCAGCCAAGATTTTGTTGCAGCTTGAAGCATGAAGTCTTTACAAAACATTATTTTTTTACCAACCTAGCTTAACATTTCTTTCAGACAAGAGCATAGAAGCTTAACATTTACAAGACTTTAATTTTTGACCAACCTAACATTTATTTTCAGCCATAAGTTTGTGGGACGCATGATCTTTTCAACACATATTTTTTTGAAGACTTTTATATTTTCCTTTACATTTTTCCAGACAACAGCACAGAAGCTTAGCATTTACAACACCATTTTTTGACCAACCTAACATTTATTTTCAGCCATAAGTTTGTGGTACGCATGATATCTTTTCAACATATATTTATTTGAAGACTTTTTTATTTTCCTTTACATTTTTCCAGACAACAGCACAGAAGCTTAGCGTTTACTACACCATTTTTTGACCAACCTAACAATTTTTTTTCAGCTATGACCATGATCTTGTCGGATGAAAGCTGTTTTACCAACACATGATTTTTTTGACCAATCTAGCTCGACGTTTCTTTCAGACCAGAACATAGAAGCTTTAAAGCCTTTACGAGACTTAATTTTTTGACCATTATACCTTTTTTTAAGCTAAGAACTTGGTGGCAGCTTGATGTCTTTACAACTGTTTCTTCTTTTTTTCAGACAAGAGGGCAGAAACATAAAACCTTTCGACTCAAGTTTTTTTTTTAGCGAACAGCTTTTTTTGCTTGCTTTTTTGCGTCTTTACAAATCATAATTTTTTTACCAATCTAGCTTAACATTTCTTTCAGACAAGAGCATAGAAGCTTGGCATTTACAACACTTTAATTTTTGACCAACATAACATTTATTTTCAGCCATAAGTTTGTAGGATGCATGATATCTTTTCAACACATATTTTTTTTATTTTCCTTTACATTTTTCCAGACAATAGCACAGAAGCCAAGCATTTACAAAACTATGTTTTGACCAACCTAACAATTTTTTTTAAGCTATGACCTTGTCAGATGAATGCTGTTTTACCAACACATGATTTTTTTGACCAATCTAGCTCGACGTTTCTTTGAGACTAGAACATAGAAGCTTTAAAGCCTTTACAAGACTTAATTTTTTGTCTATTATACCTTTTTTCAGCAAAGATTTTGTTGCAGCTTGAAGCATGATGTCTTTTACTACACATTTTTTTTCACCAACTTATTTTGACATTTCTTTCCGACAAGGGCATAAGTAGAAACTTATCCTTTAAAATATATTTCTTTTAGCAAGCTGACTTTTTTACCGAGTGCTTGTTGGAAGCATGATGTCTTTCCAACACATAATTTTTTGATCATCCTAGCTTGACGTTTCTTTCAGACCAGAGCATAGCAGCCTAAGCCTTCACAACACTTTATTTGACTAACCTAACAATTTTTTTCAGCCATGAGCTTGTCGGAGTAATGATGTTTTTTCAAGCCAATTTTTTAACCAACCTAGCTCGACGTTTCTTTCAGACCAACAGCATACAAGCTTAGCATTTACAACACTATTCGACTAACCTAATAATTTTTTTCAGCCATGATCTTGTTGGATGAATGCTGTTTTACCAACACATGATTTTTTTGACCAATCTAGCTCGACGTTTCTTTCAGACCAGAACATAGAAGCTTTAAAGCCTTTACAAGACTTAATTTTTTGACCGTTATACCTTTTTTCAGCCAAGATTTTGTTGCAGCTTGAAGCATGAAGTCTTTACAAAACATTATTTTTTTACCAACCTAGCTTAACATTTCTTTCAGACAAGAGCATAGAAGCTTAACATTTACAAGACTTTAATTTTTGACCAACCTAACATTTATTTTCAGCCATAAGTTTGTGGGACGCATGATCTTTTCAACACATATTTATTTGAAGACTTTTTTATTTTCCTTTACATTTTTCCAGACAACAGCACAGAAGCTTAGCGTTTACTACACCATTTTTTGACCAACCTAACAATTTTTTTTCAGCTATGACCATGATCTTGTCGGATGAAAGCTGTTTTACCAACACATGATTTTTTTGACCAATCTAGCTCGACGTTTCTTTCAGACCAGAACATAGAAGCTTTAAAGCCTTTACGAGACTTAATTTTTTGACCATTATACCTTTTTTTACGCCAAGAGCCTGGTGGCAGCTTGATGTCTTTACAACACACTGTTTCTTCTTTTTTTTTTCAGACAAGGGGGCAGAAACGTAAATCCTTTCGACTCAAGTTTTTTTTTTAGTGAACAGCTTTTTGCAGCTTGAAGCATGACGTCTTTACAAAACATTATTTTTTTACCAACCTAGCTTAACATTTCTTTCAGACCAGAGCATAGCAGCCTAAGCCTTCACAACACTTTATTTGACTAACCTTACAATTTTTTTCAGCCATGAGCTTGTCGGAATAATGATGTTTTCCAACACAATTTTTTAACCAACCTAGCTCGACGTTTCTTTCAGACCAACAGCATACAAGCTTAGCATTTACAACACTATCCGACTAACCTAACAATTTTTTTCAGCCATGATCTTGTTGGATGAATGCTGTTTTACCAACACATGATTTTTTTGACCAATCTAGCTCGACGTTTCTTTCAGACCAGAACATAGAAGCTTTAAAGCCTTTACAAGACTTAATTTTTTGACCGTTATACCTTTTTTCAGCCAAGATTTTGTTGCAGCTTGAAGCATGAAGTCTTTACAAAACATTATTTTTTTACCAACCTAGCTTAACATTTCTTTCAGACAAGAGCATAGAAGCTTAACATTTACAAGACTTTAATTTTTGACCAACCTAACATTTATTTTCAGCCATAAGTTTGTGGGACGCATGATCTTTTCAACACATATTTTTTTGAAGACTTATATTTTTCCTTTACATTTTTCCAGACAACAGCACAGAAGCTTAGCATTTACAACACCATTTTTTGACCAACCTAACATTTATTTTCAGCCATAAGTTTGTGGTACGCATGATATCTTTTCAACATATATTTATTTGAAGACTTTTTTATTTTCCTTTACATTTTTCCAGACAACAGCACAGAAGCTTAGCGTTTACTACACCATTTTTTGACCAACCTAACAATTTTTTTTCAGCTATGACCATGATCTTGTCGGATGAAAGCTGTTTTACCAACACATGATTTTTTTGACCAATCTAGCTCGACGTTTCTTTCAGACCAGAACATAGAAGCTTTAAAGCCTTTACGAGACTTAATTTTTTGACCATTATACCTTTTTTTTACGCCAAGAGCCTGGTGGCAGCTTGATGTCTTTACAACACACTGTTTCTTCTTTTTTTTTCAGACAAGAGGGCAGAAACATAAATCCTTTCGACTCAAGTTTTTTTTTTAGTGAACAGCTTTTTGCAGCTTGAAGCATGACGTCTTTACAAAACATTATTTTTTTACCAACCTAGCTTAACATTTCTTTCCGACCAGAGCATAGCAGCCTAAGCCTTCACAACACTTTATTTGACTAACCTTACAATTTTTTTCAGCCATGAGCTTGTCGGAGTAATGATGTTTTTCCAACACAATTTTTTAACCAACCTAGCTCGACGTTTCTTTCAGACAAGAGCATAGCAGCCTAAGCCTTCACAACACTTTATTTGACTAACCTAACAATTTTTTTCAGCCATGAGCTAGTCGGAGTAATGATGTTTTTCCAACACAATTTTTTAACCAACCTAGCTCGACGTTTCTTTCAGACCAGAACATAGAAGCTTTAAAGCCTTTACGAGACTTAATTTTTTGACCATTATACCTTTTTTTTACGCCAAGAGCCTGGTGGCAGCTTGATGTCTTTACAACACACTGTTTCTTCTTTTTTTTTTCAGACAAGAGGGCAGAAACATAAATCCTTTCGACTCAAGTATTTTTTTTTAGTGAACAGCTTTTTGCAGCTTGAAGCATGACGTCTTTACAAAACATTATTTTTTTACCAACCTAGCTTAACATTTCTTTCAGACCAGAGCATAGCAGCCTAAGCCTTCACAACACTTTATTTGACTAACCTTACAATTTTTTTCAGCCATGAGCTTGTCGGAATAATGATGTTTTCCAACACAATTTTTTAACCAACCTAGCTCGACGTTTCTTTCAGACCAAGAGCACCGAAGCTAAGCATTTACAAAACTATTTTTTTACCAACCTAACAATTTTTTTTTCATCTATGACGCATGATCTTGTCGGATGAATGCTGTTTTACCAACACATGATTTTTTTGACCAATCTAGCTCGACGTTTCTTTCAGACCAGAACATAGAAGCTTTAAAGCCTTTACAAGACTTTGTTTGACTAACCTAACAATTTTTTTCAGCCATGAGCTTGTCGGAGTAATGATGTTTTTCCAACACAATTTTTTAACCAACCTAGCTCGACGTTTCTTTCAGACAAGAGCATAGCAGCCTAAGCCTTCACAACACTTTATTTGACTAACCTAACAATTTTTTTCAGCCATGAGCTAGTCGGAGTAATGATGTTTTTCCAACACAATTTTTTAACCAACCTAGCTCGACGTTTCTTTCAGACCAGAACATAGAAGCTTTAAAGCCTTTACGAGACTTAATTTTTTGACCATTATACCTTTTTTTTACGCCAAGAGCGAGCCTGGTGGCAGCTTGATGTCTTTACAACACACTGTTTCTTCTTTTTTTTTCAGACAAGAGGGCAGAAACATAAAACCTTTCGACTCAAGTTTTTTTTTTTAGCGAACAGCTTTTTTTGCTTGCTTTTTTGCGTCTTTACAAATCATAATTTTTTTACCAATCTAGCTTAACATTTCTGTCAGACAAGAGCATAGAAGCTTGGCATTTACAACACTTTAATTTTTGACCAACATAACATTTATTTTCAGCCATAAGTTTGTAGGATGCATGATATCTTTTCAACACATATTTTTTTTATTTTCCTTTACATTTTTCCAGACAATAGCACAGAAGCTAAGCATTTACAAAACTATGTTTTGACCAACCTAACAATTTTTTTTAAGCTATGACCTTGTCAGATGAATGCTGTTTTACCAACACATGATTTTTTTTACCAATCTAGCTCGACGTTTCTTTGAGACTAGAACATAGAAGCTTTAAAGCCTTTACAAGACTTAATTTTTTGTCCATTATACCTTTTTTCAGCAAAGATTTTGTTGCAGCTTGAAGCATGATGTCTTTTACTACACATTTTTTTTCACCAACTTATTTTGACATTTCTTTCCGACAAGGGCATAAGTAGAAACTTATCCTTTAAAATATATTTCTTTTAGCAAGCTGACTTTTTTACCGAGTGCTTGTTGGAAGCATGATGTCTTTCCAACACATAATTTTTTGATCATCCTAGCTTGACGTTTCTTTCAGACCAGAGCATAGCAGCCTAAGCCTTCACAACACTTTATTTGACTAACCTAACAATTTTTTTCAGCCATGGGCTTGTCGGAGTAATGATGTTTTTTCAACACAATTTTTTAACCAACCTAGCTCGACGTTTCTTTCAGACCAACAGCATACAAGCTTAGCATTTACAACACTTTAATTTTTGACCAACCTAACATTTATTTCAGCCATAAGTTTGTGGGACGCATGATATATTTTCAACACATATTTTTTTTTCCTTTACATTTTCCCAGACAACAGCATAGAAGCTTAGCATTTACAACACCATTTTTTGACCAACCTAACAATTTTTTTTCAGCTATGACCATGATCTTGTCGGATGAATGCTGTTTTACCAACACATGATTTTTTAGACCAATCTAGCTCGACGTTTCTTTCAGACCAGAACATAGAAGCTTTAAAGCCTTTACAAAACTTAATTTTTTGACCATTATACATTGTTTTAAGCCAAGAGCTTGGTGGCAGCTTGATGTCTTTACAACTGTTTCTTCTTTTTTTCAGACAAGAGGGCAGAAACATAAAACCTTTCGACTCAAGTTTTTTTTTTAGTGAACAGCTTTTTTGCTTGCTTTTTTGCGTCTTTACAAAACATTATTTTTTTACCAATCTAGCTTAACATTTCTTTCAGACAACAGCATAGAAGCTTGGCATTTACAACACTTTAATTTTTGACCAACATAACATTTATTTTCAGCCATAAGTTTGTAGGATGCATGATATCTTTTCAACACATATTTTTTTTATTTTCCTTTACATTTTTCCAGACAATAGCACAGAAGCTAAGCATTTACAAAACTATGTTTTGACCAACCTAACAATTTTTTTTCAGCTATGACCTTGTCAGATGAATGCTGTTTTACCAACACATGATTTTTTTGACCAATCTAGCTCGACGTTTCTTTGAGACTAGAACATAGAAGCTTTAAAGCCTTTACAAGACTTAATTTTTTGTCCATTATACCTTTTTTCAGCAAAGATTTTGTTGCAGCTTGAAGCATGATGTCTTTTACTACACATTTTTTTTCACCAACTTATTTTGACATTTCTTTCCGACAAGGGCATAAGTAGAAACTTATCCTTTAAAATATATTTCTTTTAGCAAGCTGACTTTTTTACCGAGTGCTTGTTGGAAGCATGATGTCTTTCCAACACATAATTTTTTGATCATCCTAGCTTGACGTTTCTTTCAGACCAGAGCATAGCAGCCTAAGCCTTCACAACACTTTATTTGACTAACCTAACAATTTTTTTCAGCCATGAGCTTGTCGGAGTAATGATGTTTTTTCAAGCCAATTTTTTAACCAACCTAGCTCGACGTTTCTTTCAGACCAACAGCATACAAGCTTAGCATTTACAACACTATTCGACTAACCTAATAATTTTTTTCAGCCATGATCTTGTTGGATGAATGCTGTTTTACCAACACATGATTTTTTTGACCAATCTAGCTCGACGTTTCTTTCAGACCAGAACATAGAAGCTTTAAAGCCTTTACAAGACTTAATTTTTTGACCGTTATACCTTTTTTCAGCCAAGATTTTGTTGCAGCTTGAAGCATGAAGTCTTTTCAAAACATTATTTTTTTACCAACCTAGCTTAACATTTCTTTCAGACAAGAGCATAGAAGCTTAACATTTACAAGACTTTAATTTTTGACCAACCTAACATTTATTTTCAGCCATAAGTTTGTGGGACGCATGATCTTTTCAACACATATTTTTTTGAAGACTTTTATATTTTCCTTTACATTTTTCCAGACAACAGCACAGAAGCTTAGCATTTACAACACCATTTTTTGACCAACCTAACATTTATTTTCAGCCATAAGTTTGTGGTACGCATGATATCTTTTCAACATATATTTATTTGAAGACTTTTTTATTTTCCTTTACATTTTTCCAGACAACAGCACAGAAGCTTAGCGTTTACTACACCATTTTTTGACCAACCTAACAATTTTTTTTCAGCTATGACCATGATCTTGTCGGATGAAAGCTGTTTTACCAACACATGATTTTTTTGACCAATCTAGCTCGACGTTTCTTTCAGACCAGAACATAGAAGCTTTAAAGCCTTTACGAGACTTAATTTTTTGACCATTATACCTTTTTTTACGCCAAGAGCCTGGTGGCAGCTTGATGTCTTTACAACACACTGTTTCTTCTTTTTTTTTTCAGACAAGAGGGCAGAAACGTAAATCCTTTCGACTCAAGTTTTTTTTTTAGTGAACAGCTTTTTGCAGCTTGAAGCATGACGTCTTTACAAAACATTATTTTTTTACCAACCTAGCTTAACATTTCTTTCAGACCAGAGCATAGCAGCCTAAGCCTTCACAACACTTTATTTGACTAACCTTACAATTTTTTTCAGCCATGAGCTTGTCGGAATAATGATGTTTTCCAACACAATTTTTTAACCAACCTAGCTCGACGTTTCTTTCAGACCAAGAGCACCGAAGCTAAGCATTTACAAAACTATTTTTTTACCAACCTAACAATTTTTTTTTCATCTATGACGCATGATCTTGTCGGATGAATGCTGTTTTACCAACACATGATTTTTTTGACCAATCTAGCTCGACGTTTCTTTCAGACCAGAACATAGAAGCTTTAAAGCCTTTACAAGACTTTGTTTGACTAACCTAACAATTTTTTTCAGCCATGAGCTTGTCGGAGTAATGATGTTTTTCCAACACAATTTTTTAACCAACCTAGCTCGACGTTTCTTTCAGACAAGAGCATAGCAGCCTAAGCCTTCACAACACTTTATTTGACTAACCTAACAATTTTTTTCAGCCATGAGCTAGTCGGAGTAATGATGTTTTTCCAACACAATTTTTTAACCAACCTAGCTCGACGTTTCTTTCAGACCAGAACATAGAAGCTTTAAAGCCTTTACGAGACTTAATTTTTTGACCATTATACCTTTTTTTAAGCTAAGAACTTGGTGGCAGCTTGATGTCTTTACAACTGTTTCTTCTTTTTTTCAGACAAGAGGGCAGAAACATAAAACCTTTCGACTCAAGTTTTTTTTTTAGCGAACAGCTTTTTTTGCTTGCTTTTTTGCGTCTTTACAAATCATAATTTTTTTACCAATCTAGCTTAACATTTCTTTCAGACAAGAGCATAGAAGCTTGGCATTTACAACACTTTAATTTTTGACCAACATAACATTTATTTTCAGCCATAAGTTTGTAGGATGCATGATATCTTTTCAACACATATTTTTTTTATTTTCCTTTACATTTTTCCAGACAATAGCACAGAAGCCAAGCATTTACAAAACTATGTTTTGACCAACCTAACAATTTTTTTTAAGCTATGACCTTGTCAGATGAATGCTGTTTTACCAACACATGATTTTTTTGACCAATCTAGCTCGACGTTTCTTTGAGACTAGAACATAGAAGCTTTAAAGCCTTTACAAGACTTAATTTTTTGTCTATTATACCTTTTTTCAGCAAAGATTTTGTTGCAGCTTGAAGCATGATGTCTTTTACTACACATTTTTTTTCACCAACTTATTTTGACATTTCTTTCCGACAAGGGCATAAGTAGAAACTTATCCTTTAAAATATATTTCTTTTAGCAAGCTGACTTTTTTACCGAGTGCTTGTTGGAAGCATGATGTCTTTCCAACACATAATTTTTTGATCATCCTAGCTTGACGTTTCTTTCAGACCAGAGCATAGCAGCCTAAGCCTTCACAACACTTTATTTGACTAACCTAACAATTTTTTTCAGCCATGAGCTTGTCGGAGTAATGATGTTTTTTCAAGCCAATTTTTTAACCAACCTAGCTCGACGTTTCTTTCAGACCAACAGCATACAAGCTTAGCATTTACAACACTATTCGACTAACCTAATAATTTTTTTCAGCCATGATCTTGTTGGATGAATGCTGTTTTACCAACACATGATTTTTTTGACCAATCTAGCTCGACGTTTCTTTCAGACCAGAACATAGAAGCTTTAAAGCCTTTACAAGACTTAATTTTTTGACCGTTATACCTTTTTTCAGCCAAGATTTTGTTGCAGCTTGAAGCATGAAGTCTTTACAAAACATTATTTTTTTACCAACCTAGCTTAACATTTCTTTCAGACAAGAGCATAGAAGCTTAACATTTACAAGACTTTAATTTTTGACCAACCTAACATTTATTTTCAGCCATAAGTTTGTGGGACGCATGATCTTTTCAACACATATTTTTTTGAAGACTTTTATATTTTCCTTTACATTTTTCCAGACAACAGCACAGAAGCTTAGCATTTACAACACCATTTTTTGACCAACCTAACATTTATTTTCAGCCATAAGTTTGTGGTACGCATGATATCTTTTCAACATATATTTATTTGAAGACTTTTTTATTTTCCTTTACATTTTTCCAGACAACAGCACAGAAGCTTAGCGTTTACTACACCATTTTTTGACCAACCTAACAATTTTTTTTCAGCTATGACCATGATCTTGTCGGATGAAAGCTGTTTTACCAACACATGATTTTTTTGACCAATCTAGCTCGACGTTTCTTTCAGACCAGAACATAGAAGCTTTAAAGCCTTTACGAGACTTAATTTTTTGACCATTATACCTTTTTTTAAGCTAAGAACTTGGTGGCAGCTTGATGTCTTTACAACTGTTTCTTCTTTTTTTCAGACAAGAGGGCAGAAACATAAAACCTTTCGACTCAAGTTTTTTTTTTAGCGAACAGCTTTTTTTGCTTGCTTTTTTGCGTCTTTACAAATCATAATTTTTTTACCAATCTAGCTTAACATTTCTTTCAGACAAGAGCATAGAAGCTTGGCATTTACAACACTTTAATTTTTGACCAACATAACATTTATTTTCAGCCATAAGTTTGTAGGATGCATGATATCTTTTCAACACATATTTTTTTTATTTTCCTTTACATTTTTCCAGACAATAGCACAGAAGCCAAGCATTTACAAAACTATGTTTTGACCAACCTAACAATTTTTTTTAAGCTATGACCTTGTCAGATGAATGCTGTTTTACCAACACATGATTTTTTTGACCAATCTAGCTCGACGTTTCTTTGAGACTAGAACATAGAAGCTTTAAAGCCTTTACAAGACTTAATTTTTTGTCTATTATACCTTTTTTCAGCAAAGATTTTGTTGCAGCTTGAAGCATGATGTCTTTTACTACACATTTTTTTTCACCAACTTATTTTGACATTTCTTTCCGACAAGGGCATAAGTAGAAACTTATCCTTTAAAATATATTTCTTTTAGCAAGCTGACTTTTTTACCGAGTGCTTGTTGGAAGCATGATGTCTTTCCAACACATAATTTTTTGATCATCCTAGCTTGACGTTTCTTTCAGACCAGAGCATAGCAGCCTAAGCCTTCACAACACTTTATTTGACTAACCTAACAATTTTTTTCAGCCATGAGCTTGTCGGAGTAATGATGTTTTTTCAAGCCAATTTTTTAACCAACCTAGCTCGACGTTTCTTTCAGACCAACAGCATACAAGCTTAGCATTTACAACACTATTCGACTAACCTAATAATTTTTTTCAGCCATGATCTTGTTGGATGAATGCTGTTTTACCAACACATGATTTTTTTGACCAATCTAGCTCGACGTTTCTTTCAGACCAGAACATAGAAGCTTTAAAGCCTTTACAAGACTTAATTTTTTGACCGTTATACCTTTTTTCAGCCAAGATTTTGTTGCAGCTTGAAGCATGAAGTCTTTACAAAACATTATTTTTTTACCAACCTAGCTTAACATTTCTTTCAGACAAGAGCATAGAAGCTTAACATTTACAAGACTTTAATTTTTGACCAACCTAACATTTATTTTCAGCCATAAGTTTGTGGGACGCATGATCTTTTCAACACATATTTATTTGAAGACTTTTTTATTTTCCTTTACATTTTTCCAGACAACAGCACAGAAGCTTAGCGTTTACTACACCATTTTTTGACCAACCTAACAATTTTTTTTCAGCTATGACCATGATCTTGTCGGATGAAAGCTGTTTTACCAACACATGATTTTTTTGACCAATCTAGCTCGACGTTTCTTTCAGACCAGAACATAGAAGCTTTAAAGCCTTTACGAGACTTAATTTTTTGACCATTATACCTTTTTTTACGCCAAGAGCCTGGTGGCAGCTTGATGTCTTTACAACACACTGTTTCTTCTTTTTTTTTTCAGACAAGGGGGCAGAAACGTAAATCCTTTCGACTCAAGTTTTTTTTTTAGTGAACAGCTTTTTGCAGCTTGAAGCATGACGTCTTTACAAAACATTATTTTTTTACCAACCTAGCTTAACATTTCTTTCAGACCAGAGCATAGCAGCCTAAGCCTTCACAACACTTTATTTGACTAACCTTACAATTTTTTTCAGCCATGAGCTTGTCGGAATAATGATGTTTTCCAACACAATTTTTTAACCAACCTAGCTCGACGTTTCTTTCAGACCAAGAGCACCGAAGCTAAGCATTTACAAAACTATTTTTTTACCAACCTAACAATTTTTTTTTCATCTATGACGCATGATCTTGTCGGATGAATGCTGTTTTACCAACACATGATTTTTTTGACCAATCTAGCTCGACGTTTCTTTCAGACCAGAACATAGAAGCTTTAAAGCCTTTACAAGACTTTGTTTGACTAACCTAACAATTTTTTTCAGCCATGAGCTTGTCGGAGTAATGATGTTTTTCCAACACAATTTTTTAACCAACCTAGCTCGACGTTTCTTTCAGACAAGAGCATAGCAGCCTAAGCCTTCACAACACTTTATTTGACTAACCTAACAATTTTTTTCAGCCATGAGCTAGTCGGAGTAATGATGTTTTTCCAACACAATTTTTTAACCAACCTAGCTCGACGTTTCTTTCAGACCAGAACATAGAAGCTTTAAAGCCTTTACGAGACTTAATTTTTTGACCATTATACCTTTTTTTAAGCTAAGAACTTGGTGGCAGCTTGATGTCTTTACAACTGTTTCTTCTTTTTTTCAGACAAGAGGGCAGAAACATAAAACCTTTCGACTCAAGTTTTTTTTTTAGCGAACAGCTTTTTTTGCTTGCTTTTTTGCGTCTTTACAAATCATAATTTTTTTACCAATCTAGCTTAACATTTCTTTCAGACAAGAGCATAGAAGCTTGGCATTTACAACACTTTAATTTTTGACCAACATAACATTTATTTTCAGCCATAAGTTTGTAGGATGCATGATATCTTTTCAACACATATTTTTTTTATTTTCCTTTACATTTTTCCAGACAATAGCACAGAAGCCAAGCATTTACAAAACTATGTTTTGACCAACCTAACAATTTTTTTTAAGCTATGACCTTGTCAGATGAATGCTGTTTTACCAACACATGATTTTTTTGACCAATCTAGCTCGACGTTTCTTTGAGACTAGAACATAGAAGCTTTAAAGCCTTTACAAGACTTAATTTTTTGTCTATTATACCTTTTTTCAGCAAAGATTTTGTTGCAGCTTGAAGCATGATGTCTTTTACTACACATTTTTTTTCACCAACTTATTTTGACATTTCTTTCCGACAAGGGCATAAGTAGAAACTTATCCTTTAAAATATATTTCTTTTAGCAAGCTGACTTTTTTACCGAGTGCTTGTTGGAAGCATGATGTCTTTTCAACACATAATTTTTTGATCATCCTAGCTTGACGTTTCTTTCAGACCAGAGCATAGCAGCCTAAGCCTTCACAACACTTTATTTGACTAACCTAACAATTTTTTTCAGCCATGAGCTTGTCGGAGTAATGATGTTTTTTCAACACAATTTTTTAACCAACCTAGCTCGACGTTTCTTTCAGACCAACAGCATACAAGCCTAGCATTTACAACACTTTAATTTTTGACCAACTTAGCATTTATTTCCAGCCATAAGTTTGTGGGACGCATGATATATTTTCAACACATATTTTTTTTTCCTTTACATTTTCCCAGACAACAGCATAGAAGCTTAGCATTTACAACACCATTTTTTGACCAACCTAACAATTTTTTTTCAGCTATGACCATGATCTTGTCGGATGAATGCTGTTTTACCAACACATGATTTTTTAGACCAATCTAGCTCGACGTTTCTTTCAGACCAGAACATAGAAGCTTTAAAGCCTTTACAAAACTTAATTTTTTGACCATTATACATTGTTTTAAGCCAAGAGCTTGGTGGCAGCTTGATGTCTTTACAACACACTGTTTCTTCTTTTTTTCAGACAAGAGGGCAGAAACATAAAACCTTTCGACTCAAGTTTTTTTTTTAGTAAACAGCTTATTTTGCTTGCTTTTTTGCGTCTTTACAAAACATTATTTTTTTACCAACCTAGCTTAACATTTCTTTAAGACCAGAGCATAGCAGCCTAAGCCTTCACAACACTTTATTTGACTAACCTAACAATTTTTTTCAGCCATGAGCTAGTCGGAGTAATGATGTTTTTCCAACACAATTTTTTAACCAACCTAGCTCGACGTTTCTTTCAGACCAACAGCATACAAGCTTAGCATTTACAACACTATCCGACTAACCTAACAATTTTTTTCAGCCATGATCTTGTTGGATGAATGCTGTTTTACCAACACATGATTTTTTTGACCAATCTAGCTCGACGTTTCTTTCAGACCAGAACATAGAAGCTTTAAAGCCTTTACAAGACTTAATTTTTTGACCGTTATACCTTTTTTCAGCCAAGATTTTGTTGCAGCTTGAAGCATGAAGTCTTTACAAAACATTATTTTTTTACCAACCTAGCTTAACATTTCTTTCAGACAAGAGCATAGAAGCTTAACATTTACAAGACTTTAATTTTTGACCAACCTAACATTTATTTTCAGCCATAAGTTTGTGGGACGCATGATCTTTTCAACACATATTTTTTTGAAGACTTATATTTTTCCTTTACATTTTTCCAGACAACAGCACAGAAGCTTAGCATTTACAACACCATTTTTTGACCAACCTAACATTTATTTTCAGCCATAAGTTTGTGGTACGCATGATATCTTTTCAACATATATTTATTTGAAGACTTTTTTATTTTCCTTTACATTTTTCCAGACAACAGCACAGAAGCTTAGCGTTTACTACACCATTTTTTGACCAACCTAACAATTTTTTTTCAGCTATGACCATGATCTTGTCGGATGAAAGCTGTTTTACCAACACATGATTTTTTTGACCAATCTAGCTCGACGTTTCTTTCAGACCAGAACATAGAAGCTTTAAAGCCTTTACGAGACTTAATTTTTTGACCATTATACCTTTTTTTTACGCCAAGAGCCTGGTGGCAGCTTGATGTCTTTACAACACACTGTTTCTTCTTTTTTTTTCAGACAAGAGGGCAGAAACATAAATCCTTTCGACTCAAGTTTTTTTTTTAGTGAACAGCTTTTTGCAGCTTGAAGCATGACGTCTTTACAAAACATTATTTTTTTACCAACCTAGCTTAACATTTCTTTCCGACCAGAGCATAGCAGCCTAAGCCTTCACAACACTTTATTTGACTAACCTTACAATTTTTTTCAGCCATGAGCTTGTCGGAGTAATGATGTTTTCCAACACAATTTTTTAACCAACCTAGCTCGACGTTTCTTTCAGACCAAGAGCACAGAAGCTAAGCATTTACAAAACAATTTTTTTACCAACCTAACAATTTTTTTTTCATCTATGACGCATGATCTTGTCGGATGAATGCTGTTTTACCAACACATGATTTTTTTGACCAATCTAGCTCGACGTTTCTTTCAGACCAGAACATAGAAGCTTTAAAGCCTTTACAAGACTTTGTTTGACTAACCTAACAATTTTTTTCAGCCATGAGCTTGTCGGAGTAATGATGTTTTTCCAACACAATTTTTTAACCAACCTAGCTCGACGTTTCTTTCAGACCAAGAGCATAGAAGCTTAGCATTTACAACACTTTAATTTTTGACCAACCTAACATTTATTTTCAGCCATAAGTTTGTGGGACGCATGATATCTTTTGACCACATATTTTTTTGAAGACTTTTTTATTTATTTTCCTTTACATTTTTCCAGACAACAGCACAGAAGCTAAGCATTTACAAAACAATTTTTTTACCAACCTAACAATTTTTTTTTCATCTATGGCGATGATCATGATCTTGTCGGATGAATGCTGTTTTACCAACACATGATTTTTTGACCAATGTAACCAATTAATTGACCAAAGTCTGGTGGGCAACTGCCCGACGATTGGTACGTTGGTATGGGACGTTCTGTGCATGATAGTCGCGCGGTAAACTCTGCTGTAGTAGAGTATGATGCGTAGTTCGCATGTGGCGGAGTGTGCCGCCACACTCCTGGTACAGAAAAGTTGCACAACATTGTTTCAGCAACATGATTCACACAAAATGTATGTATGTAAAACATGTTTCCAGTAACTCAAAATCAGGTTGCTGCAACAATTTTGAG
The DNA here is from genome assembly GCA_947507525.1 of Apamea epomidion. Classification (NCBI taxonomy): domain Eukaryota; kingdom Metazoa; phylum Arthropoda; class Insecta; order Lepidoptera; family Noctuidae; genus Apamea; species Apamea epomidion. The sequence goes on along the minus strand of OX382251.1, from coordinate 1,306,716 downwards.
TGACTTTTTTATATTTACCATGACTACGAGGACCATTTGGGAACTTTTTCATCAATTAAGGGCTGGTTTTTCCATCGCCAGATAACTTTTACCCGAAGAATAAAATTGATGTTTCGACAGTTTTGTATGAAACAACTGTCAAAAAATTCAAAATTATTCCTCGAATAAAGTTATCATTTGATTGAAAAAGCAGCCCTAAGATCAATTCATTAAAATTAAATGGAATAAATACATTTTTTTTTTAATTTGTTTTGAAGTATGGCTCAGCCATTTATTTTAAATGCCAGCCTGTCATATTGATTTTTCAATACATATTGCTATCAAAATTCGTCAAAGTAAAAGGATATATAACAATTTCTAAGTTCTACTTATTATTTAAATTATGACAGGTTTTAGAGTCATTATTAACAAGCAACTTATTATTATTAACTTTTATATAAATGATAAAAATAGATTTCTTGTGTTATTACATCATTAGCACATTCAAAATATAATATTGCTAGTATTTAACTATTTAGTTGCAGCTACTAAGGTATGAAATAGAACTCTACTGTTGTAGATTTCACACAGCACCAAGCTCCATTCTGAATATGCTTATGCCAAAATTAATGGCTACATACAACTACTGAATATTTTTATTATTTGCACTATCATCAATCTTAACACTTTCACTAATTGCACTTTCTTCAATTTTAGATTCCTGAACATTTCTGTCTTCAACTTTGTCATTTTTACCTTCACTAGACTCGACATAACTGACTTCTATTTTGCGTGTTTCGTTGTTGCTAAGATTTGTACTAAAGTCTACGTTGTCGCCATCTTTGCTTTCATTTTTATCATCATCCACGTCATCGTCATCAGCATCATCGCCACCACCCAGCTTTTTTTCATCAACTTTTTCTGGTGTCTCTTCCGAGGGCTCGTACGAATGATTCTGAAGTTTCTCAAGCCACGTAACCATAGACTTGCCCTCTACTATCACGGGGTATATGTGCTTATGTATAAACTTGTGAATTCCATCCTCTACGTCTGACCACGTCAAACTGTCGTGGCTGTCTTTAAATTTAGCATCGTATCTGTCGTAGTGGACCTGAAATGAGCAAGGAATGTTAACTTTTGTCCAGAATAGGGCGCAGTAAGACGGTTGTCATTTGCTCGGAGCGAGCGTTCACCGCGTCTTGTGTATCGCCGTTTCGTAATCAAGCTCGTCTCCAATGATACATTACAAACAAACGTTGCAAGTCAGCCTTCGCCTTTAGAGGAATTCATAATTATGTGTACCAAATTTTTACTTCACTGGTTCAGTAGATTCGGAGCAAATTAGCTGTGACAGACGGACTGACAGACAGACACTAAAGTGATCCTGGGGGCCTACTCCGAAGTGCAAAGTGCGAATGTTCGGATCGGACCGACATGGCCGAACCAAATATTATTGCAAAATGCGAAAAAAGGTCGGATCGGCTCAGTTGGGTCGGGACCATAGTCAATATTCGAAAGAGTATAGGAGTGTAGGATCGGAACCGACCGAACCAAATAGTAACTTCGTAGCAGGAAACGGCCGAACATTCGGCCGATACTACTTCGGAGTAGACCCCCTGAGTGTGTTTTTCATTCGGACGTACGGAACCCTAAAAATATAGATTAGGCATACATACCGTATCGAGGATGTAGCGGTATCTACAACGCCACATGCGAACAACGCGTCATACTGACGTCACGCAAATCCTACATCTCGCAAGCAGAGTTTACCGCGCAATTAGCATAGATACTATTTCCCAACATCAATCGTTGGGCAATTGCCCGCCAGACAAAAACACCCGTCTGGTCGGAGGATCCTCCCTTTTCTATAGAGTATGAGTGAACTTTACACCCTGTTCCTCATACCTCTATACTGGTGACCCCGGACATGAACGTCAGCGCAGCCTTCGTGCAAACACTTCAGCGTGACGTCATCATCATCACTCCCGCAAGCTTCAGCGGCGAGTCACCCAGCCAGCCAGCATCCACGGCTTCTACGGGTATCCTGACCACCAGCATGCAGCGTCCGCGCATACCTGGTCATCACCCTCAGCCTCATCAGCAACCTCGGCACAGCACACTGTACTTTCGGCCGGTCAACAAGCAGAGCACCCTCTCCTGGTCGACGCAGCAGCCAGCCTCAACCCGGCGCTGTACATCCGACGCACTGGAATATAACGCAGCGCCACCCCGACTCACTGGGGACAACTCCGCAGACAGTTCCGACTCACCGTGAACTATGCGGCAACCGGTTCCGACTCACTGGAACCTCAGCTGGCCTGGCAAGCATCGCAAGATACAAGACTCAGTCCACTATCGACCTCCGGTCTCCGGACGGGAGTGATGTAGCGGTATCTACAACGCCACATGCGAACAACGCGTCATACTGACGTCACGCAAATCCTACATCTCGCAAGCAGAGTTTACCGCGCAATTAGCATAGATACTATTTCCCAACATCAATCGTTGGGCAATTGCCCGCCAGACAAAAACACCCGTCTGGTCGGAGGATCCTCCCTTTTCTATAGAGTATGAGTGAACTTTACACCCTGTTCCTCATACCTCTATAAGGACAAGACCGAGGCCAGGCGCAGTGGGTAGCATGACCTTTTCCTTGGCAAACACTGTTTTAAGTATGGAACTATCTAACTATGGAACGTCTAGTTGAATTAAATGCTTTGAGTTTGATATCTGAGTCAACGAAAACTCTGTTTAACGTGAAGCCCATCATAAATCGTAGAGATGAAGGATCTCGAAAATGTCTGAAACAAAAACAAAAATTTTATTAATTGAATCCTATCGTCATCATCAGCCGGATTGTTACCAGATAATTGAATATACCGATTTGAAATTGTAAGTAAGCGCAATAAATATTATTAAATGAATTTAAATGATTTAATTGTAAGTAAGCGCAATAAATATTATTAAATGAAATTAAATGATTAAATGTTTACCGAATTTACATTATTGTGTAAGTAGTATTAAGGCCTTACACCGCTTTATTAGTAGCGCATGATTGAGCTTTTATTAGCTCAGAAATATACCCAAAAACGATTTATTGTGCAATCTTAACTAAATCGTTGGGTTATAAAATATATTACCTATCTAGAAACTGACACGTTATTGTAAAGGTCGGTAGGGGCGGCAAAAATTGAATAGCCTACTGGCGGCAAATGTGGAAATCTGCCACAGCCTTAAAATATTTCATCCGATCAAATTATGATTGCGTATTGATGATAATGTTACGAGCTTCGGGTTCGTGACAATAAAAACTGCCGATAAAAATTACCAAAAGTTACACTTTAATTAAACAACCCTAATAACTCAAACGCACTAATTATAAAACACAATCGCTCTTAAGTGGTCGCTTTTTTTTTTAATAAATGGCAGCTCGTCGTTGACCTTGAGAGGTCGTGACTACTTAACCGGACTATCCTGTGGTTGCCTTAAGAAGAAATCTTAAAGCCTCCAGCCAGAGCTTAAAACTAAGTTAAACTAAGCGACTGCACGCTAAGGGCACCCCCTGTGGGGTACGAACCTCGGCTTAGGGCGTCGCTGGGAGAGGGCAGCAAGGGGGCAGGCTGGATCGAATTAATATTATTATTGCTTTGATGAGCACGGCGTTTCCTAGGACTATCTCTGAGAAGAAAGGCCGAAACAAACTCAGAGGTCTCAGTCGGGGGATTTAAAGCTACAGGCTCAGCTACGGCGCGGGCTGGCACTTCAGCGGGCAAGGGTCGGGGGGGAGAATTTACTTGGGGGCATCGCGAGGGACCTCGGCGGCGAGGTCGGAATGTCGGTAATTTGTATTTGTGTACTGTACTGGTTGCCCTATCGCTCTCCTGGAAGAGGGTTATGGGGTCATCGGGGTCATGGAGAACATGCCTTGGACGGCGAAGTTTGCTAATTTTAGAGGGGGTGTATTTGGCAGCCGCGACAACCAGAGGGTTGCGATGATTGGCGGCTGTGTCAAAGAAACGCTTGGAGAGGCGTTTTATGAGCTGCTGGATAGTGGGGATCTTGAGATCAATATGGAGGATCTCGTTGCGAACAAACCAAGGGGAGTTTGTGGCCTTGCTGAGGAAGCGGTTCTGAAGGGTTTGCATCCTATGGATGTATTATGGGACGGATGCACGCTGTATACAAGCGCGTTTTGCACTTGAGTGTCAGCTTGCTGCGTTCGTTGAGGACGGAGTGGAGACAGCCGAGTGCGAAAGCGGCGCGCGAACGGACCGTCTTTATGTGCTCTGAGAAGGTGAGGTGTTGGTCAAGGATAACACCTAGGTATTTGGCTCGCTTTTCCCAAGGGATCGGCTTGCCGAACATGGTGATGGGTGGAGGGGGGGTGGGTTGGAGTCTGGGTTTCGAATAGAGAACCCCTCGACTCTTATCGGGGTTGACTTCGATTCGCCATTTCCTGAACCAAGCAGCCAACTTATTAACTGCGGTTTGGAGACGAAGCTGTAGTTGGATATGGCTGCGGCCAGTGTAATAGATGGCTGTGTCGTCTGCGAACAGAGCCAATTGGGACTTAGCATCTTTAGGGATGTCGCTAGTGAACAGCGTGAATAAGCCCCTTCCCTCGTGGACTCCGATCAGATCGGTCGTGCTAACAGTCTCTGTGCCCAATTTAAATTATTTTAAGTTAAATAAAAATTAGTAAATAAACCAGCTGTGTACCAGGAATACATAACAAGGTACTGGTCCTGACTACTACGGCCCACCCACATTGTACAAAGGAGGCCGTCCTACGTGCGCAAAAGAGACAACAATCTGCGCACGCGTCGGATACCGAGCGCCGCCCACATCGTGAGAGTGTGACCGAGCTATTGGAAAACAGGGGACTGCTGTCTGCGCGCACGCTTGGACCTCAGGTCGACTCCGCCCTGTACACGTGTGAGTGAAACAAACTCATATAGATTTCTATCTGTATCTGCGGCCCACTACTAAGACTCCGCCTGCTACCTGTCCTTCGGTAGGTAATTAGAGTGTAAACTACCTACCAGCTGTTTATTAACTGCCGGCGGCTCTGACCCAAATAGGCCTACTTTAACATGTCTGCGCAGAAACCGCTGCCATCCCGATCGCCTATACCGGATCGAAATTTAACTCAAATGCTACAATATTCCTCGGACCCATCCCTGAATCGAACATCATCTAATAATGAAGAATTCCCATCGCTTAATGAAAATGTAACTCAACTTAGCAAACGACCAAGAGAAGAAGCTTCCTCACCCAATAAATTCACCATTTTTAAAGAGAGAGAGAGAGAGATAAAAGACTTAATTAGCTCGCTCTCCGGCGCCCAAAGTAAAGAGCTCGCATCCATATCCAACAAATTGCAGGAGTTAACCGAGTCTAATGCTAAAATTGACGCGGCTGTCTCACTCTTAACTGCACAAAACGAGGAGTACCGCGGCAAAATTGCAATCCTTGAAGATCAGACTAAAAAAGACCGGGAGTACATTAGTTTATTGGAGGATAAAGTAGAAGACCTCCAAAGACAGTCGCGCAAGACCTGCGTAGAAATTAAAAATGTCCCCAAAAAACCCCAGGAAACCAGGGATGATTTAATACAAATGGTTGTAAATCTCTCAAAAACCATTCATCTTGGTTTTAATGGATGCGACATAAGCGACATTTTCCGCCTGAAACCCCGAGGAGAGGGTGAGAAGAGACCTACAATTGTGGTGGAATTACGGTCAGCGATACTGAGATCTGACCTCCAGAAAAAGGTGAAAGACTTCAACATTATAAACAAGACTCGACTACAGGCTAAACATCTAGGCCTCACAAGCAACGAAGACTCTCCTGTTTTTATAACTGAACAACTTACTGCTAAAGGGGCTCGTCTATTTTTCTTGGCTCGAGACCTTAAAGAGGCTGAAAAATTTAAGTATTGCTGAACATCTATGGGAAAAAATTATCCATATTCAACACGAAGCACAGGTGCAACAACTAATGCAAGAACAATGACTAACTACGGGTATATATATCTCAAAACTGTTTCTCCTACTTAAAAATGCTTACCTAAGCCCAACACCTAATTTTTTAAATAATATGTTAAATGTCTACTATACAACAAAACACGCACAGAAATCTACACACATACTTATACATGTCCACACACTTATACACGTCTACACACAATGTTGCCTTTGTCGAGCTGGGTATGGGTTGCCTAGCCTGATAAAAGTAATATCAAACGTCTACTATATACTAGAATGCTCTAAGAAATCTATTTACAAACCCTTATATACCTACACAACTTTATACCTCAATTACAACTACCAACTTTATATCCCACATACACATCACTTGACCTCTGACAAAAAATAAAAACACGCTCAAAAAACAAACATATCAACATACTTACAAGCCGTCTACAACCCCAGATACAATAGTTCTAAACCTATATTAGTAGAAAACCTATATAACTTACGATTTTAAATATACAATTTGTTACCCCCTGTTTTCCCATAAACAAAATGTGGAATTCATCCGTCTATGCTTGCTATCCGTGGATCTTATATGCAAAAAAGGAAATTGTCGGTAACATTTTTTACATAGAAGTTTGTTTGGTGGAAGTGATCAGATTGCTTGGATCTTTTTTGCGTATATAAAGTTCGATGTGTACATTCTTACTATATACAACGTGTCACGGAAAGGGTATATTTATCCGAAAGGGACGGCTTCTTTGGATGATATCAAACGATATTGGAAGGGTTTCAACTCAAAATAAAATACTCTAAAAATTGATACCAAATTTTCGGTTTCTTAGGTTTCGTAAATTCAAATCATAACAAACGTGTCACCGCACTACGTAGGTCAATGACTTCAACTTTAGTTGCCAATATTGCGATAAATCTCTTCCGTAATTCTGCGCGCCTAGTATCGAAGTAGCCTACTGCAGGCGGTGTTCTTTGTCGGCGCGAACTACATGCAGTCGCCCGTGCCGACAAAGGGACGCAATCCCTTTGGCGGCTTTTTCGGCGGCGGCGGCGCGCGCGCAATATTATACCATACCTACTTTACCGTGAAAAAATTAATGCGTAATTATTGATTTACAGTTTACCGTTTACCGTTTTGTGTTTAGTTTGTTTATTTTTTTTTAGTTTTTTTATATCAAGCCAGAAATTGCACGTAAAAACTGAGATTCAAAATTTACGTAAAAAATCGAAACAAAGTTTAGGTTGGTTAACTAGTTTCATTCCTTATTATTACTTATTACCGAATGAACAGTAAAATCTTAAAGCTTTGCTTAATTTAGTAAATTGACTTACATTTTTAAAGATGGGGTTCGATGTGGTGACCTTGGTATTGTATGCACAAGGCCGCTCGCTTGTTGATGGACACCTGAACATTGCGTAGCATGTCTGGTGTTATTGTCCGGAAAGCGGCCTCAATCCGCACTTTCATTTGGTCCACTGTACCACACTGCACTGCGTACACTACATTTTTAATGTACCCCCACAAAAAAAAGTCTAACGGGGTTAGGTCTGGGGATCGCGGAGGCCAAGCCACGCTTCTACTACCACGTCCAATCCACCGAGGAAAGCGCGCATCTAAATAATGGTGCACATCTGCCGGTATCAGCTCCTGGGTGCGACGGAAGTGGTATGGGTGCTGACCGTCATTGCTCAGCACTCGCCATACCTGCATATGGTTAGAGGCACCCAGCGCTAATGCAGCTCGACGTGTGCTGGTGCGTGGATTGAGTTCAAAATGCTCCAATACGGCTTCTTCAAATTCTGGATCGGTAGTACTCGGGCGACCCTCTGGAGCAGGTAGGTAAATTATTCGTGTTATGGAACCATTTCTGTGGATGGAACTGATGGATGATGATTAATGATTATGGTACAGACCGAACCCTTTGGTGCACTAGTTCAACTCGCACTTGGCCGGATTTTATAATGGTTGTTATTGCTGATGATTCGAGATCGTTTAACGTGTCAAGTTTACAGTATTATTGGATCAAACTTGACAGATTACGCTTACAATAACAAGATTGTAACAGTATCGAAACAAACTTGCCATATCATTTTAACATTCACAAGTTTACAACTAATTTGAAATAAATTTGCCACAAGTTTGCCGTAACAACTAAATATCAAATAAAAAACAAACTTGCAGCAAATTTAAATGCTATCTGGGTACTGATCAGTAGCGAAGGGTAAATTTTTGTACACATGTTTACATATCTTTAATATTATTATATTATTTGTCTATAGAATACTGACTGTGCCATTTTTCAAAGGGAAGCACTGCTACTGTTTATATTTGGAAAGAAAACGCTTTAGCAAAACTGATTAATCTTTACCTGTATTTGTAGCATGTAAATTGGAAGGTTGACTGACAAGAATAATATCAGGTTCCCTGGCCGGGGCATTGCACAAATCTGAGGCCATGTGTTTTCATGGTCCTCGGGACGCGCCACCGTCGGGTTCACAAATAACGGCGGGAGGGGTTCACATCGGCGTCGAGCTGACGATGAAATACCTGGGACTCGTCCTCGACAGCCGGTGGAACTTCGTGGAGCACTTCCGACGTTTGGCTCCCAGACTGGAGCGGGCCGGGGCTGCCCTGAGGCGGCTCCTTCCCAATCTAGGGGGACCAAATGCCTCCTGCCGGAGGCTCTATGCGGGGGTCGTGCGGTCCATGGCCCTTTACGGGGCACCGGTATGGGCGCGATCCCTGTGGTGGCGACCAGCCCGCCGGTTGATCGCGTCCCAAAGGGTCATGGCTGTCCGGTTCATCCGAGGATACCGCACGGTCTCCGCTGAGGCGGCGAGCCTCCTTGCCGGATTGCCGCCATGGGATCTGGAGGCCAAAGTCCTCGCCCACATATGGGAGTGGCGAGAGGAGGCAAAACGCCGGGACGTTACTCCGCTGCCGCGAGAAATCACGGCACAGCGGACAGAGCTCCGGCGGGATCTCATAGCGGCATAGAGAGTGCGATTGTCGCAACCCAGCGCTGGGCACGCCACAATTGCGGCGATAAGTCCCCTCTTTGAGGAGTGGCTAGAGAGGCGCCACGGCACCCTCACCTTCCGCCTGACGCAGGTCCTCACCGGACACGGTTGTTTCGGGAGGTTCCTGTTCAGGATAAAGCGGGAGGAAACGCCAGGGTGTCACCACTGTAGGGATCGCCCGGAGGACACGGTGGAGCATACGGTGGAGGTCTGCCCGGCTTGGGCGGGGCCCCGCCGTGTCCTCGTGGCGGCGATCGGCGGCGGCGACCTCTCGCGTCCGGCCCTCATCCAGGCCATGGTACGGAGCGAGAGTGAATTGGAGGCCGTCACCTCCTTCTGCGAAGCAGTAATGCTCGCGAAAGAGGAGGCGGAGCGCGTGAAGGAGAGGCAATCTCTGCACCCTTGCGCGCCTAGCCGCCGCAGGAGACGCCCTGGACGGGAGTCAACAGCCGACTCCCGGCCACCGTAGGCGCGGTAAGGACCAGGCCCGGGTCGACGGCGCGTTGTGTTCCACGCGCGCCTCAAAGAGCTGTCAGCACGAACTGACGGGGTCCGCTAGGGCCGATGCCGCCGGGGCTACGGGTTGTTCGAAAGAGATACCGTGGCCCCTGGCACAGGCAACTGAAGGAACAAGGGTGGGTTATTTAATATTTACAATAAAAAATAGTTTTCCGTATAAAACAGATTTTAAAGCGGTTTTTACCATAATTTAGAGAATTTATTCTAGAAGGTTTATGTGTATAATACATTCATATTTAACTTAGATATAGCACAAAAACACCGATGTTTTGAGATGTCATCATCACTAGATCGAATCCGAGCGAAGCAGGACCAGGCCGCTAGTTAAATATATCATTAACTATGTATACGAAACGAGCAGGGCTTCTACAATGTTGTGGTTTAAACGTTATTTTATTTTTATTTTAGCCCATCTCTTGCAAAATTATTATACAGCTACATACAGTTCATATTTGGAAAGAAAACAGCTTTATCAAAAACTGGCTTAAGATCTTTACCTGTATTTGTAGCATGTAAATCAGAAGGTTGACTCAAATGAAACAAAAAAACACAACAAAAATGAATTAAGAATAATAAAATATTGTTTTTCATATTTGTTTGGCCTAGCTAATGTTCCTGAAATCACATTTAGGTTTTTTTAAATAAAAATAACTATAAAAAAACGTGTAACAGAATTACAATGTGATAAACAGTTTCTGGTAAAAAAAGAGTTATTTTCTTAATCACCTTTGTGATGAAGTCTTATTAAGAAGTCTATAAATTGATGAAATCTATGCACATAAATAAAATTGAAGTGTCTGTTTGTAATGTCAAAATATGTAACAGCTTTTTACTAAATGCATAATTATGTAAGTATATACAACTCTTAAAGCAATTTTTTATTTTTTTTTGTCTCTGTTCATTCCGGCTAATCTCAATAATAAAATGGTTTTTTTTTTATAACGTTGCCCTACACTAGGAATTACTCCTGTATTGTGGGTGCGTTTACAAACATTTAAACTCACATACACAAACAGCCAGCCAAATGTGGTAAATGTGTTCTTATAAGTTATAAATAAGACACAATATACTAATATATTGTGTGTCTTATAACTTCCACACAAACGATGTTGCGGGGCACAGCTAGTCTACACTATAATAATATTATAAAGAGGAAAGATTTGTTTGTTTGAATTGAATAGGCTCCGAAATTACTGGACCGATTTGAAAAATCCTTTCACCATTAGAATCCTACATTATCCCTGATGAACATAGGCGATAGAATATTTTCAAAAAAGTTAGGTATCCGTATGAAAACTTCGATAATGTAACCAAGGTGTGAAAAAAATTACTAAGGTTGTATATACTCGTACAATACATATAACATATAGGTTGGTATGGTTACAATTATTATTATTAAGTACTTTCAAAGAGCCTTTATTTCATAGTAAGGGTGATTTATGTAGGTTTACAACTGAGTAGCAGTTGACCATGCATATTTCATTTCTGTATGTCAAAGAGACCATAATTATAATATTATTAGGTACATAAGTTCAATATAATAGTAGCAATAGCTAAAAGTTTCAGTATTCAGATTCTAAGTCTAAAAGAATTGTCATACTAACCATGTAAATGAAGTGATGGAACTGCCAACCGATGTCGCAAACCAACTTTGTTTGGTAATACGCATAATCAACTGCTGTTTCTAGTTTTCCACCAACAAGATTTACCCAAGCCTTAAGACGCTCAGGGAACTTCTCAGCATTTGGAAAACGATGCATTGGGACACCTGAAATTGGAAAGATATAAGAGCTGTAGGCTATTGAAATAGTTGTTGTTTTAGCTTTGAACAATTATTGTTGTGCCTTCCATGGAACGCCATGGATGTGCGGTATATTACGCAAACCTTGAATATTTAAGACGTACCATTGTTAACCGCTACCAATTAAAGGGATACTCAAAGCACTAAATCAAACAGCTGTTAGATTCTTCTTCTTCTGTTCAGAATCTAAAATATTCATGTTCCTTATCTGCTATTTGACCACTGCAACCCAATATTTGCAGTGGTCAAACCAATGCTGACGCGGAACTAACGCGGCAGAAACAGCTCGCAATATCAATGTTGCGTTTGAAGAGGGGACTGCTAATGAACGCACCATGTGATTTTGGTTTAAACACTTTCGTGATGGAAACTTTGATTTGAAGAACGAACCACGTGGAAGACCGCCCACACAGGTAACAATGAATTGAAAGAGATGGTGGAAGCCGATCCGAGCCAAACTACCCAGGAATTAGCGGCATGGTTTAACGTTACCTTACCAACAATATTGACTCATTTGCGTCAAATCAATAAAATAAAAAAATATGAGAAATGGGTGCCTCATGATTTGACTGATCTGCAGAAAGAAACGCGTGTTGAAACTTGTGTTGCCTTGTTGAATCGATACAGAAATTAAGGAATATTGGATCGAATTGTGACATGGGATGAAAAGTGGATTCTTTACGATAACCGTAAGCGAAAAATGCAATGGCTGACCCCAGGTCAAACGCCGCAACAGTGTCCTAAAGCAAAGCTTACCAATAAAAAGGTTAACTGTTTGGTGGTCTCAGCATGGTGTTATTCACTATAGCTTTCTCCGATCTGGTCAAGCAATAACGGCAGATGTCTACTGTGCCGAACTCCGAACAATAATAGCAAAACTAGCAGTGAAACAGACCCGACTCATGAATCGATCTTCACCATTATTGCTCCATGATACCGCGAGACCTCATACAGCACGAGAAACCGTTTTAACTCTACAGGAACTGCAATTATAAACCATTCGTCACCCTCCGTATTCGCCAGACCTTGCTCCAACGGACTACCATTTTTTTCGTGATTTGGACAATTTTCTACGTGATAAAAAGTTTTCTTCTCAGGAGGCAGTACAAAATGCTTTCACACAGTTTGTCGAATCTAGATCACGAGAGTTCTATCGCAAAGGCATAAATGACCTTCCTATTAGATGGCAGCAATGTATAGATAATAATGGTAATTATTTTAATTATATAAATATGTTAAATTAAAAAAAAAAGTAATTTCAATTTTTCAGTACAAATCGGCAATTTCATACTTTAACCCCTAATACATTCAAGTTTGTTTATCTGCTCTACAATGTCGGTAAGTAAATACAATATTAAAAAATATCATAAGTACTAATAATAGATTAATTCATTTTCTAATTCCCAGTTTAATAACACCTTCTTTTTTTTTTTGCAAACAATGTATCACGTTAGATACATGTTATATGATAAGAGATTAAATTATTTATATTGCTATATTTCAGGAATCCAGTGACATTTTCATCAACAATTCATCATCACCCATCCCGGATGGGCAAACCGTGCGCCAAGCGAAAGAGAGAGACCATTTCAACCATTTCAATTTGTAGATACTCCTCTGAGCACAAGAACTAGAAGATCCTGTTATATATTTGTCGGAGATGTTATATCTGTCTCTCGTTAGCATCAGGCATATTTTAATTACTGTGGGCGTACCATGGGTAGTGTTGGTTATAACACGATAGAAAAACGGTTTACAGTTCAAATCAGATTATAATTTACGAACAAGTTAGTCACACTAGCGAATCACACACTCACATAACTCAACGATACGGAACGCAGACAGTTTCTAACACATGTTGTCCAATATCTCGATGATCCTGAGAGCTCTGCTCACACCGCTCTTGTAGCTGTAGCTCTCGTCCCACTCCACGAACTCAGGCTAGACTATATAAACATACCCGCAAAGTATCATATAGCTCGGTCACTCCTGACCACATTTGGTACAGGCAAAAACACAATGAAAACTCGAACAAACTAACAATAGCAGAGTTCAGAGCATTACCCACTATTAGATTCCCAAATCTCAAGATTACAATCAAAATAATCAACTAAGATGCATGTGTCTCATACTATCTAGTATCTAGTAACCTCCAGTTACTCAACTCGTCAAATTCATTTGCGCATCCCCCTCGAATCGCTAAGTCACTCCTGGACTTTATGGTTTCTCACAAAACCCCACACAACACACACAACTTAATCTCTACTCTGTTTCATCAACAAAACTATTACTTGACTTTCTTCAAATTCGTTAGTAATACTCTGATCCGAACTATCATCGATAACAAAAGATTCCTCTAAGCCTTAGTAATAATTGGTCAGAAACTATATCAACTAACTCGTAGATTACATACAACGCTCATGGCCTGGCTGCCGCAGCAGCTAGTGACACTCATGCCACCCATATCGTCATCACCTCAAGTGATACGACCTACACAGATCACTTCACATAGAGTCTGCGACTCCCAGGTCATTACAAGACCAACACAACAATAGTCCCCTTTGAGACCCGGGTCCCCGCTGCACCACCAGCTGCCCATCGCCCCCTGAACAATTCATAACGGAGTTGCAGTTACGACTACAGACAAGTGCGTACAGTGTGACCTAAGCCATGGTATGTGCTCTTCTAGTCGGTGGAGGAACTCTCTTCACCGTCTTCTACGTTTAACTCGTTAGGAACACTACATACTTAGAGGCATCGTTTGTATGTGAGCGTACTTATACGTACGCCTAGAGTTGAAAGCTTTTAGAGTATTCATTCAACCTAAGTAATGTAAACAAACTTTGATTATCTAATCATAGCGTAAATCATTCACCAGAGCCATGTAAACAAATTTTGATTATCTAATCATAGCGTAAATCATCAACCAGAGCCATGTAAACACATTTTGACTATCTAATCACAGCGTAAATCTTCAACCAGAGCCATGTACCATCGTTATCCACATTAACAATCATTTTTATCACTAAGAGCCTTAGACACCTGGAAACCCACACACGAGTAAACCACTCTAACGCCACGGCTCTCCAGCCGACCAGCAATCGCATTGCTCTCACACATCCAGCGCATGGATCCGTGTGCATCATGTGCATTTGGATTGAGTGATCTTTTTTTATTTCGTGACAAAATGTGATTGTACATTTAGTCAAAAATAGTCAAAACTCATAGCCCAAAGTAAAAAATTTGTCACTCTCAAGGGTCTTCAGTTATTGCCGAAAATGTGGATCACTCAATTCAGACATTTTGCAAAAACGGCTATGAGCTATATCTCAACAAAAACTTACTCTACTGACTAAATTTATATCTTAAAAATTTGTAAAGAATTTGTCACAACATTTTTTAAGCCCATCAAGGCATTTAAAGCTTCTTCCAGGTATCTTTGGACAGTATCATTGGATCACTCAGTACAGACACCATTTTGTCTGAGAGATCGTTGTAATAAGGTTTCGGATGACTTTTTCTATAGATCTATTGTTTATCCTAAAATGTACATGTTCCGAATATTTATTTATTTATTTAAGGACTTTGGAAGACTTACAGCTTAGTACAATAGTGATAAATAACAGTATGATAATCTGACAGCCAATTACAGGTCTTCACGTCTAGAGCTTGTCTGGTATAAAAGTACTGTAGAACAAAATAACAGTGAGTACACTGCAAATATTGCCAAAAAAATATATATAAAAGTAAAAATTTGCAAGTAGATCATCACCTAAAATATGTAAAAACTAATATAATATAATATAATTGCAGTAGGTTATTTCCCCTCAAACCAAGATGTTAAAAAATAAAATCAATTTTAAAAATCAAAAGAAATCAAAGTCTGAAGAATTCAATCTTTAAAGAAATTCATTGCTAAACACTTTTTTGCCGAGGTCACACTCGTTTTAAAAAGATCAAAGTCGAACTGCTTGCACACCTTATTAAAATACCTATTTACACGCACAACGTACGAATTTTGTCTGTAGTTAGTAGTTGCAAATGGCACCCGTAATGGTGGATTGAACCGTTTGGATTTGCTTGGAACGTTGAAGTAGAAAGTTGACAAAATATCAGAACAATTTATGTCACCTCGAACCGTCTTCAACAAAAATATACAGTCAGAGATCTCACGTCGATTACTCAATGGTAAGATATGATAATTTTTACAGAGCTTGAGATAGTTAACTGACCGATACGGTACTCAGCTGTTGTGCACTGTTATGTTATGTTACGTTTGCACACGCCTCCTACCGCGTATTCTAAACACGGGAACGGGATACGTCGAACTTAAACGCGCCGGTTAGAGACAGTCTTTTTTTTTTTCAAACATGGCGGTAGGCGCAACAGTCGCGTCATTCGGCAAAGGTATTTCTGCATACAGCCTATGCCCAAAACAACATATACTATGCTTGCGCATCCGTATCTCCTTTGTCTAGGTCGAACTTGGACAGATCCACACGATTTCAACACATGTTGCACAGTTCGCATGCTTGTCAAAGTCAAAGTCAAAGTCAAATCATTTATTTCAAATAGGCACATAAAAGGCACTTTTGAACGTCAAAAATAAAATTAGAATAAAATTGATTCTAGTCGCCCCTTCCAAAAGGTAGTTTTCGTATGGAGAAGAATGGGCAAGAAACTCCACCGTTACTCTTTTAAAATGTTTTACAATATATTGCATACATTATTTATATAATTATATGTGAAGACGATGCACCCAAAAATAAACTTACTATACCACAATAGGTAAAAGAATTAAAATGGATAAATGTAACCATGACATATAGATCAACTATGTGATAGATACATGGTGCTCACATATTCACAAACATTCCAAACGTAGACGATTTTCATAAATAAATAAGGAGTAATAAGTCCGGGTGTGACCCCAAGTAATTACAGAATGTAAATCAATGTAAAAAAAAAAAAAAAAAAGAATAAATTATACAATTACATTAGCAACCAGTTTGATTTTGTCTAGACTCTAGAGATTGTCCTATGGAGCAAGACCAGCATGTTTCCAAGCATTCTTATCTTGGATATAATCCTCTAATTTGTAATATCCTTGCTTACAAAGTGCACTTTGCACAGTTCGCATGCTTGCACTTTGTTTTTAACATAAGTTATAAATATCTTGTTTTATTTTCTATTAAATTCATCACCATCTATTTTCTTTCTAGATAGTAGGTACCTAAGCATTGTAATATTTTTCAGTACACATAGGTGAATTACAAGTTGATCTAATTGGTACTTCAGAGTACAAACATACAATCTGAATCTAAATAAATAAGTACACGAATCTATGTATAGCAAAGAGGCGCAACATGGGTAGGAACAAGATAGGAATGCAAACAGTTTCCTTAACGGGATCGGATGTGGTGTAAACAATCACTCTCGGCCGACTCAACACTACATTATAATCATGTGCTAGGTAAGTACATTCCAATATTATAACATAACGCCTGTATTCCCCGAAGGGTTAGGCACAGGTGCATCTATTGAAAACCCGAACACCTGAACACCTATGGATAGAGGGCGAGCCTATTGCCATCTACACCGGGCGCGAGTCCAGACTCCATCAAAGAAAACACTATCTAGTTGTGTTTTTCATTCTCTAAATAAATGTGCATTCATCATTTGGAGTAAACATCATTTAAAGGAACTAGACACCTATGTTCACTTTGAATAGAGAAACTAGAATACATTCATCGCTTTACAAGTAGCCTGAATGGAAGAACCGTTCGGTGCGAGATTCCTGAATAGATGTAACGTTTTGAATAGAGTAATAAGCGTGAATGGAAGAACTGTTCAGAATAGAGATTCTTGAATAGATGTAACATTTTGAATAGAAATATCATTTTGAATACAGAGTAATGGGGGGTGTGGATCTAGTGTGATCCAGACCCCCCCATTGTGGTGTCAACACAGTGACACTACAATGGATAAAAGGACACAGTGGATCACTAGGTAATGACACGGCTGACGAGCTGGCCAGAAGGGCATCCAGCACGTCAGTCTATGGACCGGAACCAGTCGTGCCCATCCCCTTCAATCAATTACGCAGGTGGCTACAGAAGCACACCCACACACAAGCAGAGAACTGGTGGTCCTCGTCACCGGGCTGCAGGTAGTCCAAGGAAGCCATGCCATCATTAGATGGCAAGTTAACGAAAAGATTACTACGCCTGGACAGGAAAGGCCTGCGCCTGATTGCGGGGACCATCACGGGACACTGCTCACTAAACAAACACTTCCACACGATAGGCATAACGGACAGCCCCCTGTGCAGGGCTTGCATGGAGGCTGATGAGACCATCGCGCATGTGCTCTTTGAGTGCACAGGCGTCACCCAGATTAGGTCGGAAACCCTCGGAACACCCAGATCCTACACAGATGTTCTCAACAGACCAGGAGACTTAATAAGCTTCTGGAGGGAGGTGCACGCACAATGGTCCACTTGAAGGACTAAGTGCGGAAACCAAACCCGTAACATAGAACATAGACCCCCACATTACTCTCCTACTCATAACGAAACAAAACAAAACATAATATTTTCTAGGCACAGTGATTGTTAGTAAAAATAAATACCGCCATTTCGCATGTGTGCAATTTTTTTACCTGGGATGTCTCGGCAGATTCTGTTTCATAGTTAATAAAAAATAACGAATATTCTGAATTATGTGACAGACATACCTACAAACGAATATTGTTTTGTTAATGTACAACTTAGCATCCTATGACTCTTTTTGCAGACGACAGCACAATCACAATAGCGTGTAGGCATACTGACACCTATGAACTTGACATTAATAATGCTTTAGCTTCTGTAGTTTGCTGGTTAGACAATAATAATCTAAAAATTAATTTAAACAAAACACAAATTTTACATTTTAATTAAAGAATACCAGTAAAAAATGACATTAAATTGAAATATAAAAATCACATTATATGCAGAGTTAGTAATGCCAAATTTCTTGGACTAACTATTGACCAAAAACTAGATTGGAAAGACCACATAGAAACAATTAGTAAAAAAGTTAGCAGTTCTTCCTACGCATTGTATAAACTCGCTCCAATCGTAAATATAGATACATTGCTTACTGCCTATCACGGACTGGTGGCATCGATCCTTAGATACGGCATTATTTTCTGGGGTAACTCCACACATAAAGATTTATTATTTAGAATGCAAAAACGATGCATAAGAGCTATGTTTGGCCTTAAAAATATAGACAGTTGCAAACCATATTTTGTAATACATCAGATTCTCTCACTTCCTTCCTTGTATATTCTCGAAACGGTATTATTTGTTAAAAAGAATCCCCAACTGTTTCCAAAGTATTCAGATGGTTCCGAACGAAGTCAACGTGACAATCGCATACTTCGTTTACACAGGTCTAAAACAACTCTCATGAGTAAGAGTGTATTCTGCATGGCCCCAAAGTTATACAACAAGCTACCAAAGGCATACAAAGATTTAAATATAAATAGTTTTAATAAAAGCATAAAAAAACTTTTAATAAATAAATGCTATTATAACATTGCAGACTATTTAAATGATAAATTACTTTAGACATACATGCTAATGTAATTATTATTTTGGATTATGATTTTGAACATTCTGACATTATTAACACTCTTGACATTATTTTAAAGCTTATTGACATTTTACTTTTTAACATATTTGCTATTGGACATTAACGAATTATCTGTATTTTAACAACTCTATATAACTATCAATTGTATCGTTTGTTTTGAATTTGTCAATATTGTCTACTTCTGATTGTATTTGTACGCCTTTCTAGGCAAAACATGTTGAGACTTCTTTTTCTCTTTTTCCATCTCATTGTAAAACCTACACATGTTTTTTGACAAATAAATGTTATCTTATCTTATCTAGCAGTTGAAAAACTTTTGCAAAATTTATTTAATGTTTGAGAATGTCTCAACAAAACTATCAGCCATTTTGGTTTTAGCTTACAGGATTTTCAATTTTGCATTATTGGTGTAACAACTTGGCTGTAGTGGTTTAGATATATAAAACCGTAAGACGTTCATTTGTTGTAAGACCGGTTTTTATCAATCGAATTTCAATTTATCTATATTTCGAATTGGTGCAAAAGTTTATTATTCAGTAGAATTTTACTCTATAAATGTAATTTAAAATAAATCGTCTTATCCTGTCTTGTCCATGACGTAAATGAAAAGGTTGGAAATATGACAAGGTCTTTTTAGGAGGCTCGTATGCTTTGTCTATGCAGTTTACTCGATTGCTGTATGATATTATTTTAATGTAAACGCTACAGTTAATAAGGAAGCCTATACTGACGACCTGTGGAACGTGATGATTAACACATAAATCTTAACTATTTTCGTTGTATTTTACTGTCTAAGTATGTGTAAATACTAATAATGAACTAGTTTCCATATTACGAGTAATATTTTAATAGATTATTTTTAACATACAAAAATATTACGAAAATGCCCACGCCCAACATGGCGACACGACCATGTTTTGCATTTCGATAGGTATTTTGACTTTGAACCTATGACATTTTTAGATATTCGTAAAGCTTGAATCTTGAGGACTTTTTTTTAAATTTAATACACAAATACATTGGGTTTTAAATAAAATTGTACTTACATCGTAAACACGCCGCTTGCGAAAACTTCACACTGAGTGACACTGACACTAACCACTAACTAGACCAGACACCACAGAATATATATACCACGGTTATTACAGTCCATAGAAGAAACCAACAAAGGTGGCCAGACAATAGGTTTAGTTCCAAAAAACAGCGAGAGGTGTCGCTTTGTTAAATTATTCATATATTTTTCTATAACAACACTAAGATTTAGTTTTGATGTGTTCTGATTGTCCATTTATTTATACGTAAAATCTTTACGATTGTTAACTTTACGTTTAACTTATTTACTTCAAAACCAATAGCGTGATGCAAACTTGAAAAACATAAAAGTCAATAAATTAATCAGTTCATCTTTAATTGTACTTACAAAGTATTTGTTTCAGTTGGGAACAACTTTAAAAATAATTTAATTTTCTAGTTCCGTTTCATGAACATCTGCGTAGAATGGAATTCGATTGTCATGGCGCCCGGCCGGCACACTGACAATTGTTGGTTATGTTGTGTGGTTTGTTTTGCTGTTATTATATCGTATTTTCGTCGCTATTTCGACAACTTTTACTCTCCCAAAGGACACCGATCTCAGTTTAAATTGTTTTGACCCGTGCGCACTACTTTGGACTTTGATTTTGCTTTCGATCCGGTCTTGACGCTATGGGATCTCCGTTCAGATGTTGTGTTCGTCATTGCACTACAGCACGTAGTAAGTTTACACTTCATAAATACTTAACTGTGGATTCTATCACAGAAGTATGTAAGACATAGTTGAACAACAAATACACATAATATGTGTCTCTTCAATTCCAAGTGAAGATTGCAATGTAGTTTTGCATTCGTTTCCCAACCCCATTATGGAAGACTCACTTCTACACTCACACTTTACTCAATTGGGGGAGATATTCTGGTTTTGGATAGCCAATTTGTATTTAAAAATAGAAAAGTATGTCACAAACACTTCGAAATAAAATATCATACAAGGAGTTTAAGATTATGTGCTAATGCAGTTCCTACTTTGTACTTAAAAGGTATTTGAAACATTTATTTGCTTTTATTCTTTGGAGAACTGTTATAGTATGGGCCAATAGTGTTTGTTGGCTTAAACACTGACCAAAATAGTAAATGACAATGACAACATAAAATTTATACTTATTTCTGATTTTTTTTAGAAATATGTATAATTATTATGTTTCTTACTTTTCAGCATATGATTTTTTTACATACTTAATTTAAATAGCTTAGCCAATTGCCATCTCTATTCAATGAGGTAGAATGCATTATTCATATTATAATATGTATTGCAGTATGCATATGCATAGTGCAAGGATAGTATGCATTTATTCAGTGGTTATGAGTTACTTGTTTTTATGGGGTTAGTGTTTAATTCAGGGTATTTAAAATATATATGTATTTCCTTTACACGCATATGTTGTAACAGACCGTTGTCAGATGTTACCAATGTGATCAATTACAATCCAACATTTGCTGAACCTTCCACATCTACAGGTAGAATGCATTATGTATGCATATATAATATGTATTGCAGTATGCATATGCATAGTGCAAAGATAGTATGCATTTATTCAGTGGTTATGAGTTACTTGTTTTTATGGGGTTAGTGTTTAATTCAGGGTATTTAAAATATATATGTATTTCCTTTACAGGCATACCTTGTAACAGACCGTTGTCAGATGTTACCAATGTGACCAATTACAATCCAACATTTGCTGAACCTTCCACATCTATAGGTAATTCGTAATTTTCAGCTATTATATAGAACTATTTTCAGTCACTAAAACTTGGTTAGTTATTATTGCTTATTTATTTCCAAGAAGAATGATACTCTAATAAATTGGTGAAAACCACATCAAAAATACACAATTAATGTATGTATGATACAGGTCAAATGATAATCTAAAGTTTGTTAAAATATGTAGGTATTAGAAGTGGGCGCCGACCAAATTAGAATTTAGAATCAGTAAATTAACAGTAAATAAATGTGCCATGTTATGTTTTAGTTAATTTGCATTACTGAAGCACACACAAAATAATAAAAAAACCAGCCAGGTTCGTATCGGACTCGCGCACCGACTGTTCTGTACCAAGAACCCCGAACACACTTGACCGGTTTTCAATTTTTGCTGTTGTACTATAGGGTTTGCACCATAATCGCACCAAGTTTAGCGTTTATATCTATTACAGTTTTATGATAGAGCTAAAACAAAAAACGTTGAAATAACACGATTTTTGTAGGCCCTTTTCTTTTTTATTTTCGTATTTTTATTATTTGTTAGGATATTTGTCATGATAAAACATATTCTTTGCAAATTTCAACTGCCTACCTATGGTTCAAAAGATACAGCTCTTTAAAAGTAATACAAACAAATGGATGTTGTTAGCGCTATTAACAAATGAAAATGGAATCCTAAAAATACATGTATAAAATCAAGTTTTTTAGTCTAATATTTTCTGAAACTTAAGTTTGCATTTTCTAACAGTTGTCATTGTACTCATATATGTACAAGTTTTACATAAGCATAATATATAACTTAAAATAACATACTTATTACAATTTTTCTAGATTCAGCTGTTACTGCAAAGCCTTCAGGGGTAAAACGTATTTCCCTAAAACAACCAGCTGCAACTATGGCAAAAGGTACTTATTTATTTTATTTAATATAGTAATTTAATATAATTATTTGTTGTAAGAAGTTTCAAGTTCATTTTTATTAAATTTGTAATTTCTAATAAATCGGTAAAATAACTGGACTACCATTTGACAAGATTTCTGTTTGTTTCAGCACCAAACATAGTATATCTGAAAAACACTATTAAAAAGTTACAACAAAAGAAAGATAGATATGCCACACAACTGAAGAAAGCCTTGAAACTTTCCGAAAATACAACTTTTCAGAAATGTTTACAAAAATTTACTACATTAGCAGCCTTATTCACTGTTATGCAATTACGCAAAATATCCAAAGGAAAAATGGGAAGACGATTCACGAAGGACGAAAAAATCATGGCTTTTTATAAACAAGGCCCAAAAGCATATAGATGGCTCAGTAGAATTTTTATTTTGCCATCCCCTACCACACTGAGTCGACTTATTTCTTGTGCTGGTCTAAGACCAGGATTTAACAAAAAAATATTTACACAGTTAAAGAAAAGGGTCCAGAACATGACAGAAAATGAAAAGTTGTCCATCCTTTTATTTGACGAAATATCAATAACACCTCATTATGATTATAATAGAAAAAGAGATGCAATTACTGGATATGTCAATAATGGACGACAAACAAAAAGAAACATTGCGGATCATGCGCTCGTTTTTATGTTAAGGGGATTTATGAAAAACTAAAAACAACCATTGGTGTACACATTTTGCAGAGGAACAACTCCCAAAGCAGATATAAAATTTTTGATAAAAAATATTATAATGGAGTTGCAACAATGTGGATTGAAAATTCTTGCAACGGTGTGTGACGAAGGCACAACAAATGTCATGTGCCATAAAGGAATTAATTGAAGAAACTCGGGTTAATTATATAAGAAGAAATCATAATTTTAAACATAATGCATTTGAAATTAATGGAAAGGAAATTATACCCCTATTTGATCCACATTTAATTAAAGGGATTAGGAATAATTTAATTACGAAAGATATGAAATTCCTTATAGAAGACAAAGTAAAAGTAGCAAAATGGGAACATTTAATAAATCTTCATCAAGAGAATCCTTCATATAAAGGAATAAGATTGATGAAAACTCTAACGGAAACCCACATTGATCCAAAAAAAATCTCTAAAATGAAGGTTAAGATGTCAACCCAAATATTCAGCAGAACCGTTGCTACCAGTATGGGATACCTAGCAGGTCAGTAATAATAAACAGTAATCAGATACACATTTTTGATCCTATAGTATTTACCTTTAGTCCATAAATTCTTATGTTTTTTGTCCATTAAATGGGCAGATATTTCAAATCCATCCTACTCAAATAAATAGTTTAATGAAACGTCGAAAGTAAGCTAACTACAATAAGCTTACTTTCGAAGTTACGTTATAACACCGATTATCTGATCAATAGTAATACTATTGATCAGATAATCAATAACTTAATTGAATTAAAAAATAATTATTATTTGCTGATTGTTGATCATCTTCAAAGTGTATCCAAAAGTCATATTTCTACAGTTAATTCTATTTCTAATTTTTCAGACAAAAAAATACTTCCAGTGGAGTGCAAAGATATCGCCGACGTCTTGTTGTTTTTCGACGAACTCTTCGATTCGATGAATGGCAGTCATGACAACTCGAAGAAAAGAAGCGGAAAATTACTTTTAAGAGCAATCACACCAAATTCAGAACATAGTAAAGTATGGGCAAGGGATTTTTTTTTTATTAAAATCGATTAAATTCGTCACTAAAGAAGGAATGGAAGGTAGTGTTCCATCGGTAACTAACTGGTTACGTACGCTGGAAGGCATTGAAGTTTTAAAAGATAAATTATTTAAAGAGCATAAAGTTAAATCGTTCTGGATGCGACACTTGAACCAAGATCCATTAGAGATTTTTTTTGGATGTATACATTCTCATGGTTACAGAAATATATCCCCAACACCATCAGGCTTTGAATCAGCATTTGCAAGTTTGTTAATTAATAATTTATCGAGTAATCATTCTGTAGGGTCAAACTGTGAAGAGGACAACTGTAAAATTTTTCAGTCTGGACTGCTTACTGAAAAAAGAAGATTTTAATGAAATAACAGAAATCAATAACATTGATTTTAATGAAATAACAGAAATCAATAACATTGATTTCAATGACATTCATTGTGAAATTATAGATTTTAATAACAAAAGGAGGAATCCAAGAATTATTAGCCAGCTTAGCTACGTAACTGGTTATGTATTAAAAAAGGCAAAACAAAAAGTATGTAACAATTGCAAGAAATGCAAAGAAATTTTATTTAATAATAATGAAACGGAGTTGAATGAATACATAAGAATTAGAGAATTTTCTTCATTCAAATCACTCACCTACCCTTCCGAAAATACTTTAAAGCTTTTTTCTGCTATACAAGACGTGATTACTTTTATTTTTTTTAAATAAGAGTGATTTGCCTCAAATTAAAAGTTATGTAAAAACAAGTTTGTACACGGTAGTCGATTTTAACTTTTTGACTTGCCTAGACCACAGAAAAGAATTGACTGACTTTTTTTTTAATTCGCTTCTAGATTTTTAATAAATAACTGGTGTCGTGATGTGAATTTTTTATTAAATGGCACCAGGACAGAAAATGCAGACAATGATGTAATCAAAGAATTGGCTATAGAATATTATAAGAAAAGACATAAATAAAATATGTAAGTTTATCTTACTATGTAGTGAGTTTTATTTTTGTCCCCATAAAATCTGAATTACTGTATTCATCTACGTTTTCTCTGCACCGATAATTTCCCTGTAACATCAGTTCAGAGAAAACTAGAAGAATGCAGGATAAATATGATTTTCTGCAAAGGAAGGAACCAAATAAAGGACAGGTATACTATAATCCTCGCTATAGCTATAGGTATCTATATAGCCGGTTGTAGTTCCTCAAAATATCAATAGATGGCGCTGTACTGCCAAGGCGACTCTATTCTCATATAGTATAATGTACTCTGTGATATATACCTTATAGGGCTAAACACTGAACTTCAGCTTTTTTTTCAAATTTTTCTCTATGCTTGGAAACAGTGTGCCACGAACTCACAGACGCGGAATTTAATACAGCGCCATCTCGTATAATTATTAGAGGCTCACATAGAGTTACCACTGTACAAAAACGATTTAAAGAGATCAAGTCGGCGTAGCTACCCTAGTGGCTGTAACGCTCAACCGGAAAAATTATTAGGCTACTATGGCGACGTATTCAGTTGGGTAGAAATAAAACAATGTTTGTTGTAGGAATGAATGAATGCTGCTTTATTGATGCCCTAACTATATACAAAATTAACTAGGCACAAGTAGTGGACATTATTTAAAAGGTAGTATTTATTAACAGCCAATCAGAACACAGTTCAAAAATTAGTACAATAATCTGCGCGCAGCGCGCGCCTTCTGCCAACAGTCCAACTAACCAAGTGCCGGCGCTCGGTCATTCAGCCATAAATTAATATACAGTAATAGATAGGCAGTGGCGGACTAACAGGGGGGCGGAAGGGGCGGCCCGCCCCAGGCCTCCGGTCTTGGGGGGCCCCCAAATGCTTTCGCGTTCCCCTGATAAAATCCTAAACAAGACTTTAAAAATGTGCTTAGTACCTACATAATTTCATCAAGATCAAAACACTACAGCCATCTAGACTTTTTACGCGGTACTAAAATTCTTTTAACTTTGCTGAACGCGTCCAATACGCTGGGGGAATTCCCATCTTTGTAGCTGGTACTTCCCCAGGAATCCCTGAATGAATGAAGTGCAAATAATTCACTCTTGTACGCCTACGTCATTGCGTTGATATTTAATAGTTTATTAGTGTGTACTGATATTTTCGCGAACTGATAAGCCTTTTTTCAAATTGTAAAGTAATAAACGCGATCCTATCCGTTCATTAATAAGTGTAATAGTATTTTTGATTTTTGTTGCGGTATAAAAGTAAATGAGTTCAGAGTTGAGTTAGTGCATTTTCGAGTATTTGGAAAAAGTAAGTAATTTTTCGTTTAATTTAGCCTAGAAATTATAATCCGTAGTTTCTAGTCAATACCTACGAGTACATTGCTTCAGTTCTTGCATTTCGCGAGTGGTCTTTATTTTATTTGTAGTGCCCGTTTATTAGGGACGTAGGTAACTAGGTATGTACTTGTTCTCATCGTGAGACTCAACATGGCAAAGTCTCTGTACGTTTGTATGTCTATATCGTCAAATCAATAATGAGGCTTAATATATCTATCTTTTATAAAAGTTTCTTATTTATCTCTTTATTTTTAGTGAAAAGGATTCAACCATCTGGCTCTGAGAAAAGGAAGCTAAAAAAAACGAAGACTGAAGAGCAAAATCGCTTGCTGGATCTTTATCCAAATACCTTTTAAATTCTGAAGAGAAGAAAAGTGGCGTTGCCGAAAAAATTAATCAAACGGTTGAATCGGGATCTAATATACAAATAATTGATATTGAGACATCAAACATAGGTGAAAAGTCTACTAAATGTGATATTAATAAAAACTCCGACGTGACTGACACTGAAACACAGGACTATAAAACTAATAAATTAAAGAAAAATACTGAGGAAGCCGAAGAAAACGTCGCTTCTAAGTTAGAGTTCTTATCATCCAATGATGCTGCACATTGGCCAATACCTGTGCCAGAGCATATCAGAATTTCGATTATCGAAAAGGGCAGTGAAATATTTCAAAACAAGGACGGACCTTTTGAATCTGTAGAAAGACCAGGTGAAAGCACTAAGGGAACACATCGTTCTTTAACCTTGCCGTGGTTTTACTCACATTTAAACGAAACTAAATATTTAAGGAAATGGATGCTATACTCACCATCAACAAAGAAATTATATTGTTGCTGCTGCCGGTTATTTGCATCTGAGGGTGACATTAACACTACTAAATTTGTCTCTGGTTTTTGTCAGTGGTGGAAATAAAATCCAAGAATATCACAGCATGAATCGTCTCATGAACATCTATCAAACTTAGAAAAATGGAAAACGTTGACAATGAGCTTGAAACTTAATAAAACTATTGATAAAGACAACTTGAACATTATTTACGATGAAACTAAGAAATGGAGAAACATTTTACATCGCCTTTTAGATGTAACGCTATTCTTAGCCCAACAAAATCTTGCCTTCCGAGGCCACCGTGAAGATATTTCTTCGGAAAACAGGGGAAATTTTCTAGAATTATTACAACTGTTAGCGAAATATGATCCGGTGTTGAAAGAGCATTGCTTAAAACTAGAAGAGGCTGCTGGTGGGTCAAAGAGAGTACCATCTTA
This sequence comes from Apamea epomidion, assembly GCA_947507525.1. Lineage (NCBI taxonomy): Eukaryota > Metazoa > Arthropoda > Insecta > Lepidoptera > Noctuidae > Apamea > Apamea epomidion. The sequence goes on along the minus strand of OX382251.1, from coordinate 1,278,732 downwards.
TTTGTCAAAAGGAATACAAAATGAATTTATTCAATGTTTGGGTGATCATGTAAGGCAATAAATTATTGCAGATATAAAAAAGGCTAAGTATTACGGAATCATTTTTGACAGCACTCCTGACGAAAGTAAAATAGACCAAATGAGTCAAATCGTTAGATTCGTTCATATATAGAATGACATTGTGGAAGTACGAGAATCTTTCTTGGGTTTTTTTTTAATGTATGTCAAAAGACATTCAGCAACAGCTGGAAAAAGATGGACTGGATATTGCGTTGTGCAGGGCTCAAGGTTATGACAATGCCGCGTCAATGTCAGGTGTCCATGGAGGGGTGCAACGAAAAATCCGAGAAGTGAAAGGTACTGTTCAGTCCTTCAATACTCAATACTCAATACTCAATCAAATTAAAATGTGATTGGACTTTTTGATAAAATAAATTATTTCTTTTTCTAATTTTAATTATTTAAATTGACATTCTTGTATTTGTATCGATTGTTGACATACTTAATATTGTAGCCAATGACACTTGATGTAATATTACGACATTTTTATTTTTTATTTGTTGTGATTCAAATGATTTGATGACAATACTTTGTAAAATGGAATTATAATAATACTTTAATAGACTTTACTAAAATTATATTAAATGATTATGATTAAATTTTGACGTTGTATTTTGAATTGAATTTAAATTTTAACATTTTTAACTGTGAAAGAAACTTAAATTTTAACGTTGTTATTTAAATTTAATTTTAAATTTTTTGACGTTATTCTTTTTCTTTTCTCTTTTTGTTTTTGTACTTTTTGTTTTTGTATTGTCTAGTGCAACTAATTTTGTATGCCATAAATGGCAAAACATGTAGCCACCTCATATTAATTATAAGACCTTCATACTGTACTCATGTTTTACAAAAATAAATATTATCTTATCTTATCTTATCTTATCAATACTTTATTGCATTCCATAATGTGTATAATGTGTGGAACACACTACCAATGGTTGTGTAGAAATAAAAACTTAATTGCGTTTCTCTGTGAAAGAAATGTTTTATTATAATAACCATAAAATACACGACACTGTAGTTTCATCACAGTAATTATTATAAATGTTACAAACCTGTGAAAGAAACAAGATTTAAAGCTATTTATTCCTACTTTTATTAAAAACGAAACAATTATATCACCACGTGTTCTTAGAAAGAAACTAGTATTGACAGGCTGACAGCCATGATGACACTTGACACTAATGACATCTAAGCGTGCGTTCAGAATAGTACACGAACTAAATTACGCGATATAACTAAATGAAGAATCATACATGAGCTTCATTTACATCTCCCCACCAAGGAGTACAAGATTGTACTCAGTAAGCACTGTACTCACTACTCACTCATTAACTAGTTTGTGACATGGAACAAGTTTTGTAATGTGGAAAAGATTGGACTCTGACTTTTTATATCCTGTGTTTATTTTATATATTGAATTTGATAACTTTTCTATGATTTCAAAAGGACCTATTTACAGTTCATCAAGTTTTTTTCTATTTAAGCGGTTCCCATTTTCAACATACACCAAATCTCCAACTTTGAATTCAAATTGTTTTCTATTCTTATCAAATTGTTGTTTGTTGTAATTATGTGATCTTATACTTTTTTCTAATGCTATTTTTCTATCTTTTACTAAATTATTTTCTGTAGCCATTTTACATTGTTTTAATTCACTTGGCAAAATATCAACGTTTTTTCCTTGTAATAAATATTTTGGGGAATATCCTGTTACTGTATGTTCAGTTTGATTATATTTTTCTGTACATTCATGAGCAATAGTTGTCCAGCTTAATTTTTTATTTTGTTTTTCATTTAATTTGCATCGAATTTTATTAACCAATGTTTGGTTTAATCTCTCATTTAAACCATTAGAAAAGGGCGCATTTACAGCAGTGAATATAATAGGGATATTTTTATCTGCTAAAAATTTTTTAAAATTCTGAGAATTTATTCCTGGGTATTGATCAGATAAAATCATGCCAATCTTATTATTGTCCAGTAGTGTTTTATTAACTAGCTTTATAAAATCGGGTGTACTTTGGGTTTTCGACGTCAAAATGTAAGCAAATCTTGTGAAATGGTCCACTAAAAGATGCAAATAAGTTTTAGTGGAACGTGAACCACCAAATCCTCCTATAGTGTCTATTGATGCTATTTCAAATGGGTAAGTAGCTGGTCCTAAGTGAGACATTAAACCAAATTGAAATTTTACTCTTGATTTGTTTTTTATACATGTTTCACAGTTGTTACAGATTTTTTTAATATTGTTTTTTAAATTTTTTGCATAATAAAAAGGTGTAATTTTTTTTTCCATTTGTTGTATTCCTAAATGACAATAACTGTTATGTACTTTTTCTATAATTTTTTTGCTAAAGTCTTCTGATAGAATTATTTTTTCCTTTATTCCAATTTTTTTATAGTATATTGTGTTTTTATGTATATGGCTATTTTTGCTTTGTTTTAAATCTTGGTTGTTTTCTTGATCAGTTTTTATATCTTTAAGTTCAATAAAATTCACAATTTTCAAAATGTCTTCTTGATTATCAGACGATTGCAATACAGGATTTCTGCTCAAACTATCTGCTTCTAAATTATTTTTTCCTGGGGAGTATATCACTTCGAAATTAAATTGAGACAAATAGTATGCAAGGTCTCCTAACTCTTCATCAGTCCTAGCTTTTATGTTCATTTTTTCTAAAGGTTTATGGTCTGAGTAAACTGTAAACTTTCTCCCTATAAGCCAATGTTGCCAATATTTGACTGCCTCTTTTATTGCTAGGCACTCAAGATAAATAGCCTTTTTCCGTTTTTGTGAATCATTCAATTTTTTTGAAAAATAAGCACATGGCTTTTCATCACCATTCTGTTGTAACTGTTTTAATACTGCTCCTACACCTTGCATACTTGCATCTGTATAAATTTTGATTGGGAGGTCTGGATCAAAAATTGTCAAGATTGGTTTCTTACAAAGTAGTTCTTTTATTGCTTCAAATGATTTTTGACAGCTATCTGACCAATTAAAAGTTTGACCTTTTCTTAACAAGTTGTGTAATGGATCTAATATAATTGAAATTTTTGGCACATATTTACCATAAAAATTAATTTTACCAAGAAATTGTCTTACATTTTTTGGTGTCTTAGGGATAGGAAACTCTTTTATCGCAATTAAATTATCCTTTAAAGGGGATATAGTATTGTTTTTTATTATATGACCTAAATATTTAACCGAGTCTTGTGCAAAATTACATTTGGAAAATTTTAATTTGAATCTTTCTATTGATATTGCTTCCAACAATGATTTTAAATGTTTAATATGATCTGCAAATGTCTCTGAGAATACCAGGATATCATCTATGTAATTTACTGTGAAGTCAGTAAGTTTATGTTTTCGTATGATACTACTCAATATCCTCTGAAATATAGCAGGGGAAGTCTTCAATCCAAAAGGTAAACATGTCCACTGATAGTGTCCTTGTTGGGTAACAAATGCTGTTTTTTTTCTATCCTCTATTTTTAATGGAATGGACCAAAATGCTGAATTTATATCTAGCGTTGTGAAAAACCTGCAGTTTCTGGTTTTTACCATTAAATCTTCAATAAGTGGAAAAGGCTGAGATTGTGGTACCACTATTTTATTTAAGTCGCGAAAATCTATACAGAGTCTCGATTTCTTACCTTCATCTTTTTTAAATGCCAGTGTTACTGGGGCCGCAAAAGGACTATATGACTCCTCTATTATATTGTTTTCTAATAATTTTGCTATTTGTTGTTCTATTTCTTTCATGTCTTCAATACTGCATCTATATGGTCTTTTACTACAATATTTATCTATTAATAAATCTATATGTGCCTCATATCCATGTACTGTGCCTATATCGAATTTATCTTTAGCAAACAGAGAGTTATAAGTACTTATCAAATTTTGTATCTGTGATTGTTTTTCTATATTTAAGTGATTTATGGATATGTCAAAGTTTTTTACCACTATATTCTCATTGAAATTTATTTTAAATGGAGTTTTTATTTCAGTTTTGTCAATGAATTTTTTATTTTTACTTTTTATCTCACCTGTAAATCCAGGAATTGTTTGGGTATTTTGTGTTTTATAGTTATTTTCATTGTTACCTGCTAAGCCAGGAATTTGTTTGTAATTATTTGTTTCTTTTTTATGTTTTTCAATTATTAAGTTTTGAGTAATGTTCAGACCTTCATTTTGTGTTAAGTGAAATGCTTTTATACAGTCTAAACCGATTAAGAAATCATAACTAAAATTTTCTTTATCTATAACAAAAACAGTCATACTTTGTTCTATATCGAAAATTTTTATTTTTAATGTAATTGTTCCTATTGATTTTTTAACGCCATTAATTGTTTTTAAACCTAGATTATTTTCATTTTTAAAATTTGAGCTTCTTTTTAAAGACAGTAATTTAGAATTGATTAAAGATACATTAGAACCTGAATCATAAATTCCTGAAATTTGTAGAGTATCATTTATTAGTAATTTAATTTTAATTAATGGCGGAACTATAAGTGTTTTGGTTCGGTTTCATTTAATTCGGCTTCTAACTCAAAATTATTCACACTTCTTATGTGGTCTTTTTTTTGTTTTTCAATATTTTTATTTTTGAACCAACATAAAGATTCCGGATGATAGCGGGATCCCCTGTTTTCTTTCTCACAAATCGGACAAGGTTGTAACCCATTTTTTTCATTTTTTCCTTTAAACTTATTTTCATTATTTTCTATTTTCTTATCTGGAATCTTTTTGTTGGTTTTTATTAAATGTTCTAAACCTCTAAGACTACTAAACAAATCTTCAGTTTCCTTTAAACCGTGTCTATCAATTTTATCTGCTATGAAATTTGGTAGGCCAATAACTATTAGATCAATCAATGTAGTTTTATCCATAGATTTATTTATTTGAAGCAATAATCTTTCTTTTCTTAATGCATAATCTAGTAAAGTGCCCTGCCTATATTTAAATAACATTGCGTACCTGACTGGAGTCCAACCTTTATCCGCATAAGTCACACAAAACAGTGTTCTCCATGTTTTCCATTCCGAGTTTATGGTATGTTTTATGAGCATAGAACTATACCAGTCCATGCATGAATCGCTCAAGAAAAGTTTAAAAATTTCTATTTTCTTTACATCCTCTGTAATTTCAAAACGCATACATTCTGCCTCAAAATTATTCATCCACTGTAACACATTAGATGTTTTAGCACTGAATTTATCTATCACAAATTTTTCTGACAAGTTTGTTAGGTTCTGAGGTTTAGATAGTCCTATCTTCTTTTCAGCAAAACTATCCAATATTTTTGACAATGCCTCTTCGGTGATTCCATAAGGACCTGGTTTATGTTCTTCTACTATAAATTCTTCCAGTAAGTATCCTCTGAACTGCATATTGCCATCCTGATCCATATATGTATCCTTCATCTCCGGTGACATAGAAATCCATATTTGTCTTTTTTCATGTCTCTTTTGTAATGTTGTCTTTATTGTTTGATATACCTGTGATTTATATATTGTCTCGTGCAAATTTACCGGTTGAAATTTCTCCGGAATTTTAAAAATATGTTTGTCATCATATGTGATTGAGGTTATACAAATTATATTGCTTTTTGGATCTTCAGCAGCCTTCACTTTAAATTCGAACGTAAATTTCTCCATATTCCCTTCAATAGCTATGCAAATGTTGTTTTATAATGTGTGGAACACACTACCAATGGTTGTGTAGAAATAAAAACTTAATTGCGTTTCTCTGTGAAAGAAATGTTTTATTATAATAACCATAAAATACACGACACTGTAGTTTCATTACAGTAATTATTATAAATGTTACAAACCTGTGAAAGAAACAACATTTAAAGCTATTTATTCCTACTTTTATTAAAAACGAAACAATTATATCACCACGTGTTCTTAGAAAGAAACTAGTATTGACAGGCTGACAGCCATGATGACACTTGACACTAATGACATCTAAGCGTGCGTTCAGAATAGTACACGAACTAAATTACGCGATATAACTAAATGAAGAATCATACATGAGCTTCATTTACATGTGTATAGTATTTTATAACATTGAATCAATTATGGACCCTGTCGGGCACAGCAAAGTTAATTTTTAATAGGAGAGAGGATGAAGGCGCTTTTTGTAATAGAAAATAATTTAATATTAAATTGAAATAGTAAGTATCATTTGCTTTTGTGGTACTTATTTATATTTTATTTAATTAAGTATTAGGTTTTAAGTTGTATTTATATATTGCACGATTTACATTATTAATTATAATAAACTAAATATTTACAATTTTTATTGAGTCTTGTAGAATGTTATTATTATTAATTGTGCACTGTTTAGCATATATAAATTAACAATATTTTAGTATTTTAATAGAAATTTATAATCAAAGTGAAATTTAAAATGAAATGTAGGTTTTAAGTAAAAAAATAGATTTTATTGTTGTTAAAATTTATCGCTAAAATATTCGTCAATAGTGTAGTAGCTTTTGGTTATCAGAAATTGTTTTAATTTATTGATAAAGATATTATTTTTATTTTTTATGTATTCCGGTAACTTATTATATATTTTAATGGACATAACAAATGTGCTAGAAGAGTGCATTTTTAATCGTGAAGTGGGTATGTTCAATCTGTTTTCATGTCTAAGTGCAATTTTTGTTTGGATATCTCCTCTTTTGGTATAGAATTGCGGATATTTTTGTACAAATTTACAAATCTCAAGTATGTAGAGGCAGGGCAGGGTTAATATTTTTAGGTCTTTAAAGTGGGGTTTACAGGAGTCTGTATCTTTGATATTTATTAAAATTCTAATAATTTTTTTCTGTAGAGTGAATAATATAGGCGCGTCTGTACTATTTCCCCATAGGATAACTCCATATTTGAGCCATGCAAATGCGTACGCGTAGTATGTTACTAGTGCTGTTTTGAGGTCTGTTGTTTTCTTGATTTCTCGGAGAGCGTATGAAAACTTGGATAATTTCGTTCTTACTTTTTGAATATGTGATTTCCAATCTATGTGTGAATCTATGTCTAGCCCTAAAAGGGTGAATTTATTTACTGCTTCTAATTTTGATCCGTTGTATTTGAAATTTATACTTATAGGTATTTTTTGTCGAGGGTGGAAAGTTATTTTTGTCTTATTGTAGTTAATTTCAAGGTTGTGTTCGTTCATCCAGTGTGTTGCAGTGTCAAGTATAGAACTCAATTTTTGGTTCAAATTTATATTATTATCACATGGTGTTAAAATAGAGATATCATCGGCGAACAATACGCATGACTCATTGATGTGGTTAGGGAGATCGTTAATGTAAACAAGGAATAGCAGGCACCCTATCACACTTCCTTGTGGTATAGAAGCGTTTACGGGCATGTTTTGGGATCGAATTAATTCTATTTCTTTAGATTTATGATTGTAATGTTCAATTTCTACAACTTGTTCTCTGTTTTTTAAATAGGATGTGAACCATTCGTAACTTTTTCCGCGGATACCGATGTTATATAGTTTATTTAATAATATATCAAATTGCACCTTATCATAAGCTTTTGTCATGTCTAATAACAATCCTACAGCATATTTTTTATTATTAATTATATTGAGGGCTTCTTGTATATATTTATAAACAGCCAAAATGGTACATCGGTTTTTGCGGAAACCATTCTGACTATCATTGAATATATTATATTTTTCACAAAATGCATAAACACGATCGCACATGGCTTTCTCAAATATTTTTGAGGCTGTTGGTAAGAGAGCAATGGGCCGGTAGTTGTTTGGGTCGGTTTTAATACTTTTCTTGTGGACCGGTTTTATAAGAGCTTTTTTTTAGTAAATCGGGGAAAACGCCTTCTTCAAAAGATTGGTTAAGTAATATGTAAAATGGCAAGGTTAATTCGTCAGCGCATTGTCTAAATAGAGTGGGTGGAAGTTCGTCAATTCCATGGATTTTTTTGTTTTTAAAATTTTTAATTATTGTATTTACTTCGTAAGGATCCACTGGGCTAAGATATAATGTATTTTGTGTAGCTGAAATCGCCGGGGGTCCTTTTGGTTTTCTGCCGGTAGGTGTTGTGCTGTCCCCACCAATGGAAGCAAAGAAACTATTAAATATGTTGGCTACCTCTTGTGGTTTTGAAGTTAAGCTATTATTTATTTGTAGGGTTATGTTGTGTTTCTCACTTTTTAGTTTCTTGTTTGTGCGTTCATTGATTATTCCCCACATTGTTTTAACTTTATTGTTAGATTGCATCATTTTATTTTTAAAGTGTAGTTTTTTTGCAACTGTGACAGTTTTCTTCAATGTTTTTTCATACTTTTTATAATATTTTGTTAGTACTTATTGGATTTTTTGTTTTTGTTGTTAATGTCTTTAATAGTCTTTTATTTAAACAAGATTTTTTTATACCTACAGTGAGCCAGTATTTTTTATACTCGGTTTTTAGTTTAATTTTACGTAACGGCATACATTGATTTAGAGTAGAGATGAGTAAGTCATTAAATGTTTTATAATTTATGTTAATATTATTAGTGGTTTTAAGAATATCATTCCAATTAAGATTTTGTACTTTCTCTTTGAATTTTGATATATTTGTGTTATTAAATAGTCTTTTCATCGTGTACCAGTTATATTTTTCTGAATATATTTTTCAAAGTTTGTGAATATTAGATCTATGCACGTTGCAGTGTTTGGTGTAATACGTGTAGGGCTTTTTATGTGTTGAGTAAAATTATATTCCTGCATAAGATTTAAAAATTGTTTTGTTTTAAAATTATCTGATATAATATTAACATTAAAATCGCCGCCTATAATTATATTTAGTTTGTAGTATTTATTGGTTATATATTTTAGAATTTGTTTTAATTGTTGATAAAATACTTCTTCCTCTCTTCTATTCCAGTACATAGTTACTATCAATAAATTTTCTTTTGGTAATTCCGTGGCGCATAGTTCTATTATACACGACTAATGTTTAATTAGTACAAAAAAAAATGGGGCTCTATCCGTACCCTTTACTGATCATATTTCTGTATTCAAAAGTCAAAAAAACGAAATCCCAAAATTATCTACGAAAATTCAACATAATTGGTAAACTCATTTTTGAATCAATCATTCATAACAATTGCTACTAGAAAATACTACGCATAGTATTTTTCCATTTCGGTCGCAAGTTCGCAATTCATAAGTTCCGGCAAACTCCCGTCTAAGCTCAAGCCACGCCCCCTTTTGCGCCGGCGCTACCGCCACGCGCCAGCCGGCCAGCGATCCAAACGATTGCATCAGTGCAACAACGAAACAGACAGTGGTAATTTGTTAGCGGAAGTGTGCGCGTGCTTCTTTTACCAAAATTGTTACCTACATTTTTACTGTCGCGATGGCTTACCAGTTTTCATTTCGGGAGTATGCGGCTATGTTGCGTATGTACTTTTTGTCTGGTGAGAACGCGAGTGCCGCTGTACGCATGTACAGGGAACTGTATCCAAATGTTCGCCAGCCAAACGTTCGTACTGTGGTAAATGCTTACCAGCGTTTAATCGACCATGGATCTTTCCACGCACCGGCCCATAGCCAAGGACGTGGAAGACCGGCGTATTCGCGAAACCTGTACGACGATGTAGTGGCCTACTTTGAAGAAGATCCCCGACGAAGTACGAATGACGCAGCTCGTCATTTTAATATTAGCCAGCACTGTGCATGGAGGATCATTAGTTCGTCTGGATTTCACCCATACCATTACAGAAAGGGTCAAGAATTGACCACTGTGGATACTGAACCAAGGATGGCGTTCTGCAGGTGGATACTGAACAACACAGAAGCAAATGTGTTATACTCCGATGAGTGTATGTTTACTCGTATCGGATTGTTTAACCAACACAATGAACACTGGTGGTCATTACGAAATCCAATGCTAACAAAGGAGAACTCCTTTCAACACAGGTTTTCTGTAAATGTCTGGGCAGGAATCCTAAACGACACTATCGTTGGCCCTTATTTTATTGAAGGGCGTCTTAATGGCGAAAGCTATTTAACTTTGCTTCGGACAATGGTGTCTTCAATGTTAGATGACATTCCATTAACCAATTTACGAGGCCTCTGGTTCCGGCAAGACGGCGCGCCTCCGCACTACCATAGCGCAGTGCGTGAGTACCTGACGGAGGAGTTCGGGAGTCAGTAGATTGGGCGAGGCGGCCCCGTGGCATGGCCTCCACGCTCACCTGATCTCACGCCCTTGGACTTTTTTTTGTGAAATAGTGTAGTGTAGAAATAGTGAAATTAAACGGCGAGTGTACGTTAGTGAGCCAACAAGTGCCGAACAATTAAAACAGCGCATATTGGACGCATTTGACCAAGTGAAAAGTAAGCAAAACATACTCTTATCATTAAAAAACAATTTAATTAAACGTGCCCGTCTTTGCATCGATAATGGTGGTGGACATTTTGAAGGAGAATTAAAATACCTGTAAGTTTTTTTTTTAGTTTTGTAAATACGCTAATTATTGTAAATATCAGCCGATTCAACCTTTTTAAATACGCCAAAATTACATTTAAAGCTAAAGCTTTAATTTAATTTATTTTTACTTTCGTTACCTGATTGTTTTAATTGTAAAATAGTTGGTAATTTTGTTGGTCCTAAGCCCAATTAAAGTATGAAGGAAAAGTTTGAATTGATGATGTGCCTATTATTTATCGTGAACCTGTTATTTTACATTTTCTTAGTTATCAATCGTAAAGCATAAGATGCGTTTAAGTTACCTACAATTACAATAACAGCTGTTGGAGGCGGGGCAAGTTTGAGCGAGATACGCGAACGCGAGAGCGAGACAATATGAATAATGAATACTGTTATGAATGACCTGTACAATATCTCCATAAACTGACTCGAGATTTTGGGATATAAATAAACGCTAATAACTTTGCTGTTTATGAATATTATTTATTGAGACTTTACATAAATAATAACAAGACCTTCTCCAATAAGTCATTTATGTATTTGTACTAATTAAAAATTAGTGGTGTATATTCTATAGTCATGTCTGAAATATCATTTCTATTTATGCTGTCAATATGTTCTTGTAGAAGTGTACAAACACCGCCACCTGTTCTAGTGCTGCGACAGAAGGAAGATGCAAATTTATATCCACTAAATTGAATGAGATCAAGTTTTTCTTGAGTTAACCACGTTTCTGAAATGCATATTGCTTTATACAATGAATTTTTATCAATGAATGCTTCGAGTATATCTTGTTTATTATTAAGGCTTTGAAAATTTTGGAACATTAAGTATTTTAAATGGTCGGTCGTTGTTTACGAAATGTCTGGTTTTCGGTTTCGTTGGACATATTTGTAGGGCAAAGTTGGTTGGTGTTGTTATTTAATATTATATCGACACCCGCTAAGTATACGTATGTATCTGCCAGATACACGAAACGGTTTTTATTGCATTTTTGGCATCTATTTAGGTACCTATATTTACCACATACATTTTTATTTTATTTTTTCAATTAACCCAACATACTTTTTTCTCAAACGTATAATTGTTTATCTGCATAAGGTGACAAATAAACACAGCGTACAACCATTTAAGTTCCAGTTACATACTTTGACGCGGGGGGAAAAGGGCGCGCGGTGCGGGTAACTGCCGGTCACTCAGTTCTCCGGCGGGCAGCAAGTTGTGCGCGCGAGTGTTGCGTTGTTTTTTACCATGTCGAGTGAACGTTATAAATTTTTAACTAAATTAAGGTGTATATAGGGCTCGCTGACCTTGTGCATGTGGGCGGAGCTAAACGCTCTATCCCCGAATACGTAAAACGCGCGCGGTGGCGCGCTGCACTAAAACGACGATCAAAGAATATGCGGAGACGCAGACATGCCGCACGCAGGTCGCCATTTTTGCCTACGATTCCAGAAGGGAATGGCGGAGGCAAGGCTGATATATTTTGTATAGATTGATACTTATGTTACGTATATTTTATGTTTTTACTGGACATTATTTATTAGAATTTTTTAATTTTTTTGATTTTGTTTAAAATCATACGTGAGAACGAACTTAGTTCCCGACGGGGGTAAAACTTTAAAAATGATATCGAGTATTTTCTTAGGAATGGAATAACATTTTATTTGCATAGACTGTAGGTCTTTTTAGGAGGACTTAAATAAAAATGAGATTTTATAAAAACTAGAACCTGTTTCATCAATTTGAATTATTATAAATCAGTAATAAACCTACCTAACTAGCACTGTACCTAACTGGCATTTTTAGGATTCCGTAGCCAATCGGATAATGTTATAATCAACTTTCTTCCTGTCATTGTTATTTACATAGCAGGTAGTGGTATTCTAATTTGTGACCGGTAGGTGTCACAACTAAAATGTGCAAAATAATTATTTTTTCCAAAAAAAAAATAACCGACTTCCATAAAAAAAACTACAAAATGAAAAATAACTTTATTTCGGAAGTCTGTAGCAAAAAACGTAAATTCAAAACCAAAGACATCGACTTCCGAAATAAAGTCATTTTTCACTTTGAAGTGTTTTTTTTAAGTGTTTTTCATGTAAAAAGATTTTTTTTACTATTAATCGTACGTCAAAAGTAAAAGTTTAACTACGAAAACTGTTACCACTGTTATAGTATAGTAAAGTAACAGTATCATGTCTCGTTAGTGACCTTGAAATAATCACCTACGGCCGCTCAGTAGATAAACGTTCCGCGTTCGTGCGTAACAGCCGCGCGCGAATACTCAGAGTATATCAGTCAGTGGCGTGTATTGCATAAAGGCATATAAGCAGTGCCTACCTCGATAAATCACCATAGGCCTGTTAGTTACATTTTAGTGTGTGTGCCCAACTATGAAACTCACTAAATTATCATACCTAACAAAAAACAAAATCTTTATACAAATACGCGCGGCAGTAGGCAGTCGCAAGACGGCCTACTCGGCTCCCGGACTATTCGATTTTTATTTTGACCTTACTATCGGCTTTGTCACCCTCGAAAAGTATGAAAACGACACCCATTTTTTTTTTTTTTTTTGTGGATGGGAAATCATCAAATTCTCCTCCCGCTCTGGGTGGAGCAGAAGGGTGTGTCAGACTCTTACTGACTAAAACCCACCCGTGTTCCTTCCTTAGCCCTTTATGTACCAGGGCAGCGGTAACCCTTTCGGACGATCCCGCTACCCCGGCAGGAAAACGACACCCATGATGAAATATTTGAAATTTTTTGCAGCCGCCATTTTGGATTTTTATTTTGACCTCACTATCGGCTTTATCACCCTCGAAAAGTATGAAAACGATACCCATGATGAAATATTTATAAACTTTTGCAGCCGCCATTTTGGATTTTTATTTTGACCTCACTATCGGCTTTATCACCCTCGAAAAGTATGAAAATGACACCCATGATGAAATATTTGAAAAATTTTGCAGCCGCCATTTTGGATTTTTTTTTGACCTCATTATCGGCTTTATCACCCTCGAAATGTATGAAAACGACACCCATGATGAAATATTTGAAAATTTTTGCAGCCGCCATTTTGGATTTTTATTCTGACCTCACTATCGGCTGTATCACCCTCGAAAAGTATGAAAACGACACCCATGATGAAATATTTGAAAAATTTTGCAGCCGCCATTTTGGATTTTTTTTGACCTCACTATCGGCTTTATCACCCTCGAAAAGTATGGAAACGACACCCATGATGAAAAACTTGAAAATTTTTGCAACCGCCATCTTGGACTTTTATTTTGATCAAATTCAATATTTTCTCATTTTAATATTAGTTAGATAAGCCTTACTACTTGTATACTATCGTAAGCGTCCTGACGCGCACAATAGAAATGGGCCATCTGCAGCGAGCTAGTCAATAAACGCACACTGATACAATTCGTTCGTAAATATTTGCACTAACACAGGCAAACGCGCGTAGTCGGTCGATAGCCGGAGCGGAGCAGCGAGCGACACAGCCCTCCCGTCTCAGTGCTAACGCACGACTGCCGCCCGCGCCCGCGCAGAGCACCTCTGAAGCTCAATCTCAAAGTGGGGAAATTTTCTTTGCAAATGTTGATTGATTTACATAAGCTGTTTCATTTCTATAGTACCTCTAACCATCAATTTTTCAGTGTAAAAATATTTGCAAACATCAAAGCCGTTTAGAAGTAATATGGAATATTAGGAAAAAATAGCGTTTTGCTAAAAATTTTTTTAAGGGAAAAGTATTAGCCATACGAAAAAATCCTGTTTCAGAAATGTTGTACATGAACCTATGCCAACAATATATTTTTTTCAGATCTTCTAATCAAGCCGTTAATGAGAAATATTCTTCATAAAGTGACCGTGTTACGGTACTAAACGAGAGTAAGGCCCTTAAGGGAAGATGCAATTAAAAGACCAAAAAATGCTGTGGACCAAATAATAAGCGTAACATCAGACCAGATAGACTCGCCATCAAGGCAAGGTAAGTAATATTAACTAAATATTTTATAATTATTAAAGTATATATTTTAAGTGCACCCATAATTTGAGATTTCTACCTATACTGTAAATATTCGAACACGTCTTAGAATGAAAATCTATCGTCATGACGACATTACTGCAATTTATTAATTCCCGATGCATAAGTATGTAACTACGCAGTTACACATTTTTACGTCGGAATTTAGTTTGATTGAAAAATGTATCTAGGCACTTACATACTTATTCTACGGAATGTGTTTAAAATGAAATCAGTTAACTAACACATATATTGTTTTACATTGGATTTTAACTTGTTTATTAAAATCTATCTGTATACTTACATACTTTTACTTTTATAAAATGATGTTGACTATCGTAGAAAATCGAGTGTTTTATTGTGGTTTGATTGTTTCAGATACTCCAGTACACTTCTCAAAATATTTCACTGATGAAGACTTGCAATAAATGACGGAATTCATAGAAAATAGTGACGAAGAAACAAGTGCTGCACAAAACCATCTTAAACCCTCAGAATGTTCCAGAACACATTCCCCAACTGTCACAAGTCATACAGCTTCAGTGATTTTGCCAAGTAACTCTCATGACCCTATATTGGCAACAATAACGCCCCAATCACCCATGATGAGCAATGTCAGTTCAGGTATTCGAAATGATATTTCTTTTGAGTCGCCAAATTTCTCGTCAGTCATAGCTCAAGCAATTGCTCAATTAGATTGTGATATATCACCAGCTCCTACGCCAAATGTTGTCATGCCAGTTAGCTCACCTATGCCAATACAAACCCCGATAACAGAAAACACTCTTTCTGAAATTGAACCATCAGCGAGGCGCAGGCTATCCACAAGAAAAAAAGATAAAGGTAGATTACGAATGGTCCATCAAGACCAATGGTTGGATGTTATGCGTAAGAAAAATAAAAATTTAAGAAATGCGTACAAAAATAGGGATGGTAAAATGAGGAAAAAGAAAAAGATGGGGTCATGTTGTGGAGAGAAATGTAAGTTAAAATGTTCACAAAAAATTACTAATGTTGACAGAGATTTGCTTTTTGTGGCATTTTGGTCAATGGGAGATATAGTTCGTCATTGGGATTTTATCAATAAGTACTGTGATAAAATTCCAAAACGTAGGGTTACTACTGAAACTGCATCTAGAAGAGAATTTACTTTGCGGTATTATTTACCAACAAAAATAGATAAAAAACAAGATGATAATGAGGTACATGAGACTGATTCAGTGTCTCCAAAGACACAGATAACGAAGATACAGGTCTGTAAAACCATGTTTTTGAACACTTTTGGGATCAAACAAGGCCTGGTATATGTGGAAAGGATCCGGCAGTTGGGTCTCGAGGTGGCATTGCACGAGTCGGAGGCCATGTCCTTTCATGGGCCTCGGTACGGGCCACCTTCGGGATCCCAACTGCCGGATCCTTTCCACATATACCAGGCCTTGTTTGATCCCAAAAGTGTTCAAACCCCTCCTGGTTCACATTGGCGTCGAGACAACGATGAGATACCTGGGTCTCGTCCTCGACAGCCGGTGGAACTTCGTCAAGCATTTCCGACGTTTGGCCCCCAAACTGGAACGGGCCGGGGCCGCCTTAAAGCGGCTCCTGCCCAACCTGAGGGGGCCAAACGCCTCCTGCCGGAGGCTTTACGCGGGGGTCGTGCGGTCCATGGCCCTATATGGGGCCCCGGTATGGGCGCGTTCACTGCGGCTTCAAGCCGCACGCTACCTGAACGCGCCCCAAAAGGTGGTAGCCGTAAGGCTGATCCGGGGGTACCGCACGATCTCGGGCGAGGCAGCAAGCCTCCTTGCCGGACTGCCACCATGGGATCTGGAGGCGATAGTCCTCGCGCGCCTGTATGACTGGCGCGCGGAGGCACTACGTCGGGGGGAAACTCCGCACCCGCGGCAAATTGCTGCGGAGCGGACGGACCTCCGGCGCGGTCTCATGGTGGAATGGAAGGCGCGACTATCGCAACCCAGCGCAGGGCACGCCACGATAGCGGCGGTAAGACCCCTCTTTGAGGAGTGGCTAGAGAGGCGTCACGGCGCTCTCACCTACCGCCTGACGCAGGTCCTCTCCGGACACGGATGTTTCGGGAGGTTCCTGCACATCATCAGGCGGGAGGAGACGCCCGGGTGTCACCACTGCGAGGATCGCCCAGAGGACACGGTGGAGCATACGGTGGAGGTCTGCCCCGCTTGGGCAGAGCACCGCCGTGTCCTCGTAGAGGCGATCGGCAGCGGCGGCGACCTCTCGCGTCCGGCCCTGGTGCAAGCCATGGTCCGGGGCGAGAGGGAGTGGGAGGCGGTCACCTCCTTCTGCGAAGCAGTCATGCTAGCGAAGGAGGTGGCGGGATGGGCAAGGGAGAGATCCTCACGCCTCAGCCGCCGAGGGAGACGCTCCGGGCGTCGGGAGCCGCGTGACGACTCCCGGCCACCGTAGGCGCGGGCCTGCGGGTGGAGAGCAATGGGTAGCTCTCCGTCCAATCAGGACCAGGCCCGTGCCGGACGGCGCGTATGTGTTCCACGTGCGCCTCAAAGAGATGTCAGCGTAGTTGACGGGGCCCGACAGGGCCGAAGCCTGCCGGGGTAGCGGGATCGTCCGAAAGGGGTTACCGCTGCCCTGGTACATAAAGGGCTAAGGAAGGAACACGGGTGGGTTTTAGTCAGTAAGAGTCTGACACTCCCTTCTGCTCCACCCAGAGCGGGAGGGGTCATTTGATGATTTCCCATCCTGAAAAAAAAAAAAAAAAAGGCCTGGTATATTCTGCTTTGAAAAAGCTTTCATTGCAAGGCACTGTTGTCCACGACAAAAGAGGTATCCATAGACATACTAAGAAAATTACTGAAGAGATGATTGCAAGCGTTTGTGATCATGTGAACAGCTTTGCACCTGTGGAATCGCATTATGTTCGAAAACGTACGAATAAAGTATACTTAGATGGATCTCTTACATTTGCTCGAATGTTTCTGCTGTATAAAGATTGGAATGATCCTCAAAATCAAAGTAAAGTTAAAACAGCAAGACAATACCGAGACATTGTCAATAAGAATATAAATTTGGGGTTCCACGTCCCCAAAAAAGATCAGTGTGATGTTTGTCAAGTGTATAAAAACTTACCACGTCCTGTGACTGAATAGCAGCTTAACACATACAATACCCACATGAGAAACAAGACTATAGCGCGAGAGCTAAAGAACAAAGATAAAGAAAGCACTATGAAATCAAAAGAAGTACTCACAGCGGTATATGATTTTCAAAAAGTGCATGGAATGCCCTGTGGAGAAACTAGTATTCTTTATTATAAGAGAAAACTAACTGTATTCAATTTTACAATATACGAAATGGGAAGCAAAGTTGCCAAGTGCTATGTTTGGGATGAAAGCACCGCAAGCCGAGGAGCAAACGAGGTGAGTAGCTGTTTATATGATTATATGAAAGAACATTACCAAAAAGGCATAAAAACATTCAACTTTTGGTCCGACAATTGCGGGGGACAAAACCGCAATCGTATCGTTTTTGCAGCCTATTTACGAGCTGCAAAAGATTTTGAAGTCACGATAACTCATAAATATTTTGAGAAAGGCCATACACAAAATGAGGGTGATAGTGTACACGCCCTTATCGAGAGAACTGCCAAGAATAAAATGGTGTACACCCCCGAACAATGGTATGCCCTCATAAGGTGGGCCAAACAAGATGGAAACCCTTACTTAGTCCAGGAAATGACTACTTTAAATTTTATGAATTTCAAAGCACTGCTTCCTGGATGCAACTGGACTATAAATACAAACAGAGAACGAGTTTTCTGGTCTCAAATAAGACAGTTAGAAATATGGCCGCAATTCTCTGACAGGATACAATATAAAACAGATTTTTGTGACCATGAGTTCAAATGCATTATTGTAAATAATGCACTAGAGACTCCCAAAACCAGATCAAGGAACCGCATAAGATTAGACAACAGTCCACTTCCAGCCCCTCTAGCAAGAACATTGACCCAAGCTTACGAGGAAAAATTACCAATACACGAGGCTAAACTTCAAGATTTGAAGTACTTATGCCGAAATAACGTTATACCATCTGTTTATCATGACTTTTACATGAGTTTGATAGAGGGCAGCAATGAGAACCAACATGACAATGAAGATAAAGAAGACGAAGAAGACGAATGAAGAAGTCATCTTGTTATCTCTGTACTGATTAGTCGATTACTGTTGTGGTCATAAGTCATTAATGATAAATTAAAACGTGCAATTTTATTACACAATAAGCAAAATATAGAATAAAACCTTTTTAAAATCATTATAAGTAAGTAAACAATTGATAGTTCAGTAATATAATATTAAATTTGATCTCAGTACAAGAATGTCCAAATATCTTTATGAAACGACTGATTTATATAATTGATAAGTAATAATTTTATATACTCATTCTATTTAGAATTAACATTGCGTTATTTTGAGAATTTATTTTGAGACAAACAAAAAAACAAAAACTGCCTTTAGGGCAATTTTTTATAAAGTTTATGAATATTTTTATTATTGGATAGTTTTATATAAGTGATTTCCAGTTCAGTAAGAACTTATACCTAATAACACAAAAGTCTGATTACCAGTAGGTAGGTAGATGCCAATTTTAATTAATGTTACATTAGATCTTCGGTGTTATAAACATACAACATATTATTAATAATAATGTTACTTTTTGACACGCGAAACGTTTGAAATTTATATTTTTGTGTTTTGAAAATAAACATTAGATAATACAAATATATCCACTGCTTTTATTTCAAAATACCAAAACACATGATGATTTTTACAAGTTTGGAATTCAGTTACACTTGTATGCACAATAATATAATTACGGCGGTAAAATATGTAAGTATCAGTTACACAGGATATTTCTATTGACTTTACCAATTATAAGTACGTATCTGGCAGTTAAAGCAATAAGGTGCCTGAATATTCCAATGAAGAAATAAGTATGTGCCAGTTAGCATATTTTGATTGTTTTTTACAACGCAGTAAAAGTATGCATGTGTGATAAAACAAAAACTTGAAGATTTAGAAACAAAATATACTCTTAAATATAAATTTCACTTAAGTTTAAACCCGCTCACCAAATATTATACTTTAATTCCAAATAGGGGCTTAGCTACGGCGATTTAAAAAAAATGAAATCTTCAATTCGCTCTCCTATAAAATTTGCATTTGTCAGTTACTTAGTTGTACTTAGGAGGTGTCGATATCATTTTCTTGGGTGTTGTATTCGTATTCATGTTTGTTGTTTTCTATGTTAATCAGTTTTCCGTCTATATACAGGTAGTTATTTCTTATAATTGCATGAGATCCATTTTTCCTGGCTTTAAATAATTCTTCTCGCATTTGTGCTCTATACTTTCGTGCATTTGCATCTACGAATTCAGATATGAATACTCCGGTTCCGTAAAAATAAGTGCTATTGTTAATAATATATTTAGCCAATCTCTTACTTATGAATTCGATAACAAGCGGTCGGTTCTTAGGTCCACCGGGTCTTCCAAGTCTGGACAGGTCTTCTATATATCCTGAGACGTCTATGTTGACTATATCACGGAACAGTTCTATTAATCTGTTGTGAAGTGCACTTTCAGGCTCTTTGTAGTAATCGGCCAGGCCGTACAGTACAATTTTTCTTTGGTTATTTTCTTGTATATTTGGAACTTTTGATGCTTCTATGGCTAGCTTTCTTATTTCTTTCCTTAACTTTTCATTTTCTGTTTGTAGTTTTCCTAATTTTTTATTAATGTTTTCTATTTCTTGCTTTCTTTGGTCGTTCTGTGATGTTAAGGCGTTTGTTTTATAATCTAAATCTTGTCTTAATTCTGTAATAGCACTATATATTTCTGTATGTATTGTGTTTTGTAATTCTTGTATAATAGATTTGTTGTTTTCTTTAAGATGTGTGATTATTAGTTCACCCAAACCTTGCATTGTTAGTTGAGTATGTGTATCATTCATGGTCCTTACATTTTTTTCTGTGTGACTAATATCATTATTTTCCATAGGTATGGTGTCGCCTAAAAAACTCAGGTCGTCGGAACAAGTTGTGTCGTTATTTGGATATATTGTTTTTTTCCTCAGAGTGACATTTGCTTCCTCAGGTGATGTAGATGACAGGTGATTTATGTCGGTGTCTCTAGGGATACGTAAAGGGGTGTTTGCGTTTCCAGTCTTGGGTATTTTACAGATGCATGTCTGGCATTTCCACGTATTTTTATTTTCCAGTGTCATCTTTTTAGTTTATTAGTCTTTAGAAACACCGCCGCACTCTAGATCGTATCTGCATTTGCAGAGCACACACATAAGATTTTCTCTTATGGGTAGCTTATGTTTACATCCAGCGCATACAGGTGTAGATGCCATTTTGATAATGTTTATGGATTATGGATACTTTTAGGATGTCTAAGCTAGTTCACTGTGACAAAACTCGAATAAGCGACCTCTAGCTTGTAGTAGCAAAAGTTCCTCTTCTTTGATCGATTTTTATGATACTTAGTTTCGGACAACAGCGATAGATGGCGCTATTCTATAGTATTGACGGTAATGACTCACTTTTTAGGAATTTACTATCCTAAGTGTTATTTGAACTATTAAGTACCTTTTCTGGTGGTTTTCTTTCTTCTTTTAAGTATATCTTCGTATTTATCACTTTTCCGAAACGGTTCTCATACTATAGAGCCGTTACAGCTTCCTATTTGTATTGTTTATTTTTATAGCACTGGATAGGTCTTTCACGCTTACTCCAATATCACACACTACGTATAACTTAAACATTCGAATAAATACTTTTTCTTATGTATCTAATCACTTAACTATTTTTATGAAGTAAAAACACAGAGCAACTTGTTTGCTTACGCACGGTGGCGCCCTCTCCTCCTCCTTGTTCTAATCATTCCTTGAATATTTGTGGAGTTCATGCATTTGCATGCGTTCCTTCCAGCGTCACGTGTTTTGGAACAGTAGAGAAATTATATTCGTTCTTTTCATCATCTACACAGAGATGGCAATTGCTGAAAGAGAAAACTGGAAAAAAATTAAAACGTTTATCGGATACGCGCTGGAGCGCTCATTACGAGTCAGTAAAAGTTGCAAAAGAAAACATAGAGACAATTGTGAGTAGTTTGGAACATTTTCAAGATCCAACAAAAGCAAATCTAGATACAAGATCAGGAGCAAGCCTGCTCCTGCCGGCTGTTTGTGATTTTACCTTTCTAACCTATATACAATTCTGGCTTTCTATACTGGAGGAAGTAAATTTAGTTCAACAATATTTGCAGTTTCCAAAAATGACTCTGGATACAGGAATCACCAAACTAAACGCCTTGAATGAGTATTTAATGACCGAACGAACCACGATTGTAGACAATGCTGTAACTTTTGGCATAAAAAAATGCAATGACATGGACATCAACATCGAGAAACGAGGAAGAAGGAAGGTAAAAAGAACGATGCTGGGTGAGTCAGCTCATGATGCTGGATTATCAATTCAAGAAGAAATACGTCGGTCGTTGTATGAATGCATAGACCGATTTATACAAGAATTGTCGACACGATACGGGGCCATGAAACAATTCAATAATATTTTCCAAATTATTGAAACAAAGTTTATGCTAGAAGCTCCAGATGACGCTCTGGCTGTAGCAGTTGACAATCTGATACAAATTTATGGTGAATTTGAATAAGGAGCAAGTTTCCCAAGAAATAAAAAGGTATCGCAGGCATGTAAAAGCCACCGATACGAGTATGGACGTTGCTGCCAAATGGAGAGCCCAAGAAATCCTTCAATTTATAATAAAATGGGACTTCAGTGAATCGTTACCCTGTATAATTATCACTAATACTTCAATATTTCTTGACCATTTGCATCTCGGTTGCATCATGCGAGAGGAGTTTTTCGAAACTTAAACTAATTAAAAATTATCTTCGATCTACAATGGATCAAGAGCGACTGGTTAATCTAGCCGTGCTTTCAATAGAAAGAAAAATTTCCAAAGAAATCGATTTCACAGAAGTTATTGAGAAGTTCAGTAAATTGAAGGTACGAAAACACATATAACACGCTCAAAAAAATAAAAAACTACAGTGAAGACGTTTCGGCTGTCCTACTTTTTGTTGATCCATCATCCTTATACCTGCCTGCCATTGTCTCACAGCAGGGTAAAAGCCTTATTAGTTGTTGATTGTGGTGTTGTGTAACAAGTGATTATTTGCCTAAGTAATTGTTATTTATTTGCACGATACCCACATAAACCCGCCTGATGGCTGATCGTAGCTCAAACCATCCTGACGATCCGTCACATTTATTTCAAGATAAAAAAAAAAAGGCGAGAAACTGTAAAAGTGTAAAGGCGCGTTTTTTCAAACAAATTTACTTAAAAATTCGTTTATTTGTATTGTATACATTTTCTTAGTAAATATTCATATAAATAGTTTGTTCATAGTGTACATAATCTATAGCACCCCGAAATGGGGGAAAAAAGGCGGAGGAAGGGCGAAATGTCCTATCCTGACTTGCAGCAACAGCAGTTGGTCGAGTGGGGGTGTCAACTCTATAAGTTGAATCAACGACATACCTTCAAGGGCTATTTCAAGTGCGGCTAGAGTTGAAAAAAAAAATTGGGACCTAATACTCGAGACTAAAAAATTACGTTTTATGAGGTAAGGTCGCTAATCATGGGGTGCCAGGGCAGAAAACCTCCACGTGTGCCTGGGGACTGGAGTTCCCTTCTGGATACGTCCGGGGGGAAGACCAGTTTTCGGGCCGGTGCATCCTGGGGTGCGGGCAGCTATTTCTCAGTGGGATTTTTTCCCAATGAGATCTCGCTGCCCGCATGCTAATGTTCTGCCAAGAGGAACGCTCCACACAAGCCGCTATGAGGAGCAGAGCGGCTACTGTGTGGAGTAAGAGCGGGCCTGGTGTGCACTTACCCTGCCGCCGGGCAGGCAGGAGGGGTTACCCCCCCTTCTGCCACCGTTAATATCGTAGCCCCGAAGATTGTCAAGGTCATGTCTCTGACTTTTGACGGGAGTCGAGGGTCTTGGCCGCGAGGAAGATTAACCTCTATAAAAAATTCCCCAAACCTCCAAGCGACGGCGCACCGTGAGGGAGGTAGTAAGCTTGACTAATGGGTAGCTTGGTTTAGTCTCTAGTGCGGACCACGGATTTTGAGCAGGTACCTAAAGTATAATACTCGTGGGAACAAAAATGGAAAAATTTAGAAAACAAAAAACCACAAACGACGAAGAAAGGAGTGATGCGGGGTCGGAGTCCGACGCCGCGTCTGGAGGAGGGAGCACGGGAGGCTCGGTGAGCCCTTGCCGTGTCCGGGAGACGGCCGCTGCAAAGAGAAAGGCACAAAGCAAGCCGCCAAGGTCAGTGGACGGCCAGGGGTCGTCCTCTGACTGGGAGCTGGCTTCGGCCAGAAAGATCCCCACCAGTAGGCGGGGAGGAGCCCGAGAGCGGGGCATGGGGAGAAGGCTCACTGCTCGGGAGGCCGCAGAGAAGGCGGAGGAGCCCGCAAAGAAGGAGGGGGGGTTTGATCGCGCGGTCGCATCGGAGCCCTCAAGTGACGAGGCGGCGGAGGTTGGCGGCCCTGATGCGGACCGCAAAGAGAGGTTTGCGGCGGTCGTGGAGGCCGCGATCCGGGACGTGGCCCTGAAGAAGTTACAGACTTTTAAAAACAGGGCCATAGTCTCGGCCAAGGCCTCCATCATGGCGGCGGCGGAAGCCATTCACATCGGGCCCCCGCCGGACGTAACGTCCGATATGCAGGCGGAGGTGGCCCGCTTGACGGCTGCCATGGAGCTCCTCCGAAAGGAGAACGAGGAGCTCCGAGCAGACCTGGCCGGGCTGCGAGCAGCCGGCACAGCGCAGGTGACACCATCAAGCAAGCCCGTGCCGGTGGAGAACCAGGTCCTGAACCTGGTTCGGCAGGAGCTGGTGACCTTCCAGGCGCGGTTCGCCGTCCTGGAGGGTATAGTCCTGCGCCCCCCCTTGGCGGGTAGGACGGACCCAGGGCCGAAGAAGGCGGCCTCGTACGCGGCTGCTGCCGCCCCTAAGCCCGGGCCGTCTGGCCGGGCACAGGCGCCGGCCAAACCGGCGTCGGCTAGAGGAGCCCCGGCGCCGGCAAAACCGACGTCGGCTGGTGGAGCCTCGGCGCCGGCAAAATCGGCGCCTGCCGCCAAACCCGCGGCGCCGGCCCAGAGAAAGGGCAGAACGGCTGGGGAGGGGAAGGCCCCAGAGCCTTATACAAACAACACAAATCCCACGACCAACGCCGAGTGGCAGGTGGTCGGGGAGAAGAAGAAGGCGGCCAAGGCGGCCAGGAAAAAGGCGCAGAGGAAGCGGCGCAAGGAGCGAGCCGTTGCGGCTAGGCTTCGCTCCCCTAAGACCGCGGCTGTAGTTATTACGCTACAGCCGGACGCGGTTAAGAGGGGGGTGACCTATGGCGACGTGCTCACCAAGGCAAGAGCGACGGTGGATCTCCAGGAGTTGGGGATCACCGGAGGCCTCCGGCATAGGGTGACCGCCACTGGTGCCCGCATGCTGGAGATCCCCGGTGCGACGAGTGGCCCCACCGCTGACGCCCTGGACAGCCGGTGGAACTTCGTCGAGCATTTCCGACGTTTGGCCCCCAAACTGGAACGGACCGGGGTCGCCTTAAAGCGGCTCCTGCCCAACCTGAGGGGGCCAAACGCCTCCTGCCGGAGGCTTTACGCAGGGGTCGTGCGGTCCATGGCCCTTTACGGGGCCCCGGTGTGGGCGCGTTCACTGCGGCTTCGAGCCGCACACTATCTGAACGCGCCCCAAAAGGTGGTTGCCGTAAGGCTTATAAGGGGGTACCGCACGATCTCGGGCGAGGCAGCAAGCCTCCTTGCCGGACTGCCACCATGGGATCTGGAGGCGATAGTCCTCGCGCGCCTGTATGACTGGCGTGCGGAGGCACTACGTCGGGGGGAAACTCCGCACCCGCGGCAAATCGCGGCGGAGCGGACGGACCTCCGGCGCGATCTCATGGTGGAATGGAAGGCGCGACTATCGCAACCCAGCGCAGGGCACGCCACGATAGCGGCGGTAAGACCCCTCTTTGAGGAGTGGCTAGAGAGGCGTCACGGCGCTCTCACCTACCGCCTGACGCAGGTCCTCTCCGGACACGGATGTTTCGGGAGGTTCCTGCACATCATCAGGCGGGAGGAGACGCCCGGGTGTCACCACTGCGAGGATCGCCCAGAGGATACGGTGGAGCATACGGTGGAGGTCTGCCCCGCTTGGGCAGAGCACCGCCGTGTCCTCGTAGAGGCGATTGGCAGCGGCGGCGACCTCTCGCGTCCGGCCCTGGTGCAAGCCATGGTCCGGGGCGAGAGGCAGTGGGAGGCGGTCACCTCCTTCTGCGAAGCAGTCATGCTAGCGAAGGAGGTGGCGGGATGGGCGAGGGAGAGATCCTCACGCCTCAGCCGCCGAGGGAGACGCTCCGGGCGTCGGGAGCCGCGTGACGACTCCCGGCCACCGTAGGCGCGGGCCTGCGGGCGGAGAGCAATGGGTAGCTCTCCGTCCGATCAGGACCAGGCCCGTGCCGAACGGCGCGTAAGTGTTCCACGTGCGCCTCAAAGAGATGTCAGCATAGATGACGGGGCCCGACAGGGCCGAAGCCTGCCGGGGTAGCGGGATCGTCCGAAAGGGTTACCGCTGCCCTGGTACATAAAGGGCTAAGGAAGGAACACGGGTGGGTTTTAGTCAGTAAGAGTCTGACACTCCCTTCTGCTCCACCCAGAGCGGGAGAAGTCATTTGATGATTTCCCATCCACAAAAAAAAAAAAATACCATGACATGACGTTGACGTGCTGATTAAGACCAAACAAGATGGCTGAGTTATTTATTTATTGTACACCACAAAAATACATTGGCGTTCAAAAGGTTAAAGTACTCTTTGGGAATTGACAATTTATTCTTCTTTTGATAGTTGCCAGTTAAAAAAATAACAGTACATAAATAATGTCTTATTTTCATGTGTAAAAATATTAAAATATGCTTATAGACTCAGGATGGCCTATATCAGAATCTTCCATGTTTCACGTGGGTCAGAAACTCGAACAAAGTCACGAATTGATTCTCCAATGATTTATTTCTCCTTAACTTCACAGATTAACAAAATATAACGCTAACACTCTTTAATTAGGCATAGAAAACGATACTAAATTAAATCAACTTAGAAACTGTTAAAGATGGCGTCGGAAGTAAGCGATTCGTCGAGCGCGTGGTGCGTTGGCGGTTCTCGATTCCGAAGTGAATGAGATGGCCGCCCCGCTCCCACCGGTGTGACGTTCCGCAAGAATGGCAGCTGACAGACAGCTGACATATGTCATGCTGCCATTCTGTTCCGACGTCGTCGACAGCAAACGTCAAATGTCATGTGTCGCGCCGTCACGGCCGGACTGACATTCGACCGTTCTCGGGCGTAGAGCTAACGTTGTCCTAAAACAGGCAATTTTATTATTTCATGGTTAGCTGCTCGTCCAGCCTGACAAGCAACACAGCACTAATTCTGACAAATTTCAGAAGCAACATTATGAAACCATGTATCCCTTCGACCATTATGAATAATGGACCGGATGACATCTCACAAGCTGGACAACACAACCCGGACCGGACGAGTGTGTCCTTTCGACCAGCTTCAATGCATGGACCGGACGACACTGTCCCTTCGACCGGTTCAGACAGGGTCTAGACAAATGTGTCCCTTCGACCAGCCCCAATGGCATGGACCGGACGGCACTGTCCCTTCGACCAGATCACAGACAGAGTTTAGACAAGTGTGTCCCTTCGACCAGCCCCAATGGCTTGGACCGGACGGCACTGTCCTATCGACCAGATCACAGACAGGGTCTAGACAAGTGTGTCCCTTCGACCAGCCCCAATGGCATGGACCGGACGGCACCGTCTTTGCGACCAGTTATAACACAGCATTTTAAATACAAAGGAACAGAAATGTGGCATACCTATAAGTTACGGACAATCTTGCTCATTTTGAATTTCGACTTCATCTAGTGCGCCGGGATCAGAGTACACACTGAGTGTATCTGACCCGGCAGTAAGGGTAACTGAATTTGCCGAGACAGTGTCAGAGTCTGTGTTCGACCTTTCATCTCTAATATTTAGGTCATCGCCTCCCTGAATTGGGCTTTGTGGTAGCATGACATCACTACTGGATTCTAATTGCTCCGCATCTTCCGGCGCCGTCTCGGCCTCCTCATCGTTCAAAAAACAGGTAGTGACTTCAAGCAACCCAGCGTGTCCCTGAGGCACTGCGCGCAAACTCTCGTGTGCGTATTTATAAGTGCGGTGTGAACCACTTACACTTTTCAGCTCGTAGCGATCATTCTCTAACACGGAGGTAATAACGAACGGTCCCCTAAACTTTCTATCTAGTTTAGTTTGATTTCGTTCACTGTTCTTAATAAAAACAAAATCACCCTGAGCAAATGGTTTAATGGTGGCACGGCCCCGGTTAAACCTTAGAGTATCCGCCGCGGCTGCCTTTTGAATATTTTCCGATGCACTTTCTCGAATGGACTCTAAATCTAAACGGTTATTTCGCTCATCAGAATGTGAAGATATCTGGGACATACCTAATGATTCTGCACGTATCCCGAACATCAGTTCCGTAGGTGAGTACTTAGTAACAGCCGATTTTGTACTGTTGAGCGCTAGTTGTATATTGCCTAACTCATCGCGCCATGTCTTATTGGGGTCGTTTTCGACTATTGTGAGCAAGCTTTTTAGTGTTCGCATAACTCGCTCAACTTGTCCGTTAGCCCTGCTGGAGCCGGTTGCAATGAAATGCAGATCAATTTTATAATTTTTGCAAACGTTTCTAAATTCACTACTCACATAGCATCGGCCCTGATCAGCAATTACGCGTGCAGGAGCCCCAAAAAGACAAACAGCCTTTTCGAGAGCTCGCACCGCGCTACTTGCATCTAGTGATATTGTGTGTTCTAGCAGGACATACTTAGTAAACGCGTCTATTATGACTGAACAATACTCTTTCCGGTCGCTCTTACCACTAAGCTTCCCGGTAAAGTCTATGTGGATTGTGTGCCATGGCACAGATAGTTTTGGGATCGAATGTAACTGAATGGGTTGAGCGCCTGATGGTCCCTTCGATGCTTTGCAAACTATGCAGGAGTCAATAAACTTACGAACGCACTTGGACATTTGCGGGAACCAGTATTGTTTGTAGAGTTTATCTAGAGTCTTATCACTACCAAGGTGTTGAATTTCGTTATGGACGTGGTTGATAAGAGTCCAAATCAGTGAGCGTGGAACGACCGGTAACCAAGAAATTGTTTTGTTGCGCCCAACCTTTCTATACAGGATACCATCCCTAACATCGTAAGTATGTGCTACTGTTTCCGGCAAGTCACCGTTATTATGTTTACTAATCAAGTCTTGGATTTCGCTATCGCGTTTTTGTTCAACTGAGAGCCATCCTTGATGTAGCTCAACAAACTGGACACTTTTAGTAGTAGGGGTTTGGGACGAAGACGCGCCAGCATCTGACTGAAGGTTACGGGAAAAGAAGTCTGCATGTTCCATACTACGGCCTTCACGATATACTATCTCAAAGTCGTAGGCTTGTAGGAAAGCCCACCAACGATGCACGCGAGGTGTCAGATCAGCCTTAGATTTTGATGCTTTGAGCGAATTGCAATCAGTGTAAACTACAAAATGTCGGCCGTACAAATAATGCCGAAAATGTTCTACCGCTCGTACGACAGCCAAGGTCTCTAATTCGTACGAGTGGTAGCGAGATTCTACCTCAGATGTACGCCGGCTGAAGTACTCCACAACATGGGGTAAGTTATTCGCTCTTTGTATAAGGATCGCACCATAACCTTCGGCGCTCGCGTCTGTGTGCAACTCGACCGGCAATTCAGGATTAAAAATCGTTAAAACTGGTTCTGAAGTTAGTATTTTAACCACATTTCTACGGATATCTTCATGTTTATCGGTCCAATTAATGGGGCCTTTTAGTTTAGTTAACGGGTATAACGGTCCAACAACATTTGTAAACCCAGGTATAAATTTCCTAAAATATGACGCGAGTCCGAGAAACTGGCGAACCTGCGTAGCTGTATGTGGTGATGGTGCTTCGACTAATGCTTGAATTTTGCGGGAATTGGGTCTAATTTCCCCAGACTGTAAGGAATAACCTAGATAGTCTACTTTTTGTTTCATGAACTTGCACTTCCGAAGGTTAAATGAAAAACCTGCCGCAGTTAAGGCTTGTAAGGCCTCATCTAGGCGGTCTAAACCTTGCGAAATATTGGAAGAATAACAAAGTACATCGTCCATATAGATGAGAGGCCTGTCATTAAGGTGTTGTAGTGCTTTTGTGATACAACGCTGGTACACAGAAGGTGCGTTGCGTAAACCGAAAGGCATCGCGAGGTACTCATATTGGCCCTCCGGAGTGACGAATGCAGTCATCTCAATTGAATCGGGGTGAATTAAAATTTGGTGAAATCCGCTAGCCATATCTAATGAGGAGAAGTAGTTGGCTCCACTGAGCTGGTCTATCTGTTCCTCGATGCGAGGCAAGGGATAGTGTTCCGGCTGTGTGTTGGAATTCAGTTCCCGATAATCAACGCACATTCTGTCGGTATTATCCTTTTTCTTTACGAGGAGTATCGGACTTGCAAAGGGAGAGGAACTCTCACGAATTATACCGGCATCTAACAATAGTTGTATTTTTTCTCGGACTATTTGCTTCTCTATAGGTGCTAGTCGATAGGGAGACCTTCGAACTATTTTATGAGGATCTATCAATTTAATGCTCAACTGCCCTGTAGTAACGCGCCTAGTAGGTATACCGTCTATAAAATAGTCTGAATATTTACTAATTATTTTTGACAGCAGCATTTTATCTTCACCTTCTAAGTCAGTATCGATTGAAGAAATATCAAAATCTGCCGATTTAGTTTCACAATCGCATTGCAGACTCTGATGCGGTTTCTTTGACATTAATTTGAAATCGTAAAATGTCATCAAAATGATCTTGCATTAATTTGGGTTTCGCAAATCTAGCTAGCAAAGTTTCTTTAACTGCAGCCCATGTTAATTCCTTGAGGTTCATTCTGGTCAAGTGGGTCGCTGCGCGACCTTTGCGCGCCTTAGTAAGTGCCATCAACAGATCAACACCTACAAGATTTTTCTCCTGCACTATTACTTCTGTGACGTTGCACCAGCCCTCGATGTCAGATTCGGAATCATCAGGATCAAAGTCAATTAGTTTTATCGTGTTGGTACTCACAGGAGTTGATGCTTGCGACATCGCAAAAATTCGGGTAAACATTTCCTCCATATTCGACAATATTCTCGTTGCAGGGATGTTTTCTGCAGGCTGCGTGTTCCCTGTTTGTGGCCCGTGGGATCCCACTTCTGATATAGACTCAGGATGGCCTATATCAGAATCTTCCATGTTTCACGTGGGTCAGAAACTCGAACAAAGTCACGAATTGATTCTCCAATGATTTATTTCTCCTTAACTTCACAGATTAACAAAATATAACGCTAACACTCTTTAATTAGGCATAGAAAACGATACTAAATTAAATCAACTTAGAAACTGTTAAAGATTGCGTCGGAAGTAAGCGATTCGTCGAGCGCGTGGTGCGTTGGCGGTTCTCGATTCCGAAGTGAATGAGATGGCCGCCCCGCTCCCACCGGTGTGACGTTCCGCAAGAATGGCAGCTGACAGACAGCTGACATATGTCATGCTGCCATTCTGTTCCGACGTCGTCGACAGCAAACGTCAAATGTCATGTGTCGCGCCGTCATGCTCAATTAAATAATAAAATGTAAAATAAACATTTTTACGGTAAATATCTCATAAAATTTAAAATAATGATTTTTTTATTATAGTGACATCTTTTGAGATATTATATTAACTAAACCTAAAGTTTTAGAAACAAAATGTAGATGGAGCCACCATCTTTTGATCCAAGCCAAATACAGGGAACTGTCCCCCATGGGGTAGGCAGAAACTACGGAACGCCACTTGCTACAATTCTTACATACTCCTTTTGTCTCGTTTACGTTCATAAATCTGGTCATACACGCTCGCTGGTTGCGAGGTGTCACTGACTCTGGCAGGGCCACCTTCAGGGATGACAAATTGCGACTAATTAGCGACAAAATATGGGAGAAAACAGATCTTCGCTAGGTGCCCTAGTTATTGAGATATAAATGTGGCCCTGCTGGGGAGACTCTCTCCAAATCGGCCACCTATAAACCCTTATATCTTTTGAACCAGTGACCGACAAATTCTGATATTTGGCGACAAATTTCGACTAATTAGCGACAAATTTTTTGTGTTATCAAAATTAAAATCTCTGATAGTGGTCCTGCCAGAGTCAGTGACACTTTAACAAGCCGTTATAGAAACAGGGGTATCAGGACTGCAGATGCCCCACGCCGACATCGTGTTCTCCGGGAACACCAGGGTTGTCCAAGTTCGGTTCGCGGCGTCTTCCTGTCTTCTATCGCCGCGATAAGTTCGCTAACACAGATCTTCACACGACGGTGGCCGCCTCGGAAAGGAAGCGCGGATTACTAGGCACCTATATTTGTGCCTTCGGCGCGCACGCGCCGCGCCGCGCTCACGAACACACAGGCGACACCGCGCGGAAACCATTTGACAACAATCCGCTGTCGTGTGATTGGTTAAAAATGCGTTAATTCTATTTGTTATATTTTTGTAAATGCTGGACTGATTTAATGTACACGTTTTATTGGTTAGGTCATATATTGTAAATAGTATATAAGTCGCGTTATTTTACCAAAATACATTAGCCCTGGCTGGAGGCTTTAAGATTTCTTAAGGCAACCACAGGATAGTCCGGTTAAGTAGTCACGACCTCTCAAGGTCAACTACGAGATGCCATTTATAAAAAACACATCTTTCAATTCATACATCAACAAGTATTTTCTTCAACCTTCTGATATCTCAAGAACCTCCAAACTATCATAAATCATAATCGTAATTATCGTAGCAGGCGGCGCATTTTATTAAATACACGCCACCTATTGGTCATTCTTGTAAACGTTTGGCTTACGTCTGTGTGTGTAAACGACCTGTATTCAATGGCCGATTTTATTTCAGGATTATGTGTCGAATTGGGTGGGTTATAAGGCAATGTTATGACCAAATTCAATAAAGTGTAATGTCCGATAACCGCGTCCACTACTCTTACGACTTACTAAAATGTTGACTTCCGCGCCATCTAGCGGGAAAACGGCCAAGAGCTCATGGATATAACTGGAGATGCGGTGTCGTTTGTTTTAAATTTGTGGCATGTATTTTCCCGCGGCGCACATCTGAAGAGTCGCTGTTGACAGAATCAAATAGCATGATTGTCCATTTTTGAAATGACACCTGCAGTTACAGCTGCTTCTGAAGTCAGTACTCCTGAAAATTAAAGTAAAAATGTATTTAAACTATGTCTTTATTGCTTAGCGAATAATATAAAAAAGGGTTCTGTTAATAGATTGAAATAATGTTATTAAAACATATATTATTTATATACCTTCTGAAATTTTTGTCATCATCCCAGCAGCAACTGTATGGCTCAAGATTTGTGGCGCCAATTTAACCTTAATTTTTTGCTTGCTGTTTGGATTGACGTGTTCTAATTTTAAGCCCGGAGCAAATACAAAATTGGGCTTCTGATTGTCCAGATCATAAAAAGTTTTTAAGTGGCTCCATTTTGCAACACCTAAAATAAACAAGTTCATTTAATTAAAAAAATTAAATGTGTAGGTATTTTTCTTTATTATCTACTAAATGAGAACACTTCATATAATATTCTTAGTTTTTACCTATTCCACTAGTGTTGTTTGATGTTATTTGTGTAGTGCACTGGATATCATATTTCAGAAATAAATTTCTGAAACACTAGAAGATGAGGCGGGTATATACATGATAATCTCTATATCATCAATAGTAATGGAGGTTTTTCACTAGTGACACCCAAGATGGACAAGGCTCGTCGATTTACGCCACAAATACAAATACAGACAACATACAAAGGCTAATAAAAATAAATAAAATAAAATAAAAAGGCAACATCTAACGGGCCCTGCTGACGGCAACATGCCTATCACAGCAGTGCCGTATATATCGGCAGTCCATCCGATCCGCGATCATCGCCAGTACAGCATTGGGGCTGCCCCACACTCTACGCACCAGGGACGCGGCACGCTTGCGCATGGTCGCATAAAAGCAATCAGTGCGCGAGTTAAGGAACCCCAATCTACCAATATTAGCTTTGTCAGCCATTAAGTATTTATTAGACATATTATTTCTAAATATTCTATTACTTGACCAGCACTCAGAATAATCTGGGACATGCGTCGTCTCTGATCACGTTATGCATGTACTACGTTAGCAATAAAGTTAGTATATAAGATGAATATTTTATTAGATTAAATTAATTACTGTTTAGCTGTAACTCTGTCAGAATAAAGCTATTTTTTAAATACTTCCGTTGTCGCTTACTTAATTGGCGCAGCCGGTAGGATCTCTGTAGTCAGTCTGCCGTGTATATAATCCTACGTGGAGCAGCCGACGTCCGTGTCTACGGTTTAGCAGAGATCGCCGAACAAATAAATTCATTAAGAATCCACTTCGAGTTACGGAAGAGGACCAGCCATAGCAGTAATTCAGGGAGCATGAAGCTAGCTGCGGAATTGTGAGTAAATCTTTTTCACCTTCCTCTCAGCTCTTCCATTGATATCCCAACCTTGTAATAAGTCTATGTGTGTGTATTATTAGGGATTGGACAACGCCGTAATAATATTTGCATAGATTTTAACTGTATTAATATTTTAATAGCACATTAGTGAGATTTTTTTCTCTCTCTTTTCCTTGTTACTTTCATAACTTTTTCACAATGGAAAACGTAACCCGTGTCCCACAGGAATTGGTTAACATCATACCAATATTCAGTGGCGACACTAGAACGTTACCTTTATATATAAAAAAATGTGAATACATATTGTCTACGTTCCAAGGAACCGTAGCCCAAAATGAATATTTATTTTATGTGGTAACAAGCAGGTTATCAGGCGAAGCAGCTAGTTTAGTAGGCGAAAGAGACTTTATAGATACGTGGGATGAACTGAAGAAGTTGTTAAACCAACACTTCGGTGATCCACGCACAGAGGATTGTTTAGCAATGGAGATAGAATCTTGTAGAATAAATAAGGGCGAAAGTTATTTAGATTTTTGCCATAGAATACAGCGGATGAGAAGTGTTTTATTCGCCAAAATAACAGAAACAATCATTGATGACTCTCTACGTAAGGCGAAGCAAATAATTTATAGTAACAGAGCGATGAATGTTTTCATGTTTAATTTACCACCATTTCTAGTTAGATTAGTTCGTTTGCGCAACGTTACAACGCTAGAGGATGCGTTAAAAAGTTAGTCTTAGAAGAACAAAACTTCCAGGCAGTCTATGATTCTAAAACAAACGATAGGCGTAATCTTAGTAGAACTAACAGACCCAATTTGCCTAACTATCAAAATGCATCTGAACCTAATAATCAAAAGAAAGATTCGCATAGCGTATCAAGTACATATGTACCGAATAATGCAACAAACAGCACATCTACATCGAACAGTTCGCATCAGTCCAGGCATTATAAGCAACATAATAATGTTCAAAGAAATCATGATAGTTTTAATCGTACAATCAATAATAATTCGTCACCGCAGTCAAGTAGGTCATCTTTTCCGGTTGCACAACAGAGCCAACAGTTCGCGGCACATGCACCGGGCACATCGACTTTTGCAGCGCAAGCATCTACGTTGGGTGCGAATACTGACGTCACCATGCGTACTGCGAGTTCGCGACGTGTTAATTACATAAATAACTCTAGTAATAATGAACAGAGTTCAAGTAATTCATACAACGAGGGTCAGGAATTTTCTCCTGAAGATCCCGGGGCGGGAAATTTTTGCATAATGGCCTCTACCATAGAGAACGAATAAAAATAAATTGCAATAAACGCTTAAATTTACCACATATAGTTATACCAGAATTAAAAGCAGTTTTCATGATAGATACGGGGAGTGTTAGGTCATTTATAAGTCCTTATTTAGCGAATAAATATTTTAAAAATTATTTACAGTATGAACCCTTCAAAGTTGTTAGCACTCACGCATCGAGCGTTCATAGTGAAACGGCAGTTATTCCATTACCGGTTACCTTTGGAAGTAAATAGTTCCATAAGTTTGATGTCTACAGTGTTGACGATAGGTATGATGGATTAATAGGTAGCAATTTGCTGAAGCAATTACAGGCAAAGATTAATATGGAAAGTCAGATATTACATTATAAAAATACTGAGATTCCAATCGTATATACACCACCTATGAGAGAGGTATATAATCTACCATCTCGTAGTGAACTTAGAGTAAGACTCCGGTTAACTTATTGGACGGGGAAGCTGTGCTAGATTTTAAACAGTTTACGGAAGGGATTCGAATGCCCGCCGCATTAGTTACGTGTGTTAAAGGCTATGCAACAACTGTTATTCAGAATTAGTCATCAAAGTAGGAATTTAGTAGTTACGGGACCTTTTCAAGTAGATCCATACATACAGAACCCTTCTGTTAGTGTTAATTTCATGGATAATAATATAGATGTGGACAGATTGCTAACAAATAATTTAGAAAAATTACAGTTAGATCATATGAACTCAGAAGAACGTAGGGTTATTGAGGGACTTTGTAGAGAATACAAAGATATATTTTATTGTGAAAATATTCCATTAACCTTCACAAATCAGGTTAAACATAGAATAAGAACAAAAAATGAAGACCCAATAAACATTAAGGCACATAGGTTACCCCCTATTCAAACAAAAGAAATCAAGAATCAAGTTGAGAAAATGTTAAGGGATAACATTATCCAAGAATCGCATTCTCCCTGGAGTGCTCCCGTACATTTGGTGCCGAAAAAGTTAGACGCATCAGGCCAACAAAAATTGAGGATGGTAGTTGACTATAGAAGGCTCAATGAAATTACAATTGATGACAAATAGCCCTTGCCCAACATTAACGATTTATTTGACACGCTAGGTAAAAGTACCTACTTTACAACCCTCGATTTAGCTAGCGGGTACCATCAATTAGAGGTCCAGGAACAGGATAGAGCTAAAACCGCATTTAGCACACCTTCAGGTCATTACGAATTTAACAGAATGCCATTTGGGTTAAAGACAGCACCTGCAACCTTTCAGCGAGCGATGGATAACGTCCAACGAGGCCTTCAAGGCTTACATTGCCTAGTATACCTCGATGACGTCATAATTTTTTCAAAAAGTTTGCCTGAACATGTAGAAAAACTTAGAGCAGTTTTTACCGCTTCCGTCAAACAAATTTGAAAGTTCAATTAGATAAGTCACATTTTCTTAGAAAGGAAGTACTTTACTTAGGGCATACTATTATGAGTGAAAGTTTGAAGCCAAATAATGATAAAATAGATGCTGTTCTTAGGTATCCCATACCAGAAACGGTTACACAGATTAAAAGCTTTTTAGGACTTATCGGATATTATAGGAAATTCATCAAAGATTTTGCCAAAATAACTAGACCATTAACAGCTTGTCTAAAGAAAGGTCACAAAATTATTATTAATGAAGAATATAAAGAATGCTTTGAGACTTGTAAAAAGCTTTTAACAAATGCACCTTTGTTACAGTTCCCCGACTTTAGTAAAACTTTTATCCTAACCACTGATGCATCCAATTTTGCAATCGGGGCCGTATTATCACAAGGAACAATAGGCTCAGATAAGCCTGTAGCATATGCTAGTAGAACTTTGAGCGACACTGAAGTAAAATATAGCACTATCGAGAACGAACTATTAGCCATAATATGGGCAGTTAAGCACTTTCGACCGTATCTGTATGGTAACAAATTTACCATATTTACAGACCATAGACCATTAGCATGGCTGTATTCATTGAAAGAGCCCAACAGTAAACTCACGCGATGGCGGTTAAGGTTAGAAGAGTACGATTTCGAAATAAAATATAAGAAGGGCCCTCAAAACACGAATGCAGATGCTTTATCTAGGATTAAGATTAATGCAATTGATGACGATTTAGATTCAATATTCGTAAATGTAGGGGATAGGCAAGAACGAATACAAAAAATAATAGATAACGAATTGCAAGACCTCAAAGCTCCAATAGAAACGATAGAACTTTCGGATTCTGATGATGGGGTCACTGCTAATTCAGTTTCAAATAGAGAACACGAAGGCATTCCTATTTTAAACGAAGCTGTCGATACTAAACCAAGACAGATTTTAGTTCATCCATGGTTTAAAAATAACTTAGCCGTAAAAGATATTTCTAATAAGAAACAAAAAATTCTTGAAGTTCACTTACCGGCAAATAACGATAAATTAGTTAAAGACTTTTTAAAAGAGTATATAGAACCAAAACATAAGTACTTTATATACCTTGAACACCCATATTTTAGAAAAACTTTTTCAAACATGGCAATTAAGTTATTTAAAAAGGATTCTGTTAAGCTAACAGAATGTACAGAAAGAGTTATAAATTTGACAGAATCTGAAGAAGATCAAAAAGAAGTTATTTTTAAATACCACGACGGGAAAACGTGTCATAGAGGTATTAAAGAAACTTTAACCAAACTTAAAAGACATTATTGGTGGGCAAACATGAAAGAGACAGTTACGGCGATCATAAACGCTTGCGAAACATGTAAACGCATGAAATACGACAGAAAGCCGATCAAACGTCACATTCAGTTAACACAAACGCAGGATGGCCCTTTTCAGGAAGCTTTTATGGATTTACTATATATCGAGGGGAAATATTATTTAACTATAGTAGATGCATTTAGTAAGATAGCACAAGCCATAGAAGTACCAAATAGGAGTACACCAGAGATAGTTAGGGCATTGATTAAGTACTTTAGTATGTATGGCCTGCCTAGGAAAATTAGTTGTGATTCCGGTACAGAATTCAATAATGCTTTGATTAAGGAAATGTTAAGCTTGTACAAAATTGAACTTCATATTGGGACTCCAAACAATCCCAGTTCAATGGCAATAGTAGAAAGGTTTCATTCTACTATTATCGAGATTTATCGTATAGCAAAATACGATAAAAGCGATTTAGATGCAGCATCTGTTATGACTTACGCCATCATGGCCTATAACAACACCATTCACTCAGCAACAGACTTTACGCCTTTTGAATTAGTATTTGGTCACACTTATTCAGATAATGTATTTAACGCGGATAGAGAAAAGAATTTAACTCAGAAACTATTGTTAGATCATAGAAAACGCCTTAAAAAACTTTATGAATTCATAACAGAAAAATTAGAATCCGACAAAGTTAAAGTGATAAATAAAAAATGTGGTGAAACGACACCGGTACTTGAGCCAGACGATAGTATTTATATGAAAGATACTAGGATTAGAAAAGCTAAAGAAAAACCGCGATATGAAAAAGCTAAAGTAATTGGTCAAGTCGAAAGAAATATAGTACCAGTAGAAGTAAAGAAAAGAAAAACTAGAGTCGCGTTAAAAAATGTAAAACGTCCTCCACAGATCGTGCCTGGTACTTCTGATACTGGTGGTGTCAACATTCACGCTGGACCTTCAAAACCTCGGTCAGAATCCGGGGATAGCAGCGATCAAGCGGGGAGTAGCAATGAAGAGGAATAGTTATTGGACAATATATAAAACTGTAGATTTAGAATCAATAGGCTTACAAATAGATAATAATATTCGGGATTTTAGTAATTTAAAAATAAAAATTAAGGAAAGTAGAGTTAGTAACGAAACCGTAGGAATAGAAAGTCAAATCGAATATCTAATTAAACTAACTAAGAGTAGATTTTTTCAAATCTTACCTTTTCATTATAGGAATAAACGAGCCTTATTCAATCCATTAGGCTCACTTGTAAAAGCTATTTCGGAATATTTAGATGAAGATGATGCAATTAAATATGATAGAGAAATTCAAATGATACAAAACAAAGAGCATGTAGTCGAACGTAAAGTGTCATCAATGCAAAAGGCTTTTGATAAATTAGTAAATGACTCTGAAATAATAAATTCAAATATAAAAAACTTGGGTTTACATGCCAATGAAATGGGAAAATTAGTTGAACATGAGTTCAGGTTTAACAAACTTTTCCAAATATTGAATACTATGTATCAAATTTTAAATAACTTTCGAACTTGTTACGAAACCATACAAGAGATTGAGACGGCAATAGCCTTTAGCAAATTAAATACATTGCACCAATCCATTATAAATAGTACAGAATTATATTATACGTTAGAAGTCATTTCTAAACATGCTAGAACAATATATCCAGTAAGCAAACGTAATTTAATAAAATTAGAACGTAATATCATACTTAAATCATACGTAAGTAACAACAAGTTAGTATTTGTTTTAGAAGTCCCCCTAATAGATAGCGAAACATATAATTATTACAAGGTTATACCCATTCCTATATTCCATTCTCCAAATACCTTTACTATTATACCCAAATACCCTTACCTGATGGTGAATAGGTTCACATGCCCGTGGTAAGCCCATGTGCTGAGATTGAAAAGGACAAATTCCTATGCGCTGAAACTAACTTAGCCCAGTATCCAACTGTGACCTGCATTGAACAAATAATGTTGATGAAGAATAACTACAAAGACTGCATACAGAACCATATTGAAATAGAGAAAACTAAGATACAAAAAGTAACCGACAACCAATGGTTGGTTTACTCAGAAGAAAATCTCATCATCACCGAGAATTGCAATACAGAAATTCTGAAATACACTGTTCTTGGGACCTACATCGTGACTCCAGGCCAACAATGCGAGACACAAATAGGCGAAGTCATCGTTGCCGCTACCACAAACACTACAGTTTCTAGTCTTCAACTGCCATTGATCCAGATGCCAGAGCTACAACAGGACATCCAGAGAAGGTCAAAGAAAGTGGATCTGAGAAATGTGGACTTCAGTGATGTGAAAGAAGTGTTACAAAGTGCAAAATTTAGTGAAATAGACGATTCGACCCAAACAGTGACAATAGAAATTAGTATATGGACCATCTTCGAGTATGTGATTATTGTAATAGCAGTAGTTATCTTTATAATGTATAAATTTCAGTTTATAATTTTTTGTCGAAATTCTCCGAAACCGTCTGCGACACCTTCGGATAATTTCTCTCTTGAGGAGGGAGGAGTTAAGGAACCCCAATCTACCAATATTAGCTTTGTCAGCCATTAAGTATTTATTAGACCTATTATTTCTAAATATTCTATTGCTTGACCAGCACTCAGAATAATCTGGGACATGCGACATCTCTGATCACGTTATGCATGTACTACGTTAGCAATAAAGTTAGTATATAAGATGAATATTTTATTAGATTAAATTAATTACTGTTTAGCTGTAACTCTGTCAGAATAAAGTTATTTTTTTAAATACTTCCGTTGTCGCTTACTTAATTCGTGCGCTGCGTAAACGGTTTAAGTTACGCAAAAATCATATATGAAGGAATTATTCCTCTTTAAAAGTTCTAAAAAAAAGTTCACGACAGCATATGTCTATCTTTTAAAATTGACTCACTATAGCCTTTTTTATGGTAATCAAATTTGTTCGAAATTAATGCATTATCTGCGAAGGTGTTTTATCAACATGATATTAATCTTTATCCAAATAAATATGTTATTCATCACAAGTATTTAATTGTGAAC
Source organism: Apamea epomidion (assembly GCA_947507525.1). Classification (NCBI taxonomy): domain Eukaryota; kingdom Metazoa; phylum Arthropoda; class Insecta; order Lepidoptera; family Noctuidae; genus Apamea; species Apamea epomidion. The sequence goes on along the minus strand of OX382251.1, from coordinate 1,237,300 downwards.
AATATTGCCCTTGCCATCACTTGTTTTCAATCAACATCTTAGAAAATAACATAATTTTAAAATAACTCCGCAACAAAATAGGTATGATAATGTTCAGGGTGCCTACCACCATCTTTAACAAAACAATCTTATTTCAAGAGAGTTTTGTTTCAATCTTATAATAACAATGCTCATATTCGTACCATGACTCTAACCGTTCAATATTGTTTTATTCCTGCTTAGTGCTGGGAAAGAACGAACAATTTGTCTATTGATTACTATAATAGAAAAGAAACATCGCTATATGAACTCTATAGCGCTATCTCTTTCAATCGTTTGGTCCGATTCGTTTTTAGGAGTTGATCTTGAAACCAAATATAATATGAATTTTCAAAAGAAAACATAATTTGTAGGAGTAATTTCCATAAAATGCATACTATTACAAATACTTAAATGTGTTGTTTTGTAGTAAGTAAGAAAAACAATTGAAAAAATTATAAAATAAGCTGTGGCTTAATGTGACGTGATATGAATCGGACCAAAATGTTTTGTAACAAAATGTTTACTTATCGTTATCAGCTGTGTAGCGCGAACGAAATTCAAAACTCGGTATGGCGATATTTTTGTTTAAGTGGGCTTTCAAGTGGATAACTAAGTGGTTGAACTTATTTTTGTCTTAAATGCATAAGGATCTCACTAGCTAACTCAGTCGACATGGAATCAAGGTAAGGTTAAACACTGATAGTCAGTGAATACATATTGTAACAAAGAAATATTTTAATGTTAATATTTTGAGTTAATTTGTAACAGTAACGTGTCAGTTGTTTGTTAGTTTGTTTGTGTGTACCTAAGTATTAGCTACCTAGTGATTTGTTTCATTTTGCAGCCGAAGAGTTCACCGTGTTAACTGGCGTCAGCTAGAGACACTCTGGGAATTTTTTAATTCCAACCGAACCGTCGCTACCGGCCACAATCGTGCTCTACAAGCCAAGGAGTACTCACAAAGAAAGTGGAGAGAGATTGCCGAAATATTAAACTCCCAAGGCGATGGCGCTCATAAAGATTGGGCAGGCTGGAATAAAGTAACTATCTATTATTTTGTCAAGTTAATTATGTATAAGTACTTACCTAGATTTTTTATCAATATTAATTTAAACAATGTTTTTTTCAGTATTGGGTAGATTTATAAGGCTAAATTAAAAAAAAGGGTTGCAGCCGTACGGGCGTCTCACGTGCGAACTGGAGGAGGGCCTTCCACTGAGAAGCCCTTGACTGAAATTGAAGAAAAATTTCTTCTAATACTGGGAGATGATTTCACTCAGGGTACGCCAGGTGTTCGAGTGGAACCAGTAAGATTTATTTATTTATTGATTAACCAACTACAGTATGCACCACTCATATAAGTCATTGGTCAATATTAGTTATTGGACAAAGTAAATCTAAGTAGCTACTTATGCATAATTTTAATTTATTATTATTTATAAGTAATATAAAGTACATAAATATTACATATCTCTTTATAGCCACCAGAGATTGTCGCAGTTGCAATAGATGTGGATGTGCAGGATTCCCCAGCTTCAGAATCCATTCTTCATAACATACAATCTGTCCTAAATCCCTCATTCCTTACTCCTATCCAAGATATACCTGTTGAACCCATCCTAGAGCCACTGCCACAAAATCCACTTCTAGAACCTATGGTCCAAAATCTACCAGCTAACTCCCCTAGTAGGACTCCTACCCAATCCCCACGTCCTGCAACTACATCTGCAGCCCGCTCCCCGCGACGCCGGAGTCGAAGGCGCGAGCCGCCGATGTCGCAGGAGTCTGCAAGACGTGCTCTCGTCCGTTCCTCACAAATGCACGCCGTTGCTGCTGTGAGGACTGCCAATGCGTTGGAGAGGATTGCAAGGTACAAAATTATTAAATATGCTCAGTTGCTCACCTTCTTTAAATCCCTGAAGAAGTGCTATACCCAAAGAGTGCATTTGATTTTTAAATTAATAGAATAATCTTTTAGTTTTGGTTCCTCTCAGTTGGGGTAAAAACTATAAGACATAAAAAATAAACAATATTCATAAAAAAAACAATTTACTTTAATTAAGTAAGAACATTAAAACTATACTATTTAAAGATACACAATTCCAACTATCACACAGATTTATTGACAATAAAATTATTGAAAAATGTTTTTTGTTTGTTTTCAGGATCTTAAATGCCGCCTTCCCCACAGTAGCTGAACAAGGGAATTCCGAGTAGCCACACCCTGCTGCAGAGCGATGTGATTGCTGTGCGGTTGTTCACTTGCATTGTGTTGTGGCTGTAATTGGGCTTCTTGAGTCACATCTTCGTTGTTTAACTGTTGCACAGGTATGTTAGCCCTATTGCAAATGTTGTGTAATATAACACAAGCATTTACAATAGAACCAGCTACTTCTGGGGAGTAATGTAACACTCTGTGAACAAGTAAGCAACGAAAACGTGCTTTGAGAAGCCCAATAGTGCGCTCTATAATATTCCTTGCATGGACATACATGTAAGTCGGTGTATTGTGCTTCCGGTGAGTCAGGTGCTGCATTCAGTATTGGTGTCATCATGCTCTTTCTCAAAGGGTATCCGGAATCCCCTAATAATAATAAAAAAAAAATATTTTCAAAGTTACAAGTAGGTACAATTTCAATGCAAAATATTTATATTTATCAAAAATCAAAAGGATGTAATACATGCCAAGAAACCAAGTATCTTCTGTGTTGCTAAGATCTTCCAAGTGAGCTCTTAGTGGATGAGTAGCCCATATAAAAGAGTCATGAGTTGCACCACCATAACTTGCATCTACACTTATTATTTGCATGTCCGCATCACAAATCTGAAAAATAAAATTGAATCAATATTTGAAAGACTGTAAAGTGCTATTTGTTTAAATAACCTAAGAATAGATAAATATTAGGTATGTATAACTTTTCTTTTTTTATGATACATATTAAGATTGTTTGTTGTTTGTTAGTATTTTAGTTTCATTAATTGTAAATAAAAACTTAATAATTGTATGATGCTTTTCTCAGTAAGTGAATAAAGAAGTTTTTAATGAAGACATTTTTACTTATTTGTAAGGAAAAGTTGTTATTTTTACTTATGTTCAATTTAGACATTAGCCTCCCCTAAGCACCTCCACTTCGACCGGTTATGTGGAGAAGAGGAGAAGAAGAAAGAAAAGGAAGAATAAGAGGCCTATGTACACCTGTGTACGTCTTTCGGCTGAAATGATGATGTTCAATTTCATTGTAAATGTATATAAGGATATTTACCTTCGTCTCTACAGACAAGTCGGTTGATCTTTTAGGGTTCTTCATCAGTGGCCTCAACTCATCACAGGTTATGTGCTAGCTCCTTTGTGAGTCTGTATCTTTTAATAAACTCCCGCGTCGTCTAAATCAAAGGGGTCACATTCTCCACGTAGCTGCATACGACGCCGCTTTCGTGTAATATTGGCTTGTACGTTATCCAGCTTCCAAAAACTCGAATATTTCATACACATTAGCCATCTAGAACCAAATAAGAAATTATTACTCCCGTAGGTATTAAAATCGCCAGAAACACCATTCATTTGATAAGTTTACGTAAATATACACATTTACTTACTATAAATTACACTACAACACCTTTTTAATACATAAATTTGCAAAGCCGTAATAAATCCGTGGCGTCCGAGTAACTTTTATAAGATTGCTAAATTTGACGTTAAAACACTATCGCGAACTGTCAAAAGTCACGTCGTGGTACGAATTGAATGAAGTTTTAAAGGTGACGTCACCAAAACTGCTAAGAAAACGACTTTGTTTCAAGAACGTTATAAGCTTATTTTAAGGACGTCATGGTAGGAAAAGACAGAGTAAGATTATATTAATACTGCTATAAGAGATGGTACGCTAGGTTAAAGTAAATACAGTCAGAAAGAGAACTAAACGAGAACAAGAAGCGAGCGATACGATGCGACGGGGTGGGGCGGGGGAACAATAATTTCACGCGGATGAAGTCGCGGCTAGACGCTAGTATTATAATACGAGCTCAACTTGTTTACAAAATAATATACATGATACGCATCTATCTATACGCGTTGAGGTTGTGGCACGCGCTCCCGCGCAGTCCTGCGACGTGCGTGAGTGAGACGAAATAACAAAAACATATCGCACCCTCTCGCACGATTCGCAGCGTTCAACTTCTAGTAGTCCAAAGTCCAAACAGTCTAACTTGATGTGTAGCCGTGTGTACTTTCGCCAGGCCTGCGACAGCTTTAGTTCCAAAAAATGCGTTGTGGCGCTACTTTCGGTAGCCATGTTGGTGGCAGCCATTTTGGCCGTTGTGTCAACTGTCAAACCGACAGAATGGATTTTCCTCTGCCGGGGTAGCGGGATCGTCCGAAAGGGTTACCGCTGCCCTGGTACATAAAGGGCTAAGGAAGGAACACGGGTGGGTTTTAGTCAGTAAGAGTCTGACACTCCCTTCTGCTCCACCCAGAGCGGGAGGGGTCATTTGATTTCCCATCCTGAAAAAAAAAAAAAAAAGATTTTCCTTCCGTCATTCGTGTCTAAGCTAGTTATTTGCGCTATTTGTGTACTAGTCGTTCTCCTCGCTTTATTGCTTGGGTTGAGATTAATTCCAAGTTCCTTGCTCGATACGAATTATACTGCAGTGTTCTGGTGCTTTGGTCCGCGGCCATGGCTCCTATCAAATGCTGTGTTGTCGGTTGTACTTCAACCAACAAAACTCATCGCCTTTATAATTTACCAAAGGACGATAAACTTAGGGCTTTGTGGCTGTCGTTTTTGGTGTCAGTGAATTCAGAACTTCTTTGTTTAACAAAGGATCAGTTATTGAATAAACGTGTAGGGTTTTTAAAGATTTTAATAATTTGTTTTTATGGTAATTCGTTTATGTTTGAGAAATGGCAACACTGTACAACCGTCAATCTGGTAGGGGAAGGTTTAGTCTATAAATAAGGGCACTTGGCCGAGAGAGGTCTCTTTGGTGAAAAGTAACTGTGGTAACTATAACTGTGAGAAAGTGAAGAAAAAAATAAAGTATCAGTATTTATATTTAGTGAGTTTTATTACACTTCAGAAGTGGGATACGAAAGTTTCACAATGGAAAGAGATAACGGCTACGCCCGGTCGTTGAATGCTTCTCCTCGTGGTCGCAAAGAGAGCCGACGGCGCCTGCTCACTCCAGTAAGGTGCTCGTCGCATGATCGACGTGATATTTCCGGTGCACGCTGCGGTGACACTCGAAGTCGCAGCAAGTCACGGAGACAAAGTTTTCGTGAGAAAGAGCTTAAGGTTGAGCAAGAACGAGAGCGGCTACGGGTACTCGAACAGGAACTACGCCGGGAACGTGAGAAGATAACAGAGGCGCATGGGAATCTATCTGCTAGAAGTCACGAAAGGAGTATGAGCCGTCATCACTCCAAGAGCCGGCAGCACCACTGCAGCCCAAGACGGTCACGTCAACGTGAGCATCAAGCTACGCGAGCCAAGCGGAGACGAGGTTCACGTGAGCAGAGCAACGATAGTCTACGTGGCGACGGCGCATCACGAGATAAAAGGTCACGTACCCCTTCTTTTACTGTTAAAGATGTTATGGACTTGGTGCATTCTATTAAACATGGTTTTACATCTCAGCCGTCTACAAGTGCATCAATTTCCAAGAATATTGATCATAAAAACATTCTCCCTAATTTTGACCCTTCCGCGAAAAACCAGCGTGTTGATATTTGGCTACGTAAAGTAAATGAATGCGCTACCGTATACGGCTGGGATGATAAAACAACGATACATTTTGCAATGCAAAAACTACAGGGTTTGGCCAAAGTTTGGTACGAGGGTCTGAACACAATTTTGCATACTTGGGAAGAATAGCAAGGGAAGTTAACGAGTGCTTTTCCTTGCGAGCAAAACTATGGCCAAATCCTGGAAGATATGCTTAAGAGAAAAAGTAAGTTTGGCGAACCAATTGAAATATATTATTATGAAAAACTTGCATTGTTAACTCAGTGTGACATTATAGGTAAACGCGCAGTAGATTGTATTATCCACGGTATATCTGATAGGACTATGAAATCCAGTGCATTGGCACTTTGTTGTTCTCAGCCTGATCAGCTTCTCCAATTCCTAATGAGCAACAAAGAAAGCCAACCTTCAGCTCGTAGTTTTAGTTAAAACAACTCTAACCAATCTAATTCTAAAACAAATCTAAATAAATCTACTCCGTCTCAGGGTCCTTTGTTCTGCTTTAATTGTAAGGAGCGAGGTCACCCTTACTTACAATGTCCAAAGCCACTAATCAAATGCAATAAATGCAACTAAATCGGTCACAAGGTCGAAAATTGTTCGCAAGATCCTAAATCCGATAATATAATAAATAAACCTGGAGCACCATATAAAACAATGTGTATTTCAAGCTCTAGTCTCAACTCAAAATTCATAAAGCTGGTCACAGTGAATGGTAAAACTGTAGATGCGTTTATTGATTTCGGTAGCGAAGTGACGTTGGTTAAGGAGTCAATAATTTCGAGCTTAAATCTGGTGCATGATCAGGTCCCGTCGGTTATGAAAGGATTCGGGAATGAGGTGGTTCGATCATTAGGTAATACGTTGCTAGATATAGTAGTAGATGGAGTTGATGCGAGGGTAGCTTGCAAAGTTGTCGAAGATAATCTGTTAGATAAACCTATATTAATAGGACAATCATACACGGAGCAACCACATATTCTTGTGTTCAAAAATTCCCAGAGTTTGCAATTTCATAAGTTGCACACTAAAATCCCATTGGTTTATCCCGACGCTAATAACCTTCAACTTGCTGAAATTAGAATCGCTGCTGATGTCGAGCTTCATGGACCTGCATCCATAAAGGCTCGCGTAGGTTCCGAATTTAGTGGCTGTTTAATGCTGAGCAACAACATCGTGGGTAGTCCAAATCAAGAGGTTGTTGTTTATGGTGGTGTTTACCAAGTCCAGCGCGGGAATTTAGACATTCTTGTTTATCCATTTTCTATCCCCTCTAGATTACGAAAGGAATTTGTTGCTAGTAGAGGAGAAAAAGTAGATTTTGTCCAGAGGATAGTAATACAGTCCCCAGGAATTGCAGAGTCTACAGGTATTCAAGATAGTAACTGTGAACATGACATTCAAGAGAAAAACATTCGCATAGGTGATTCTGTATCAAAGGACGATAGGCAAAAGCTTATGACCATACTCAAACAATATAAACATTGTTTCGCCTCAAATTTGAAAAATTTGGGTTGTACAGATGTTACGCAGATGACAATTGAGTTAAATAGTCAACGTCCTATTGTCTATCGCCCTTACAGGTTGTCGCATCATGAACGGGAGAGAGTGCAGTCTATGTTAGGTGAAATGTTGGACGCGGGGATCGTTAGAGAATCGGTATCGGAGTATGCAAGTCCTATCATATTAGTTCGTAAGAAAGATGGTAGTTTTCGAATGTGCATTGATTATAGAATGTTGAACTCTGTAACAGTAAAGGAAAGATACCCGATGCCAATCATAGACGATGAGATCGCAAGGTTGTCTAGGCAAGCGTGTTTCATAACGCAACCATGCAAACATCTAACTGCGTTTGTTACTCCAGATGGATTATACGAATTCAACCATATGCCATTTGGTTTGGCAAACGCGCCAGCAATTTTTCAGAGAATGATCAATAAGGTCTTAGGGTCAGCTCGGTTCACCCATGCCACAGCGTACATGGATGACGTGCTTGTTTTTGGTAAAAATACAGCTGAATGTCTTGACAGGCTCGAACAAATTCTGAAGTTGTTGGAAGATGCAAATCTTACGTTAAATTTGTCGAAATGTAAGTTTCTGCACGCTAATATTGATTATCTTGGGTATGAGATTAGCTCATCAGGAATTCGGCCAGGTGAAAAGAAAATTCAGTCGGTTATGAATTTTCCACGGCCAGTTAACATTCATGGTGTTAGGCAATTTCTTGGACTTGCTAGTTATTTTCGAAAATTTATCAAAAATTTTGCTCAATTAGCGTCGCCAATGATGCAATTATTAAAAAAGGACTCCACATGGATGTGGGGTCAAGAACAAGAAAATGCATTCCAGCTGCTTAAATCAAAATTAATAGACAGACCAGTTTTAGCTATTTACGATCGCGACGCGGAGACTGAATTGCATACCGACGCCAGCAAGGATGGCGTTGGAGGCATACTCTTGCAACGGTGTAAGGACAGTGGTTCTCTTCAGCCAATTGCTTATTGTAGTAGGCGAACGTCGCCAGAGGAAAAATATTATCATTCCTACGAATTAGAAACGTTGGCTGTTATCCGTTCATTAGAGAAATTTCGGGTCTATCTATTAGGTAAGGAGTTCAAAATAGTCACCGATTGTAGTGCTCTTCGTTCCACTTTCATGAAACGCGATCTCGTACCTAGAATAGCGCGCTGGTGGCTTTTGCTGCAAGAATTTAATTGTTCAATTGAATATCGACCAGGCACTAAAATGTCCCATGTAGACGCATTATCTCGCAATCCTATTTCGAATTATTCTATGGCTGATTCCTCTAGTCTGTGTGCTCATGTTATGGTGATTAGTAGCGAAGACTGGTTACATACCCTTCAGCTGGGGGACTCTGAATTGGAACGTATTAAAAAGGTTTTAGAAAAGGATTTGGATCCCAAGAATCTCCAATATATCAAAGACAATTATGTTATTCGAGATAATAAGTTATATAGGTATGTTAACGGCGATAAGGATAATGTTCGCTGGGCAGTCCCAAAGGGGGCGAGGTGGCAAATATGCAGGATGAATCACGACGATATTGGTCATCTAGGATTAGAAAAAACTATGGAAAGGATTAAAAGTAATTATTGGTTTCCAAAACTGTCATGGTTTATCAAAAAGTATGTGTCCTCCTGTATTGATTGTGCTTACGCTAAGAAGTCCACAAGTAAAAACAAAGGTTTATTACATCCAATCGAAAAAGTAGAGTCGCCGTTTCACACCCTGCATGTTGACCACCTGGACCCCTTTGTCAGATCCAAACGAGGATACTCTTACGTTCTAGTGGCTGTAGACTCGTTCACTAAGTTTGTGTTTATAAAGCCAGTTCGAAACACTAATACACAAAATGTGATTCGTGCTCTGAATGACATATTCTATACATTTAGAACGCCTGACCGTTTGATCAGTGATCGTGGCAGTTGCTTTACCTCTAACTTATTTAAAAGATACTGCTATGATAAAGGCATAAAACAAATCTTGAATGCTGTCGCGAGTCCCAAATCAAACGGCCAGGTAGAGCGATATAACCGAACAATCTTAAATTCATTGAAAGCGTTAAACCTGAGACATGATGAGAAGGATTGGGACAACCAGTTAGGGAAAATACAATGGGGGCTGAATAACAACTGTCCAAAAGACAACCGCTAGGAGACCATCTGAAGTCATGTTTGGTACGTTCATGAACAGTGAAATCAATCCTAATTTAAATGAGATAGCAGATGTGACAAGGGAAAATATAGATGTGACCACTATCCGAAGTCAAGTCAAACATAGAATAGATACTGAACAAGCTAAGCAAAAGCTACGTTACGATCAGAACAGACACCCTGCTAAGGAATACAATAAGGGCGATTTAGTCAAAATTACGAAAGTAACTTTTAATAATGATGGGAAGAGTAAGAAGCTTCTCCCATCTTACATAGGACCATACCGGGTCACTGAAATTCTAGGCCAAGATAGATATAAGATAGCGGCTATTCCCGGTTTCAGTAATAGTACAAATAAACGCACTACCACTGTAGCGGCTGATCTAATGCTGCCGTGGGTACATGTAGCGGCGTTACAACTAAATGAATCGGATTCTAGCGAATCTAGTGATGAGAGCGAACATAGTGACGCATAGTGGTCATCAATGTAGGATTCTATAGGACAATTATTACAGAATGTTTAATATTATTGTTTCAGACCGAACGTGAGAATTGATTGGTTCACGTCATCGGTTATTACACAATTGGAGACCTGACGTGAGAATTGATTGGTTCACGTCAACAGTTAAAATACAAGTGGATACCGAGCATGAGAATTGATTGGTTCACGTCATCGGTTATTGGAGGCAAGAATTGATTGGTTTGCCTAGGTTTCAGGTGTGAGAATTGATTGGTTCACAACCTGATAGAGTACGCAAGTTCAGACGAGAATTGATTGGTTCGCACAAGCATAAGTATAAATTTTAAAGTTCTGAATGATTGATAAATAGTTCCTAATTCGAGATAGTAGTCCTTTAGATCTAAGTATTTTTGGCGAGAATTGATTGGTTCGCCAAAATTGTTGAAAACTTGTTATTATTTTTTTTTGTGGAAAATGGATAGTATTATTAACTTGTATTCAATTATGGTACTACTACGGATTTCATAAATTAAGTAGTTGAATCAATTAATGTTTGTAGTTTAATTAATAGTAATTGTTGTAACAAAATAAACCTACTTAGTTTTTAAGTTTTATAATGATAATTCTTTATTTTTTTTTTGTTTGTTGTGAATTTGTAACCAATAAGTGTTATAAGGATGTGGTTTAATTACTGTAACTAAAAATTCTTACAACTGTAATTGTTTTGATCAAACAATATTAATTTCAAAATCACTTGAATGTATAACTTTTTTTTTTTTTTCATTTTTAATTTTGTTTTATCAAGAGTCCTCTCAGCCAAGAGTGTAGGGTATTTTAGTTACCACCTGGGGCGTGTATGAGGGCATACACGTCGTCAGGACGGTCGAGTGTAGGGTTTTTAAAGATTTTAATAATTTGTTTTTATGGTAATTCGTTTATGTTTGAGAAATGGCAACACTGTACAACCGTCAATCTGGTAGGGGAAGGTTTAGTCTATAAATAAGGGCACTTGGCCGAGAGAGGTCTCATAGTCCGGTTAAGTAGTCACGACCTCTCAAGGTCAACTACGAGATGCCAAATTAAAAAAAAAAAAAGAGAGAGGTCTCTTTGGTGAAAAGTAACTGTGCTAACTATAACTGTGAGGAAGTGAAGAAAAAAAATAAAGTATCAGTATTTATATTTAGTGAGTTTTATTACAAACGTGTGTGCCAAAAACACTTCGACAAATACCAACTGGATGGCAAGGGTAATCGTCTGAAAGATGGTCATCAATGTCTGTTTTCTACTGAAGAAGTCGAGCATGGAGTGCCCTTATCTCGTAAGTTTAGTTTCCAATGAACATAGAATAGGTTATGTACCTACATGTATTATGAAAAATTTCGCCAGATTTTAGTAAAAAATTGATATACTTACTCCTAATATCTTTAATGTGTAGTAATTATTCTTCCTGCTATGATTATGTACATTGACTGCCAGACAACAGATATAATAGAAAATCTATTCTTCGCGGTAACCGGTGATTGCGGTGGCAGTCAATGACTTAAAATTATTTAATTAAACTTTGTTTGGTTATTTTCAGATGATGGTTATGATCATAACTACAGTAAAAAGGAAGACATTGACGAAATTGCGAAGAATCTAGTTGTTGCCCAAAGTAATGATACTCATTTTTCAATCATACTTATACTTTGTTATAACATATTATGTTCTATTTTCTGATATACCCTTTTCTCATTTCAGAATATCCAGTTGATCATTTATATTCAAGAACAGCAGGTATACATTCAGATCCTCCAGCATCTTCATTTCTCAATACTAGTAATAATTTTTAAAATCTTAATTTCTTATGAAAGTTTTTAATATTCAAATTCATTAACCCACTTCGACACAATACAATTGAAAATTGCCAATAGCTCTTTCGACAAATAAATGGGTTGGAGTGTACGTAATGGGGCACTGAGAAAAGAAAAAAATGTTTTTAAACAAAAATATGTTTTTCTCTCAAATCGTTTGTTTCAAGCCTCTTGGTGTTTTTGTCTCCGACCAGCTGTTTGTCTTAAAAATGGTGTTGAAGGGATCAGGTTATCAAGGCGTTCGGGACTTTTTTTTATTTTTCTCAAATCATTAGTTTCTAGATTCTATCGTAAAGAACACTTAAATATAAGTCTAAAAAACGACTTGGTGCTTTTTGTCTTCGACCAGCCGTTCTTTTTTTCTTCAGAGCCACTTGTTCAACTCTTTTGCCATAAGTGGAAAAACATTACTAAATGAATATGTTTCATTGCAGATTTCACTACATTCAATGTCTTTGAACCAAGTGAAATACCATCCACAAGCAAGTGTGAAAAATCATCACGTCATAACATGCAGATTGACTCTTTGGGATCCCAAGGTTAGAATAGAAACTTACCTAATTTTAAAATATTTAAACATTGTCTTGTGATACCTACTCGTTAGCAACATTAAAACGTTGCTCAGGATCCCTAAGCAGTTACCTGATATTCCCGATTCGTCCTTACTTATTTCATTAATTTTCAATTAAATGTTTATTCTATTTACAAATGTGATTCACAGTGTGGAGCAAACTCAATAAAAAAATAAATCACCAAAAATAATTGGTATTAGGGGAGGAGGTAAAACATATAGGTTCGAGTTCCTTCTCTTAATGGATGGGTTACAACTATAGAAAGTTTTGAAAGGTTGTCTAAACTGTTGTTCGAAAAATATGAGTTACAATATTTTTATCCTAGAAATGTAAATCAGGATCCTCTAGAGAACTTTTTTGGTAGGATCAGAGCCATCAACTACAGGAACGTCAATCCTGATGAAAATACTTTTATGAATGCTTTTAAATCACTGCTTATGTCCAACGTTATGGGTCTACATTCAATATACGCAAACTGTGAGGATGTTAAAGGAGACACGGTTGTAGATTTTTTAAAACTCATATGCTCATCTAATGTTGAGAGTTCCTCATCGACATTTGATGAGGATAAAGAAAATGCCTTAATACCTACTAGAACCATAACTATGACCCAAAATATTATCAGTAATAGCAACCAATCGCTAAATCCAGTAAATGAAAGATTGCGTGTGCACTCTTCTGCTTATACAGCAGGCTATATGTGCAGGAGAGTGACAAAAAAATTTAAGTGTAGGAGATGCTCTGAGACTTATACCCAAACAAAAAGAGATGTGTTTCATAAATGGATCGAACAACGAGAATACACCCATTTAAAACATCACAATTTAGCATATCCATCAAAGAAGTTTTTAATGTTATATAGGGATATCTCGGGCCTTATACATGACTACTTGAATAAGTATGTTTACAAAAAATGTGTAAAAAAACATTTAAATTTAGAGATAATGACGAAATTTTATGTAAATTGGTTAGGGTGTACACATCATAAAACGGAAGTAAAGGAATGTTTTAAAAGAAGGTGTACAAGAAAAGCTTGTGAAACAGATGTGTGCACCTCAACAAATTGCCTTTGACAAATATAAAGCCCATAGGCTAAGAGGAAAAAATAAATAAAAAGTAAAAACAGAAGTCGTTTTACTTTTACATTTCTTTCGTTTTATTCACTGAACATAACGAAAGAAACTTTGAACCTTGCAAATAATAAAATTAACCAAATAAGAATTTTCCATCATCAAAATATCGAATATCGATAGCATCACGATGGTTATCGTGGCTTTTATAGTACGTACGCTGTGTGGGTCATCACTAAGTGACATTACGACACTAGCGCTTGGCGCATATTTTTGGAACTAGACGTCAACCATAGTACTGTCCTATCTGTCTCTGACTTATGTATCTGTGACTTTCGCCGCGTGCGGTCGAAATCCAAAAATATTTGGTTAATCGCTTAACATTAAAAAAAATATATTTATCATAGCGTTAGACAATTTAGTAGCTCATTTATTATCGGATGTATTTTCAATCTTAACCACTAAAAAACCGGTTTTTTTTTCGTTGTGAATCCCGCGCCGAGTGACGAACCCGATGAGGCCACCGCCGGGGCCAATCGATCGATCGTTTCGAACTCGCCGACCTCCGAGAGGGATCAAGCACAAGAAAAGGAGGACTTTTCGTGCGCTAGCAGTTCATCGGACAGCGAAGCCGAACGAGAGGAACCTCCACGCAAGAAACAAAAGCGGGATTCACAGGTAACGGTCGATCCTCGGATCGACGCGTTATAGGTCAGTTTTCTTACAAACTTTATAATGCACCAACAATATGTACCGCAGACTACGGTAAACACAAGTGACGTGACCGAACAAGCAGATATTATCAACAATGATTTTTTGAATAATCCATCAACAGAAACGCCTAGGTCGTTGGATTTGGGCGCTTGTAAAACTAGTTTTGATGAGAAAAAAATTCTTAAATTAGCTGATGAAAACCGGTTACGCCAATTGACAAATCTGCAACATTTTAATATCCCCACGTGGCAACATATCCGTTATAAGAAGGCATTGTTAGAAATGCTCGCGTTTCCGGGCTTTTGCAATTTAAAAATTAATGATGAACTGTGTTGTCTGAACAAAGGAAAAGATTTCTTGGCCTCAACGGAGGAAATCATGGCTGCAACTACCGACGCCTTGTTACATCAAAGGGAACTATTGCAATCCGGATTACAGGGCATCATTAATTGGGCTCACAATAACCCTGCCGAGTTAAAACCTGATAACCTCTTTAATAAAATTTCTGAAACATTCGGTAATGAGTCGTCGTCTTATAAATTATCTGAACAAACCTTACAAATAATTTGCGGAAAAAAGGGCCGAATGTATTGAGACTAGACGTAAAAGAATAATTTTGGAAATTCCGGATAAAAGTATTCAGTAATATACCCCCTAGTGAAGAGTTTTTATTTGACAAGACAAAACTTACGTCTTTTATCCAGTCCCTCGGAGGGCCTCATTTCTGGTTATCACCACCACAAGCTCACAAAACTAAGGACCAACTCGAAACAAAATACAAGGAACCAACACCGTCTACCTCCAAATACAGATCCCAGACACAAAATATTAAAAAAAAAAATTTTCGGGATACCTACAAAAAACAACAAACGAAACAAATGTACAAAGGGAAAAGCGACGGTTACAAACAAACCAAAAAATTACTCATTTCGAAACAAAGACGGAAATAAAAACGGTGTCAAAAAACGAAAACGCGTAACCAGCGACACCGACTTCCGAAATTAAAGTTATTTTTCTCTTTTCAGTGTTTTTTTGGAAGTCGGTTGTTTTTTTTTTTGTAAAAAAGTTTTTATTTCCGTCTTTGTTATGTCGTCTATGGGCTTTATATTTGTCAAAGGCAATTTGTTGAGGTGCACACATCTGTTTCACAAGCTTTTCTTGTACACTATGGTTATATTTATAGACTTCAAAAAAGCGTTTAATACATTAGACCACGGCGGCTTGTTGCAGGCTATGAATGAGTGCGGCATTAGGGGTCCCATGAATGCATGGTTTAGCAAGTACCTAGACCAAAGATCACTTAAAGTACGTGTCAGTGAAACTGAAAGTGTACGGGGCGACATTAAATTCGGAGTTCCGACTGGTTCAGTATATGGGCCATTAGGATATATTATGCACGTTAACAGCATGTCTAATGTATTAAAGAATGTAAGGCATTTATGTATGCTGATGATACTTGCCTGGTTTATAGCCATAATAATATTGATCCAATGCAGCGAGATATGCAAAACGATTTTGACAGGGTAGTTCAGTGGGCACATGATAATGGCATTATAACTAACACCAGTAAAACTAAGTGCATGCTTATTCACTCTCCGTACCATAAAAATAAAAATAATTTGTTGACAGTGGGAGTGAAGGGTCATTCGTACGAATGTCTGCATAACAATAAACTGAATTGTCAATGTTCATACTTAGAAACAGTTACATCATACAAGTACCTAGGATTAGTCATAGATAACACATTCACTTGGAATCTGCATGTCAACAGCGTTTGCAACAAGTTACGAGCCATTTTGGGTAAATTAAAGACTCTTAAACATGCTGTCAATAGGAAAGTATTGTATACTTTATACTATACACTGGCTGACTCAGTTATTGAATATGGGTTGGGTGGATATGGGCTTACGTTCCCTACACATTTAAATAAAATCAAAATCTTGCAGATACGGCTACTTAAATTACTTGTAGATAAAAAAACGAAGAAAAGCTTAAATAAAAACGATGAAGAACTATTTAAAATTCGTAAAATACTTCCGATCCATATCAAAAGTAAACTCAATATCTTGACTGAACAATTTAATAATAAATATCACAAGGAGGAACGTAGGCATATGTACCCAACTCGTTCATCTAAAAAGAAGACACTTCTTGTTGTTCCTAAGGTCACAAATTACTTTGGTAAGCGCGCACAAGAAAATATGTGGTACCGTCGTTATTGAATGAGCTACCCTCACAGCTGATATCGCATGTCAAAACTAAAAACCAGCTTAAAAATATTCTTAAAAAACATTACCTGTCATTGTGTCCATAGCTGATTTTGTGTCTGTGCACAATAGCAATTTTCCATAGTTGTAAAATGTGTTTATTTCTGTAACTCACTTCCTTTTTTGTTTTTTTCTTAATTTTATATGTTAGCTTATAGTAAAAATCGAAATTTGTTATAATGATATTGTGAAACGAGAACAACTGCCGACAAACTGTTTTGCAGTTTGGCAGATTTCTTATATATTATTTTTATACAGATTTTGAATAAATAAAAAAAAATTAAAAAAATAACTAAAGGCGTAGGTAGGCCATTTTTATATTTTTGGTCTATATCGTGTACCTAATAACTGCGTTACTTAATTAACGGAACGCAGTGCAGAGCTCTCACCTCGCTGTCACGTTCACCGCACAACAAAAATACAAGGTGTTGGACGTGTAACGCCATCTAGCGGTTAGGAGCGGCGGTCGATCGTCGCGTCGCGAATGAATGGCAACAGCGCCGCGAAGGCGAACGATCGCTGTGCGCCTGCGCGGAGACTACCAATGACAATGCGCGGGCGCGAGTTCGGCCAATCGCCGTGCGTGGAGCGGCTGGTGTATCGGTCTTCGGTTCTGTTGCTCTCTGCGTTCAGTGTTCATTCTATTAACTATAAAATTATAACGTTACCTAATGTTTTTTATAATAAAAACCATATCTAAAACCGGAGTAAGAGTATCATTGAAGAGTACCGGGGTATCACAGGGACACATAACCAACATACGGTCCTTCGAGCCGGATTCGGGAGAATCAGCCCTGGAGCAGAAACCCCAAGCGTTCAAACTGCTCATAGAAGAAGAAAGGCGGAGTAAGCGTTTCACACCTGTGTTCAAGGAGCGTCAGCCAGCAACGGTCAGGTTATCCTTCGCCTTCCTTCCCTCTTACCCAGTTCGAGTTGTGTTAATATCGTTCTTTACGTTCTAGAAGTTCGAGCAGCCGTCTCGTGATAAGTAGGTATCGTGACTTCGCGAGTTCTGCCGCGCCTGACTTTCGTGTTTACACAACTGTAAGTACCTTTCCTTTCTTAAGCCGCCAAAATGAGTGACGATGAGTGTAAATCCGATAGTTCTGAAGTTAATATTGCTAATCTTAAAAGGGGTGTTATCAAAGGCAGGCTAACACTTTTTGCCAATTTTTTAAGTAAATTAGACCGTTCACGTTTGGATTCCATGACGAGAACGCAAGTTCAATTAAGAATACAAGCGGCATCCATTTTCTTTTCCGACTTTAACAATGTTCAGTCTAAAATCGAAAATAATGTAGATGAAGAAGAATTAGTAGTCCAATTAGAATATAGAGAAACATTCGAGTGTCAATATTATTCAATTATTTCATCTGCTAAATGCATGATTAACGATATAGAACAAACTGAGTCGAACAATTTTACGTGCACAGCGGGTAAGTCTATAAACGTTAAATTACCTCAAATACAACTACCTGCCTTTGACGGTTCATATGATAAGTGGTTAGAATTTAAAAACTCTTATGTAACTATGATCCATGATCGTCAAGATTTAGACTCCATACAGAAGTTCCATTACTTGAAGTCGGCACTCAGTGGAACTGCGATAACTGTAATTAGTGCGTTGGAATTTACTGCCTATAATTATGATCACGCGTGGGAATTACTTGAAAATAGGTTCCATAATAATCGTTTGCTAGTACACAACCACGTCAAGTCTTTGTTTACAGCGTCATCAATTAACAAAGAGTCTTCAGCGCAAATCCGAAAATTAATTGATACCGTTTTACGTAATTTACGTGCACTTAATTCTTTGAAGGAACCCACTGACTCGTGGGACACATTAATAATTTATCTAATAGTAACAAAACTTGATTCGGCCACAGAGCGTGAGTGGGAAAACTTTAAAGGCACGTTAATTTCGGATTCACGTAAAGATTCTACTAGTTTAAAGTTAGACGATTTGCTTATGTTTCTAAGAAATAGGGCAGACATGTTAGACATGATAACCTCAAGTAGCAGTAAAAATAATAATTCACATTCTCAATACCATAAAAATGACTCAGTCATCGAACGATAAAAAACTTCCAATACGCAAAATACGCATAGTTACGTTGTAAATACGAATAAGGGCAAAGGTTCTTCAGGGGGTCAGAATAAGCGTAGTTTTAATGTTACGTGCCCATTATGTAATGGGAACCATTCTTTATACGCTTGTGCAAATTTTCTAAATATGTCCGTAAACGATAGGTCGAACATAGTTAAATTGAAAAATCTTTGTTATAATTGTATACGAACCGATACTCATACGATTAAGGATTGTGTTTTCGGCCCGTGTTGTAAGTTGTGTCAACAGAAACACAATACGTTATTGCACACTGATGACGACGTTAGTATAAATACAGCGCCACGATCGACTGTTAATAATAATACGTTGCCACAGTCATCTGTTTCGCATTGCGTTAGCCAAACAGCTGATTGTAATATTATTGACTTGGGGCGCGGTGCGTTCACTACTAATGCGAAAGTGTCGCAACCTGTTTTATTGTCTACAGCGTTAATTGAAGTAGCCGACATCGATAACAATTATCACACAGTGCGTGCGCTTCTTGACAATGGCAGTCAAAATTCGTTCATTACTGCAACTTTATGCAAACGTTTAAATATTCCTATTATACAGTCCACAATACGTGTCTGTGGTGTGGGCGAAGCACACACACAGTCAAATCATACATGTAAAATCAAGATGCGTTCAAAATTATATAAATTTAATACTGATTTACATTGCCTCGTTTTACCTAATATTACTTCTTATTTACCGTCTGTAAATATTAATTGTAATAATATACGTATACCTGAACACGTTCAACTCGCTGATCCGTCGTTCAATATACCGTCTAAAATTGATATATTAATAGGCGCGGATATGTTTTGGTCATTATTAGATGAAAATAAAATTATAAGACTCGAGTTCGGACCTTGCCTACAAGGTACTAGTTTAGGTTGGATTATATCCGGTCCAGTTAATAATCGGTTACAAAAATTAAACATTAATACGGTTCAGTGTAATTTTACCACAGTTGACACCCAATTACGTAAGTTTTGGGAAATTGAAGAAATTAATGTCCCGCGTATGTTGTCGGAAGATGAAAGTTTATGTGAGAATTTATTTACTGAGACAACAACACGTGATAAGGATGGCAGATTTCAAGTCAGAATACCGTTTAAGTGTTCTCCCGACGTTTTAGGAGATTCTTATACTTCTGCGGAGAAACGTTTTTATGCATTAGAACGAAAGTTGGAGCGTGTACCTCAATATAAAACAATGTATTCTGATTTTTCAGATGAATATGAAATATTAGGTCATATAACTTTGCTATCAGACATACAAACGTTACCTAAACCTTATTATATCATGCCTCATCATGGTGTTTACCGCCAAAATAGCTTAACAACTAAGCTGCGCGTTGTCTTTGACGCGAGCGCGACCACCACAAGTAATAAATCATTGAATGACCTTCAGTACGTAGGCCCTGCGATTCAAGATGACATATTTTCAATATTGCTGCGCTTTAGACAATATCAATACGTTGCGTGCGCAGATGTTGAAAAAATGTACCGGCGGCAGGTTCTCATTCAAGATGACCAACGTAATTTACAGCTCATTTTATGGCGAACAAATATTGATAACCCACTTCAAGTTTATAGGTTAAATACAGTTACGTATGGTACGATATCGGCACCTTATCTGAGTATTCGGTGTTTAAAACAGCTGGCTCAGGAATGTAACGATGACGTCATCGCGCGCGTCATCAATGACGATTTCTACGTTGATGACTTGATAACGGGTCATGACGAGTTAAATGTTTTATTAGACATTTGTAATAAAACATCGAAAATGTTACAGAGCGGTTGTTTTCCTTTACGAAAGTGGACGTTTAATTACGATGTGACACCGGAAGCTTGTCGGGACTTAAGTATAGGGGAGCACTGCCAATCTAAAACATTAGGTATAGGATGGTCTAACAAAAGTGATGAGCTGTATTTTACGTCTAATTTAGAATCACAAAATAATAAAGTCATTACAAAACGTTTAATTATGTCCGTTATTTCACAAAACGATCCTCTTGGTTTAGTAGCACCCGCGATTACTACGGCTAAGATTATATTACAGCGATTATGGCTAAGTAAACTTGACTGGGATGACAAGGTTCCTAGTAACATCGCTATTGAGTGGCAACAATTTATGAATAGCGTTAAGTACTTACCTGTTATAAAAGTTCCTCGTTGTGTTGTAGTAAACATGCAGCATAAGGAACTTCACATATTTACCGATGCGTCGCAGGTCGCGTACGGTGCGTGTGCTTATATACGTTCATATAACACGGATAACTCAGCGATAGCTGTTCGATTATTATGTGCCAAAGGCAAAGTGGCACCTCTTAAGACTGTTAGCATTCCACGCCTTGAACTGTGTGGTGCGTTAGTTGGAGCACAATTATACAAGAAAATAATAAATTCTCTTCGGTTAACTTTTGATAAAATATATTTCTGGACTGACTCCACAATTGTTCAAGGCTGGCTTAGGATGGCTCCAAATCAATTAAAAACGTTTGTACAAAATAGGGTTGTACAGATAAATTAATTAACTAGTAATACTATATGGCGTCACGTTAAGGGTAAGGAAAACCCGGCTGATTTATTGTCTAGAGGTGTTTATTTCGATTCGTTAAAAGAAGACAACGTATGTCTTTGGTGGCAAGGGCCGAGTTTTCTTTGCGAACCAACTTCTAGTTGGTCAACTTGTACAAATTTAGAATCGGATCTACAATTACCAGATGTAAAACCTCAAACAATAAATTTACTAAGTACAGACTCGAATGTTTTTATTAATTTTGATAGGTTTTCATGCTTTAATCGTCTTCAACGAACTGGTGCGTATGTTTTGCGTTTTGTGCACAATGCGCGCGCATCGCGCAGTGGGCAGCCACGTAAAACGGGTTCATTGACCGTCGATGAGATAAACAACTCATTACAAATGTTAATACGTTTAGTTCAACAACAATCATTTTATGATGAATATCGTAACCTTATACATAACTTACCTGTTAAAGAAAAATCAGGGAAACGTTTTAATAAAATATTAGGGTTAAATGTATTTTTAGATATAAATAAAATAATTAGGGTAGGCGGCAGACTGTGCAATTCACAGTTTAGTTATGACAAAAAGCATCCCATTGTATTATGTCATAAACATCGTTTCACACGACTTTTGTGTACTTACGAGCATAAAAGATTACTCCATGCTGGACCTCAACTTCTCGTGTCCAATATGCGTGACACCTGGTGGATGTTAGGAGCACGAAATTTAGCCAAGCAAGTAGTACATCGGTGTGTGCACTCCACTTATGGGTAACCTGCCGTCAGAACGTTTAGAACCCACATATCCTTTCATGAAATGTGGTGTAGATTATGCCGGACCTATACTTACTTTAAACCGTAAAGGCAGAGGTTCACGTTTAATTAAGGCGTACATTTGTTTATTTGTGTGCTTCACTACCCGAGCCGTGCATTTAGAGTTGGTCAGTTCGTTGTCTACACAGGACTTTCTATTGGCACTCAAGCGGTTCATATCGCGCCGCGGTAAACCTTATCAGATATTTTCTGATAACGGCAAGAATTTTGTAGGCGCGGAAAGAGAGCTTTCCGCTATATTTCAGAACACTAAAGACATTTTTACCTTTGCTAGTAGCCATAATATTAAATTTAATTTCATCCCGCCTTACGCTCCTCATTTTGGTGGTTTTTGGGAGGCCGGCGTGAAGTCGTGCAAATATCATTTAAGGCGTGTCGTAGGCGATACTAAATTATCGCTTGAGGAGTTCAGCACTGTATTAACACAAATCGAAGGTAACCTGAACTCCCGACCCATGTCTCCTCTGTCCACTGATCCCAACGACTACCTCCCGCTTACACCAGCTCATTTCCTCATTGGCCGGCCGTTGACTGCGCCTGTCTGTGAAGACCTCAATCAGGTGACGACATCGCGCTTGGATCGTTACAAGCGACTGGAGCAATTACGGCAACATTTCTGGGTGCGCTGGTCAAAAGAGTACGTGTCGGAACTACAACGTCGTACCAAGTGGGTCGCCAACAAAGATGACCTCGCCTCCAATAGCCTTGTACTAATAAAGGAAGATAACATCCCGCCGCTCAAGTGGAAACTGGGCAGAATAGTTCGACTGTTCACAGGGAAAGATGGAATATCACGTGTAGCCGAAATTCGCACTGCATCAGGCATCATACAACGGGCATGCTCAAAGATATGCCCTCTTCCTGAAGACTCAGACTAAATCGTATATCCATGTAGCAATTGGAAGAAGATGGTTCTTCCAAGGCGGCCGGCATGTTGAACGTGTAACGCCATCTAGCGGTTAGGAGCGGCGGTCGATCGTCGCGTCGCGAATGAATGGCAACAGCGCCGCGAAGGCGAACGATCGCTGTGCGCCTGCGCGGAGACTACCAATGACAATGCGCGGGCGCGAGTTCGGCCAATCGCCGTGCGTGGAGCGGCTAGTGTATCGGTCTTCGGTTCTGTTGCTCTCTGCGTTCAGTGTTCATTCTATTACCTACAAAATTATAACGTTACCTAATGTTTTTTATAATAAAAACCATATCTAAAACCGGAGTAAGAGTATCATTGAAGAGTACCGGGGAATCACAGGGACACATAACCAACACAAGGGTACACGCTATTAATTACGAAATGTATTTTGGGGGCTTTATTTATAGTGTTCATCTCGAACCTTAGCCTATTTCCATAGGCTGAGGAAACTTAGTTTTAATTAACTATGATCAAAACAAATTATGCCAAAAAAACGGAAAACTAAACGCAATTGTCAACTGTCGGTGGTGTGAAGTATGAAGAAACTCAACGTAGCTATCAAAAAGTGGCGCCATTTGTTTAACTTCATTCTGTTTCTTTACTTGATTCGTGAAAGTGCTTACTCCGTGTTGTTTGTGATTGTGATTTATCGATGGCTGTGTTTTTAGATTTATCTTACGTTTGACTTTGCCTGTGTTACTGGACTCGATTGGATTGCACTCTTGTTGGACTAATTAAATCGTCTTGATAAAATGTCCCTACTGACTGACGGTAAGTTTGGTTTGGTTCTCTAGCCAGGCTCGCTGCGCCTGCGGCATCTTTTCGTATATTGCTTACACCGTGTTATTATCGATGGTCGTGTTTTTATTGTTCGCCGTTTTGTTTGTCGAGTCGAATGGATAACACTCGTAAGTGTTAGCAAAACACGAAAACATACCGCAGCGGTCCCGGCTTTACAGTGTGGTGATCATTTTAATCAATTAGAGCTAAAAACTATGCACCACCGATGCTTTCGATCTACTTTGCCTTACGAAAGCCTACTTGAAAGGTACAAACTCATGGAATTAAAAAGCAGACGCTTACAGCTGGAGGCAATGTTTTTGTTTGATATCTGTAATAATTCCTACGATTGTCCAGATATTATTACCAATAAGTTGTTTTATGTGGTTCCTAGAAAAGCGATGATGCGTAGTGTACGTGAACGACCTGTATTTGCCGTATCGTCATGTAAGACAAATGCCGGACTACGTGCGCCTTTGCGACGACTTACAAGTAATTTTAATACGTATTTTAAGAATCTTGACTTGTTTGCCGATTCTGCTAGGACATTTAGAAAACATGTAATAGAAATAATAGTCTCCATAGAATCCCCCTGAATTTACCTAACATCATTAATATTTTATTTAAGTAACTCAAAAGTTAACCAATGTATGTTTTTTTTTTTCTTGTTTTTTCTCCTCCTTTTTGATTGCCATGTTAATTTTGTTTTTAACTGATAATTATAGGTATAGTAGATAACGATACAAAACCTGCTGGTTTTGTATCGTTATCTGACGTAGTTTTAAGGATTACAATCTAGATATTCTGTGAATAACGTAGTTGGATATACATTAGTAAAACTGTCTTATTGAAATTCCATATATAAAATATTGTATATCTGTTTGTTGTTCCAAATAAAATAAAATAAAAAATAAAATACAGACCCCCTAAGAACATTCTATAAAGTCACGTAACCTCAAAAAAATTCCCAACTTAACATAATTTAATAGCAATTTATTTCACCAGTGGCTGCTTACTATCTCGTAATGTGGTACGATTCCCTAATTATAATACCAGACCACATACATCCCAATGTAGGGCACGGGCCTCTAAGAGAGAGGGAAATTACTGTGTGCCCACCACCACCGCTTTGAGATTTCAAGCACTGAAACATACATTGTATTATACTTTTGGTTGGTACCCCAAGTTGAGACTTTTTACAATAAAGAATATTCTATTTATGTTCTATAAACACCTCACGTACTCGGGTTTCCTAGTTTCCTCAAGTTTTTCTTCACTTTTAGCAAGCTGTGGGCTGTTGCTAACAATGTTGTTAACAATTTCCATGTAAAACTGCTCCATTGACTCATATTTGTGTGAAATTAGTTTTTGGAATCATACATATCTTAATTTTGTAGGTTACTACTCGGCCAAAATGTCTCGAAAACCGTTTGTACAAATGTTAAGACAAGGCCGGTTAAAGGGAATTAAAAGAGAGAATATGATAATTGCTTCAGCAACTAGAGTTCACAACCAATCAGAAGAACAAATATCATACTATCACCAAGAAGCTGCTGGGGCAAATAATCTCCCCTCTTCTATTGTTCCTCACAGCTCCAATTCACCTCCAACACAATTGCCGTGTCATGCTGATAATAATAATCCTGTTTTTCGTAACACCATCCATGAGAATACTCTGTCAGATTCTGACCGTGAAGAATCTCATAGTTCCGATCCACCCCAAACTCAACTGCCATGTTATGCTGAAGATAATAATATTTCTGTTTTTCATAACATCATCAGTGAAGATCCTCAGTCAGATTCTGATAATGAAGAATGTCGTACTCATGATAATGACATATTTGTAGATCATTTAAGAAATTGGGCTCTTAAATACCAAGTAACTCATGTGACAATATCTGCATTATTACTTATATTGAAAAGCCATACCTCTTTAGAGTTGCCAACTGATGCCAGAACTTTTTTTAAAATCCAGTAACAGTAATCACTCGTCTCGTTGAGCCAGGACAGTACTCGCATATAGGTTTAGAAAAACAATTGAGAAATATATGGGATTATGTTACTGAATTTGTAAATGAGTTGTGTTTATTAATTAACATTGACGGTTTACCTTTGTTCAAAAGCAGTTCTACCGAGTTCTGGTCAATTTTAGGCTTGGTTTCTAATATTCCTTCGATAAAGTCAATAGTCTTCCCTATTGGCGTTTATTGTGGCACAAAGAAACCTATAGGAATGAGGTACAGCTAGTACCTCATTCCTACAGGAATTTGTGACTGAGGCAGTTAATTTGATTAACAATGGCTTAAATATCAATGGAAAAAATATTAAAGTTATTGTTAAAGGTTTTGTGTGTGACGCTGCGACCAATAGGAACGGAGCATCAATGGACAATATTGCAAAAACGGGAAAAAATGATCCCTTTTTGAGAGCTTCCGTTGCGTGCGCTGTGTAAACGGTTTAAGTTACGCAAAAATCATGTATGAACGAATTATTCCTCTTTAAAAGTTCAAAAAAAAGTTCGCGACAGCATATGTCTATCTTTTAAGATTGATTCACTTCCCAAAACCAAACCTTCAACTGTGGCGGCCATATTGCGCGAATCGGCGCATCTGTGTCGCTACTTCCGGGTTCTCTCGCGTGACATCGGCGCGTGTGGTTAAAATGACGATAACTCTAAAATTCTGTATGGGAGCTGTATATAAAACTTATGTCATTCTATGGAATAGGAAATATAGGAATCGTTATGGATTAAAATAATAAAAATGAATTGGTCCAATTTTGCCTTGCTATGTTTTATTAATTTTAATTTGAAATCGGGATGAGCGATTTTTTTCCAGTTTATTTTACAAAAGTCGTTATAATAAAAAAAATAAACAATTATTTCAATTTGTTTTTATTAAATTTACATAAATATACGTTATTTCTTAACAATCTATAGTAAAAACGAACTTCGCCATAGATTTTTTCACCCCACAAGCTTTACAAAAACGCCTCATTGAGGCGACCTGAGCGCCCAGACAAAAAAAGGGTCTGTTAAATTATATTGAATCCCGGAACACTTTATGTCAAGTGGCTTAAATTATTAACTTATACTTTAGAATGGTCCTCATACTTATCACATACAGAGTTTCAGCTGTTACAAGTGTTTAGTTTACTAGAAATCGAACAATAAACCGAGCACTTAAAAATAAGCGCAAAAAAGGTCCTCTCAAACATTTATTTCAAATAAAAATGAATATTCTACAATTTGATGGATTTTATAAGTCGACAAGGACAATAAAAAAGCATGCTGCCTTTTTTTTTTTTTTTGGGTGGGAAATCATCAAATGACCCCTCCCGCTCTGGGCGGAGCAGAAGGGAGTGTCAGACTTTTACTGACTAAAACCCACCCGTGTTCCTTCAGTTGCCTGTTCCAGGGGCCACGGTATCTTTTTCGAACAACCCGCAGCCCCGGCGGCATCGGCCCTGGCGGACCCCGTCAGTTCGTGCTGACAGCTCTTTGAGGCGCGCGTGGAACACAACCCGACCCGGGCCTGGTCCTTACCGGGTGGCGAGCTAAAAGCATGCTGCCTTACAAAAACTTATCATTATTCAAAAATCAAAGTTAACAATTTCACTACAAACACAATCTCTTAGCCAACGGCCAGACAGAAAAGACGCAAGATGAGGGCGGGGCGCGGACCCGTCGCAGACAGGGCGCCGTCACGACTTTTTAACATATATAGAAAAGACACGGACCCGTCGCAGACAGGGCGCCGTCACGACTTTTTATGGCGCGCACTAGAAGCTTTTCCCGGCATTCAACCGTCCGATTTTGATACGACAACATGTCTTCTTCTGAAGATGAAGATGTATTGGCACTGGTATATCTCGCTAATCTGCAGAGGGTTAGACGTTACTGGGTACATCCGGTATGGCTAAGCAATGGACAGAATAGATTTTTTTAAATAATGGAGGATCTACATTATTATCCTGATCGTTTTCAAGAAGTATACAAGATGACTCCACAATGTTTTAACATTATTATGTCCAAAGTGAAGAATACTTTACAGAAAAAGGACACAAATTGGAGAGAATGTATATGTCCTGAAGAAAGATTACTTATGATGCTAAGGTAAGTGAAACAAATAATCTTTAATAATTTTTATATTGTTTTAAGATTTTGTTACAAAATTACCAAACATAATAATCAATTATTTCAAATTCAATTGTTACAAATTCTCCAAATTCTTCGACGAAGGTGACTCATTATTGTAACACTGTGTATTGCGCATGTGGGTAGATGAAGCCGAAATGACCGAATGTGACAAGTTGAAATACGTATTTTCATCTTGTCGACAGTCTTCAAAATGTTGATAAGCGGATGAAGATGCGACATTTCGTGGTGATGCTGGAGATGCAATATTTTGAAATGCGTGTTGTGGAGATGCAGGTGGATTATTTTTAATGGACTGTTGTATCACTGGAGGAGGTGCGATATTTTTAATAGTCTGCTGTGGAGCAACTGGAGCTGCAACATTTTGAAATGTTTGTTGTATTGGTGGAGCTGGAGCATAATATGGGACTGTGTTGAATTGAGAAATACATGCGGATGATGCGATATTTGATGTCGATGTACTGGTAGATGTTGCCTCGTTTTCATCCAAGATTTGCGTCGCTAACTGCATCACTCCCATCTTGAACCTTCTTTTTTGAGCCACATTCATGGCCTTCATTTCAGGCAACATACTTTGGAGGAAAGAAAGGTCTGTATCAAGTGGTTCATCTTTTTTTTCATGTCTTCGTCTTGAGGTAAAGTAATCGTACGCAGATTGATCGACTTCTTTGAGAGTAATCGTTGTACCTTTTTTGTTTGAGCTTACGGATAACGGCGAAGGATGTCTTTCTGTGCGTGGAGATGGTGAGAGAGAGGGAGGCTGATACGGTGACATTGAGTCAGTGTCGTCCGTTTGAACAGGATTAGTAGGAAGGTTAGATTTGGATGGTCTTGATTTTAAATATCCATCCAAAAAATGTAAATGTGGGGCGAGATAATATTCTCTCAGTACTTTGGCTGCAGAGCCAGATGGAAGCAATTTTGATTTATTATACTTCACATATCTGTTTCGTATATTTCCCCAGCGTGCTTTGCAATTAGTAACTGAAACAATTAAAACATCAAATGTCAAAAGCTAAAGTATTATAATATATATTATATAAGATATTTCTTTACAGGTATTTCGCAGACGGATGTTCATTCAAATCACTATCAACTTACTTTATACGAGGGAAGTCGACAATTCGACAAATTGTATACGATACCTGTCAAATTCTATGGGAAACATTACAACCAGAATATATGCCTATTCCTAATACAGAAAAATGGCTGGAGGTAGCTGAACGTTTTCATGCTCTCTGGAATTTACCAAATTGTACTGGAAGTCTTGATGGTAAACATATTCGTATAAAAGCCCCACCTAACTCAGGGTCAGCATACATAAATTACAAAGGATACTTTTCCATTGTATTATTGGCATTAGTAGACGCCGATGGATTATTTCTAACGATCGATTTTGGGGAATATGGCCGAAACAGTGCTTTTGGACAAGCTATACAGCGTGAAGATCTTAATCTACCAGAACCCTCTCCATTTCCTGGAGAAACACGACCTGTGCCGTATTATTTTGTAGCAGATGAAGCTTTTCCTCTTAAAAAAAACATAAAGAAACCTTACTCAAGGATTCAACTGACTAATGCAAAAAGAGTATTCAATAACCGACTATCTAGAGGACGGAAATCAGTAGAATGTGCCTTTGGAATGGCGAGGACCAAATTTCACGCATTGAGCATGCCCCTAAGCTGTGACCCTGCGAAAGCTGATGTAATAATACAAGCTATGTGTATATTGCATAACGTTATTCGAAAATGCGATGGAATATTTACACAGCCATATATCCAAAATACGTTGGTTGGAACAAGTATTGTTTCACAATCCCGAGAAACCGCAGAAAACATCAGGGAATACCTCACCAATTACTTCGTGAATCGGGCTCCTATTCCCTTTCAAGATAGACATAATGTATGAAATCTACATATTTAACATATGCTCTCCATCTACAACACTAGTACTGCAACTCCATCCTAGTATCAAAGTTAATAAACATTTGATTTTAATAAACAATATTAGGTACTTACCTGTTTCATTTAATGTCCTGGCAATTATTGACCAAGCTTGATCTTGGGCATTTCTGTTAGAATAATCTGGTCTGTTATAATTATAAATTACTGGATTATTTTCAATTAAATTACAAAATGTAACGTTAAATTCAAAGTCGTCACGCATTTTAACGTTCGTTCACACGTAACGTTCTAACTACTCCGACGCAAGATGCACAATGGCGAGCGGGCGAGCGCTGTGAGAACCCGCCCTCCGCGCCCTTTCCGCTCCCCCGCTTGCGCCCGTGCAGGCCCGCGCCCTTCCCGCGCCTTGTCCTTTTTATATGTTTTCCAATAGGACGCCGATGAGTTAACGTCGTGACGGCGTCCCGTCTTTTCTGTATGTTTTACGTCGCGACGGCTGTATACATTTTATATGCAAGTAGATTAAACGGGCGCCGCGACTGCGACGGGTCCGTGCCTTGCGTCTGTTCTGTGTGGCCGGTGCCTTAGAGATCGATACGAGACGTAAGGACGGGGCGCACGTACTAATCACACGGTAGCTAGTTGCACACTGGTTTATTCAAACGTTCGTCGCGCGGTCGCGCGCCGGCGCAGCGGCGCGTAAGTATAGCTAACTACATGTACATACATAACAATCCCTCCCCCATATATTTATGACAATAATAAAAAGATTGATTAAAAATAAGGCTTATAATTAACTCTGACGCGTTCACGCCTAGACCTAGTGTTCTGATGTATCGTCGTATGCGCGCATTCACTCTGCTCAGAAACGTCATTCGTTTGTGAATGTGCACCAGCGTCAGTAGGTGTCTCCGAAGGGTTCTCGAACCCACTCGTCCCCTCTCCGATGTCAACGATATCAGTTGATGACGTCATGTCGTCAGCTGACTCCGTAACAACGCCTGCGGCGACCGGTGGTGACGGATGAATTGATGATGCACTATTTATATCTGACACTATATTTGGTTCCCAAATATGTGCTTGGAATTCTGAAGTTGGTACATCCTTTCCGCTGCGTGGCCATAGTTGGTCTATGTGCCTATTCACCTCTAAATTATACTCCGTTAGGTGTACAGTATACATAACGGCTCCTTTCTTTTGTACAATAACGCCTCGAGTCCAAATAAATTTCAGGTTGGTTAAATACTTCTTTATCCACACGATCTTGTAGTTCAAAATTAAGTCTAGACTTCCCACGATAATGTTTAGCCTGTGAACACTGATTGCGTTCCACACGGTCAATGAGGTCTGTGGATGGCGGTGTGACTCGAGCGGGATTCAACAAGTCTAATCTAGAGCGTAGGGATCGGCCGAATAACAGCTCAGCAGGTGATTTTCCTGTCGTGCTGTTTTTAGAATTACGGTAGTCGAACAAAAACTTTGAAATCTTTTCTTGACTTATTTTGTCAACTGTAGCGCTTATTAATATTCCTCGCAACCCTTTTTTAATGATTTTAACAAAACTTTCAGCCTGGCCATTACTAGAAGGGTGGTAGACTGGTGAAAACGCTTGTGTAATGCCATTTAATTTACAAGAGATCGAGAATTCTTGGGATGTAAACGATGTACCATTATCAGTGACCACAGTATGCGGAACCCCAAACCTAGACATTACATCTATCAATTTTTCAACAACCGTTTTAGACCCGTATGACGAACTCACATTGTAACATTCTACCCATTTGGAATATGCATCAACAATAATTAAGTACATTTGATTATTAAATGGTCCCAGAAAATCTAAATGAATCCTATAGAAAGGATGCGGCGGGTAGGGCCACGGTGCGAGCGGGGCGTGCGGCGGGGAGGGGCGCAGCTGTGCGCACGTGGCGCAGTCTGCCGCGAGCCGCTCTAAGTACCTATCTATACCTGGGAACCATATACGTTGACGAGCCTCCGCTTTCATTTTCACTATTCCAAAGTGTGAGCTATGTAAATCATTACAAACTTGTTCTCGTAGCGACAATGGAATTACTACCTTATGCCCACTCATTAGACACCCATTTTCGACTGACAAGTCTAACCGACACAAAAAATATGCTTTTAATTGAATATCTTTTACGTTCCGCGGCCAGCCCGTCATTACGTAATGAGTTACTTACTTAAGAGCGGATCCTTCGCAGTCTCGTCGCGCAGCTGTGGAAGAGTGACGGGCAAGCTGCCTTCCACCACGAAGTTGACGTATGCCGCACGTTCATCGTAGTCGCAATCTCCCGTGCCCGTGCTGCTATTGATTTCGCCTAACGGTGCACGCGAAAAGTAATCAGCGTTATTGTCAGCACTACGCACATACTCGATTTTGGAAATTTCATTTTCATAAACTTTGGAAATTTGATAAATAAACTTTGCGTAAATGAGTCGTCTGCCTTGGTGGAAAGGTACTGAATTGCAGGCGCGAGCTCGAGGCCGAACTCGTGAATAAAGTCGCGGCCCAGCAGCGGCGGATCGTCGCCCGCCACCACGAATACGTCGAGCTCGCGCGCGCGACCCTCGTACGCCACACTCAGTCGCGCCAGCCCGTGGCTGGCTATTTTGTCACCCGTATAATTAAGTAGTTGCCTGTTTGTCGCTGATAATGGTACATTACTAAAATACGCGTCGTAAGTTTTGCTCGAAATCACACTAACAGCCGCGCCGCTATCTATTTCGAATTCCAAAAACTGACCGTTAACCGATACCCGCGCTGTCATCGGCCTACCCCTCGCACAACGAATATTGAAAACCGACTCACCGTCATCTCCTTCATCCACAGACTTCTCATCTACGTACTGTACTTTAATTGACGTGCACATCCGACGCAAATGACCCTTTTTGCCGCACTTCTTGCACTTATAACCTTTGAAACGACACTTGTCGGCTTTGTGATTGTACACACACTGCACACACTGCACTTTTCGGCGTTGGTGATGCTGAATACCGGCGCGCCGCCTGCGCCGGCCGCCGCCGCTGGCGCGGGGCGGGTGTCGCCCAGCGAAGCCGCTGCCGCTGCCTCGCGCGCGCACCGCACGCTCTCCGCCAGCTCCACCGCGCCGCTGAGGGTTAACACCTTCGGGCTTTGTGCGAAAAATTTGTCCTTCTCGTGGCCCGCTACCATACCCATGACGAACCTGTCCAGTACGGCCTCCTCGAGACTTTTAAAGCTGCAGTGTGCTGCCAATCCTTTGACTCTGGCCGCCCACATTGAGTGACTCTCACCTGGCTTTTGTACCGCTGAATAAAAATGGAACCTCTCCGCAAACCCGCACTTTTTAGGTGTAAAATGCTCATCTAATATTTTGATGATATCGTCGCATTCCACTTCTTCTAATTCCTTTGGTAATACCAGGTTACTAGCTAACTTGTACGTCGCTTCCGAAATCGCACTGAGCAATATTGCCCTCCACTTGACCTTGCTCTTATCCTTAACGTTGTCCACATCATTTGCGATGAACCACTGGTTCAAACGGGATTTATAACTGTTCCACTCTTGTGTTATGTGGTGAAAACCCGAAAAAAGTCCGAAAGATACGGCTGCAGACATTACTCGCGAGAATTCGTCGTCGCCACGTGTTGTATTCGTAAGGAAGACGTAAGGACGGGGCGCACGTACTAATCACACGGTAGCTAGTTGCACACTGGTTTATTCAAACGTTCTTCGCGCGGTCGCGCGCCGGCGCAGCGGCGCGTAAGTATAGCTAACTACATGTACATACATAACAAACAGATAGGGAAAAAAGTACATGTCTAACATAATGTGGATACAATACGACCAATACTGTTACACCTGTACTTGAAATATAAATTTAAATGTGAATAAATAAAAAATTACATAAAAAAAAATATTATTCAAATCTTTTATGAAAAAAGTAAAGTAAAACTTTTTTTTCATTTAAAAAATATACTATAATACCTGTTTCAATAAAAAAAAAAATTGGCAAAAAACCATTAAAGTAAACAAAAATGTATAAATAAATGATGAATAAATAAAAAAATACAAAAATCCGTCAAATTCAAATCCACGGAAGTCTTATCCATACTAATCGTTCATAGGAGCGAAACTTACTAAGATGGCGATTAAATGTCACTGACCTCTA
The DNA here is from genome assembly GCA_947507525.1 of Apamea epomidion. NCBI lineage: Eukaryota > Metazoa > Arthropoda > Insecta > Lepidoptera > Noctuidae > Apamea > Apamea epomidion. Next base: position 1,203,531 of record OX382251.1, on the reverse strand, counting down.
ATTGTCCTGGCTGTTGATCAAGCTCCTGGAGATCCATTTGGGTTTGTATTTTTTTATTTCAATTTTATGCAAAATCCTTGCGGTAGTTTTTGTATTAAATACTTAGTAACAGTAAAAAGAAACCTAAATATATACGTACTATCGACAGTTTGTCATCAATAATGTATTTGTCGGAGATGGTATGTCTGTCGCTCGTAAGCATCAGGCATATTTTAATTACTGTGGGCGTACTATGGGTAATGTTGGTTATAGCACAATAGAAAAACGGTTTACAGTTCAAATCAGATTAGAACTTATGAACTAGTTAGTCACACTAGCGAATCACACACTCACACAACTCAACGATTCGGGACGCAATTGACAGTTTCTGAGCACATGTTGTTCGTACGATGTCCAATGTTTCGATCCTCTCGAGAGCTCTGCTCACACGGCTTTTGTAGCTGTTACTCTCGTCCCACCACGAACTCAGGCTAGACTCTGTCTAGCGCCACGAGATGGCGCTAACGTTCCGAATAGTCAAACAAATGACTCCGACATATTTATTATTCGATACAAGTAAAAACGTACGGGCATGTCGCCGGTATGGCGCGCGAAATGGCAAACGATGGTTGTTGAAATTACTATTTCTGTCCAAAATCTTTATCAAATACACAATCTATGAATTAAAACTGTTTATGACTTACCTATTCATGGTGTATTGCCGTTCTTCTGATGTTTTATTATTTCTTTTTCACAAAAATACGGAGTAAATAACACTCGCCGATACGCGCGAGTTAAAAGACTGAGACTCGTGATAGAGATAAAACTAATTTTATTCTCAAAACGTGTTAGTAGTACAGTGGTATGTTGTAGAGTCAATACAATAATGTGTCTAAATTATATTTGGGTTAGTTTATATACTAAGTCTTATCAGCTAATACAATGGTGGGGGCAGGTTGGTTGTCACCACAATTCATTTATCTTTATCGCTTCCGTACCCGTCCGGTATCTCTACTGTTTCGTCTCGTTATCTTGACTAATTCATATTTATATTTATTGTTATGGGGTGGTAGCGTTATCTCTGCTGTTGACTGTCCAACCTCGTTATCTTGACTCTCCCCTTCTAGTCTTTTTGTACTCTGTCGGGTTTTTATGATTCGACGAGTTAAAAAGACGATAGTTAACAAGATTATGGTTACTATCGTTATGTAGGTCAGGATCCCTATGTTTTTGATCTTATCAGAGGTTAAGTCGGGTCTATTGATGGCTGCGATCTGCTCTTCTATGTTGTCCATATTTTCTGGTAACGTCATTGGTAACTCGTTTGCTGGTTCTGTGACTTCAGTAAAGGTCTGAATATCCACAGGATCTTGAGTGCTTCCGCATTTGGTGTTGTCTTCTATATAGGAGTCTACGATGGTCACGCTTCTGTCGGCACATCTATCATAGATTGTTTGTTCCTTTAATCTGAACTGGAAATATAAGTCATTTTGAATTTTGTATGAGTATTGTTCTGGACAGTAGATTTTTATAACGCTACAGTTGTTGCGTTGTTTCAGAATGCTTTCTTCTACACATTTCTTTGTTGGTGAAGCTGTACATATATTGTTGTTACATTTGTCTACTTTATACACATGATTGGTTCCCGTTAAATACTGGCCGTTCTTAATACTAGGCATTTGACAATATTGGTTAGATGGGGTGATTATGCTAACTACTGTTTCTAGATTATATTGTTCTTTAGAGACCATGGGTAAAGCGAATTGGAATATTAATAGTTTGTTTTGTATAGCAACGCTTGGGACTATTAGGGATTGTAGTTTGTTTATGTCTCGTACTACGTTAATTTTGCTGGGGATTTTATCTAAACCTTGCTGTAAATGTATTTCGTTAAATATTGCGGGTTGCAAGATATTGTGTTGGGCTAGGACGTAAGCTTCTTCGAGATGTTCGCAGATGTCTTTCAGTGTTTCGTATACTAATATTACTTCTTGTAAGAAGTAATCCCTAGAGTTGAGTTTACGGTTTACAATTGTTATTAACTGGTTAAGTTGATGTGTCACATTATTTATTTTGTGATTCATTGTGGTCATTGCGTTGGCTGCTAAACTAAATTTCTTTTCTATGTTTATCATGTCGTCATTGTCTGGATTTCCTGAGATAGCTTTAATTATAGATCCTAATCCATTGATAAGTCCTCGTTTGGATCGTTTGATTTGCATTCGCGATAGACATTCACTTAAGTGTGTTTTTAAATATTCTGTTCTTTGGTGTCGTATATCATTAGTTAGTCCCTCGTTGTTATATAGGTTCGTTATAGACTCATAATTAGTTTGGAGCGGTTCTAGATTAATAGGATAGATTAAGTTCCATTCGTCTTCTTGTATTTGTACCTTCCTTTGAGGTATGATACTGATCCCCTGTTCTAATCTGATGATGTTTGCGTCGCATCTGTAACACGAATTTGACTAATGTGAATTTGGTGTTCTTTATTTCTGGAGTCATAGGAGAATTTATTTCGTGGGAGTATTTTTTTTATTATGTATGGGCCTCTAAAGGGGTTCACGTGTTTTGATCTATCATGCTTAGCGATATAGAATTTAGTTCCTGTGGTGATTTCTTTAGTCACAGGTGTTCTGAGTTCATTACTCCTTTTGAGTGTGCTTTCTTTTACCTTTTCTAATTTGTCGTTTATCTTCTTTAGGTAGTCAGAGGTTTGTTTGTTCTGCACGGGTAAGTTAATTTCTCGTAAAAAGTGTAATTCGTTAGGTGTTTTGTTAGTGGCACTATGTATAGTGGAGTTATACGCTAGTACTGCTAAGTTAACGTCTGCTTTCTTTAGTTCCTGTTGTACTCTTAATCTCTCTATTAGGGTGGAGTGAAACCGTTCTATGTCTCCATGAGACGTGTGGTGCAGGGGTGTTGTCACATGATGTTTGATTTTTAATCCTGCTAGAAATTCTTTTACTACTTCCGATATTATTGTAGTCTCGTTATCTGTCGAGATTAATTCGGGGGTTCCTATTAGAGCGAAGAGTCGTAATAGCGTTTCTATTACTTGTAGGGAGTTGTTTTCAACTAGTTCTGTGGCGAAAGTCCACTTAGAAAATGTGTCTATTCCGGTTAAATAGGTTTTCTTTTTGAAGTGGAACGTATCTATTTGCCATTTTTCCATTGGTTTTGTTGGTGTTTTGGTTTTTTCAAAGGGTGGTTTAAAAGGTCGTCGATCGTATTTTACTTTAGCACATGTTTCGCACTGATTCAGATAGTTTTGTGTATGTTTTTTGATGTTCTCGATATAGTATGTTTTAGAGATTTCCTTTATTAAAGCTGGGTTTCCTATATGTCTGTCTATAAATTCATGCGTTGTTCTAATTATTTTTAGGATTTCTTCTTTATCTGTGATTTCTACACGTGGTTGTGTAAACCAAATAAATGTGAGTCCTTTTTTATTGAAATGTTTCCTGTATATTTCAGACAGTTGTTCTATGAGTTTATTACTATTTCCTACTATAGCATATCTTTTTGATCCGAGATATTCTTTACAGAATTTTATAAAGTCTTGGGGATTGTTTATTTTTAGATTATAATCGTAGGTGTGGTTGTCTTTTTTTATTACTTCCACTTGATATGGTTCTGTCGTTACAAATATTCTATTCATACGCCTAGGGGGGTGTTCTGATTTTATTATGAATCCTTCATCTGAGTCATCGAAGTTGCTATGTACCGTTGCTTGGTCTGAGTTATGCATTAGTACGATTCTAGACAGAGCGTCTGCTACGTGGTTAGTACTTCCCTTTTTATGTGATATTTCATAGTCGTATTCTTGTAGTTTTAACTTCCATCTGGTAAGCTTAGCGTTTGGTTCTTTAAGTTTGGTTATCCATATTAGTGGTTGGTGGTCTGTTTCAAGTTTAAAGTGTCGCCCATAGATGTAGGGTCTAAATTGTGTTAGGGCATAAAGTATGCCTAGTAGTTCTTTTTCAGTCGCGTTATATTTTTGTTCCGTTTCTGTTAGTGTTCGAGATGTGTATGCTATAGGATGATTTTCTTGTGAAATAACAGCTCCTAATGCTATATCACTTGCATCAGTCGTTACTGTGAATATTTTATTAAAGTCTGGATATGCTAGGACTGGTGGGTTAGTGATTAAGTCTTTTGCTCTTTGGAAAGCTTCTAAAAATGGTTTATCATGTTTTATCTCTTTTCCTTTCTTTGTACACTCAGTTATAGGTTTTACTATTTTGGATAAGTTTGGTATGAATTTCCTATAATAGGATACTAGTCCTAAGAATGACTTGATTTCTTTGGTTGTTTTAGGTGGTGGAAATCTGGTGATTGCTTTGATTTTTTCTGGGCATGGACTGAGTCCCTTCTCTGTTAGGATATGTCCTAGAAATTTGGCGCTAGTTTGCATAAATTTACATTTTTCATGGTTAATCCGTAAGTTGTAATGTCTTAGGGTGTTGAACACTGCTTGTAATCTAGTTAGGTGTTCTTCCTTTGTGGCGGCAAATATTATTACGTCGTCTAGGTAGACTAGACATTCCCTATTTTCTAAATGTTTCCTTAATACGTTATTCATTACTCTCTGGAATGTAGCTGGTGCTGTTTTTAATCCGAAGGGCATTCGAGTGTACTCGTAATGTCCGTCAGATGTGGAAAAGGCAGTTAATGGTATTGATTCAGGGTCCATTTCAATCTGATGGTAGCCGGCGGTTAAATCTAATGTAGAGAAATATTTGGCTCCATTTAATTTTGAAAATATATCGTCTATGTTTGGTAGAGGGAATTTGTCGTCTCTGGTTTGATCATTGAGTTTACGGTAATCTATAACTAATCTCCATTTCTTTGGTTTTCCTGGGTCTGCATGTTTTTCCACTAGGTGCACTGGGCTTGACCATGGGGAGTCTGAAGGTCTGATTATTCTATTTTTTAACATTTCCTTAATCTGGCGAGTGACTTCTACTCGTTGTGTTTCTGGTAGCCGGTACGCGCGTTGGTAAATTGGTTCGTTTTTTGTTAACGTAAGGTGATGTTTAACGGCGGTAAATGAGGTTTGTGCCGCGTCTTCCGCGAATAAATCTTCGTTCTCTTTTAAGATTTGGTCTAAGGTAATCGACTTGTTTTCTTGATAATGTAATAGTATAGTTATATCGTCTGGTGTTTTTATTTTGTTCTCGCTAGGAATGATTAATAGGTTTTGTTTAGTTAATGTGTCCCATCCTATTAGGTATTCGTATTTATTAGAGAAGTCGAACATATAAAATTCTATTGGATTACTGTGATGTCCGAAGATATTTACCATGGGGTAGGTTATTATTTTACCATTATGTTTCGAGAGTCCGTGCGGGGTTTGGACTGAAAATGTTTCGTCAATATAAGTCGCGTATCCATCCGATATTAATTCTTTAGCTATATTGGGTTTAATAAATGAGCGTGTTGATCCGGTGTCTATTAGTATTTTTTCGTCTGTATTAGGTATTTTAATGTATGGTAGTTGAGTATGATTAGGTGTAGAATTTATGTTGGGGTATTCTGGGGTGAATCCGTTTGTAAATCCTCCGAGTTTGGGTCATATTCGTGTGTTGGTTCACAAATTTGATCATTGTTTTGTGTTGTTTGTGTTGTAAAATATTCGTTGGCGCATTGCTGCATGTATTCTTCAAAAGGGGTATCGGGATAGTCATCACTATTACATTCAGGTTCGTCGATGTTAAATACTCGGTTTCTTTTTAATTGAGGTCGTTCTGTTACAGTTCGCATAGTCGCGTCTTTATCCTGTAATTCGGGAATTTGTGGTTTTGGTTGCCAGTTTGGTCGAGTTGGTTGCCATGGAGGTCTTTGATTAAAATTATTAGCATTATTATTGAAATTACGCTCAGGGTGAGCGTGAGTTTGCTTATTATTATGGTTGCCATACCAAGGTTGTTTAGCTTGTCCTGCTTGTTGCATCCGAATCCTAGCCGAGAAAGGTGAGATTGGATATGTGTGTCTCTGCTGGACAGGTCTATTACCAAGGTTTGAATTATACACAAGGGCGTTGTGTTGTTGGTGGGTTGAGCTCAAATTATTTTTAACGAAAGGTTGAGTATGACCATTCGGTTTGTTTCCCGTATTTCTGATGTTAATTACGTATCCTTCTTTGTCAAGAGTTCTAGCTCTAAGGCAGTTTCTAGGAAGTCTAATTTTTCACAGGCTGGTTTATATTCAGGTGGTAGGAGTGATATTAACTTTTGGTTAGCTATTTCCTTTAAACCGGTGTGTACATGTTGGTTAATTGTACATCCTTCAGCTATTAACATTTGTAACTCGTATATAACGTTAGTTAAGCTTGGTGAGCTTGGTCTTAAGTTATTAATTTCCTGAAACACATCTCCTATCGTTCTATTCCATGATCCATACTGTTGTTTTAGGATTTCTTTAATTTCTAACCAAGTGAAGTTATGGGGGTAGCTATATATGAGAGTAGCCGCATTGCCTGTTATTTTTGACAAGATTATATTGACTTTCTGCGCATCTGTGCCAGAGGTTATTTGAATAAAACGTTCTACTGCGGTGATAAAACCGTGTAGGTACCTTTCTCCACCTTCTCCAGAGAACTGGGGAATAGGAATATTACTTTCTGGTCTAATTTGGGAGTTGGAATCTACGGGTGGTGTCATTATTAACTTTGGGGTGTTTACTAATTTTCTACCTGAAGGAGTAAATGCCAGTTTGAGGTTGTTTTAAACGGGAAATAATCACGTGTACTTACAGTTGTGTTGTGAGAATGATGAGGGCTATCACTGTCTTCATCTGGATGTAGTAGAGGCTTCGTAGAGTCGGGTCTTTGAAGTCCGTCGATTTACTCCGATGAGCTTCTATACTGCGATGTACGAAGAGAAGTTCTTCTTGGCCAGCGTCACCTTGATGTGTACGGAGAAGAGTTTTTCTCTGAGTCAGCGTCACCTTGCAGGAGAAGTCTTGAATCTTTTTCTTTATTTGTAGGTTCTGGGCAGGTTTGATAGAGTAATCTTCTTGGTTCGGTGTCTGGTAGCGGAGATACAGCAATTCAGCACGTCGCCTTGATTGATAATTTCTTCAAGAAATGCCCGTAACGTTGGGCGCCAGTTAAAAGACTGAGACTCGTGATAGAGATAAAACTAATTTTATTCTCAAAACGTGTTAGTAGTACAGTGGTATGTTGTAGAGTCAATACAATAATGTGTCTAAATTATATTTGGGTTAGTTTATATACTAAGTCTTATCAGCTAATACAATGGTGGGGGCAGGTTGGTTGTCACCACAATTCATTTATCTTTATCGCTTCCGTACCCGTCCGGTATCTCTACTGTTTCGTCTCGTTATCTTGACTAATTCATATTTATATTTATTGTTATGGGGTGGTAGCGTTATCTCTGCTGTTGACTGTCCAACCTCGTTATCTTGACTCGCGCGACAACAAAATTGAGGACGAATTGATGAGATTGGACTTATGCCATCTTTGTTATTTTCCCTACACTTTGTGCAAGTTAGAGCAGGAAAGATACAGTTTTCGATGTGCTATGGTTAAAATAAATGCCAACGAGGTATCAATCTCCAGGAGCGCGGCACACAGATCCGTGTATTTTGACGTCGCGCTCCTGGAGCGGCGTCAACAGTTGAAGGCTTTTTTTATGGTAATCAAATTTGTTCGAAATTAATGCGTTATCTGCGAAGGTGTTTTATCATCATGATATTAATCTTTATCCAAATAAATACGTTATTCATCACAAGTATTTAATTGTGAACAAAATTGCCATTGACATAACTTGATTTCAATCAACATCTTAGGAGATAACATAATTTTAAAATAAAGAATATTCTATTTATGTTTGACGTGCGTGAGTGAGACGAAATAACAAAACCATATCGCACTCTCTCGCAAGATTCGCAGCGTTCAACTTCTAGTAGTCCAAAGTCCAAACAGTCTAACTTGATATGTAGCCGTGTGTCCATATGCCATTAATTACTTACATTATACAACGTGTCACGGAAATGGTGTATTCATCCGAAAGGGACGGCTTCTTTGGATGATATCAAACGATATTGGAAGGGTTTCAACTCAAAATAAAATACTCTATAAATTGATACCAAATTTTTGGTTTCTTAGGTTTCTTAAATTCAAATCATAACAAACGTGTCACCGCACTACGTAGGTCAATGACTTCAACTTTAGTTGCCAATATTACGATAAATCTCTTCCGTAATTCTGCGCGCCTAGTATCGTGGTAGCCTACTCCAGGCGGTGTCCTTTGTCGGCGCGAACTACATGCCGTCGTCCGTGCCGACAAAGGGACGCAATCTCTTTGGCGGCATTTTCGGCGGCGGCGGCGCGCGCGCAATATTATACCATACCTAGTTTACCGTGATGTAAAAATTAATGCGTAAAATAATTACGCATTAATTTTTACATCACGGTAAAGTAGGTATGGTATAAGATTCGAATACTGACCGTCGAAGAGAACAGACGTGTCCCGTCGCGTTCGCACGTGCGAAACAAGTGGTTGAATTTGAGTGTGAACCTCGTATTTGATATTTGAATGGTGTTGTGCGTGTTGTTTTCGTGGGTGCAAATTAAAACACCATAAAACGGTGGAAAGGTGACATACGTGCGTTCCTGATCTACAGCCAGAGGCCTGGGCTTTCCGGCTTAGGATCCTGGTGACGTCGAGTAACTCTGAGGGCTCTTTGCGGGCCAATCTGGTGAAATCTTTCCGTTTATTTCAGGGATCTCCATTGGAAGCTGTATCCGGCTGGGTTTCAGTTTGTTTGAACTTTTGAAGCCACGCGCGAATTAACATCATTTTAAGCTATAGCTGAGCTTTAGGACAATGTTTTCATATTATGTTTGGTAGGGCGGCATAAACTAATACACTCTATTATTCTAGCACAAAATACGGAATCGTTTTAGATTTCGTACTCCACGCTTTTCTTATTGTAACATTGTACTAAATTACCAAAGCTGCCTTGAACAAGTTATCTTTTTTTTCTAGCTTGTAAGTCAAGTTTCTATACCCAAACCCGCTGCAACAAAAAAAAAAAACCTCTCAGTGCAACAAAAAACTACTCCGAACTCTTAAGTTTGCATAACAAGGAGTATTCCTAAAGATGAACAAAAAAACCCATCCCAGTTCCAAGCACATGTGCCGAGAAGCTCTTGTAATACCATAAAAACAAAAGCATAAGTGAGCCGATGACAAAAGACGGGAACTCTTTTTTTAGAGGCGAACCGATAGCCCACCAAATAAATATGGGTTTAACTTTCGACCACGCGTCTGTCCGTAAAAACCTCGATTCATATGTTTTTGGAGCATCGAGATCACGACAGAATTTGCCAAGCACTTCCAAGAATTTCTCCCTAACAGCAATCTCTTCCAAGAACAAAGGATGGCAAAATACATAACTACATAGTTGAACATGACGTTCTGGGGAGGAGAGGATATCCTAGTCGCCGCGTCCGAGTTCTGTCTAAATGTGCATGTGCACACAATTACCAGTACCCGGCAACATACTCATCCTCTACAAGCACTTATGATGGCTGGGTAATGACCGACGAAGAACATTACAACAGCAACCCGATAGTTCGAATGCAAGTCCGAAACAACAAACGTCAAAACACCACAACCGAATAAACCTTTAGTTAACCAGTACAAAACACGTGAAGAGAAAGGACAATCCATGAAACCCCAGTCTCAAACAAACAACCCCAATGGGCTAGCTCATTAACACACTATGAACAACAAAAACTCGGCCGACGCCGGCGTCGCGAACTAACCAAGTGGTATTTGAGCTTTACAAAGCGATACCCCATTTATTACCGGAAATCGTCACGTGCGTCACCAAATACCTACATGGACAAAGCCTGGTCACAGAACGAAACGCCCGACATGTGGCTGGAGCAGGTACCTAAAACAACAACCCTAAAGATGCGAATCAATAACGGAGTTGGGCACTACTAACTATCAAGCTGCTTTTTAAACAATAGATCAACAGACGACCACATTTACGCTTAAATCGGCACGTACCAAAGCTAACAGGTCAAGACTCAGAAAATATGAGTGAGTTAACATGAGAGATTTGATAAACCACTCCAGGAATAAACCGACACAAAAGAAAATGCATGAAATCTTAGACGAAAAAATAGTAACCAAACGCATCAAGAATCACAGGATGTGTTACCTCGCACATGTCTACAGGCGCCGCGCACCACATCGGCTGCATGCAGCAATGGAGTACAAGGCCAAAACCAAGAAGGTCGGTCGACCTATCTACACGTGGAACGACTACATAAAACAGGATATGAAGTACTTCGACAACGGAATCGATTTCTGGATTTATACGGCTGAAGACAAAAACAAGATCAAGATTGCTGCTAGTGAAATATACAAAAAACCGGAAACGGATAGTAGCGACAACTCCGACGACGACATCGAAAACAGAAACATCTAACACAACATAACACAGCAGAGCAAGGACATACAAAAGAACCGAGAAAGCAGTAGAACCTCGCCAAAAGATTCACGGGTGAAGCTCGAGCTGAAGCACCTGGCAGCGTAGTCTTTAAAAGGTGCCCATCCATAGACAAATATCACCCATCTCTCCACTAATCCAAGGCTTACTCTAGGATGCATATCCGGTAGGCTCTTAAATCCTACCCTTTCCTACGGGCACGTCTTCCTTACAAAAACCGCGCCCCCCGGTCTACTTCTAGATATGCAATGGTCACTGTAGCACCATGAACATGAGGCTACAGGAGCTAGTGCGAATCTTGGGGTTCATTCGATTAATCGAGTCTGGTCAAACCACGCTGGGATCGGTGCAATTCATTCATTCATTCATTCACGGTAAAGTAGGTATGGTATAATATTAATAATTAATTATTAATGAGTAAACTGTAAATCAATAAGATTTACAGTTTACTCATTACTATCAAGTCAGAAATTGCACGTAAAAACTGAGATTCAAAATTTACGTAAAAAATCGAAACAAAGTTTAGGTTGGTTAACTAGTTTCATCCCTTATTATTACTTATTACCGAGTAAACAGTAAAATCTTTGCTTAATTTAGTAAATTGACTTACATTTTTAAAGATGCGGTTCGATGTGGTGACCTTGGTATTGTATGCACAAGGCCGCTCGCTTGTTGATGGACACCTGAACATTGCGTAGCATGTCTGGTGTTATTGCCCGGAAAGCGGCCTCAATCCGCACTTTCATTTGGTTCATTGTATCACACTGCACTGCGTACACTACATTTTTAATGTACCCCCACAAAAAAAAGTCTAACGGGGTTAGGTCTGGGGATCGAGGAGGCCAAGCCACGCTTCTACTACCATGTCCAATCCACTGAGGAAAGCGCACATCTCGAGCAAAGTGTGCCGGTGCACCGTCTTGTTGAAAAGTTAAATTATTCCCTATCACAAGATTAACATAAGTTAACACTGGTAGCACTGTGAGGACATCGTCTAGTTCATTCCTCAGGAAGCTTAAATAATTTTGGCCGTTTAAGCTTTGCGGCAAGAAGACTGGTCCTACGACGACGTCTCCAATTATACCTGCCCACACGTTCAGTCGCCATTGGTGTTGGAATGACGACTCTGTCGACGCATGCGGGTTCGTGTGAGAACAAACATGTTCGTTATGAATGTTGCTTATTCCCGCTCTCGTGAAGGATGCCTCATCGGTCCATAGCACTCTTGAACCAAAATCTGGCGAAGCTTCCAACTGGTTTCGGTACCACTCGCAAAAGGCCACGCGAGGCAAAAAATCTGCCGGTATCAGCTCCTAGGTGCGACGGAAGTGGTATGGCTTTTTGAGCGTGGTTAAATTAAGCCACAAATCTGGGAAAAAAGATGCGTCGACCTGTAACTACGTCATTGAAGTTACAGCCAATATACGTAAAGCCCTATTATCCCGATTAAGGCTTTTTATAAATTGAACGTCCTGCCCTGTTAGGGACTTCACCCTGGTCACCAGATGCTACAAATGCCAACAATATGGTCATGCAGCGAAAACATGCAGAGAGCTGAAATCTACTTGTGGTCACTGCGGTGAAGAAGGACACCCGATGTCAGAGTGCGCGAAGAAAGTTGACACACCGAAATGTGTGACATGCTCACGCTTTAAAAAGCCCAATAACCACAAAACGGGAGATGCTGAGTGCCCTGCTAGGAAAATAGCGGAATACAGGTACATCAACTCTATCGACTACGAGGGTGCCTAGAGCGTCATGCTTAAGGCCAGACTTCCGTGATTAATGCCTGCTGCTGACTCAGCTAAACACTACACTGGCCTACAAACACTCGACTTTTTTTATGTTTAAGCACATTAGTTCAGTTTCGTCACGGCACTCGTGCGAGCGGGTCGTGTCATAGTTGTATTCGTTTCGTCGACTAAGCTGAGCGCATATTATTGTTTAGTGCAGTCGAACTTAGAAAGGTGCGGCACGTGGCCGGTCGGCCGGCTACCTGCCGCCTGCCGCAGATGCGACTTGTTTACGAGTAAAATGAGCGATAATTGTGAGACGAGTAATGAAATGAATAATGATTCTATGAATGAGATTTCTATTTTAAATGAAGAATTAGATATTGAAGACAATGAAGACAGGACCAATAAAAGAATGAGAGAAAGCAGCGATGAAGAATGGACGGAAGTTAAGCGGAAAGACAAAATATGGAAGGATACAGAAAAGATAGAAATATATATATCTAGCAAAGAGAAACTATCTAAACAATTTAGTCTTGCTAAGATATATAAAGACCAGAATATAAAAGATATTAGCAGGGTGAAATTTATCAATCCGTATCGAGTTCGTATAGAATTGATTAGCGAAATCACCGCTGAGAAGTTCGAGACATGTCAATTCTTTATTGATAAGGGATGGCATATCCAGAGAGCGATGGAAAGGAATTTGTCCTACGGTGTAATAAGAGATGTTGACCTAGAAATGTCAGAGGAAAACATTTTTGAGAGTGTATGTTGTCCCGAACCGGCCAAATTATTATCCTTAAATCGCTTGAATCGCAAGAACTTTGAGGCAGATGGGTGGTCACCCAGTGAAGCGGTTCGTCTTTGTTTTAAAGGGTCGTACTTACCACCTTATGTTTATACACATGGTTTAAGGATAAAGGTAGAACCATATGTGTTTCCAGTGTCGCAATGTTCGCGCTGCTGGAAATACGGTCATACGTTTGGGGATATATTATCCGACTTGGTTAAATAAAATACCCGATGACTCCAGTTACTATTTATTATTCCGGACGTGTACACAGGTTCTAGCGTAATGAGTGTCTGTGCGCGAGGTGCGACAATGGTATTTATAAACATACTCAATGTATGCCTGTGTGCATCTAACCCCTACAACATTCCTCCCCTTAAAAAAAATTACATTTCATTACAATAAAATATTATAAACACTGCTACTTATAAACGGCATACCTTATCTAAATAATGCAATGTATACTAATAATATAATATGCAAGTTATGGGTACCATAACACGATGAGTTGGTCAATTTGCAAACGTTACATTATGTCAGCGTGCAAGTATCGCTTACAAGGCCAGGTGTTAAGTTTACGGCGGCGACCTCTCGCGTCCGGCCCTCATACAGGCCATGGTCCGGAGCGAGAGTGAATGGGAGGCCGTCACCTCCTTCTGCGAAGCAGTTATGCTCGCGAAGGAGGAGGCGGAGCGTGCGAGGGAGAGGCAATCGCTGCACCCTCGCGCTCCTAGCCGCCGCAGGAGACGCCCTGGACGGGAGTCAACAGCCGACTCCCGGCCACCGTAGGCGCGGGCTTGCGGGCGGCGAGCTATGGGCAGCTCGCCGCCCGGTAAGGACCAGGCCCGGGTCGACGGCGCGTTGTGTTCCACGCGCGCCTCAAAGAGCTGTCAGCACGAACTGACGGGGTCCGTTAGGGCCGATGCCGCCGGGGCTGCGGGTTGTTCGAAAGAGATACCGTGGCCCCTGGCACAGGCAACTGAAGGAACACGGGTGGGTTTTAGTCAGTAAAAGTCTGACACTCCCTTCTGCTCCGCCCAGAGCGGGAGGAGTCATTTGATGATTTCCCACCCAGAAAAAAAAAAAAAAAAAAAAAGGTGTTAAGTTTGCACGTAGCGATGCTCGTTATTATCACCTAAACATTTCTCTTTAATAGTAATTGATATTCATTAAAAAAAACTTATTATAAAATAGTTAAACTAAACACTGGTTGCATACATGATTAGGTTATTTACCTATCTAACACTTGATTTGGAACACAAACACATACAAAAAGCTTTACATTTACACATACGGATCGTTTGAGGTCTGTTGAGCGGTTTTGTCAACCTGACTCAATGCCACTGCTGCTCTAAGTTGCTTTTGAGCCCATTTCTTGCTGCCTTGGTGACACTTTTTGAGCAAGCAACAAATTACAATCAGGAGTACTATCACAATTAGACTCGCCATCATTATTCCGTGTACTTCTATTTTCTGTTCCAAAGACTTTTGATCGGCGTTGTTTGCTCCATTTTGAGTTATAATAATCTCTTCTTGTTTGCTGTAGGACTTTCCCATTTAAATACAATGCGTAAAATACGAAGTGTGGTACAATATGTATAATGCACCTAAGCTAGACCCAATTGGTTTTAAAATGGATTTGTAATAAAATGCATAAGTATATATCTACAATTTTTGCTTAATTTTATTTAATATTAACCTACTTACATGGTACATAAAGCTAGTGACGTAGTGCTGGGCGATGTGAGGCTATGCTTATTTTACGATATATTTAATCCTCATTTAACTTGAAAGTAGTCTCACATAGCATCGCTTAGCATTACGTTCGCTGACAGAGGAGCAACGCTTATATTAAAAACCTTACTGGCTGTTTGATGACACGGCCAGAACGCGTAGTGCGTATAGTTTTGGGTTCAAGCTCCGTTCGATTTTCATTTAATGGCCTATGCGAACTTTCTGTACTGTCATTACTACTTGACTGTAATGATTCACTTAAAACGTACGCTGGCTTTAGCCTATCTATGGATATGCTAGCTTTCCTTCCGGGCAACTGGATGACGTAAACCTTAGGCCTTCTTTGCAGAACGCGATAAGGACCGTCGTAAGGAGGCTTTAAAGGTTTACGTACTGTGTCGTCCCTAACGAATACGTATTCTACTTTGTCTGAATCTGGATGCACAAAACACGAACGCGAATTGCCATGAGGTTCTGGTACAGGTTTAAGTGACGTAATATGTTCCCGAATCTGCTCTACCAAACTAGATGGCTCTGATAAGCCTATTCTCGTAGTATCATAGATATCTCCGGGAAGACGTAAAGTGCGACCGAAAGTTAACTCTGCGGCTGATATTCCACTATCACTCCTACAAGCTGCTCGAAGACCTAACATCACCGTTGGTAATTCGTTAACCCATGACTTATCGTTCAAACGTGCCATAAGTGCGGCTTTTAATGTCCTATGTCAGCGTTCCACAGCTCCGTTAGCCTGCGGATGGTAAGCTGTGGTACGTAACCTACTAATGCCTAACTGTTTTAAAAGTTGCTTACTCTCGAATTGACGACCTTGGTCGCTTGTTAACTTGACTGGGCATCCATATCGGCAGATCCAATCTCGGTATAAAATGTTAGCGACTGTTTCAGCATGAATATCTTGCATAGGAAAAGCTTCGGGCCACCGTGTACATCGATCGATTATTGTTAAGCAATATTTGAATCCATCTTGCGAAATAGGTAGTGGGCCAATAATATCAATATGTATATGTTGAAAACGATCAGCTTTTGGAAACTGACCCACATCTGAAATAGTGTAACGATTAATTTTTGATCGCTGGCACTGTAAACATATTTTAGACCATATATTAATGTCGCTATTCATGTTTGGCCAAAAAAACTTTTTACCAACTAATTTTCGAGTCGCCCGAATTCCGGGATGACTAAGGTTGTGTATACTGTCAAATGCAACTCGCCTAAACTCCTGTGGTATATACGGTCTTGCCATTTCAGTGGATACGTCACAATAAACTGGTTTATTACATGTAGGTACATATAACTTCTTTAAAAGAATGCAATCGGTGTTGTTTGCGTTGCATGCTATCACGTAGGCGTCGGTTTCTTGCAATTCCGCGATTCTGTCGTAGTCTAGAACCGTACCACTGCGAGGATCGCCCAGAGGACACGGTGGAGCATACGGTGGAGGTCTGCCCCGCTTGGGCAGAGCACCGCCGTGTCCTCGTAGAGGCGATCGGCAGCGGCGGCGACCTCTCGCGCCCGGCCCTGGTGCAAGCCATGGTCCGGGGCGAGAGGGAGTGGGAGGCGGTCACCTCCTTCTGCGAAGCAGTCATGCTAGCGAAGGAGGTGGCGGGATGGGCGAGGGAGAGATCCTCACGCCTCAGCCGCCGAGGGAGACGCTCCGGGCGTCGGGAGCCGCGTGACGACTCCCGGCCACCGTAGGCGCGGGCCTGCGGGCGGAGAGCAATGGGTAGCTCTCCGTCCGATCAGGACCAGGCCCGTGCCGGACGGCGCGTAAGTGTTCCACGTGCGCCTCAAAGAGATGTCAGCATAGATGACGGGGCCCGACAGGGCCGAAGCCTGCCGGGGTAGCGGGATCGGCCGAAAGGGTTACCGCTGCCCTGGTACATAAAGGGCTAAGGAAGGAACACGGGTGGGTTTTAGTCAGTAAGAGTCTGACACTCCCTTCTGCTCCACCCAGAGCGGGAGGAGTCATTTCATGATTTCCCATCCACAAAAAAAAAAAAAAAAAAAAGTCTAGAACCGTGGGACAGAAAACTGTCTCGACACGTGACAAGGTGTCGGCTACCGTGTTGCTATGCCCGCTTATGTGACGTATATCTGTTGTGAACTCGCTTATGTATGCCAAATGCCTTATTCTGCGAGGAGTATCGTCAGTCGATTTGCCTAATTTTGAAAAAGCGTATGTTAGTGGTTTATGGTTAGTGTACACGGTGATCTGACGGCCTTCAAATAATTTTCGAAAATGCTTTAATGCTAAGTAAATGGCCAATAGTTCCCGATCGTATGCGGAATATTTCTGCTGAGCGGTCGTTAATTTTTTGGAAAAGTATCCTAAAGGTTCCCAAATACTGTTGATCTCCTGCTGCATGACTGCCCCTACACACGTATTAGAAGCATCGGTCATCAAAGCAAGCGTCGCATCAGTTCTTGGATGAGACAGTGTAGCGGCCACTTTAAGACCTGTCTTACACTGCTCGAATGCCTCACTTGATTCTTGTGTCCACTGAATTTTACGTTTATCTTTCTTTTTTGTACTACCGAGATATCTATTAATTAAGGACTGGTAGGATGCTGCGTTGGGTAAATGAGCGCGATAAAAATTCACCATACCTATGAAACGGCGTAGATCCTCAACTGTCTCTGGTTTAGGGTAGTCAATAATGGCCTTGACCTTTTCATCGGTCGGACGGATTCCCTGTGATGATATTTGATATCCTAAAAACTCTAAATCAGTTTGACCGAAAACACATTTACTTAGATTTATTGATAATCCGTATTTATCCAATCGCTGAAATATTATACCTAAATGTTCGAAATGTTGAGTCTCATTTTCGCTCATGATAAGCACGTCATCTATATAATTAAAGACGAAATCTAGTCCTTGCAGAACTGAGTCCATGAATCGTTGGAAAGTTTGCGCAGCGTTACGCAATCCGAACGTCATTCGTGGAAACTCATAAAGGCCGAAAGGTGTTATTATAGCTGTTTTTCGACGTCCTCTGGCGTAGTTTGAATAAAATGATAGGCCCTATTTATATCAATTTTTGAAAATATTTTCTTACCTGCCATGCTATACGTAAAATCTTGTAAACGCGGAATTGGATATCTGTCGGGTTTCGTTATTGAATTTAATCTGCGGTAATCACCGCACGGTCTTATGTAGTATTAAGATGGCGCTGCACGGTGAAATCGTGGTCCGCCGCGCTTCCGGATTTTAATTCGATATATGGTTAATTTCACGGTGTACTACGCTAAAAATTTGTTTAAACTGAACATAATACACGTACAAAGTGCAGGACAGTGTTAATTTCTGTGGATATTGTGACTGTGAGACTATTTAATTCCCAAACAAATAGTGCAAACAGTGACAACGTGTGCGCGGTGCGAAGCATTGCGAGCCGCGCATCTTGCTCGTTCACTCCCGCCTATAAGCGTTTAACTTCGTCTCACTCGCGTAACGCGAACATTCAAAATGATTTGTTTTGCTTGCAATAAAAAAATTGCATTGGGAGAACTCCTGAAATGTACTGGATGCAAGACAGCATACCATTATATCTGTCTAAATATTACTTCGGCTGCATTTACTGAGCAAAAAACCCAGCTGGAAAGTTCGTATAGGTGTGATTCCTGCTCGAACATAACACATCGAGTACGGGTGACAGATGATACACCGACACGCGGCTCCCGCTCAGGATGTGAGTTGATAGAAAAGGAAATAACTAAAAGTTGTGAAGAGACTAATTTTAAGGAAAATACTACGCCAGCGGCAATTAACATGATGGAAAGTATCCAGAGTTTTACGGATATGTTAAAATGAGAAATATCTACTAGATTTAATACTATTGAATCAAAACTTATACAAGAGATTAAGAATTCAGTAGCAACTTTGGTCTTAGAGAATAACAAATTAAGAGAATATTTAAGTGTAGCTAATAAAAAGTGTACTTGTTTGGAAGAGGAAATTAAAGTTCTTAAGAACGAAAGGATTGTCACTACGCAGCCGAACGCTTGTACCAAGTTAGTCCACAATTCTTCACATAATCAAACTAGTAAAGAACTTGGAAAAGAAGTATACAATTCAACGACGAGGCAGTTATCGCGCGCGGTTGGCGAGTCAGGCCCCGCGAGCGCGAGACCGCTGCCGGCCGCATCGCTTATACCTACAAAAGCGACGGCACAGCAGAGCGCTACCTACGCAGCGGTGGCCAGAAATACAGCGGGTGCGGAAAATATCGAAAATATCAATGATAAATGGATTGAAGTGAAAAGCAGCAAAAGAAATAATCCGGTGAAGAAAGGCGGTAACACTTCGGTTACATTGTTGAAGGCAGTAGAACGGAAAAAATATCTACATGTATGGAGGTTGGACAAAAGTACTACAGAAGATAGCATTAAGGAATATATAAAATATATATTAGGAAATAACTCGGAATTTATAGTAGAAAAGATAAAAACGAGAACTGAAAGAAATTATTCGTCATTTAAAATAGGTTTACCAGAAAACAGCTTTGAAAAATTATGTAACCCTGATGTTTGGCCACTAAATGTAGAATTCAGTGAATGGATTTTTTTTCGACGCTCAACCACTACCACATCGAATCATCCACAAACAGACACACAGTAGAGCATACAACATTTTATACCAAAACGTTAGAGGATTAAGAACCAAAACAACAAGATTTTTATCGCTGCTGGAATCGTCGGATGCCGATATATTTGCTATTACTGAAACGGGATGTAACGAATCAATTTACGATTCAGAAATTTCTCTGCCAGGATACCAGATCCTACGTTGTGACCGAGCGGACGGACGCAAGCAGGGCGGCGTACTTTTAGTGGCCACACCGTGTTTTGAACTGCAGCGAATACAAATGCCACATGATATTATTATTGATACTCAACAATTCGAAATGATATGTGCAAGTGTTTATAAACAGAATCGTTTCTTATTTCTATGCTGTGTAGTGTATATACCACCAAAGGCAGAAGAGACTGAGTACATGGTAATGTTTACTTTATTAGAGAAATTGTGTATTAAGTATAGAAGTAATATAGTAATTTTGGGAGATTTTAATTTTGTTTCGTGCAATAGTAATATATGCAGTTATTTTGAATATTTTGTGGCCTTTTGTGAGGTCGCTCAGTGTAACATGGTGCCGAATTGCAATAATAGGCAACTGGACCTTGTGTTGAGTGGGCGCGGTGGGGTGACGGTGCGCGCTGCCGACGAAGGTCTGCAGCCCGTGGACGTGTATCACCCGCCGCTTGCGGTCGGCGTTGCGGCGTCATGTGCGCCAACACCAATACATTCCACACCCGCAGCCCGCGAATCACAACCACACCCTCAGTCACAGTATAGGAAATGGAATTTATGTAAAGCAGATTACAATAAGTTATATTATTTACTTAATTTAATAGACTGGAAAGATTTATACAGTATTCAAGATCCTGTTTTGTCCTTAAACTTTTATTATGATAAAATTTATGAAACTTTTGACGCTAGCATTCCCCCGAAAACTAAAAATATTAGTAATAGAAGATATCCAGAATGGTATAACTTAGATCTTATTAAAGAAATTAAATTAAAATACATTTTGCACAAAAAGTATAAAGCTACCAAATCTCCTAGTGATTATGAGGCATTCTCTCAGTGTCGGGCAAGGGTGAAGGTGGAAACAGCAAGTTCTCACCTCCGGTACAGAGATCGAGTACAGAACCATCTCGCTACAGACCCTAAATCATTCTGGAATTACGTAAGGTCGAAGAAAGACACTTCTAGTCAGTACAAATTGATCAAAGAGGGACGAGTTCTATCTGGTGATGAATCCGCTAAGGAATATGCACGAGTTAAGTGTGACGACCCCAACTCAATTCGCTTTATCAGCAAATCCCCCTCCACCTCAAGTAGCAAATAAGTAGTCTATAAGAATATTGTTAACTTAGCAATAATTAAATATAAATACATGTCTCATTATTAGAATAATCATTACTATCTTAATTACTGTAACGCTGCTCGTCTAAATAAATTTATTTTTAAACTACTCAAGTGTCGATCACTTAATTGGCGCAGCCGGTAGGATCTCCGTAGTCAGTTTGCGACGTATACAACTCTACAAGCACAGCTGGACGTCTGTTTCTACAGTTCAACGGAGATTCCCGAACAAACAAATCTATTAAGCACCAGGCACAACGGCCGGCGCAGTATTTGATAGTAGTCACAAGGAGGAGATGGGAGTAACTACAGGACTGTGAGTAAAACTTTTTCACTATCCTCTCTGTTTTCCTTTATCATTTTTCTCTTTGTTTTAATTGTATGTGTTGTGTTATTAAGGGTTGAGCAATACCGTGATAACATTATTTTATTACGATATAACTGGCGTAATAAGATTAACTTTAGTTAGGTATTTAGTGTTGTAATTTTTACTTTCTTTCTGTGTTTGTTCTTTCAAAATGGAGCAAATCGTGCAGGTTCCGTCAACAATGGCAAAAATTATTCCAGAGTTTAGTGGCGATTCTAGACAACTCCCACTTTTTATAAAGAAATGTGAATATATTATAAATACATTTCAGGGGGGAGAAGCCCAAAACGAATACCTATTTCACGTTCTGACTAGTAGATTAACAGGGGACGCCACGAACCTAGTAGGGGAACGGGATAATATTCGTACTTGGCTGGAGTTGAAAACATTATTGGCACAACATTTTGGTGACCCTAGAACCGAAGATTGTTTAGTATTAGAGTTAGAGTCTATGAAACTAAATTATAACGAAAGTTATTTAGATTTTTGTCATAGGATTCAAAACTTGCGTAGTGTCTTGATTGCAAAAATAATTGAAACCGTAGACGATGCGAATTTACGTCAAGCCAAACAACATATTTATACTAATTCGTCATTGAATGTTTTTCTATATAATTTACCTCCTTATTTAGTTAGATTGGTACGATTAAGGAACGTGACGACACTAGAAGATGCCTTGAAAGTAGTGTTAGAAGAACAAAACTTTCAGACGGTTTATGAATCTAGAAATAATAGAAATAAAAATAGTTCAAAACCGCCGGGAAAGGTTACCAACAATAATGGCAATCCCCAACGTTCGCCCAATCCACAAAAACAACCTACTGCATCAGTACAAAATAGTTCAACAGGAAATACTACTCAAATGAATTCTCCAAATAATTCAATTCAATATAGAAATTCTTTTAGAAACCAAAATAATGCGCAAGATCAGTCGCCACAACAAAATAGGTCAACGCCGTGGTCGAATCAGCAGGCCGCGCCGCGGACGTCATCGGTGCATAATGCAACGCCAGCAAACTCGGGTTCAAACACCGATGTTACCATGCGAACTGCAAACTCTAGACGCGTAAATTATACGAATAATGACTCACTTATGACATACGATAATAATACTGACAATTACGAACCGCAAGCGAGCACGTCCTATGAGACTGAACAAATAGAGAATTTTTACCTGAGAGCCTCATTCAGAGAGAAAAAATAGTTTTAAATTGTACTAATTATCGTTCTTTGCCTTACATTGTAATCCCAGAGCTAGGTAATACAATTTTTATGTTAGATTCTGGCAGTTCTAGATCATTTATAGGTCGACGCGTCGCTTACCAATATTTTAAAAATTCTATTTACAAAGAGCCTTTTGAAGTAGTCAGTACTCATGGTGTTAGTGTACATACAGAAGTTGTTCTAACTCCCTTGCCCAAAATATTTGAAAGTTCCGAAGGTCATAAGTTTTACGTTTACGATGTTGACAATAACTATGACGGTTTATTAGGCAGTAATTTATTAAAGCAATTAGATGCAAAAATTGATTACCAAACACTAACTTTATATACGAGGAATACTGACATACCTTTTGTTTACTCTTCGGCGTTAAAGGATACTTATATTTTACCGCCACGCAGTGAGTTAAGGGTAAAACTGCCCGTAAATTTAACTAATGGCGAGGCTATTTTAGATTTTAAAGAATTGACTCAAGGAATTCGAATGCCCTGTGCGTTAGTTAACTGTGTAAATGGTTATGCATATACAGTTATTCAGAACTGCAAGGACATAGAAATGACCCTCAAGGTCACTAACCCCTTTCAGGTAGAACCTTACAATCACCAAGAGATCTTAGTTAATAATTTAAGCGACAGAGACAGAATGAGTTATTATTAAACAACCTAGGAAAATTAAGGTTGGATCATATGAATAAAGAGGAAAGAACGATGATTAAGAATATTTGTGAGGAATATAAGGATATTTTTTATTGTGAGGAAATACCGTTGTCTTTCACTAACGAAGTGAAACATAAAATTAGAACAGTAAACGAGGATCCCATTAATGTAAAAGCCTATAGGTTGCCGCCCGCTCAAACAGACGAGATTAGGCGCCAAGTAGATAAAATGCTAAAGGACGATGTGATCCGAGAGTCAAATTCCCCTTGGAGTGCACCAGTCCATCTTGTTCCAAAGAAATTAGATGCCTCTGGACAACAAAAGTGGAGGATGGTAGTAGATTATAGACGTTTGAATGAAATAACTGTGGACGATAAGTACCCTTTGCTAAACATCAATGACCTTTTTGATAAACTAGGCAAGAGCATGTATTTTTCCACCTTAGATCTTGCTTCTGGCTATCATCAATTACAAATCCAGAAAGAAGACAGACAAAAAACTGCGTTTTCAACACCATTCGGCTTATACGAATTCAACAGAATGCCGTTCGGTTTGAAAACAGCACCTGCCACATTTCAACGTGCAATGGATAACGTCCTCAGAGGGCTACAAGGTTTGCATTGCCTTGTGTATCTTGATGACGTCATCATATTTTCTACCAGTTTACAAGAACACATAGAGAAGCTACGAGCTATTTTTGAGCGATTCCGAAAAACTAACTTAAAAGTCCAGCTTGATAAATCCGAGTTTTTGAGAAAGGAAGTAATGTACTTGGGACATACAATAACTAGGGATGGCCTTAAGCCTAACAACGACAAAATAGAGGCTATTCTGAAATACCCTTTGCCCAAAACAGTTACAGAGATTAAGAGTTTCTTAGGGTTAATTGGTTATTATAGAAAGTTTATAAAAGATTTTTCTAAGATAACCGCACCTCTCACAGCATGTCTAAAGAAGAAAAAAAACATTGAGATAAATGAGGAATATAAAAAAAGTTTCGAAACGTGCAAAGAGTTGCTGACACATGCACCTTTGTTATAAATCCCTGATTTCACAAAACCACTTATTCTTACAACCGACGCTTCAAACGTTGCGATAGGTGCAGTACTTTCTCAAGGTACTATAGGATCAGACAAACCGATTGCATTTGCCAGTAGAAAACTAAGCGATACGGAGTCTAGATATAGTACGATAGAAAAGGAGTTATTGGCCATAATATGGGCAGTTAAACATTTCAGGCCCTATTTGTATGGCAGAAAGTTTACAATATATACCGACCATAGACCTCTGGCATGGTTGAATTCATTAAAAGAACCTAATAGCAAGCTAACTCGATGGCGTCTACGCTTAGAGGACTATAATTTCGATATCCATTATAAGAAAGGTAAACAAAATACAAATGCAGATGCCTTATCGCGTATTAAAATTAATATAACAAAAGATGACTCGGAGTCAATGATAGTTAACGTAGATGAGAAGGAAGCGAGATTACAACAGCATTTGAAAGAAGTGACGGATGAAATCGTAAAACTTAACGTTAAAGAACCAGAAATAGAGACAATAGAATTGTCTGACTCTGAATGCGACGACGCCGCAACAGCAAATTCAATATCTAATAGGGAACATGAAGGTATTCCTATTTTTAATGAAGCAGTAGATACCAAAGCTAGGCAAATCCATGTTTTCACCTGGCACAGGGACGATATCTGTGTAAAAGATAACTCTAATGATAAACAAAAAATTTGGGAAGTCCATCTACCCCCTAGTAACAACGAAAACTTAGTCAAAAATTTTCTTAAAGAATATACAGATTACAAAAATAAGTACTTCATTTACTTTGAGGACCATTGCCATAGAAAAACATTTGTTAATGTAGTTACGTCACTTTACAAAAAGGGAACTCAAAACTTTGTCGAATGTACTGAAAGAGTTGTGAATGTTACGGATGAAAGTGACCAGAAAGACCTAGTTGTTAAATATCATCGAGGGAAAACTTGTCATAGAGGTATTAGAGAGACTCTAATAAAGTTAAAAAGAGCATATTGGTGGAGCAATATGAAAGAAACAGTTACAGCTATTATTAATGCATGTGAGGAATGTAAGAAAATGAAGTATGACAGGAAACCTCTAAAGCCACTTATACAATTAACACAAACTACAGACAGCCCATTCCAGGAAGTTTTTATAGATCTGCTATATATAGAGAAAAATCAATACTTAACTATAGTGGACTCATTTAGTAAGTTAGGTCAAGCAATACAGATTCCCAATAAAAGCACACCCGAGGTAGTGAGAGCTCTAATCAAATATTTTTGTATGTATGGAATACCAAAAAAAATAAGTAGCGATGCAGGCACTGAGTTTAACAATGAATTGCTTAAAGAAATGTTAAGTTTATATAAAATCGAGCAACACATAGGGACACCTAACAACCCTAATTTAATGGCAATCGTAGAAAGATTTCATTCCACAATTATCGAAATATATAGGTTAGCAAAATATGAGCAATCTAGTTTAGATGCAGCTTCGGTTATGACATATGCGATCATGGGTTATAACAATGCTATTCATAGCGCGACGAATTTCACACCTTACGAAGTAGTTTTCGGGCACACAGAGTCTGAAAGTGCTTTTGATATTGACAGGGACAAAACTTTAATGCAAAAGATATTACAGGACCATCGCAAGCGATTGAAAATTCTTTATGAGCATTTAAGCAGTCAAATGATTGGACATAAAAACTTAGTTAGGGACAAGAAAGGAGGGGAGGACCCACCAAAAATAGTGGACGGTGACACGGTTTTTATGAAAAATACTAGGACTAGGAAAGCAAAAGAACTGCCGCGATATAAAAAGGCAATAGTCACCGGAAAACCTAAATGAAACATAGTCCCAGTTAAGCTTAAAAATAGAAATACTAAAGTAGCATTAAGAAATGTCAAACGCCCTTCACAGATGGTGGTTGATACTGCTCGCCCTAGTGGATCGAGGGACAACCCTGAACATCCAGAAGATCGACCAGAATCCGGGAATAGTTCCGATTCGGATTGGAACAGTTCTGATGAGGACTAACCATTGGGATATTATTAAGACTATAGATTTAAATTCGCTAACTGTCCAGTTAGAAAATAATATAGAAGAGTATAATAAATTAAAAATTATAAGTCATAGTAATAGCGAGATACATAGGGAACTTTTAGGGTTAACAGTTCAAATAGAATCATTTATTGAATTAACAAAAGATAGGTTAAAACAGATTCTACCCTCTAGCAGAACAAGGAGAGGAATTATAAACCCACTAGGATCCCTTATTAAAGTAATAACAGGAAATTTAGACAACGAAGATGCTAGGAAATATAATGTAGAAATTAGTCATTTAGGAAATAGGGAACATTCAATAGAACGAAAAGTATCATTAATGCAGAAGGCTTTCGATAAATTACTCAACGTTTCTGATGATATTAGCTTTAATACTAGACATTTGGACTTCAAAATAAAACACTTTCAAACACTTATTCAAAACCAAACCAAGTACTCTAACCTTTTAACCATAATGAACAGTATGAATCAAGTTTTAAATAATTGTCGTACTATTTATTCCATTATTTACGAATTGGAAACTGCTATTGCTTTTAGTAAAATGCACATATTACATCCATCCATAGTAAATACCACAGAATTATTTAATATTCTTAATGTCATAAGAAAACATCATAATTTAATTTATCCATTAAGATTAGATAACTTAGTAAAATTAGAAGGAAATATAGAAATTAAGGGATACATAGACAATAGTAAAATTATATTTGTACTAGAAGTTCCATTAATAGACAAAAACACATACAATTATTATAAAGTTATTCCTATCCCAATCTATAACCAAATAACCCAAAAACCAAATATCATTGTACCCCAATATCCTTACCTAATAGTGAACAAGTCGAAATACAGATCCGTAGTCGATGGCTGTAAGGAAATAGAAGATCAGACATATCTCTGTTCTGATGAAGACGTGGTACAGTACGCGGAGGAAACATGTATCCAACAGCTTATGTTATTACAACATAACTTCAGCAATTGCAAGCAACACCAGGTGCAGATGGAAGAAACCAAGGTACAGCCTATATCCAGCATCCACTGGTTGATATACACTGAAAAGGAAACAGTTGCAACGGAGCACTGCGAAGAGGAGATCCGCAGACATAGTCTACGAGGCACATACATATTAGTGCCAAGTCAGCATTGTACCTTACAGATTGCTGATATCTCAATCACAACACCCATGAACACCAGTTTAGTTTCATTCAGATTGCCACCAGTACAGATGCCCGAGCTACGCAGAGATGTTACCCCGTCAACCAAGCAGCTGGATCTCAGAGGAGTAGATCTAGGCGACGTCAAGGAACTGCTGAACCAAGCTAAATACAGTGATAGTGTCAGTGATGGTGAAACTATTATAGTCAGCGATAAAATCAGTGTATGGACCATAAGTATCTACGCAATTATAATTGTATTCGTCATTGGGTTTTTGTTTCAAAGAAGAGAGTTATTGACTAAGAGACTCAGACGAAATTCTCTAAAGACGACAGAGTTGCCTTTAGATAATTTCTCTCTTAGGGAGGGAGGAGTTAAGTGTGACGACCCCAACTCAATTCGCTTTATCAGCAAATCCCCCTCCACCTCAAGTAGCAAATAAGTAGTCTATAAGAATATTGTTAACTTAGCAATAATTAAATATAAATACATGTCTCATTATTAGAATAATCATTACTATCTTAATTACTGTAACGCTGCTCGTTTAAATAAATTTATTTTTAAACTACTCAAGTGTCGATCACTTAATTCACGATTCTTTCACTCTGTGTACAGCGCGACAGCGGGCACACTGAGCGCGGGGGCGGCGTGCGGGGAGGCAGCGCCGAACGGCGGTGCGTATGCGCACCTCGCCTGCCTCGACCGAGCGGCCGTCCGGCGCGCGCTGACTGGTCTGCCGCCTAAGCGCTCAGTGGGTCCGGACGGTATTCCGCCTTTCATTTTGGGAGATTGTCGCATGGTACTAATAGAACCTTTGCTGCACATATTTAATGTTTGTTTGTCGGTGGCACACTTTCCCAGTCGTTGGAAACTTACGCGGGTGGTACCTATACCGAAAGGTCGAGGTGGTACGGATGTCAGTGACTTCAGGCCAATTGCAGTACTAAGTGCACCAGCCAAGGTATTCGAGATGGCTGTTCACAATTGCCTTTATGCACAGATAGGCCCTCATTTGTCGGATACGCAGCACGGCTTCCGTCCTGGGCGCGGTACAACGGGGAACTTGCTTCACCTTATGACACAGTTGGTACCAGCTGTTGACGCTGGGCTTCAGGTTGACGTAGCCTATCTGGACTTTAAGAAGGCGTTCGACACAGTCGACCACGACATACTCTTGTCAAGGCTGGCGGGTATAGGCTGCACATTTCATACTGTAAAGTTCTTCGCCAGTTATCTTCGAGATAGGCGTCAGTATGTGGACTGTGGCGGACACTTCTCGGATCCCTACTACACCAGATCGGGCGTCAGTCAGGGTACAAATTTGGGACCCTTATTATTTATTATTATGGTAAATGGTTTACCAAAGGTAGTAAGGTCAACATGCATGCTATTTGCTGACGACCTTAAGTTGTCTGCAGTCATAAAAGACACTGCGGATCGTGACATGCTGCAGCACGACTTGGATAGGGTCACTGAATGGAGTCACTGCAATAAGCTATACTTTAATGTATCAAAGTGCTCGGTGCTTTCATTCACACGCACACGAGTCCCACAACACCACCATTACACCATGGACGGGGAGCCGCTGCAGCGTGTCATAGAGATTAAGGATTTAGGCATTCATTTCGCCAGTGATCTGCAGTTTCGTAAACACGTGGTACTTGTTTGTAAAAAGGCGTACAGGAATCTTGGATTTGTGCTGCGTCAGGCAAATGACTTCACAAACATCAGTGCATTGAGGGCTTTGTATGAGGCTCTTGTGAGGAGTCATCTGGAATATAATGCGGCCGTCTGGAGCCCGAGTGAAATAAAATACAAAAATATGCTAGAACGGATACAGAATAAATTCGTCAGATTTATTTATTTAAAGCTGTATGAGAGATACCCTGGATACCCGTTACTGTATCCTACCTTATTCTGTCTCGGTATGGTGGGCTACTACAAATTAGAAATTAGGCGTGAAGTGGCACTGGCAACGTATCTTTTCAAAGTTTTAAGAGGTAGTTTACAAAACTCAGGTATACTGTCAGAAATAGGTTTTAATTTACCGGATAGGTACGTGGCGCGGCGGCGCAAGCCGCAGCTGCTGGTGGTGCCAAGTGCGCGCACCAACCTGTTGGAGCGCGCACCGGTGACTCGTGCGCTGCGCACTCTCAACACGGTGGCGGATGCCATAGACTTATTTACCTGTACACTGGGTGAGTTCACAAGGGCCACGTACTGTGTAGCATGTAAGGTTTAGTTAAGTATATTTTAAGTTACTTTGTCGCATTAGATTTATCTGTAATGGCAAAGGAAACATTTCATGTAATAAATAAATAAATAAATAAATAAATGTCACCGTTCTTTTTTTCAACTACATGTAAGGGACTTGCCCATGCGCTCTTTGAAGGACGGCAGATACCCAACTCTTGCATTTTTTGGAATTCGGCTTTTACCCGTTTATACCTCCGGGCGGGAGCGGTCTGGCCCGTGCAAATACCGGCGGTCCGGTTGTTTCGATGCAGTGCTGTACGGAACTCTGTGTGGTTTCTACAAATGACATAGGCTTAGTGATACTTAGAAATTTGGCTAAGAGGTCGTGATAAGGATGATCAACGCTAACGGACAGTACAGAAGGTTCACTCATAGTTACTACTGATGCTATAACATTTAAGTCAGTTACCTGGTCGATGAGTTTTCGTGAATTGACGTCAACGAGAAGCTTGTGGTAGCTTAAAAAATCTGCACCCAATATCGGTTGTTTCACGTCAGCTATTACGAAATCCCATCGATAAGGTCTACGCAATCTAAAATTTAATACTAGTGACTTTACCCCATATGTTTTGATGACTGTCCCATTTGCTGCAAATAACTTATATTCACTGCACTCGCGAGCACTGTGCTTCTTAAGAACCGGTAATACGGATATGTTAGCACCCGTGTCCACTAAAAAATAAAGTCCACTGTTATGGTCCATGATCCGGAGGCGGTGACAAGGAGAGATTGCACAGAGCTCCGCCGCTGTCTGCGCCTCACTTAGTTTTCCGGTCGAGCTTTCCACGCACATGGTTCCTCACACTTCTTGGCTCTGGAGCGGAAACGATGATGGTAGAAACAAAGCCAATCTAGGCTCTCAGGCGTCCGGCGCTTAGCAGATGAGTCACGGCTACGATTACGTGATGCAGAGCGCGCGCGAGTATTGCTGTTCCAGCGCCTTTGAAATCTTGGTCTTGACCTCTCTAATGCCGCGACTTTGCAGCTCAGCTTCGCGATTTCCGCTATGAGGCTCTCCGTTTCCTTCGCACTTGAGGACTGTGGCTGCTGCTGTTGCTGCGCTATTTCATTAACAGCATGGGTGGCACGCGTGTTCTCAAAAACGTTGTCCGCGATCGTCGATAAATTGTCTAACACTTTAGTGTCTGACACGGCTAAAACTGGCAAGTGACCTTGCCATAACATTCGTAGGGTGTTATCCGGAATCTTATCTTTTGCCAACTCCCTCATACGCCGTAAAAGCTGTGACGGTTTTTGATCCCCTAGCTCCATTTCACTTATTAATTTTTGCAGCTGCCTATTAGCAGATTCTTCGTAAATCGCAAGTAACCGCGCCTTTAAGGCGTCATATTTCTTTGTTGCGGGTGGCTCGATCAATATATCCGTCACTTGTTGGACTACGTCTTTGCTTAACTTTGAGACAGTCAAATCAAATTTAGTTTCATCCGACAGCTTCTGTGGTGCCAGGGTGGCCTAGGTCCTGATGAACCAGACCCTAGGTTGGTCTGTCCAAAAATCCGGTATTTTAGAGGTGAGGGAGATCGCAGCCATTTCGTTTGCTGCGGCAGATGGGGGTGTGGTGGCCATCGTATAAAATTTTTCTTCGGAAGGTTGCACTCACAATTCACAAACACGTGTCACGTATCGTGTCGTTTGATTCACGTTTGATCACGTCGGGGTCACCACTTTGGGGATATATTATCCGACTTGGTTAAATAAAATACCCGATGACTCCAGTTACTATTTATTATTCCGGACGTGTACACGGTTAGGTTCTAGCGTAATGAGTGTCTGTGCGCGAGGTGCGACAATGGTATTTATAAACATACTCAATGTATGCCTGTGTGCATCTAACCCCTACATACGCTTAAGAGATGCCCGAACACTAAAGTGGTGTGTCCCAAATGCGGAAAAAACCATGACAATTGCGAAACTACTAACATGATATGCGTTAACTGCAATGGTAGACATATATCCCTGTCAAAAACATGTCCAATTTTTATAAAGGAAAAAAGATTGAGAGAACTCATGTCCGAGTTTAATTGCACCTACAGAAAGGCCCTAACTATCTATGTCCCTAAAGACAAACCAACTCACAAGGAAGTGAACATAGAAATAAAGGATACTGATATAAAATTTTCATCCCAACATATGGACACAACCCCTACTCAAACTTATGCTGAAGTGACAACTAAGGCACATGTATATCCTGCACATCATCAGGCGGGAGGAGACGCCCGGGTGTCACCACTGCGAGGATCGCCCAGAGGACACGGTGGAGCATACGGTGGAGGTCTGCCCCGCTTGGGCAGAGCACCGCCGTGTCCTCGTAGAGGCGATCGGCAGCGGCGGCGACCTCTCGCGCCCGGCCCTGGTGCAAGCCATGGTCCGGGGCGAGAGGGAGTGGGAGGCGGTCACCTCCTTCTGCGAAGCAGTCATGCTAGCGAAGGAGGTGGCGGGATGGGCGAGGGAGAGATCCTCACGCCTCAGCCGCCGAGGGAGACGCTCCGGGCGTCGGGAGCCGCGTGACGACTCCCGGCCACCGTAGGCACGGGCCTGCGGGCGGAGAGCAATGGGTAGCTCTCCGTCCGATCAGGACCAGGCCCGTGCTGGACGGCGTGTATGTGTTCCACGCGCGCCTCAAAGAGATGTCAGCGTAGTTGACGGGGCCCGACAGGGCCGAAGCCTGCCGGGGTAGCGGGATTGTCCGAAAGGGTTACCGCTGCCCTGGTACGTAAAGGGCTAAGGAAGGAACACGGGTGGGTTTTAGTCAGTAAGAGTCTGACACTCCCTTCTGCTCCACCCAGAGCGGGAGGAGTCATTTGATGATTTCCCATCCACAAAAAAAAAAAAAAAAAAAAGGCACATGTATATAAACGAAAACAAAAGTCAGAATCTAAGCAGAAACAGAAGAAGCAGGAGAACTCGTCGGATCTGGAGTTTATGGAATGGAGTAAAACGGAATTAGAAGAATATAATGATACAGGAAAAAAAAACTCGAGTGAAACCGAAGAAAAACACAGAGATATCAGTTTCAAGGAATTGTTAAAGAGATTACAAGAAATAATATTCATGAAAGGAAGCACGATACAAATGATACTCAAAGGAGTACTTAAAACTTGCATTGAGTGGGTAATTTTAGTAGTAATTGATAATGTAGCTGATTGGCCTATCCTTAAATTAATTCTTGATTATTTCTCAAATGGCGGATAACTATAAAACTAATGTTAAATTAAATATTATCCAATGGAACGCACAAAGCATTAGGCCAAAGGTTAGTGAGTTTGAGAATTTGTTAGTACAAGACAAGATTCACATTGCCGTATTAAGCGAAACCTGGCTACAACCAGAGATTTGTTTTAAAGTTAAAGATTACAATATATTTCGCAAAGACAGAGATGATTCATACGGAGGTGTAGCAATACTTACACATACCTAAGTCAATTAAATCCCAGATCTGCCATGATTTACAAAATATTAACTCGGGTATAGAAAGTATACACGTTAAAGTGTATAATTGTAATCAAATTGAAAATATTATATCGATCTACGGTCCACCTTCTGTAAATACTAGCCAGACAGACTGGGATCAATTATTTTCACAGGTTAATAATAAAACCTTACTTTTAGGAGACTTCAATGGTCACCATCCCAATTGGTCCAATAAAGTAGACAGGAGGGGCAATCAAATCTTTGACGCACTTATTGGTAGTAGCCTCATTTCATTAAACAGTGGCGATCATACGCGTATTAAGTTAGTCAATGATATACTACAACAGTCGGCCCCCGATATTTCGTTAGCGTCATCCGATATAAGCTTAAGTTTAAACTGGCGAGTGTTAATGAGACATTGGGAAGCGATCATTGTGTTATTGAAATGTCAACGTACTTTAAAGCTAGTCTATATGTCTCGTCGAAACTATAAAAAGGCTGACTGGGTAGGGTACCAAAAACTTTTAAATGATCTTTTCGATGAATTCGTGTTTCCAACTAATTTACAAAAAGGATACGACATATTTATAGACTATTTAGACATGGCGGCAGATTTTTTTATACCATATGTCAAAATTAATACGAACCCAGAACGAAATTTCACACCAAAACCTTATTGGTGCCCCAATCTCTCTAAAGCTGTAGCAGAGCGCCGTTTAGCACTTTCTAAATTTCGACGTAATCCATCACCAGATAACCTCACAATCCTTCAAAGTAAAATCAGTGATGCTCAAAGATATATACGGTGCTCTAGACGCAAGTCATGGCATGACTTATGTTCTACTCTTGACCAAACTACGACCCATAGTGAACTGTGGCGAAAGATGAGATGGATTAAGGGATATAACGCAGCAAAATCGCATATTGACAGCACTAAAGCAAGCGAGTTACTTTGTAGTTTAGCCCCCGATTTCGTATCATGCGACTACCCTACACTTACATCAAATAACCCAAAACTTGAAATACCTATTACAATTCAAGAGGTAAATAAATGCTTAAAAAATAAAGATACAGCCCCGGGTAGCGACAAGATCACGTATTCTATGATAAGGTACTTACCTGAGAACGGGAAACAAGTCCTACTCAAGTTATTTAATACATTTTTCGGATATTCGTTTGTACCTAAACAATGGCGCGATATAGTGGTGGTGCCGATTCCCAAACCAGGACGTGATCCTTGTTTAGCCTCTTCCCTTCGCCCCATATCTATGATCTCATTGTCCATAATGTTGTTTTATTGATCTGGATAATGCTTATAACAATGTGGATGTACATAGTTTATTACATATAATGGATGGCTTAGGGGTGGGACAAAAACTTTGCACCTATCTGTGGAACTTTTTACAAGCAAGAAATTTAAAAATTCAACTTGATAATGATTCACTATGTAGAACTACTTGCCGTGGCTTGGCACAGGGTGATCCATTATCGCCATTGTTGTTTAATGTGGCTACTATCAATATCTGTAGAAAGATAAAGAATGTATACATTTCACAGTTTGCAGATGACTTTGTATTATATTTTACTACCAACAAAATTTTGGAGGCGACACATGAATTGCAAACGGCTTTAGATTTATTTAATAAGTTAGTCCAAGATATTGGTTTAAGTGTTTCAACTAGTAAAAGTAAAATCTGTTTATTCAAAACTGGGTTTAGGAAAGATACTATTAATATTAAAATAAATAAAAGATCCCTCCAAGTAGTTGACAACTATAAATATTTAAGACTATGGTTAGATCGATCTCTAAGATGGTCTAAACATATTAATGAGTTGAGAGACAAATCTTCCAAATTTCTGAATGTATTTAAAATACTAACTGGCCCAGGCTGGGGCATACATCCCACTCATTTACGACGTTTATACATTGCGATCATACGCAGCAGAATTGATTATGCCAGTTTCTTATTTGATAATAGCTGTCAAACCCATTTAAATAAATTAACTAAAATTCAAAACCAATGTTTGAGGGTCATCGGGGGTTTTATCAAAAGTACAGCCATTCATGTGATGGAATGCGAACTACATCTGCAGCCGTTACATATTCGCAGATATTACTTAGCTGGTAAATTCTTTCTGAAACTCAAATCTTTTATAAATGGGGACACGTATGAACTTGTTACCAAGCTTAATATTTGTTGCCAAGGTATTTATTGGAGACGTAAAAAGAAACCACTTATAGCTCATATTTCAGAAACATTAAATAACATATGCGTGTACTCCAGCGATCAATTAGGATTATTTTCGCTTAATACGTGGATAAGCGATGTGAATTTGTTTTATACAATTAAACCACAAATTAAAGAGGTTGCCGAAGCTAAAAAATTGTACGATCACTATCAACTTCGAATTATATGCGGTAGTCATTTTAGCAGGAGCTATTCTGGATATTACAGGATTTATACGGATGGATCTAAAGTTAGAGATAATGTTGGAGCTGCGTTCTTCGACCCTCAAAGTAACTCCTCCTATAAGTTCAAGTTAAATTCAAATATTTCTGTCATATATTCCGAGTTAATTTCTATCTTCGAAGCCATTTCATACCTTGAATCGGTGGATTTTCAAGATTTTGTAATCTATTCTGACTGTAAAAGCGCACTCCAACATTTAACGAAGTGTATAGGAAATTTTCAAGGTTATCCTGTAGCATTCAAAATAATAAATTCTATTAGTAGATTAAGAGATAAAAATAAAAATATTGTTTTGCAATGGGTGCCTTCCCATATCGGCATTGAGGAAAACGAAAAAGTTGATCATTTAGCTAAAGAAGCGTGCTTAGAGAGTGTTCCGGTGACGTATAAACCTTTCTGGACAGATATTTTATATCTAGTTAGATTAAAATGTTGTGAAATGTGGAAAGAATACTTTGACGAGAAGTCACTGACAAAAGGTATTTGGTATCGGACGATGCAGCCAACAATTCAGAATTATCCTTGGTTTGATAATGCCGATATGAGTAGACAAGAAATCGTGACAAGTTTGAGACTTCGTTCCGGACACATCCCATTAAATAGTTTTGCTGCATTGATGGGAAAAGTTACATCTCCAAACTGCACGGAATGCAATGTGGTCGAAGACGCTTTTCATATTATGGTGGAGTGTGTCCGGAACGGAGCGGAAAGGTATTTAATTCGACACCAATCTAATATGAACATTAGTCAATTAGGGGAATGTAATATTATTTTAGCTTTTCCAGCATCCAAAGCCGCTAAAATATTATATAGATTAGTTAATCTAGGAATTAAGCGTAGAAGTTAAGTTTTACATGTAACAAAAGATCCTATGAGGGTGGCATGTTCACTGTGTGATCAAACCCTCGTTAATAAATAAAGATTAAAAAAAAAAAAAAAGCACATTAGTTGCGCGCAGCAAACCTCGAATAAACACATTGCCTCGAACGTGATTTAATTTTGTGCAACATTGACTTTAGCCCACTTACCAATTTCTGCTGACGCAAAATCATATCATGTGTGTTTACCTATGTAGGTTATAAAGTGCAAGAAACTATTTTACGCAAACTAAATAATTACGTATATAAGACTTCTTGTTATTTTGATGTTTAAGGTAAATCGTATTTAAGTAAATTAGGTATAAAATAACGAATTGATAAATTTTTGTCATTATATCAAGACTTCTAATGTTAAATATTGTTAAGAATTTTATTGTCCTACAATTACCATGAAGTATGCTGATGTCGCCTGTGATACAGGTTTTAGGGTACAGGCATCTAACATTATTATACCTTTGCAAGTTATTTCTAAGACTTTATGTAAATATTTTACCAATTTAATACTGAATAAAATATTATTATTATTATTATTATTATGGGTACTGACCGTCATTGCTCAGCACTCGCCATACTTGCATATGGTTAGAGGCACCCAGCGCTAATGCAGCTCGAAGTGCGCGTGCGTGGATTGAGTTCAAAATGCTCCAATACGGCTTCTTCAAATTCTGGATCGGTAGTACTCGGGCGACCTTCTGAAGCAGGTGCGTGGAATGACCCAGTTTGGTGCAGACGATGACCATGATGATGACGACGACGACGATGTACCATCCGACTAAAACATGCTGACGAAGGCAGCTGCCGACGCTCAGCATCGGGTCTACCCTCAATAAAACGGCGACGGTACAGTTCTCGGGCAGCACGCAAATTACCATCTTCTGCTCCGACACACATCATCATTTTGTAATATTCGCTGTTACTTAAAATTTTGCAAACACAACAACAAAAAGTCAATTAGGTGTAGTCGTACTGAACTGATGCGCATATCACAGGTATAAAAACGAGTGCACTAGACACGGAACAGAACTCGACTGACGAGCAAAATAATAACAATAATGCTAAATAAAACTCCTATTCGCTGCTATCCTGGTACAGAGTAGCTGTAACTATTAGTGTCCACTACATAGATATAGGTTTTTTACATTGCTATGGTCCACTACTAACTATTAAAAAATATTGTTCAATAATTCAAGATTATTTTACATCCTCTTAATAATTTAAACTAATCTCAGTAAATCTAACACACTAGAGCAAACTAATTACGTAATTCAAATTCAAAATTGGAAAATCATTATTTTTTTTTTGGATGGGAAAATCATCAATGACTCACTCAGCTCCCGCCCTGGATGGGGCGGAAGGAAGTGTTAGACTCTTACTGACTAAAAACCGTCCTGTTCCTTCAGTTGCCCTTGCATTCCGGGGCCGCGTTATTTCGTTAGAACATTTCCGCAACCCTGGAAATTCCCGCAACTCCGAAAAATCATTCATTTCAATCCATTAAAGATCATTTATTACGGGGCCGCGTTATCTCGTTAGAAGTCTGCATTAGAAGTTGTATTACCAGGGTCCAGGACTTGTTAATTGAAACTACACGGACTGCAACTGGTTCACGTACCCTAATACCCTAACACACATTATGATGCTTCATTGTGTGTGTAACGACGTAATCAGGGTTCTGTGAGCAAACGATTTTCAATTCGGCAATAACAATTAGTACTTTATTAATTTATTTCCACAGTTAGATGCAGTTTTGCGACATTTTTTATTGATTTAATTTGAATTATAATAAAGACTAAACGTGCTCAAACCAATAAAACCCATGTACCACTCAAACAAGACCGACAAACCGTGAACTTCCGATAATTCTTTCAGTTAGTCCTACAGACAAAAATTATGCGTGTGTTAGATATTTCATTTTGATATAAATATAATATTAGAATATTGTTGTTGGATAATGGCATCTGTCACATTTACGAAGCTTGGGACTAACGTAGAAGTACCTAGTTTGACTAGATATTGTGTTTACAAAAAACAAGTCTTAACTTGTAAAAAAACCACTTAAATGTTATTACTATAAATGATTAAGTAATATTTGATTATCCTTGTAGTATATCTTAGATTTTATATTGCTATTTTAATATAATAGGTTGTTTCAAATGATTGGTACAATACTGTCGGTTGATGTTGATATACTTTTTGATGATGTCTAAGAATTAAGAATCAACCCTTATTAAATTGATTATTTACCTTATAATGTTTTAAAATGATTTCATTGTTTATTATTACCTGTGTTAGAAGATATTAAGCCAAAATATATGATGATCTGTGATTGGTTCAAAATGGCGGTAGATGTTTTACGTAAAAGACGTTGGTAGTGTATAAAAAGGATTGTAACGACGTTATCAAGACAGCACACCTATATTCTGTGGGAGCGTCGAGTCGGCACCTCTGTCGCTGGTCGTCCCCCGCCGGGCCTCCCCCAGGTAACTGGGGGTCTCACCTGGCGGGGACAGACCGCCGAGGTGTCGTGAAGAAAGCGGCGCCGTGAGTAGGCGTCGCGGCGCGCCTACAGAAAAACACATAGCAATCACTCACACGGGCGCGCGCAACTCACGCGCGCCCGACAGGCTAATAAGCCAACAGCGCAAACATCAGGAGGGGCCCGTATTTACGGGCCACCGTACAGCGCTCTGCGGCCGGGGGGCAACGCCCCGGCACCGCTCGCCTCGCCCCCTTACGGGGGCGACGCGATCTCTCGATATCAAGACAGTTGCATGGTAGATGTTCAGTTGGTTAGCTCTAGTGCCATTGTTATGTGGAATATATTGACCAGATGTCACGTAAGTTAATTAATTTCATATTATACCTTAATTATTGCTTATTATGAAAATGTTGTTGTGTAAGTCATATTATGGCCAATATTCGTAGCTATTGTTTTTATGTTGCTATTATTTTGAATTCTCTTGGACCGTTGTCCGAGAGATAGAATAAATTGTTTTTAAAGATAACGATAATTTATGACAACGTAAGAAATGTATTGATAGAATACTTTGTTACTATTTCCATGGAGTTTCTTGTCCTTCTTCTCCATGATGACCTAGTTTTGCGAACGGGCGACTAGTTTTCTGATTAATTACTGACAAGCCTAAATTTAAAATAAATATTTATCCTTGTCTGTCTGTGCTTTATTTCATAAAACCCTTTTCCTACAAACCATATTCAATAATAACTTTCATACACAGTAAATAACTAACTAGTAACCATTCTGATATTCAAAGCAGCTTGTTATTTTGGTAATATATAGGTACATATACTTCTAGTTTATACTAAATAATCTAACATCAGAAGTGGGATAGTTCTCTGGGCTTTTAAAACCACTTACTAATGCATTTTATTTTGCTATTTTCATGATTCATGTTGGAGCCGGATGTGGAAGGCGTTGGTCGGTGGGTCGCTGACTCCACTCACACCATAATGACATCGCGCTGCCGCCTCTGACGTAGGAGCTGCGGAGCTGCTTATTACTGTATGAGCTTTAAAAATACGGAAACTCAATCTGCTGTAAGAATATCGAGAAGCTTTCCGGCAGTAAGAAATATATGAAGTCGGTAAGGCCCTTAGAGGCTCTTTTACAATCACAACGAAATACTATTGGATAAGATGATGACATTGAAAGGTAACATATTGCAAAACACTTTTAGATAATTATTATGTAACATTTAGTTCACGCTTGGCTTATAAAGGACGAACAGTTTTGACTATGTCAATTACGTGATAATTATTGAATCAATTGCTTTAAAATATAATTTGAGGATACAATAATATATTATAAGAGTAGTATAATGCTCAAAAGTGGAATTTAATCATTCCTGATGTTAAGCTATATTTGCTTATAAATTATTTTCTGTAGTAGTTCTTTCATGAACACCAGTACGGCTTCACCAAAGGGCGTTGTACCACTGACGCCGGTGTTACCCTAATGAAGAACATTTTTAACGCCTGGGAAGAAGCACAAGATGCTATTGGAATCTTTTGCGATCTCTCTAAGGCGTTCGATTGCGTAAACCATGAAACACTTCTGATGAAACTCGAGCACTATGGGATTAGGAAAATAGCACTTGACTTGTTAAGATCATACCTGAAAGATAGAAAGGTTAAAGTCCAAGTAAATGGCGTAAACTCATTGGGTTCTGAAATGACAATGGGCGTTCCTCAAGGTTCGATATTGGGTCCATTCCTCTTTTTAGTTTATATTAATGATTTACCCCAATTACTTCAAAATCAACCGAAGATGGTGTTATTTGCAGATGACGTCATCATTGATCTTTAAAATAGACCGACGGTCACAAAATCTTGACGACGTGAATAACTCTATTCTTCAGGTCCAAGATTGGTTTACGGTAAATAATTTAGTACTTAATGAAAAAAAAAACAAAATGCATTAGATTTAAATTACCTAATGTTAGAAGTAGCGAATGTGACATCGTATTGAATGGCCAAAAATTAGAATTTGTTAATCAGACAGTTTTCCTAGGAATCACGCTAGACGAGAAATTACAATGGGGACCTCATATAACATCTATTGCGGGGCGGCTAAGCTCGGCCGCATATGCTGTTAGAAAGATAAGAAAATTAACAGACGAAGAAACCGCGCGCTTGGTCTATTTTAGTTACTTCCACAGTATTATGTCATATGGCATTTTACTGTGGGGTCGGGCTGCTGACATTGAATCCATTTTTATTTTGAAAAAGAGAGCTGTCAGAGCCATTTACAATCTACGTCGCCGCGAATCTCTTAGGGAACTATTTAAAAGGGTTAATATTATGACGGTACCTTGCCAATTCATTTATGAAAATATTATGTATGTAAGAAAAAATCAACATCTTTTTAATAAAATAAGTGATAGACATAATTTTAATACTAGAAATAAAGATAAATTAGATCAACCTTTTTTCAGATTATCTAAAGTACATACATCTTTTATGGGGTACTGTGTTAAATGTTACAACAAAATACCTTGTGAAATATTGCAATTAAATGAAAGGAAATTTAAAACTTATATTAAAATTACACTTTGTAAGCAAGGATATTACAAATTAGAGGATTATATCCAAGATAAGAATGCTTGGAAACATGCTGGTCTTGCTCCATAGGACAATCTCTAGAGTCTAGACAAAATCAAACTGGTTGCTAATGTAATTGTATAATTTATTCTTTTTTTTTTTTCTTTGACATTGATTTACATTCTGTAATTACTTGGGGTCACACCCGGACTTATTACTCCTTATTTATTTATGAAAATCGTCTACGTTTGGAATATTTGTGAATATGTGAGCACCATGTATCTATCACATAGTTGATCTATATGTCATGGTTACATTTATCCATTTAAATTCTTTTACCTATTGTGGTATAGTAATTTTATTTTTGGGTGCATCGTCTTCACATATAATTATATAAATAATGTATGTAATATATTGTAAAACATTTTAAAAGAGTAACGGTGGAGTTTCTTGCCCATTCTTCTCCATACGAAAACTACCTTTTGGAAGGGGCGACTAGAATCAATTTTATTTAAATTTTATTTTTGACGTTCAAAAGTGCCTTTTATGTGCCTATTTGAAATAAATGATTTGACTTTGACTTTGAGTAGGATAACCTCATTTAATTTTGAGATAAGACACATTATGAAGTACTTAAAACATCTATCAATCTACACACATCAACACCGTCTAGGGATATTTTGTATAAAGTTCTTTAACTCCAAAAATACTGGCCAGTTTTAAATTCTTTTGAAGAAAGCTTATTTTGTAAACCTTTTTGAACGATTCTAAATTTGAATTTGATAAAATAAATTAAAAACAAAAGATTTACGCGGCATAATGGCAGCGAAGTCCGAAGGCTTCATTTACCTACAGTAGTTTTTGGCTATTTTTTTGTGTCAAATTTAAGTTTTATAACAAGTTATCGGTTAATTTCGAATTAATGTTATTGTGTGCATCATGCAGCGGCGCCATTTAACGAGAGAGGAAATGTTAAGGGCAGTAGGCATGCTCCAAGCTGGGGCTACTCAACGGAGTATTGCTGAGGAGATTGGAACAAGACAAATTGTGATATCAAGGTTATGGTCACGTTATCGTGCTACTGGTGATGTGGCTGAAAGACACCCAGGCGGGATGCGCATAACCACTCATCGACAAGAGCGATTTTTGCAAGTTGCCGCGAGAAGACAACCAAATGTTACAGCCATGCAGTTGTTTCAGAGGCTCCAGTCAGAGCACCAGTTGCTTGTGAGTGATCAAACTGTAAGGAGAAGACTGCATGAAGCTAACCTTCATGCGCGCAGACCGCTTCGTACTCCAGCACTACGCCGAGGAAATCGTGGACGACGACTAGAGTGGGCTCGTGAACATTTGCTCTGGGAAGATAACCGGTGGTCTGTAGTGCTGTTTACCGATGAGTCCCGGTTCGGTTTCCATCCCGATACACGTAGAGTACGTGTTTGGCGAGTTCCTGGTCGTAAGAGCCGTCTGCAACATCCTCAGGAAGTCAATAAGTACCACGGCGGGACAATTATGGTTTGGGCGGGAATTCGTGTTGGTGGAAGAACAGACCTCGTTTGGATCAGAAACACCATGACGGCTGAAAAATACCGTAACGAGGTGCTAGTACCAATAATCTACCCCCATCGACTACAAATGGGCCAAGAATTCACGCTCATGCACGATAACGCCTGTCCGCACACAGCGAGAGTGGTGACGAGCTGGTTGCAGGAGCACGACGTATTGGTCTTAGGCTGGCCCGCTCAATCGCCTGACCTAAAACCCCATAGAACACGCGTGGGACATGCTCCAAAGAAGGGCTTTGAGGAATTTCCCTGCAAACATGGCGACGGAAGAGCAACTTTTTTTGCATCTTAACCGGACCTGGGACAATATACCGCAGCAAGACTTGGATAACTTAATCCAAAGCATGAAAAACCGTTGCAGGACCGTTATTAACGTCATGGGGTGTTTTACTGACTACTGATTTTTCACATAACTGTTAAAAGCAGATTAATTTTTCCTTATTTTTCACTTTTTCTTGAGAAACACATTCATTGTTAGTTTTACCATTATTTCACGTTTTTTCTTTATTTGAATAAAAATTTGATTACGCAAAAAAAATAGTTTTCTTTTATTCTGGAGTATAGTCTGATAAATGGGCCTTATAAAAATATATGCATGCTGTATGTTATTTTTAATAAATTTTGAGTAAATTGATTAAATCCAAAATATCCCTAGACAGTGTTGATGTGTGTATCTTTGATCATAATTACAATGAAATATGGTTCATAACGTTTCATTAAGCATTTCGTTCTATGTGATCTCTACTTATTGATTGTGCTGTAAATAATTTAAAATATATATTATATGTATATATTTTTTGTGTATTTTATTATGTGTATATTATTATATTTGATTATATAAAAAGCCTGTGGCAGTGCGTGGCTGTGCCTGTGGCTGTAAAAAAAAAATGCCTGTGGCTGTGCGTGGCTGTAAAAAAATGTTTCCGCTGGTCGGTCATTTGCTTGGTGCAAGTCTATCCCACTAGCAGCGGGTGGAGGGGACTGGACATGTCTAGGCACTTGGCAAAACAAGACTAAATTACAAATATAAAATTTGTTTCCGCTGGTCGGTCAATTGCTTGGTGCAAGTCTATCCCACTAGCAGCGGGTGGAGGGGACTTGACACGTTTAGGCACTTGGCAGAACAAAACTAAATTACAAATATGAAATTTGTTTCCGCTGGTCGGTCATTTGCTTGGTGTAAGTCTATCCCACTAACGGCAGGTGGAGGGGACTTGACACGTCTAGGCAATTGGCAAAACAAAACTAAATTATTTATTTATTTACCATTTATGTACACACATATATAAACAGACAATGACAATTATAAATGTAGAAAAAAGGGTATCTAATGTATTTCGAGAGCGAAGTACTTGTCAGAATGGAACTGTTAGATATTTGTTAATATGTTTACAGAAAATGTAGGTTGAATTGTTTTCAATAATATTGTCAGATTGACCAAGCGATGAGATTTTTGGTTTATTTACATGATCACTGATTATTGTTTCGATTCAAAAACTTTTGAATATGAATTAACTAGACTTACCAAATTGTTGCTACCCCAATTTTATATTAGTAACTGTAAATTATACCGATAAGCAATTCATTATTTGATAAATTGTTGA
This sequence comes from Apamea epomidion, assembly GCA_947507525.1. Classification (NCBI taxonomy): domain Eukaryota; kingdom Metazoa; phylum Arthropoda; class Insecta; order Lepidoptera; family Noctuidae; genus Apamea; species Apamea epomidion. Next base: position 1,159,083 of record OX382251.1, on the reverse strand, counting down.
AGTACTTAACGTTTTTCTATTACATTAGCAGAAGTTGCAAAGATATTTAGATACATTGGTAAAAAAAGTTGTTGTTTTTGTGAGACTGTAGATTCATAGGTACTTCGAGAACGAAGTACATGTCAGTATGGCCGTGTTAGATATTTCATTTTGATATAATTATAATATTAGAATATTGTTGTTGGATAATGGCATCTGTCACATTTACGAAGCTTGGGACTAACGTAGAAGTACCTAATTTGACTAGATATTGTGTTTACAAAAAACAAGTCTTAACTTGTAAAAAAAACACTTAATTGTTATTACTATAAATGATTAAGTAATATTTGATTATCCTTGTAGTATATCTTAGATTTTATATTGCTATTTTAATATAATAGGTTGTTTCAAATGATTGGTACAATACTGTCGGTTGATGTTGATATACTTTTTGATGATGTCTAAGAATTAAGAATCAACTCTTATTAAATTGATTAATTACCTTATAATGTTTTAAAATGATTTCGTTGTTTATTATTACCTGTGTTAGAAGATATTAAGCCAAAATATATGATGATCTGTGATTGGTTCAAAATGGCGGTAGATGTTTTACGTAAAAGACGTTGGTAGTGTATAAAAAGGATTGTAACGACGTTATCAAGACAGTTGCATGGTAGATGTTCAGTTGGTTAGCTCTAGTGCCATTGTTATGTGGAATATATTGACCAGATGTCACGTAAGTTAATTAATTTCATATTATACCTTAATTATTGCTTATTATGAAAATGTTGTTGTGTAAGTCATATTATGGCCAATATTCCTAGCTATTGTTTTTATGTTGCTATTATTTTGAATTCTCTTGGACCGTTGTCCAAGAGATAGAATAAATTGTTTTTTAAAGATAACGATAATTTATGACAACGTAAGAAATGTATTGATAGAATACTTTGTTACTATTTCCATGGAGTTTCTTGTCCTTCTTCTCCATGATGACCTAGTTTTGCGAACGGGCGACTAGTTTTCTGATTAATTACTGACAAGCCTAAATTTAAAATAAATGTTTAGCCTTAGTCTGTCTGTGCTTTATTTCATAAAACCCTTTTCCTACAAACCATATTCAATAATAACTTTCATACACAGTAAATAACTAACTAGTAACCATACTGATATTCAAAGCAGCTTGTTATTTTGGTAATATATAGGCACCTATACTTCTAGTTTATACTAAATAATCTAACACGTGCATGCTATTATTTTGTAATTAAAAAAACTATTAACTTGTTAATAGTTTTCGTCGCTATTTATTAATAAAAAAATAACGTAGGTATAAAGGTAAAGGTAGGGTATAAAGTATTTTAAAAATTATGAACGGAATCCATTGTGATTTTATTTTTACTAGGAGAAGAATAAGTTGCGAAGAGGTGAATTGAAATGATGTTTTGGGTTCAGTTGGACATGAATTGTTACCAAATCCTTTTTCTATTCTAATTTTATTTAAGCAATTAATTCCTGAATGCACGTAAGGATTCGATTTTTATGATTCAATGGTACGAGCTAACGATTTTTCGAAACAACTCCTGGATCGTATGTGTAAAAATTATTATGATAAAGGCTCACAATAGTTGAAGTTCATATTTGCCCAAAGTATTGTGCTGACAAGTGAGAATCATAAACGGACGTAGTTATGCAAAATGGATCCAGCCACAAAAACTTACTTTTGAGAAAACAGGAGTTTTAGTAAAATTTATATAGCAAAATAACAAGACTGTAGTTTGTTTTCGAATTCCTCTTAAATATTGGGTATTGTTATTTACTTCCTAATTACGTGATGGGCAGCGGAGGAGTCCAAAAAAAACACCAAAAGTCCCACTAAATGAATTTAATAAAGAAATTACAATTAATTCTTAATATTAGGTGAGTAAGTACTAAGTGGGTGTCCTAACGACCGATGTATGTGACGAAAGGCCCCGCGCCGAATCTGCTGGTTGGTTTTATTGGATGTCTCAAGTTGGGTTGCGCAATCCGTTCACAGTAACCGAATGTATGGTGATGACGTATCTGGGAGGCACTCACAGATATAACACTTCCCCCCTTAGATGAGCAACTATTTGCCAATTTCTACGGCAAAAGTTGCGGCTTTCTTGTTCCGCTGCGACAACTCGATGGTTTCTTTATTCGATTCAATTTTGATGACTTTTGCACGACGACGACGAATAAAGTATATGATAAGAAGTGCACCTGCACTTAACAATGCAAGTACAATCGCGTACAATAGTATTGTTGTGTGGTAGAGACTCGAGGAATCCGCGGTATCGATTTCAACAGATGATTCCATTGTAATTTGTTTCTGTATCTTGTGTAATGTACTGAGATCCATTGAAGTCAGGTGGTAATTTGGTTGAATCTTCTGAGAATTATTAGTCATCCGTGGGAGCGCTGTGATTTCAATGGAAATCCCGTTGACTTTGTCATCGATGTTGGCCAATGTGAATTTCGGGGTTTTCATTGTGCAAGACTTCGGAATTGTAGCCAAAAAACTTCCTTCCAGAATTTGATGTTTTTCAGGGCCGCAGTATAGTTGAACTTTCGTGGGCTTCGGGAACGAAACTACGTAGTGCTTGCTATCCAGCTCCAGCAGGGCTTCCTTGGCCAGAGAGATAGGCGTGATTTGACACGTTTCATCTATCTCCTGGGAATGTATGAGTTTTTCTATGCAATCCTGACCGGAGCGAATTTGGTGACTTGTTTTTTGCTCGCAGATATTATGCCAGTTATTTACCTTCGGGCATTCAGCCTCCATGTACACGTATTCCTTTGAATTGATCGCTATATATGGATAGGAAGGTAGGATGATATCAAAGTTCTTATTAGGGACTGGACAAAGTTTAAATAGTTCAAAAATACTGGGAAGAGTGATAGGGAATTGCAGGATAACCACGATTTTCTTGTCGGCGTAATACGAACTTAAGCTAATTATGTCATAGTAATATCTAATGTCTAAGTCTATGATCTGATCGGTGCTATATAAATGCTGTAATTTGCTTATCATAGTTCTTAATTCCCTAACAGATAGAATAGAATGGTGCAAGGATACTGTCCGACTAAAAGCTAATATATTTTCTAGCCTACTTATTTCACCGGATAACTCTTGTACGTTATCGTTAAGTATAACGAAGAGTTGCGCAAGGTGAGCATATCTTAAAGTACGATCGCTCTGTGACGTAGTCATATTGATGACGTACGAAAGGGCTTTATCTAATTTAAGCTGATTTAATGTCAAATTATTCAGTATATAAGTTTGCTGTAAAGAAAATTCTTTAAATAATGAAATATGCTGATTAATTTTGTTGGAAACGAGTTTATCGTTCCGTTTTAAAAATTTTATAGCATTTTCAAACCTTAAAGCATCATCATGATCCAAATTTCCCGAAATTGATTTTATCAAAGTGCCCAATGGGTTTATCAAGCCACGTTTGACTCTACTAGGTTGCAGCGTTTCTAATTGTAAAAGGATTTTATTTAATTTCATATGTAAGTACTTAACTTGTGCACCGAATACGAGCAAACTATACGATTTTCGTGTCTCCTAGATTATAAGGTAAAAGTCCCGGTCCGTCATCTAAGCTGTCAAGTTGGATCTCTTGAGCTCGGCCCAGGCTCGTTATCGTCAGTAGTAAGTACCTGTAACAATCGAGGGTCTTTACTCTTTTTAAGTCGTTTCAGTCTACTTTTAGCTACCGGTCCTCGTTTCCTTGAGGTGTAAATATGAATAGGTAAGTTAGCAACAACCTTGTCTTGAGTACATCGAGAGGCAAGTTTTTGCCGAGATGCAGTAGGGTTCCGTATATATATCTCCTGGTTTTCTGAGTACTCAGTTTCAGGTTCCCTATCGCTGTTACGTTGCGTCATTAATGCCTCGCGTTCGGCAAGCGATGATTCATGGACAAGGCTATACACCGTTTCCATTCGACTACGGTGATCTTGAATGTACTGTTGTAGTAATCTTTCCGACAGATTTAAATCTGTGGGGTCCCGTGGGTCGAAATGTCCAGTGATAAGGTCAAACGGTCTACATTTGGTTAGGCTATGAATGGAACTATTATATGCCAAAAGGGCGTAAGGGACTAAAGTGATAGCACATTCATTTTTGTGTCTCAGCTTTAATATGCGTAAATGTTCAAGAAGTGTGCTATGGAAACGCTCTATCATCCCATTTTCATTCGGGGTATGAGCTGCAGTAGTATGATGTTGTACTTTATGTAATCTTAAAAATTCACTTACTACTTGATTTGTGAATTCGGTTCCCTGGTCAGTTATTAAATTCATTGGGTAACCATGATGCGTACAAAATGTTAAAAGTGATTTTACTATATTAGGGGCTGTACAGTCTGCCATACGGTAAGCCTGAGCATATTTACTAAAATAATCTATTATAGTAAAATATTTTTCTTGTTCGATAGTTAACACATCGGCGTGTGCAGTTTCAAAGGGCTTACTCGGCGGTGGAACGATTCTAAACTCTTGGCGAATTTGGTTACGGTCGTATTTTGCACAGTTACATATCTTGCATTCATTAATGTACTTAGCTAAGTCAGTTTTCATTTTAGGCCAGAAAAATTGACGTGATAAAGCTAGATAGGTCTCATTTATGCCACGGTGATTTGTCTTTCCCTCATGATACTTGCGAATAGTATCCTGTTGATTTAAATATTCGGATATATTAGTAATTTGGCTCTTAACTAGAATCAACTTCATAGATGAGCTTTTAAAATTTCTTTGAATTACAGGAACGATTTCAAGCATTCTCTCTATTGGTTGGACTAAAATAGCTGTGCGAAATTTGGGGTCTACGCATTTTTTTATTAGGTCTACAATGTCATTATCAAGATGAGATTCTCGTAGATTCGTTACAACTTGCAGGTAAGTATCAAACGGTTTTTTAATTATAGACTTAGATATTGGTGAGTCACTAACTATATTAATTATAATTTGTCTACGATATTTATTTAAGGGGTCTTCACTAATGGGAATTTCGATAATTGGGCTTTCTACGCTAGTGTGAGCGGTCTCACCGTCTGACATGTCTTGAATTTCAGGTGCTGTAAGAGTTGAAGAACTGTGGTTATCTTGGACCACTGAAGAACTATCCAATGACATAGCTTCAGGTGCTGAAATCGTTGATGACGTACTATGGTGACGTCGTGGTGCTTGTGACGTGTTAACTATCATTGAAATAGTTTCATCGTTATGAATTTCAATCCGCGACAAAGCGTCAGCGTTTGTGTTACATTTACCCTTTTTATAAATTACGTTAAAATCGAATTCGGATAATTTTAGTCTCCACCTAGTTAGACGCGAATTAGGCTCTTTTAAATTCATTAGCCATTGCAACGGTTTATGGTCGGTGACTACTTTAAATTTGCGCCCAAATAAATATGGCCTAAAGTACTTTGTGGCCCAGACGATTGCGAGGAGTTCTTTTTCGATCGTCGAATAATTCGTTTCGCTATCGTTCAGTGTCCTAGATGCATAAGCTATGGGTCTATCAGCTCCTATTGGGCCTTGGGATAGTATAGCGCCTAGTGCGAATTTGGATGCATCAGTAGTGAGAATGAATTCCTTTGAAAAGTCTGGATACTGTAGTATCGGGTCATTAGTCAGAAGAGTCTTACAGTGTTCAAAATGTTTTATATAATCAGGTGTAATATTAACTTTAGCTCCTTTTTTCAGACATGTGGTAAGAAATTTTGTAACACGAGCAAAATCGGGAATGAACCTACGGTAATAACCGATAAGGCCTAGAAAAGATTTAATTTGTTTCGGAGTTTTTAGGATAGGGTAATTTACAATTGCCGAAATCTTGTCGGGATTTGGTCTGACACCTTCAGGGGTTATAACATGCCCTAAATATGGTGTTTCGCGTTTTAGGAACTCGGACTTATCCATCTGGATCTTAAAATTGGATTCCCTAAGACGCTGAAATACTTTACCTAAGTTATCTCTGATTTCCTGAAAAGAAGTACCAAAGACTAGGATATCATCTAAATAGACAACGCATATTTTATTTATAAGTCCTTTTTTTTTTTTTTTTTTTTTTTTCTGGGTGGGAAATCATCAAATGACTCCTCCCGCTCTGGGCGGAGCAGAAGGGAGTGTCAGACTTTTACTGACTAAAACCCACCCGTGTTCCTTCAGTTGCCTGTGCCAGGGGCCACGGTATCTCTTTCGAATAACCCGCAGCCCCGGCGGCATCGGCCCTAGCGGACCCCGTCAGTTCGTGCTGACAGCTCTTTGAGGCGCGCGTGGAACACAACGCGCCGTCGACCCGGGCCTGGTCCTTACCGGGTGGCGAGCTGCCCATAGCTCGCCGCCCGCAAGCCCGCGCCTACGGTGGCCGGGAGTCGGCTGTGGACTCCCGCCCAGGGCGTCTCCTGCGGCAGCTAGGAGCGCGAGGGTGCAGCGATTGCCTCTCCCTCGCGCGCTCCGCCTCCTCCTGCGCGAGCATTACTGTTTCGCAGAAGGAGGTGACGGCCTCCCATTCACTCTCGTTCCGGACCATGACCTGTATGAGGGCCGGACGCGAGAGGTCGCCGCCGCCGATCGCCGCCACGAGGACACGGCGGGGCCCCGCCCAAGCCGGGCAGACCTCCACCGTATGCTCCACCGTGTCCTCCGGGCGATCCCCACAGTGGTGACACCCTGGCGTTTCCTCCCGCTTTATCCTGAACAGGAACCTCCCGAAACAACCGTGTCCGGTGAGGACCTGCGTCAGGCGGAAGGTGAGGGCGCCGTGGCGCCTCTCTAGCCACTCCTCAAAGAGGGGACTTATCGCCACAATTGTGGCGTGCCCAGCGCTGGGTTGCGACAATCGCACTCTCCATGCCGCTATGAGATCCCGCCGGAGCTCTGTCCGCTGTGCCGTGATTTCTCGCGGCAGCGGAGCAACGCCGCGGCGTTTTGCCTCCTCTCGCCACTCCCATATGTGGGCGAGGACTTTGGCCTCCAGATCCCATGGCGGCAATCCGGCAAGGAGGCTCGCCGCCTCAGCGGAGACCGTGCGGTATCCTCGAATGAGCCGGACAGCCATGACCCTTTGGGACGCGATCAACCGGCGGGCTGGTCGCCGCCTCAAAGATCGCGCCCATACCGGTGCCCCGTAAAGGGCCATGGCCCGCACGACCCCCGCATAGAGCCTCCGGCAGGAGGCGTTTGGTCCCCCTAGATTGGGAAGGAGCCGCCTCAAGGCAGCCCCGGCCCGCTCCAGTCTGGGAGCCAAACGTCGGAAGTGCTCCACCAAATTCCACCGGCTGTCGAGGACGAGTCCCAGGTATTTCATCGTCAGCTCGACGCCGATGTGAACCCCTCCCGCCGTTATTGGTGAACCCGACGGTGGCGCGTCCCGAGGACCATGAAAAAACATGGCCTCAGATTTGTGCAATGCCACCTCGAGTCCCAATTGCCGGATCCTCTCGACGATTGTCGCAACCCCGCGTGTCGCTGCTTCGGCCGCCGCCTGGTGCGACCTCCCCTGCGCCAGGACCAGCGTGTCGTCAGCGTAGCAAACTACGCTGACGCCATCAGGGAGGTCGGCGCGCAGCACCCAGTCGTACCCGATATCCCACAGATGCGGCCCTAGGACCGATCCCTGTGGGACACCGCACGACATCTCTCGCCGGTTCCACTCTCCCCGGTGACCGGGGTAGATGACGGCCCTGTCCGTCAAATAGGCCTCGACAATGCGACGGAGGTAGGTCGGCATCCGGTGATATCCGAGTGCCTCCCTGATGCAACTCCAGGGCAGGGTATTGAAGGCATTGGCGATGTCTAGAGACACCGCCAAGACAACCCCACCCCGGGCCACAGCATCCCCCGTCGTGAGGGCTCGCACGCGCATGATGGCATCCACCGTCCAGCGCCCCCTGCGGAAACCAAACTGGCTGTCCGCCAAATCCGGCCCCACCCGCACCAGCTGCCCGGCAAGGCGGTCTGCAATTACTCTTTCAAAGAGCTTGCCCACCTCGTCGAGCAGCACGATGGGCCGGTAAGCGGACGGAGAGTCCGCAGGGCGCCCCGGCTTTTTGATGAGGACCAGTTTCCCCGTCTTCCAACGAAGTGGGAACTGGCCCCTGTCCAAGCATGCGCTTAGTAGCCCCCTTAGTCGAGGCTCGAGAGCCTCCAAGGCCAGGACCCAGACTCGAGGTGGCATTGCACAAATCTGAGGCCATGTGTTTTCATGGTCCTCGGGACGCGCCACCGTCGGGTTCACAAATAACGGCGGGAGGGGTTCACATCGGCGTCGAGCTGACGATGAAGTACCTGGGACTCGTCCTCGACAGCCGGTGGAATTTCGTGGAGCACTTCCGACGTTTGGCTCCCAGACTGGAGCGGGCCGGGGCTGCCTTGAGGCGGCTCCTTCCCAATCTAGGGGGACCAAACGCCTCCTGCCGGAGGCTCTATGCGGGGGTCGTGCGGGCCATGGCCCTTTACGGGGCACCGATATGGGCGCGATCTTTGAGGCGGCGACCAGCCCGCCGGTTAATCGCGTCCCAAAGGGTCATGGCTGTCCGGCTCATTCGAGGATACCGCACGGTCTCCGCTGAGGCGGCGAGCCTCCTTGCCGGATTGCCGCCGTGGGATCTGGAGGCCAAAGTCCTCGCCCACATATGGGAGTGGCGAGAGGAGGCAAAACGCCGGGGCGTTGCTCCGCTGCCGCGAGAAATCACGGCACAGCGGACAGAGCTCCGGCGGGATCTCATAGCGGCATGGAGAGTGCGATTGTCGCAACCCAGCGCTGGGCACGCCACAATTGCGGTGATAAGTCCCCTCTTTGAGGAGTGGCTAGAGTGGCGCCACGGCGCCCTCACCTTCCGCCTGACGCAGGTCCTCACCGGACACGGTTGTTTCGGGAGGTTCCTGTTCAGGATAAAGCGGGAGGAAACGCCAGGGTGTCACCACTGTGGGGATCGCCCGGAGGACACAGTGGAGCATACGGTGGAGGTCTGCCCGGCTCGGGTGGGACCCCGCCGTGTCCTCTTGGCAGCGATCGGCGGCGGCGACCTCTCGCGTCCGGCCCTCATACAGGCCATGGTCCGGAGCGAGAGTGAATGGGAGGCCGTCACCTCCTTCTGCGAAGCAGTTATGCTCGCGAAGGAGGAGGCGGAGCGTGCGAGGGAGAGGCAATCGCTGCACCCTCGCGCTCCTAGCCGCCGCAGGAGACGCCCTGGACGGGAGTCAACAGCCGACTCCCGGCCACCGTAGGCGCGGGCCTGCGGGCGGCGAGCTATGGGCAGCTCGCCGCGCGGTAAGGACCAGGCCCGGGTCGACGGCGCGTTGTGTTCCACGCGCGCCTCAAAGAGCTGTCAGCACGAACTGACGGGGTCCGTTAGGGCCGATGCCGCCGGGGTTGCGGGTTGTTCGAAAGAGATACCGTGGCCCCTGGCACAGGCAACTGAAGGAACACGGGTGGGTTTTAGTCAGTAAAAGTCTGACACTCCCTTCTGCTCCGCCCAGAGCAGGAGGAGTCATTTGATGATTTCCCACCCAGAAAAAAAAAAAAAAAAAAAGGCCAGGACCCAGGCTTTTCCAGGTATGCCGTCGGGTCCTGGGGCGGTGTTTCTGGCATTCAGCTTACGTACCGCCACTCTCAACTCTACCTCGGTCACCTCCGGAGAAAGACGGAACCCTTATAGGATCACTTCCTTGGAGCTCTAAAAAAATCAATCTTCTAAGTCAAAGCACATAAAACACGACATATTTTGATACTCGCAAATAAATCAAAACCTATAGGGACCCCGTTGACCTAGAATCATGAAATTTGGCAAGAAGCAAAGCAGCACAAGTAAAAGAAAAGTTCGAAAATCATTAATTTGTCGTTTTATCACCAACAATTTTTTTTACAAACTTACATTTGCAGTTGGAGTAGGTATTGACCGTGGTGTATATCGATGTATGGGAGAACATTCTTTCAACTACAAAGCTACATTTTTTCTTGGTATAAATTCACCCTAACTACTAATTCTTTATTGTGCGTAGTCGGACACGCAAAAAATCGTTTTTTTTTAACTACTTGTTTTTTCTAAGTCAGTCCAAGATAGCACAAATAAAGTCAAAACAGATAATCTGTGCTCACTCGAAAATTTATCAAAATTCATTCCATTGTTAAGGTGTGAAATTGTACCAAATGGACACACAATGGCGCCGATTCCCTTGTTCACAAACTAAACTAAATTTAAGTTCAGGGCATCTTTTTCTATCTATTTCATTAGGAAAGGACAGAGGATAAATATTAGTTTAGTCCTGTCAAATTAGTCAGCCTGACGTAAATTGACGTATTTTTAGTATAGTATTGTCTAATTTGTCTATGGAGTATCTTAATTTGACAGGACTAAACTAATAAATTTATCTTCCGGTGTCTCTTCAATTAATCTTTCGGTTTCTCTCGGTGAATCTTTTTCTTCTCGGTGAGAGGCAGTGGGCCTTAATTCACCACGCGTGCCCAGTGCGGGTTGGTAGATGTCACATGTTTTCGAATCTTTGGTTCTAGGACATGCCGGAACTCCCCTGACTTGATAAAGTTGAATATGTTTATTACCCATATTTTTTATTATGTCTCGTCGGGCACTTAAATTGACGCATGAATAATATCCTTTTCTCGCGTACTTTATAGCTTCACATTACCAGTACGATATATAATATCTAAAAACATTCTAACATCGTATCGAGAAAATGTTCGTCACATTCATATAGGTCAATATAGATATCATAAGAATCTTTTTTTACTCGACTACACATACTAAATAGACGGTCATGTGTTTTTACATGACCTAAGTGACGGCCTCGTAAGATAAGTTTGTTGAGAATAAACCTTTTTATTTTCTGCGAACAAAAATGTTTTTAGGAATCCAAAGGTTTTTGTTAATACCTATTTACATTACACAGGTACTTTTTATGCCTATTTTTTTTTTTTTTCTGGGTGGGAAATCATCAAATGACTCCTCCCGCTCTGGGCGGAGCAGAAGGGAGTGTCAGACTTTTACTGACTAAAACCCACACGTGTTCCTTCAGTTGCCTGTGCCAGAGGCCACGGTATCTCTTTCGAACAACCCGCAGCCCCGGCGGCATCGGCCCTAGCGGACCCCGTCAGTTCGTGCTGACAGCTCTTTGAGGCGCGCGTGGAACACAACGCGCCGTCGACCCGGGCCTGGTCCTTACCGCGCGGCGAGCTGCCCATAGCTCGCCGCCCGCAGGCCCGCGCCTACGGTGGCCGGGAGTCGGCTGTTGACTCACGTCCAGGGCGTCTCCTGCGGCGGCTAGGCGCGCGAGGGTGCAGCGATTGCCTCTCCCTCACGCGCTCCGCCTCCTCCTTCGCGAGCATTACTGCTTCGCAGAAGGAGGTGACGGCCTCCCATTCACTCTCGCTCCGTACCATGGCCTGTATGAGGGCCGGACGCGAGAGGTCGCCGCCGCCGATCGCCGCCACGAGGACACGGCGGGGCCCCGCCCAAGCCAGGCAGACCTCCACCGTATGCTCCACCGTGTCCTCCGGGCGATCCCCACAGTGGTGACACCCTGGCGTTTCCTCCCGCTTTATCCTGAACAGGAACCTCCCGAAACAACCGTGTCCGGTGAGGACCTGCGTCAGGCGGAAGGTGAGGGCGCCGTGGCGCCTCTCTAGCCACTCCTCAAAGAGGGGACTTATCGCCGCTATTGTGGCGTGCCCAGCACTGGGTTGCGACAATCGCACTCTCCATGCCGCTATGAGATCCCGCCGGAGCTCTGTCCGCTGTGCCGTGATTTCTCGCGGCAGCGGAGCAACGCCCCGGCGTTTTGCCTCCTCTCGCCACTCCCATATGTGGGCGAGGATTTTGGCCTCCAGATCCCATGGCGGCAATCCGGCAAGGAGGCTCGCCGGCTCAACGGAGACCGTGCGGTATCCTCGGATGAGCCGGACAGCCATGACCCTTTGGGACGCGATCAACCGGCGGGCTGGTCGCCGCCTCAAGAACCGCGCCCATACCGGTGCCCCGTAAAGGGCCATGGACCGCACGACCCCCGCATAGAGCCTCCGGCAGGAGGCGTTTGGTCCCCCTAGATTGGGAAGGAGCCGCCTCAAGGCAGCCCCGGCCCGCTCCAGTCTGGGAGACAAACGTCGGAAGTGCTCCACGAAATTCCACCGGCTGTCGAGGACGAGTCCCAGGTACTTCATCGTCAGCTCGACGCCGATGTGAACCCCTCCCGCCGTTATTTGTGAACCCGACGGTGGCGCGTCCCGAGGACCATGAAAACACATGGCCTCAGATTTGTGCAATGCCACCTCGAGTCCCAATTGCCGGATCCTCTCGACGATTGTCGCAACCCCGCGTGTCGCTGCTTCGGCCGCCGCCTGGTGCGACCTCCCCTGCGCCAGGACCAGCGTGTCGTCAGCGTAGCAAACTACGCTGACGCCATCAGGGAGGTCGGCGCGCAGCACCCAGTCGTACCCGATATCCCACAGATGCGGCCCTAGGACCGATCCCTGTGGGACACCGCACGACATCTCTCGCCGGTTCCACTCTCGCCGGTGACCGGGGTAGATGACGGCCCTGTCCGTCAAATAGGCCTCGACAATGCGACGGAGGTAGGTCGGCATCCGGTGATATCCGAGTGCCTCCCTGATGCAACTCCAGGGCAGGGTATTGAAGGCATTGGCGATGTCTAGAGACACCGCCAAGACAACCCCACCCCGGGCCACAGCATCCCCCGTCGTGAGGGCTCGCACGCGCATGATGGCATCCACCGTAGAGCGCCCCCTGCGGAAACCAAACTGGCTGTCCGCCAAATCCGGCCTCACCCGCACCAGCTGCCCGGCAAGGCGGTCTGCAATTACTCTTTCAAAGAGCTTGCCCACCTCGTCGAGCAGCACGATGGGCCGGTAAGCGGACGGAGAGTCCGCAGGGTGCCCCGGCTTTTTGATGAGGACCAGTTTCCCCGTCTTCCAACGAAGTGGGAACCGGCCCCTGTCCAAGCATGCGCTTAGTAGCCCCCTTAGTCGAGGCCCGAGAGCCTCCAAGGCCAGGACCCAGGCCTTTCCAGGTATGCCGTCGGGTCCTGGGGCGGTGTTTCTGGCATTCAGCTTACGTACCGCCACTCTCAACTCTACCTCGGTCACCTCCGGAGCATCGTCGTCGTCGTCGGTGTGGTCCGCATCTGGCATCGCAGGAGGCGGAGCCATAGACGGGGGAGTATGTTCCCCACGCGAAGGGAACAGAGCGCTCACCACGTCCTCCACGAGCTGGGGCCGGAGACTCTGCGTCAGCGGGGGAGCCCATGGGCGGAGTTTATCCCGCACCATCTTGTAGGGGCATCCCCACGGGTCTCTGTTCAGAGTCCCCAGCGACTCCTCGCGGGCCAGTCCCCTGGCCCGCAAGATCTCCGCTCGGACGGCGGTCTTCGCCGCTCTGTACCCCTCGTACAGCTCCGCCTGCACGGCTTCCGTATCCGGAGGGCGGATACGGAGCCTGCGGTGCCTGGTGTACCGGCGCCGCGCAGCCACGCACGCCTCGCGCAGAGACGTCAACTCCGGCGACCACCAGTACACCTGGCGCCGGGCGCGTCCGGGCCGGACCCGGGGCATTGCCACGTCACATATTTCGGACATGGCCTCCCGGAACCACTCTGCCTCGTCGTTGATGTCAGCAGGCCTGTCCGGTGGTGACACCCAGGCCTGCACGATCGAGGCTTCCAGGAGGAGCTCCCGGTCCAGCTGCTTCAGCGCCCACCGCGGACCACCCAGGGTCGGTCGGACCGGCGCGCTCGAGGTCTGGGCGGAGACGTCGAACCGGATACACCGGTGGTCGGAATAGGTCTCCACCTCTTCCAAGACACGCCAGTTGACGACATGCGGCGACAGGGCGGGGCTGGCGAACGAGATGTCCACCACTGATTCACCCCGCATCCGCACGCATGTTGGGACCGAACCCCGGTTTAGGACGACCAGGCCTGTCTCCAGAGCCCAGTCATCCACCATTCTGCCCCGTGTGTCCGTATGCCGGGAACCCCAAGCCACATTCTTGGCATTGAAGTCCCCGAGGACGAGCACGGGGAGGGAACGGAACCCGACGACGACGACTCTCAACTCCGCGAGGGAGTTGTGGAACTCGGCGAGAGTTCGGCTCGGGGAGAAGTATACCCCTACCACGACTATCTCCCCGAACCGTGCTGCCACGCAACCCTGTCCTCTCTTGACAGCCTCGAGGGACGGGGTACCGGCGGCGGCCGACGAAATTAGGGTCACTGAGCCGCTCAGGTCCTCCACCCAGTCGTCTCTGGGCGGGACAAAGTACGGCTCAGCGACCACGGCGATGTTAATCGACCACTGCGCCATGCTCTGGAGCAACAGATCCTGAGCGGAGGCGCAGTGGTTGATGTTCGCCTGGAGGAGGCGTAATGGGGCTATATTAGCACTCCATATCCGCCTCCCGATCCCCCTGTAAGGGCCCAGCCACGGCGGATGCGGCGGCGGTCACGGTGGAGGCGGCAGCGGCGACGGCGGTGGTGATGGCGGCTGCGGCGGCGACGGCGGTGGTGGAGGGCTTGCCCCTGCCCCTGGCTTTGGCGGGTGAAGCGCAGGCCTTGCTCCCAGCCCGGTGATCGGCCGGCTTGCCAGCTGCCGCACATATATAGCAGTGCGGCATGGCGTTGCACGAGCCGGCCTTGTGACCGAGCTGACCACAGCGGAAGCAGAGACTGCTGCGGTCCACCTCTGAGGTGCATTTAGCTCCCACGTGACTGCCCACATGGCAGCGGAAGCACCTCAGAGGTCTGGGCTCCAGCAGTTTCACCTGCGCGGAAACCCAGCCCACCAGGAGCCTTCGGCCCTCCCCGGCTATTTTTTGGGCCGCCGACACGGGGCAGCTCACCGTAATGGCTTGCATCCCCATGAGGTCAGGGCGGAGAGTGCCCGCCCTCACCTGCTCGGCAGAGCACCCCCCAGTCCTGACGATGGCGGCCACCACCTCTTCCACCGTCGCAGATTCGTCCAGACCCAGGATGCGCATGTCAGCACACTTGGTGGGTCTGGACACTCGGGCCTCTTCCGCATTTAAGGACGCCCTAAGCCTTTCGGCCAGAGCGTCAGCAGTCGGGCCGCTAGCCGCACCAGGGACCTCCAGCATCCGGGCACCAGTCGCAGTGACCCTTAGCCGGATGCCTTCTGCCACGCCCAGCTCCTGTAGGTTAACCGCCGCTCTCGCCTTGGCAAGCACGTCGCGGTAGGAGATGCCCTTCTTCTCCGCTTCCGGCTGTAGTGTGATCACTACAGCTGCGGTCTTCGGGGCACGAAGCCTAGCCGCGACGCCTCGCTCCTTGCGCCGTTGCCGCCTCTCCTTTCTTTTGGCCGCCCTTGCAGCCTTGCTCGCCTTCCTCTTCTGCCCGGCTACCTGCCAATCGGCGTCGGCCGGAGGCGATGCAGGAGGCGGTTGGGGCGGCCGTTTCGCCGCCGGGGCTGGAGCTGGGGCTGCGGTTGGGGCTGGGGCTGTGGCCCTCGCGGGTTTCGGGGCGGCCCGTTTTGCTGCTTGCCCCGTGGCCGTGGCTGTGACAGCCGCGGCGGCAGCATACGATACCGCCTTCCGCTGGCCCGAGGCCGGACGGTCCGCCGCCAGCGGGGGGCGCAGGACGATGGCCTCCAGGGCGGAGAACCGGCTCTGAAAGGCAGCCAGCTCCTGCCGCACCAGGTTCAGGATCCGGTCCTCAGCAGGTACTGGCCGCCCCTGTTGCGCCCCCTTCTGCGGCACCTCCCGGGGGCCGGCTGCTCGCAGCCCGGCCAGGTCCGCTCGGAGCTCCTTATTCTCCTTTCGGAGGAGCTCCATGGCCGCTGTCAAGCGGGCCACCTCCGCCCGCATTTCGGACATTTCGTCCGGCGGGGGCCCGAGGTGGATGGCCTCCGCTGCCGCCATTATGGAGGCCTTTGCCGAGACTATGGCCCTGTTTTTCGAAGTTTGCAACTTCTTCAGGGCCACGTCCCGGATCGCGGCCTCCACGACCGCCGCAAACCTCTTTATGCGGTCCGCTTCAGGGCCGCCTACCTCAGCCGCCTCGTCGCTTGAGGGCCCCGATTCAACCGCGCGACCGGTCTCCCCCTCCTTTTTTGCGGGCTCCTCCGCTTTCTCTGCGGCCTCCCGAGCAGTGAGCCCCCTCCCGATGCCCCGCTCTCGGGCTCCTCCCCGCCTACTGGTGGGGATCTTTCTGGCCGAAGCCAGCTCCCAGTCAGAGGACGACCCCTGGCCGTCCACTGACCTTGGCCGCTTGCTCTGTGCCTTTCTCTTGGCAGCGGCCGTCTTCTGGTCACGGCGAGGGCTCACTGAGCCTCCCGTGCTCCCTCCTCCAGATGCGGCGTCGGACTCCGACCCCGCATCACTCCTCACTTCTTCGGTTGGGTTTGGTTTTCTTTTTAAATATTTTTCCATGTTGTTCCCACGAGTAATTATCTTTGTGTACCTGCTCAAAATTCAGTGGTTCGCACTAGCGACTAAATCAAGCTACCCATTAGCCAAGCTTACTACCTCCCTCACGGTGCGCCGCCGCTTGGAGGTTTGGGGAATTTTTTATAGAGGTTAATCTTCCTCGCGGTCCGGGCGGTTAAGCCAAGACCCTCGACCCCCGTCAAAAGTCAGAGACATGACCTTGACAATCTTCGGGGCTACGATATTAACGGTGGCAGGAGGGGGGGTAACCCCTCCTGCCTGCCCGGCGGCAGGGTAAGTGCACACCAGGCCCGCTCTTACTCCACACAGTTGCCGCTCTGCTCCTCATAGCAGCTTGTGTGGAGCGTTCCTCTTGGCAGAACATTAGCATGCGGGCAGCGAGATCTCATTAGGAAATAATCCCAATGAGAAATAACTGCCCGCACCCCAGGATGCACCGGCCCGAAAGCTGATCTTCCCCCCGGACGTATCCAGAAGGGAACTCCAGTCCCCGGGCACACGTGGAGGTTTTCTGCCCTGGCACCCCTTATTTATAAGTCCTTGAAGTACATTATCCATTACTCTCTGAAAGGTGGCTGGCGAATTTTTCAAGCCCATGGGCATTCGCAGGAATTCATAATGTCCATGCTCTACATTGAATGCCGTTTTATGAATATCTTTAGGGTCTAATTCAACCTGGTAGAATCCATTAGTTAAATCAAGAGTAGCGAAGTATTGACACTTCCCTAGCTTATCTAATATCGGTGACATTTGGGATGGGATATTTATCGTCAATTGTCTTCTCGTTTAACTTACGGAAGTCAATGACTTTGCGCCACTTAGTTTTGCCAGACGCGTCACTCTTCTTTGGTACCACCCATATAGGTGCGCTCCATGCGGAAGTAGAAGGCCTAATTATCCCTTGATCTAACATTTTACTGATTTGAGTTTGTACCTCATCCTTATGAATATATGGATACCTATAAGTTTTACTAAAGACAGGTAATTCGTCTGTGGTGTTAATGCTATGTTTAATTTGGTTTGTGAAAGTTAAAGGTTCATCTTCAATATAGAAAACGTCCGAGTATTTTCTGCAGAGGTTAGTTAAATTGATTGTCTCCTCTGGATTTAAATGATCCATGCGCAATCGCGATAACACCTGCTCGGTGCGACGAGTATTGTTATTGAAAGTGTCCGATTTCACTGCAGGTACAGTTTGTTCGCTAAATACATGTGCGACGATTGGTTCTGACAAAGATAGAATTACATCATTATTAGTAGGGTTAGATATTTCTAAAAAAGCTCGATTATTTTTTGCTGTAGTTATACATTCACTTATGTTACAACTCTGTATACTTTGCTGATCTATGTGTATATCTCCTTGGCCAATACTAATAGGTAAATTTACTATTTTAGAAGATTGCGCCGGAATAATTTTCTCGTACAAATTTACACTTTGGGAGGTATACATATGTATAGGGTTGCTAGAAAATTCAGTTTTAAGTACGCGAGAACTTAAGTCAATTTTCGCTAATAATCGTTCAAGAAGATCGCACCCTATTAGTCTGTCAAAGTAATCGTGGAATCTGTATACATTCAATTTAATTGGTTTATTGTCTTTAAATTCTTTGAAACAGGGTATAGTGATTGAGTAATAATTCATGGTGGATGCATGCACGTTAGTGACTATAAATGGTTCATAGTCAAGTTCATAGTCGGAATAGTACTTTGCCACAGTTTCAGGACTTATGAACGACTGATTAGCTCCCGTATCAATTAAAAATTTTAAAGGTGGAAAGTCAGGCCTAACATTTAATTGTAAAAAAGGTAATTGTCTTTTCCCTTGTATATTAATTTCTATTCGGGGGCATTTTTCGGGGCTTCCTTTGGAAAATTTGACGACTTTGGATTTTCAGGTGAAACTGTCGGGGTGGGTTCACCCACGGAGGTGTTCTGTGTCAATGGTGTCAATGTTAAGTGAGTGGTCGGGTCATAAGCTGGGACACAGTCTGGGACATAGTCATAGTCAAGGTAGTAAAGGTCCTCTGGGACATAATAGTCAAAGTCGGGTTCTTGTACAAAAAATTCATTTACATTTGCTTCTCGTGTTCTAAAGTAATTACTAGGGGGTGGATTACCGTAATTACGCCAATCATGCATATTGGTCGGTGGCAGAACACGTGCGACGGGGTGACTAACACCGCTCATTGGTCGAGGCTGGTTGTTCGGTGCCTGCTGAGACGTTGAGGGTCTAGGGTTGACTCTAAAACCGGTGGACATATTGGATCGCGGTAAAGCTTTGAACATTTGTTGGGTTCTAGAGGGTCCCTGATAAAATGGACTAGGCTGCTGTGGAATAAAGCGATTTGGCTGAAAATTTCGAGGCATCAAATTTCTATTCATCTGAGGATACTGAGCTAGCACATTTGGGAATATAGGAATTAACCTTTTACTTGGAGGTACAATTTTTTGTTGGAGGTAAACAACGTTCATCTCCTCTTGGGCATATTCTAAAGCTTTCTCCAGGGAAGGAGGCCTCATGCATCGAATCTTAGATCCTAGAGGTTCCGCTAAGCCTCGTAGATACGTTTGCAAAGCTAGTTTTTTATACAAGGTTCTTTTTGCTTCGACCGTGGTAGCGACAGCGTCGTGTATTTCTACATAGGCCATGATGGTGCTTAAAAGGTTTAACACGCGCTCATAGAATACTTGAGGCGTGTCTGATCCTTGAGATAGTAACGATAGATCATTGTATAACGCAGACTCATCTCTATGGTCTGAAAAATTATGAATTAATGTATTCCTAATACCGTTCCAATCCCGGGGAACACCATTTGTTACTAATGTTCTAGCGGCGTTCCCGGTGATCTTATTTAATATGCCATTTAATAATGCTAAGTTAATAAGTTCATGACCAGGTGCTGGATTAATATAGCTCTCAACAAGCTGGTCACATAGTGATAGAAATCTAATTAGAGTATTACTATTACCGTCAAATTCTGGTACTAATCTTAATGCTTTAACAATTTTATTGATCATATCGTCTTGATTTTCCATTATTATTCCTAAGCTACCTAACTCTAAATTTCGGGTAGAGTCCCTCAGCGCATTGCGAGAGGACAACCGATTGCCCAGGGTTTCGATACCCCTAGTAGATCGCGATGATCGTGGGTGGAAAATTTTGGAGGCGGGAAATAGCGACCGACTGTAAGGAATTTGTGCAACTCACATATAGTACATATCGGCGGCTCCCGTAGTATCGATGTCTGGATACGGTTCACAGGATCTCCAACGGCTGCTTTTGGTTCTTCCGGATTGTCGACGACGCACGTTGAAACGTGAACAGCACGCACAAATGTCCAAATGTTCAGCTCGATCGTGAAATTATAGTCTTTGATTTGCACGCACTGACTCGACAATCCTACCGGCTGCGCCAATTACGTGATGGGCAGCGGAGGAGTCCAAAAAAAACACCAAAAGTTCCACTAAATGAATTTAATAAAGAAATTACAATCAATTCTTAATATTAGGTGAGTAAGTACTAAGTGGGTGTCCTAACGACCGATGTATGTGACGAAAGGCCCCGCGCCGAATCTGCTGGTTGGTTTTATTGGATGTCTCAAGTTGGGTTGCGCAATCCGTTCACAGTAACCGAATGTATGGTGATGACGTATCTGGGAGGCACTCACAGATATAACAAGCGGATAAACAACTTCTCAAGACCGTTTATTTCGCGCTGGCTCAATCAATAATATCTTATTGTATTCATGGGGTACGTCATGGGGGGAGCGCGTAAAACGCATATTATAAAACTGGAGCGAGCACAGCGAGCGTTGCTTAAGGTTATGATGTTCAAGCCTTATAAATATCCCACTATTAACTTGTACTCAGATTGTGATGTTTTGAAAGTTCGGCAGCTATTCATAAAAGAAATTATAATGGCCCATCATAGTAAACTTAATTATAATAAAGAAATAATGAATGATAGACGTTTAGGGAGAGTATGTTCTACAATTCCGTATAACACATCCTATATTAACAAATTCCAATGTTATTTGGGCCCAATGCTATACAACAAATTGAATAAAATTATCAGATTCTACCAGTTAAATAAACACTCTTGCAAAAAACTTTTAATAACCTGGCTAAAATCGAAAACATATCTAGAAATTGAAAATTTACTTATTAACCTACAATAGGAACCTTTGAATAAATAAATGAAATAATAATAATAAACAATATAGAAATAATAATTAAAACAGTAATGTCCCTAAAACAATGAAATCAATTTAAGTAAAATAACATAATCAGAATACAAAAACAAAAAAATGTAAAAAGTCGCAAGTTCATACATTCAGTGGTCCAACAATTTGTTTTTTTTCAAGTTGACGGTATTTGGAAAAATTGTACAATGAATATGTCAACAAATTAGTTTATTTATTTTATTTATTTATTAAGGAAAAACAAACAGTAACATATTACAGTGTTATAAAAAGGCTTACACACTAAACTGTGATAAATATGCTACCCACTACGTTTTCCACAGATTACTTTAAATACTTACTTTATAACTAGAGAGACATAGTATATCATATATCGCACAGTGAGAATGAAAGGGACCGAATTACAAGTTACAGACTTCTAAAAACAGGGCCATAGTCTCGGCCAAGGCCTCCATCATTGCGGCAGCGGAGGCCATCCATTTCGGGCCCCCGCCGGACGTAACGTCCGAAATGCGGGCGGAGGTGGCCCGCTTGACGGCTGCCATGGAGCTCCTCCGAAAGGAGAACGAGGAGCTCCGAGCGGACCTGGCCGGGTTGCGAGCAGCCGGTACAGCGCAGGTGACACCACCAAGCCAGCCCGTGCCGATGGAGAACCAGGTCCTGAACCTGGTTCGGCAGGAGCTGGCGACCTTCCAGGCGCGGTTCGCCGTCCTGGAGGGTATAGTCCTGCGCCCCCTTTGGCGGGTAGGACGGCCCCAGGGCCGAAGGCGGCCTCGTACGCGGCTGCTGTCCAACAGGCCCCGAGTGGTCCGCGGTGGGCGCTGAAGCAGCTGGACCGGGAGCTTCTCCTGGAAGCCTCGATCGTGCAGGCCTGGGTGTTTTCACCGGACAGGCCTGCTGACATTGACGATGAGGTGGAGTGGTTCCGGGAGGCCATGTCCGATATTTGTGACGTGGCAATGCCCCGAGTCCGGCCAGGATGCGCCCGACGTCAGGTGTACTGGTGGTCGCAGGAGGTTGGGGTGCTACGCAAGGCGTGCGTCGACGCGCGACACCGGTACACTAGACATCGCCAACGCGTTCAACACCCTGCCCTGGAGCTGCATAGGGGAAGCACTCCGGTATCACCGGGTGCCGACTTACCTCCGTCGAATAGTCGGGGCGTATTTGATGGACAGAGCCGTCATCTACCCCGGTCGCGACGGGAATTGGAACCAGCGAGAGATGTCGTGCGGTGTCCCACAGGGATCGGTTCTGGGGCCGCTCCTGTGGGACATCGGTTACGACTGGGTGCTGCGGGCCGACCTCCCTGATGGCGTCAGCGTAGTTTGCTACGCTGACGACACGCTGGTCCTGGCGCAGGGGAGGTCGCATCAGGCGGCGGCCGACGCGATGACACGCGGGGTTGCGATAGTCGTGGAAAGGATCCGGCAGTTGGGTCTCGAGGTGGCATTGCACAAATCCGAGGCCATGTCTTTTCATGGGCCCCGGTACGGGCCACCTTCGGGATCCCAACTGATGGTAGGAGGGGTTCACATCGGCGTCGAGAAGACGATGAGATACCTGGGTCTCGTCCTCGACAGCCGGTGGAACTTCGTCGAGCATTTCCGACGTTTGGCCCCTAAACTGGAACGGACCGGGGCCGCCTTAAAGCGGCTCCTGCCCAACCTGAGGGGGCCAAACGCCTCCTGCCGGAGGCTTTACGTGGGGGTCGTGCGGTCCATGGCCCTTTATGGGGCCCCGGTGTGGGCGCGTTCACTGCGGCTTCGAGCCGCATACTATCTGAACGCGCCCCAAAAGGTGGTAGCCGTAAGGCTTATCCGGGGGTACCGCACGATCTCGGGCGAGGCAGCAGGCCTCCTTGCCGGACTGCCGCCATGGGATCTGGAGGCGATAGTCCTCGCGCGCCTGTATGACTGGCGCGCGGAGGCACTACGTCGGGGGGAAACTCTGCACCCGCGGCAAATCGCGGCGGAGCGGACGGATCTCCGGCGCGATCTCATGGCGGAATGGAAGGCGCGACTATCGCAACCCAGCGCAGGGCACGCCACGATAGCGGCGGTAAGACTCCTCTTTGAGGAGTGACTAGAGAGGCGTCACGGCGCTCTCACCTACCGCCTGACGCAGGTCCTCTCCGGACACGGATGTTTCGGGAGGTTCCTGCACATAATCAGGCGGGAGGAGACGCCCGGGTGTCACCACGGCGAGGATCGCCCAGAGGACACGGTGGAGCATACGGTGGAGGTCTGCCCCGCTTGGGCAGAGCACCGCCGTGTCCTCGTAGAGGCGATCGGCAGCGGCGGCGATCTCTCGCGTCCGGCCCTGGTGCAAGCCATGGTCCGGGGCGAGAGGGAGTGGGAGGCGGTCACCTCCTTCTGCGAAGCAGTCATGCTAGCGAAGGAGGTGGCGGGATGGGCGAGGGAGAGATCCTCACGCCTCAGCCGCCGAGGGAGACGCTCCGGGCGTCGGGAGCCGCGTGACGACTCCCGGCCACCGTAGGCACGGGCCTGCGGGCGGAGAGCAATGGGTAGCTCTCCGTCCGATCAGGACCAGGCCCGTGCCGGACGGCGCGTATGTGTTCCACGTGCGCCTCAAAGAGATGTCAGCATAGTTGACGGGGCCCGACAGGGCCGAAGCCTGCCGGGGTAGCGGGATCGTCCGAAAGGGTTACCGCTGCCCTGGTACATAAAGGGCTAAGGAAGGAACACGGGTGGGTTTTAGTCAGTAAGAGTCTGACACTCCCTTCTGCTCCACCCAGAGCGGGAGGGGTCATTTGATGATTTCCCATCCTCAAAAAAAAAAAAAGGGACCGAATTAAAAATTTCGGCGAATTGAGTTAAATACTTGTAACTACTCCTAATAACGTGGTCCATCGTCTAGTGAATCAAAAAGTGACCATTTCGTGCTAGAAAAGGATAAACGTAAACATTGCGTCTCTTTCTTTTCCGCGCGTCTCACCCCTCCCCCTGCAACGACAGTGACCGATTCAATGTTTCGTCCGCAGTGTTTCTGGTACGTTGTCATTTGGTTAATTTGAAAGTGACTTAAACCTTAGTGCGCCGTTACTCTACGAAAAAGTAAGTACACATTTTGTTAAATTTCTAATCGTAAAGTGACCCATGTTTGTATTAGGCCATTTTTTTACTATAATTAAAGGTTTTTGTAGTGACTCAAGTCTAGTTTGGTCATTTTATTATTAAAACTAAGCTAAATGCAGTGACTTATTTATAGATAAGTCTATATTCTATTAAATAATTTACCCGTGTAACTGTACTATTTGTAATAAGGTCATTTTATAAATAATTCGTTGAAATAACTCTAAGCCTTATTAAGGATTACGTCACTTTATCGTACTTAACGTATGTGCATATTTCTGTTTAGGTCCTTTTATGAAAACGAGAAGATGAAACGAAGAGTGGATTACATTTTTCAAATGCTACCAACGGACCGAGGAAGGAATATTAATCATTTTATGTTTTAATTAGTAGTGTAATCCACGTGTTTTAACCGTGTGTACACGGCCTAATAATTCACGTGTCTGTACACCACCTTTCTGCCTACCTACCGCTCGACCGCGCGCCGCGGCTAGCGGACCTCTGCGCCCGCGCTGTGTCGCAAGCCGCTCGATACCTACGACCGAGGCGAATACGCGGAATACGAACAATCGCCGCGGCCGCATCTCCCGCGCACAGCCGCGATTGATACTACGTATTACATGTAATTTGTTATAAAATTTAAATGCCTTTCATAACTTATTTTTTACAGCATGATGAAAAAACAAACGATGGATTTATAACAAATTCACTGCAAAACAAGCATCATGAATTACAAGTTACTGAAACTAGTCAGCTAACTGACTTTGAGATAACGGTATTATTTTAAAACCTTTTTTTAAATATAAAAGCTCCTTAATTGTAGTCATGATAAAAAAAATACCCGTGATTTTGTTTTTCTAGAATCTTCAATCAGATACATCTTTTATTGAAAACTCACCGGGAAGAGAAATAAAAAAGACACGAACACTTCCGTGGCTGGCGTGATACATTGACAACTCGACTTGTATGGTTTTTTTTTTATTGGCTTAATACGTCCTATGCATTAGGAATTTATATGAAAAAAATTGACAGCTCATAATATACATAACTTTTGGAGCAATCGACTCTGGTGTTATGTTGACATCTCGCATTTTTACGTGTTTTACTTGACAACACAACATGTCAAATTAACGATTCACATGTTTTTGTGAACGAACATTGATATTTTGTTATATCAACTTATACCCAGTAACCAAAATATTATTTGTTATTTGATATCTCGCCTTATACACATAAAAGTTTTCTCTTTTAATTGACAAATTGAGATGTCAAGTTACAAACAACCGAAATATTTCTGTTTAAATTGTGATATATTGAGATGTCCAGTTACGGCCAGCTAAGTTCTGAACCCTAAATGTAATAAGTATAGTTATCACTAAATGTCGGTTACAAAAAACTTTGACATTAAATGAATATGTTTAGTTGCCAACCTATGGACCTAAGTTGTATTAAAAAAATAATCGAGTTGTCAAGATGCTTCCGTAAAAAGTAAAAATCTGTTAGAGCGTTTGCATTTGACCTACAGCAGTGTTTGCCGACACCATATTCGGGTCATTATTTAGGGCGGGATAAAAAAAAAATAAAAAAAAATGTGGTTATTTTTAATAAATTTGTTTTATTATGGACGAGAATACGCATATTAATCACAGATAAAATACAATTAAAGATGGATACAGCTTATTTATTAAAAAATCTCAAAAAATCTTTTTTTGTAGGTAACGAAAGTGATCTTAAAGACCACGAAAAATAACACTTATATGAATCATATTCAGTCTCTTAATTTAAACCTCTGTTGAACCTTAACCAAAGGTACATATAAACCTAAGAACAATAATTACTAAGAGATCAATGAACTTAAATAATAATTTGTCATGAAAAAAAAATAAAACTCTTTGACCACGAAAGTGATGTCACTTAAGTTACCTAACTAAATTAATTTTAATTTGAGCCAGTGCTATCCGAATCAAAGAAAAAATTACGCTTTTTACGGGGATACGGTGCTCCGATATACCACATATCAAGACTCTCAGTTGAAGAAGGTCTACGTTTACGAAGACAGAGCTTACGCGGTGTGGATATTTGGCCTGAATTCGGTGTCTCAGAAGGTGATAGCGAGCCTGCAGCACTTGTGGTATCTAAATCCAACGCAGAAGCCATTTCAGATGGAGATGGCGAGCTTGCTGCGCTAATGTTATATGAATTGAACGCTGTATCCGGTTCCTGTCTCTGCGACATTCCAGAATGAGATGGCGAGCCCGCTGCACTAGCATCTGAGTTCAATGCTTGTTCTGACTGAGGCATGTGAGAATGGGAAGACAAACCTTGTGCATTAGTTAAATTTCTCTCTTGAACCACTACGTTTCCCAATTCATAGTGCTTACAGTAATTTTCAGGCAAACAAGAAGTACAACTAAGACGTCTGAAGCGTAACAAGTTTGGATTCTTGTGATTCCATGTTATTTGGTGCACAGACAAGGTACCTCTAAAAGGTTTGATAACGTCGCCACTGACACATTGGCTAATGTCTTCAAAGTTACCATGGTCTATTGGAATAATTTTTATTCCAGAACAATTTTCCGAAAGGTATAGCACCAGATTCTGGAAATTATTTACGTCTTTGCCTAACGCTGCACCACGATCAGCTGTTCTTTTAAGGCAACCACCGACACCGTCTGGGGCTCCTTTACCGTGACCTGCTTCATTGTAGTGCCAAATTATGTTAGATACGTCGTCCAGCTGTGGGAAGATGTATGTTACTATCAACTGGAACATTTTCCGATTGCGATATTGATTAGCAGCACCATCACTTAAAATATGAAGAGTAATTAAATTCGGAACTTTTTCTTTGACCAAATCAAAGACAGGTTTGAGATGTGCACAAACAGATATGGAATCATGACTCAAATTTTCAGACATAGTACAAATTGAGTCTGTTTGCAATTTTTCATTATTTTTTTAATAAAGAACGACTGTATGCAAAGTTATTTGTTGTTTTGACCCACCAAAATGGGCAGATTGTATTTCTTCCCCGTACTTGCAGCAATCATTTTTGCAGAAGTCTACGTGGATCAATGCCTCCGTATCTGCCATTTTACTTTTTATTTGCTGTATTACGTGATGTTGGTGATAAATATTTGCAAGGTGTTTCATAAACGGTACAAGTTTTTCGTCAAGCAATTTAAGAGCCTCTAATTTACTTATTATTGTACTCTCTTTAACAGTCTTCTGGCATACTTTTTCAGTTCCTTTGACAAGTATTTTTTCTTTTTTTGAGGTCCATCTTTCATACATCATTCTTTCCGAACCATTAAATTCTCTGTACTCAACCTGTTTATTTTGACAATTAGAACAACGTCGTTCCAAGCATATCTCTCTCATTTTTCCTGGACAACAAATGGATGCTACTAAGTCGTTTGGAGAATTGAATTTAATCATATTAACGTTTCGCATTCCTTTAACTAGATTAGCCATATTAGAATGAGTTGCACACAAACATGTATTACGAGTCTTCTCTGTTGGAATGATTACGAAAAAAGGTCTACATTTACAAAAAAAATTATAAGATACTTTCACTCTAGATTTTTCCTTGAAGGATTTATGGAGATTTTGAATGGTATCATTTAATAAACGTATTTGCTTCTTTACTTTATTTTTTGTTATGGTCTCTTTCTTGCCAGCAGTTAAACGACTTGATGTATCTTCTAAGTAAAACTCAACTATATCTGATTTAAGCTTCATTTGCTTTTTCTTCTTTTCGTTAAGCTTCTTCTTTTTTATCTTTTCCAGTCTTTCTTGCGTTTTTTCGATCATTATTTGTTCTTTTCTTTTCTCCCTCATCCTGTGCTTAGCTAGTTTCTTCTCTAATACTTCTAACCTTTTTCTGAGATACTGATTTTCGTGTTTTAACTTTCTGCGATTTTTAAGAGCTACTAACTTACCAGAGCTTGCACGTGACGTAGAGGGTGAATTAAAAGACACACTACTAACACTTAAAGGCGGAGTATCTTCTCTTACTATTCTTTCTGTGTTTTTTGCTTGTTTCAAACGATTTCTATAACGTTGAGATCTTTCTCTCCAGTTTTTTCTAATGGCTCTCTGTTCACGAGGCGTCATTTCTGTAACTTTTTTTACTAATCCCTTTTCTTTCCTTTTATAATATCTTTCCCTAGCCATTCTTCTCTCTTTTTCTAAGGCAGATGGATTATTTTTCATTTTCTCTCTTAACTTCCGCATTGTTATTTTTTTTTGCTCTCGCCTTTTTGCTTTCTTTTCTTCATCAGTAGTTTTGTTGCGAGTTCTGGCCATAGCTATAAGAAATAATTTTTTAATAAATCGTATTTCGTTATTAAATATCATAAGGAAAGTTGAACTGTTGACCATTTGAGGTAGCTTGAGGTGTTGGCGACTGTACCACCCTTTTTAGTCGTAGGTGTCTTATTTCGTGGTCATCGATCACGAAAGTGATGTTAAAGCACTTTACCGGTTCTAGTATGAAACAGTTTTGAGGTTAGAAAAAATACAATAGCCTATTTGCAACATATCCCTATATCGAACAGAACAAGCATTTAATTATATTTATTAATTAACAACTTACCAAAATACAGCTATCACGAAAGTGATACACGATCTTTGACACAATCTTTTTAACACACAGAATATGTTTTTACACAAAAACCATTAACGTTTCAAATCAACATTTTTTTGCGATGTTATGACACCCAATTACAGTGTTGCTAATAACAAAAATATTTCGGGTTGACCAATAATTTTGTAAAAAATGGTATGAAATATGAGTGACCACGAAGGTGATGAGGGTTTTCGGAACAACAGAAATCGTATAAAAAATTGAAGTTCTAATTCTGTTTATTTTTTGTCGTTCATTTTAAATGTAGTAATATACATTATTCATTACAAAAACCTAACGGAAAGGTCCGTTTTCACTAAAATTATATTTTTAATTAACGCAAGAAGTCCAGTGTATATCACCTGAACAGACCACGTAACGTGATTTTTATTTAAAAAAAAATAAAATTCACAAAGTTTTCATTATTAATAAATATTTAAACAAACATACATTAATAAATAAAGTAAATTTCAGTTATAATTTGAATCAATAACATACTATTTCAATTCTGCTTTAAAAATATTTCACTTGAACAAAATTTCACCACCTCAAATAATGACCCATTTAAAAACGTCTGTCTCGTTATACAAACGACAGCTTTGGTCTTTTAATTTGACAATACATGATTTAGCAACTAATGAGGCTTCATGCTACATGTGGGACGAGACTATAGGAGCTCGAGGAGCAAACCAATTTGCGTCATGTTTGTGGCACTTCTGCAACAGTTTGCCATCAGAAGTTATAGAACTGATTTTTAATTCCGATACTTGTGGTGACCAAAACAAAAAAAAATTCATGGCGATGATGTTCATGTTTTTGCATAATAATCATCCGACGCTGCAAAAGATAAACCACAAATTCCTCCTCAGTGGGCACACACATATTATTATGGAGTGTGACTCTGACCACGCGATTATTGAAAAGACTAAAAAGAGAAGACAAATGAAAATCAATCTTTTATATGATTGGGTGCAGTTGGTGAGGACTTGCAAAGTTCAGAAACCATTCAAGGTCGTGGTGATGACGGTAAATGATTTTTTGGATTTTGCCGAACTAAAATCCAAGACCCTTTACTGTCAAGAAACTGGATGATTCGGGAGACAAATTTCTGTGGCAACCTATTAAATGGCTGCAATATGACAAATACAGCGTCGAAAAAAATTACTTATTAAAAAACCTGGACCGCGAACCCCCTTTCAATTCAATAGGTTTTAGGAAAAGAGGAAAAACCACCACAGATATCTATAAGTTGAGCCAAATCTCCAAGGAGGCTTTGCCAATTAGCACAGAGAAAAAAAAGGATTTGATGGACATGATTGACCTGCACCCTAATTGTGTAACACACGACCAATCGGAATCGGTTTCATTTTGACAGTTCAACAACATTCGTTGCGTTATTTACGTGTTGAGCAGACAATTTTTTCAAACTTATGAAGCAATGGATTAGCAATTTGCTTCAAAATGATTCAGATTCCGATTGATCGTGTGTTACGCAATTAGGGTGCTGATTGACGATTCCTTCAAGGAATTTTATATTAAAATAAAAACTGTCAATATTGTCTCTGCATCTAATGATCCAGGTTTGGACGAGGACAACCCATATGACGAGGTTTTTGAGGTCCAATAAAATATGACTGTGTACGTAATAATAACGTAATAATATTTAAAGCTGTTGACAGTTCAGGTCTGTCAACTTTAATAATATTATTACGTTATTCCTTCTTTATTCTTTTCTTTCTTTATTAAGTATGTTTCCGTTGATGGCCCAATAAAACAATTTACTATTTATTTTTTATTTATTGCTTTTACACTAGGAAACTGATAGTTTCATGGTTTTCAGTTTAATATTAGTTTGTTCAGTTAGAAAAACTTTGCTTGATTTGAGTAAGTCCTTCAACAAATCAACAAATATATTTATATTCGTCATCAGTTTTTTGATTGGTCTTCATTGGGTTTGTCATTAATAACATTGTTTATATACTAATATTCCCCACTCAGAAGGTGAATAAGTTGATAACTGCTGGTGCATAAGTTGACAACTCGGTGAATAAGTTGATATCTCGTTGGTGAACGACTTGACAAGTCTATTATTATGCAAACCATGGGGTATTTCGTTTATGTATTGTCATCATTTAAAAGATGGTACAAAATAACCCTTAAAACAACTAAAACACTTACGGTAAACTAATTTACCGATTTACCAGAAGAGGTCAAACCTTTAAAATGGCCGTCCTGACAAATTGCCATTTTAGACATGTCAACATATTCACGCCAGCCACGGACTTAATAAGAAACCAATTAAGGTAGGTGTATCTTTAGTGAACTTGATTTTTATTTTTATGTTTTATTAGTATAACCTTCTCATTTGTTTTTGATTGTAACTTCTAGATGCCAAAGATGGGTGACAATGAGATGGATGCTTATCAAGCTTCTAATAATAATTCTTCAAAACAAAACCAAATCTCTCAGAAATAGTGGAAAACCGTACGTTTCCTTATCAAAAACTAAAAAAGTTATTCCCGCTCATCAGATTAAGGAGGTGTGTAATTGTAGGTTGAAATGTTTCGATAAGATTCAGGATACAGATAGAATCGATCTGTTAAATCATTACTGACAGATGAATAATATTGAATTACAACGTGTATATATTCGATCTTGTATGCTTGAAGTTAAACCCAAGTACAAATATTCAAATGCTCAAAGACCCAGACAACCTAATAACGCTTTTTACTTTACGGTAGATAACAATAAAATACGTGTGTGTAAGACCTTTTTCATCAATACCTTAGACGTGACAGATAGACAACTAAGAACAGTCAAAAAGAAAACAAATAATCAAGGTTTTGTAGATACAAACATGTGAGGAAAACTTACAAACAGACAAATAATATAATAATAAATAATTAATAATATATAATTTTACCGAAAACTAATTCATAAGGTGTATATTTGGTCACAGTATTAACTGTAGTGTTATATGAAAAGCACCAATATGGAATCCAAGAACTCCATGACGATGGATTATTTTCCGTCTGTATCCTTAAATACGCGCCTAAAGTTTTGTGAACATTTTCCAAAGATCCTATACTCTCATGATGATATGATGTCGACAAGATTTTATTGATGCACAAGATGTTACATAGCTCTACCATTACTTTTGAAATGAACTCAGAACCCCTATCTGTAGCAATTGTCCGCGGTATTCCATATCTCAAAACAAAATTTTCTGCCAACGCTTTCGCTACCTCATCTGCGGATTTATTCTTTAACGGATACGCCTCTACAAATTTTGTAAGCTCACACTGAAGTGTCAATATATAAACATTGCCTTTTTCGTCCACTTGATAAGTGGCCCCACTATATCTAAATAAATTTTCTCAAACGATGTGGATGCAGTGGTAGTAACTGTCATTGGTTCCTTAGTATGTCTAGAATACTTTTGCTTCTTACACTTATCACATTTATTAACGTATTCCGTTACATCTCTTTCAATAGAAGACCAATAATAATACTTCTTTATATTATTCACCATTCTGCGTATACCTGCATGACCACTTGTGGGTAAAATGTGAAAATCATTCAAAATAATCCTCTTCTCATCTTCCCCTTCTATTCTCCTTAAATCCTTCACCACACACATTTTAAAATCTTTCGTATGTAGAGATTTACCACTATTTTCCTTCAAATATTGTGCCATTTTTTGTAATAAATTCAACGTTATAACGATTTTTTATAATAATAACTTCTTTTATGCCTTCCTCAATACAAAAATCTACTATATCTTTCAACAACTCGTCCCGCGATGATGCCGATAAAGATTCATAGTTTACATAAATACTCGAGTTTCCTGGCACATACATTAAATTGCGCGCTTTTGAAAATATATTTTTATAATTTTTGTTACGTAACATTTTCTCCCATTCATTTAAACATATCTCAACGTCATTTCCTTGTTTTTTAAGAACTTCCACAACCCTAGGGTGATCAGTCCCCGATACCATGGAGTCCGTATCACAAACATTTGGCTCTCTTAACCGTTTGTACTGCGCTCTCGTCATCACGGATATAGTCTTTTCGCGTATGGTTTTCAAATCCTCGCTCGTAATCACTATCCTGGAAAGTGCATCTGCTTGCACATTTTCCTTCCCCTTAATATATTCAACCTCAAAGTCGTATTCTTCTAAACACAAACGAAACTTAGTTAACCTACTTGAAGGATCTGTCATGTTAAACAAATACAACAGCGGCCGGTGATCCGTTTTTACGACGAACCTCCGCCCGTACAAATATGGTCTAAAATGTTTAACTGACCAAACTATTGCCAATAACTCCTTCTCTATTATAGGATAATTTAACTCACTTTTCCCTAAAGACCTACTAGCATATGCAACGGGTTTCCCGTTCCCATTACACAACACACTCCCTAAAGCATACCCCGAACTATCGGTTTGCAATACGAAAGTGTTGTTATCAGAAAAATCTGGATAATCCAACACTGGTGGATTCATTAACGCTTCCTTAAGCAACAGAAAATCCCTCTCACACTCATCGGTCCAACTAAACACGACACCTCTTTTACACAGTCCATTCATAGGTACCACTATATTAGCAAAATTTGGTATGAATTTCCTATAATAATTCACAAACGCTACGAACCTCTTTACCTCATCAACCGTCGTTGGACGCGGATAACTTTTCACGACTCCTACCTTCTCCGGATCTGGTGAAATACCTTCCGCCGAAATTACGTGTCCTAAATAAAGCACATGCTTCTTCAAAAATTCACATTTGGATGGATTTAGCTTAAGATTCACTTTCCTCAAGCGCGAAAAAACTGATATAAGATTCCTGTTATGCTCATCCAAATTCCGTCCAAAAATAATTAGATCATCTAAATAAACCAGACACCTGTCATAATTCAATCCAGACATAGCCACAGTCATCAATCTGCTAAAAGAACTTGGACTAATCTTCAACCCCATTGGTAACCTACACATCTGATACTGCCCCTTATCAGTCGTAAAAGCAGTGTATCTCCTACTACTTTCTTCTAAAGCACATTGATAATATGATTGCGACAAATCACAGTGACTAAAGTAAACAGCACCCGACATCGAATCTAAGATTTCAGTTATATTAGGCAAAGGGAATGTATCATCCTGTATCCTTTCGTTCAACTGCCTGTAATCTATCACCACGCGCCATTTCTTCTCCCCACTACGATCTGCTTTTTTGGGTACAACCAAAACAGGACTAGACCACTCACTAGCTGTCTCCTCAATAATATTACTATCCATCATCTCTTGCACTTGCCTATCAACTTCCTTCTTCTGTACATAAGGTATTCTATATTGCCTCCTATAAACTGGAGTCACATTCTCTTTCAATCGTATTGACTGCTCATACACATTCGTGACTGATAATTTATCTCCCGGAACATGAAATATATCTGAATACTTCGCGCAAATCCGCTCAATTGACAATCGTTCCTCGGCACCCAAATAATCAAGTTTAAGCAAAGAAAATATTTCCTTAACACGTTCAACGCTCCCTTCCGGCTCCGTAAAACTACAACAAACGTAACCACTTAACGGATAAACTTCTACACCGGACATACTACACACAACTTCCTCAGAGTTTGTGTTTAAAATCCTAATGGGTACCATCCCATTCCTAGGCCTAGCCACCACACTCGCCAAAAAAACACCTTCACGCAATTCTTTCCTTACCACTATACAATCTTCTGCTCTAATATGCCTACCGACTTACATGGCAACTCATCAAATATATAAAACCTATGCACGAATGAACATCGACCGTACTCCAAATTTAAATATACATAACCTATAGCTCGCAAACTACCCCCTACACCATTGATCACCAACTCTTCCTTAACCACTTTATAACACAAAGCGTTATTCGTTAAAAAAGTGTTTTTTACGGCTGATATGGACGCACCCGTATCCACTAACCATTCCATATCTACACTATCCACTACCAAATTAACCCAGTTAATGCTATCACAAGCTAAAATATGCTTATGCACGAAAAAACTGAGTCTCACTCAGCTGACCGCCTTCGCCACTCCGTGACATTGACACTGAGCCTGAGTCAGCATCATTCCGCGCGTGCTCAAAACACGCTACACGCCGCCGACCTTGATGAGTCTGGCGACCACGACGAGCATTATCGCTGCGACCGCGCATCCCACTGCTATGCCATGCCTTGACCTTTTTGCGCGTACGCTCAACAGCTGTTCCATGCTGCACGTGCCTACTCTCTACAATCTGCCGCCTATGGTTATTTCCGCAATTTCTTACGCCCGATGAAAAACCACGTCTTGCGGGCCAGCGCTGGTACGTCAACACTTGCGACGACGAAGCACAATCCTCGTCTTCCGCTACCCTAATAGCATCTTTTAAACAAGTTAAATTCCGTGCCGCAATAACCGTAGTAAGACGCTGATTACGAAGTCCGTCAGCAAACTTCCTAACCGCATATCTTTCGTTCAATGGCTGCAAAATTTTATAAGCTTCCGAACTTTCCCCGGCTTGAGAAATAGTTAAATTGACCATCAACTTTTCTATCTCGGCACCAAACTCCGCGACCGATCTATTGTTTTGCCTAGCACGAGCAAGTTTGGCTTGCACAGCCACGTCCGACTCTACCGTTATTAAATGTTTTCTCATGTCAGCTAACAGACTGTCCACTGTTGCGTAATTGGAAGACAACCGAATCCTAGCCCCCTGAGTAAGCCGTGTGGTTAGAACGAATTTTACTAAAAGAGTATTATCTGTCCCCACCAACATAGAACTATATAAACCTATGGCATCAATCAAATCTTGGGTCACCTGCTCATCGCCATTCATTTTCGGTAGCAAGCTAACCGCCGTCTTTAAAGAAAATCTTTCCGCCGCCATCTCTAACTCGATTTCGCCGATGTCTTCAAATTTTATAGTATCTACGTACAAATTTTCTATTTTAACTATCAGCTGTGTTAACTCTTCTGAAAATTTGTGCGAACTTGAAACTATACTCTTAAATTTAACGTATAAGGCTTTCACATCACTAATTTTCTTATTGAAATTGTCGCCTTTCCGCCTACTAGGACCTAACTTTACAATATTTTCCCTTAACAATTTTAGTTGCACGAACAGTGACGTCAGTTCAACTTCCATTTAAACTTAATACACTATATGCACACTATTGTCTCTAAATTTACCGCTCGGTCATATCACACGCTTAAGCTCACGTATAGAATCACTTAATCACTTACTTCTTAACGAGGGAACGTTACTTCGTCCATATCTGGTCAGGCCATCTGCACAGCCTTGTGAACCTCCCGCTGGTTTAGCTGGTCCTCGATCCAACTGTGGTGACACCTTCTATATATCCGGACCGCCACACCAACGATGACAAGCGCCAAACATACAGCAATAAATAACAGCACCGTTTGGATGGCCGTCACCTGCTCCTGTGTAATCGCTGCGGTATTCGAACCACCCACCGCCATCTGAGCGACGACCACTTCTTCCTTTGATGTTGTGCTCCCCATGGCCCGTGACCTGACGTGACGCGAAGCTCACCGAAGCCTAGTCGACTTCTGCCGCTGCGAATCCCTCGAACGGAGAGCTATAACGCCGTCCAGCCGACTGGCAGGGTCGCCATGCGATGTGGGGATGAGGAGGGGTTAAGTAAACAACATGACGTGTATTACTTTGAGAGTCAATTGTGAACAGAGACTCAACTGTACTCAGCTACAGTCCTCAACTGTCCTCTCTCCTTTAATAGGTGGTTTAAATATACATAGATAGTACGTGACTACGTGCTAACACGAAGTATATCTACCTTAACTTAACCCTGAACAATACGTGACATGCTGATGTACAACATACGTGACACTCACCACAATTGAACCGGCACTTGTACAAG
Organism: Apamea epomidion; assembly: GCA_947507525.1. NCBI lineage: Eukaryota > Metazoa > Arthropoda > Insecta > Lepidoptera > Noctuidae > Apamea > Apamea epomidion. The sequence goes on along the minus strand of OX382251.1, from coordinate 1,122,791 downwards.
ACATAAAATACCACATCAGTTCGATTCCCAAAATAGAATCCCATTATTTAAGAGCACAGACTAGTAGAGAATTTATTTCCAACGGCAAAACTATTAGAGATCTTTGGACGGACTTTAATAATCTTCAAAATGAAAAAAATACAGCGAGATGTGAATACTGGTTGTAGCTTATATAATAAAGAATAAACATATTTAATAAAGATTATAGTATTGGATTTTATCAACCAAAGAAGGTGTGAAACTTGTTTAGCTTATGAACTTGCCCCCGCAGACATAAAAATTGAACTAAAAACTAACCACAACAAGCATCTAATTGAAAAAAATAAGTGTCGTGAAGAAAAACAGAGAGACCGCGAGAATATAGACCAAACTCATATTTGTGCTGTGTATGATTTGCAATCTGTAATGCTTTGTCCAAGTCCATCTTATTTTTACTATTGCTCAAAAATTAACTGTCTAAACTTCACAATAACCGAACTAAATAATAAAAGTAATCAAGACAATAATGTTTCTGCTTACGGTGATTTTTACTGCTACTTTTGGGATGAAACCCAGGCTCAAAGAGGAGTAAACGAAATAGGATCTTGTGTTTTTGATTACCTAAAACAACTGAGCCTTCAACACCCAAATAAAAAGTTGCATATCACTTTTTATTTAGATAACTGTACTGGGCAACATAAAAATAAATCTATGGCAGCATTGTACTCTTTTGCAGTAACAAATTTAGAAAATATAGAGACCGTAACGCACAAATATTTTATTAAGGGTCATACTCACAACGAAGCCGACAACGTGCACAGTTTAATCGAAAAAGAGAAACAAAAATAAAAAAGCAGGTCCCATTTATATACCCTGTCAATACGCAACTCTTATAAAAAGTGCTCGAAAAACGGGTAAACCTTTCATAGTTAAGGAACTTGATTACTCTTTTTTTTATAATATTAAAGCCATGCAAGACCAATGGGGATACAATTTTAATGAAGACACTGACAGAGTTACAGTATTATGGAATGACATTAAAATGCTAAGTTTTAGGAAAGGAAACGAATTTCAAATGCACTTTACAACTTCTTATTTAGAGACTGAATATAGAATAATTAATATGCGTAACAAAAGAAAGAAGATGAAAAATAACGAAGAAATAAGCTGTTCGCTGTTTGCGAGCAATATTTGGTTTAAAAGTAACTGACAGCTGTGTTCCAATTTTTAAAAACTATAATTTATTGACTTTTCCTTGCCTTTACATTTTAGAAATTGCTCTTTTTGTTAAATGTAATAGAAACCTATTTTCATCTATATCGGAAAGCAGATACCGAGATGTAACTTTACGATCTCAATACCGAAACATGTTACGCACTGGGAGATATAGAACTGCTTTATTGAGGAAAAGTGTTTTTGGTATGGCACCCACCATCTTTAACCACATTCCTGATTCTATAAAAGAGGAACCAGTAAGAAGTTTCAAAAAGAAACTAACTGTACTTTTATTGAATAAGTGTTACTACTTCGTATCGGACTTTCTAGCTGATACTTTTTAGTTGTGTTTGTATGTGTAATGAACTAATGATGAACTGCATCAATGTTTGCATGCCAAAATGGTAGAATGTACAAGGATTCTTTAACATTTCTGTAACCACCTTATTGTAAATACCTACATTCCGAGCAAATAAATGAATATTATATTATTATTATTATTATAAGATTAGATAAATTATGTGCGCAAGCTCTGAACTTAAAAGAACATAAGAAAAAAGACCTGAAAGACTTGGTCAGAAAAAACCTAATTCCTATGTATTATACAAATTATTACAATAATTTGTAATATTATTGGCTGAGCAGAAAAATATTGATTCTTCTTTATTAGCTGATGTTAAAACGTATTCGATTATTATACTAAGTTACCCTTTGTGAAATTAAAATCCTAAGGTTTTAATGATAGATATTTTCACCGTATTTTCTGAGCGCTAAATGGGTACTTGACTTTGACTCGGAAAACACAGTGAATTTGTGAAAGGCGTTTAGGACTGATGATTGTACCTAACAACTAGTAAAAGTCTTACCTACTTAAGTTCAAATATTATAATTATTTAGGTTATGTAAACGAAAGAGAGCTATGTAATAAATAATTTTATAATATACCTACTATGTTAATTTCAAATAGCTCTACTAAGATTTTATGCAATTATATATACAGACTGCTGTGAATAATACGTAAGGCTGATTAAAGAATAATGTTTACATTCATGTGGTATTTAAAAATGATTTTATTTGTTAAAATAAATATTAATGTTTAATTGTTAAAGAAGTGGATAGCTTTTTAAGTTTTTGTAAGTTAACTTTTTAAGACTTTAAGTCAATTTTAGAATAAGTTTTTTTTTCTCCTTTAATTTGATTTGATCTCAAGTTTTATTAACTATGTTTCAGTAATAAATATAATTTTATACTAAAATTTGTTGTCTTATTGGCCAACTTTTCATCAATGTCACAGAACCAAAGTGACCTTATTTTAATTAAGTTGTACGACATGCTTTAATTTTAAAAATTAAACTGACCTATAACTGAATAAGTCAATAATATTTAAAAAATTATAGTACTAAAATGACACATTTTTGGAAGGTTTTCTTTAACGATTATTTTATAAACCCTTAAATATTTTTTTTTAATGAATTTTGGGTTAAACCAATTGAAAATAGTCTAAACAATATACTGGCATCATAAACATGTGAATATCTTTCCATAAGAAAAAGTTATGACATATTTAATTGAAAACTCCCTAAAGTACGAATACAATTTTGTGATTTCCCACAAAATGCAAATTTCGTGTTAGGTCCCTTTTATTCTCACGGTGCGATATATGCATTATATATGATGTAAACTAAAATTACAGTTTATTATAATTTTGATGCACACTATACAAAACTCACACACAATAAATACAAAACTCATACACAATATGCATAAACCGGGCCACAGCACATATGAACAGTTAAGTATACATTACAAGTTCGACTGCCGGTCCTTAAGTATTGCCCGAATTCGCTGCCTAAATATATTTTTACTCAGAAAAAGTATGTCGATTACATTAAACTCACCGTTGTAAGACTCAACCAAGCGATGAAGTGGAGAGCGCGACCCAGCATTGGATTTACAACGGCTAGTAGCAAACAAACGCCGAGCGCGCACTTCACGAACATGTACTGTTCGAGGAACGAGGTAGCATAGATTCTTGATTAGTCAAGAATCAATAAATTATGCCGCAAATTGATTATTTAATTGTGCCGCAATAAATTTGATTGTCCCGACTTAGGTCGGGACAATCAAATTTATTGCGGCACACATTAAACAAAGTCATGACATCCAGGAGCATTCGTCTTGACTGAAAGGTTAGAAGATCGTATTTTTTAAGAAGAAGGTGGTATGAGGCTTTTTTCCGAAAACATCTGTAATTTATAGCACGAAGGTACTTTCGTTGTACCAGCTCCAAAATATCATTATATTTTTTATACAGAGGGTTCCATATAGGTACTGCAAACTCTAGCTGTGGCCTAATTATGAATTTATATAAATGCAAAAAGGTGGAAGGTCGACGAAATTCCCTGGAAGCCCTCATTACAAAACCAAACATTTGGTAAGCCTTACTAACTATCCCATCCATATGAACATCTAGATGGAGCTTCGAATCCAGCTGGACTCCAAGATCACGGAGAGAAGTAACTTTATCTAGAAATGTATTGACATGACATGACACTTCGGAAGACTAAGATGAAGCTTATTGGAGAAACAATAGTTAGAAAAACGGTCCAGATCTTGCTGGAAATCTGTGCAATCTTGTTTATTTGAGATTATTTTATAAGCCTTTAAATCATCCGCATAAAGAAGAAATTTTGAATGTTGAAAACAGTTTGTAATATCATTAATAAATAAAATCAATAGTAACGGACCCAGAATAGAACCTTGAGGGACACCAGACGTGACCTGAATAGAGCTGGACTCGAAGCCATCAACCACTACTTTTTGAGTTCTGTTAGTTATATAAGATACAAACCATCGCAAAAAGTCACCTCTGATACCGTTATAAGGAATTTTATCAAGTAGTAAGTTATGATCAATTTTATCGAACGCTTTTTGGAAATCAGTGTAAACCGCAACAATCTGTTGCCTATCGTCAATACCTTCAAAGAGATGAGTTGTGAAAATAAGGAGATTGCTAATACAAGATCTGTCCTTAACAAAACCATGCTGTTCATTTATTAGCACACTGTGAATAGCCGGATATACCACGTTATGAACAAGTCTCTCAAAGAGTTTGGAAAATGCGGATAATATAGAGATAGGTCGATAAGTTGCTACATCATGCTTGGGTCCACTTTTGTGAACTGGCACAATATTTGCATGTTTCCAAACATCAGGAAAGACACCATGAGATAAACATTTATTGAATACGATAAATAAAGGATAGCAAATTGTATCATGCGTATTTTTTAAAAAAGCTGATGGAATCCCATCCGGACCCGGACCTTTATATGAATCGAGTGATTTTAATTCTTTACGTATAGCATCAAGAGAAAGATGCAGCTTACACAAGTTGATATCATTGTCAGCGCTGTTAATGGGTGGTTTCCTAGAGTTGTAGTCATAAGTTGTCGGCTCGTACACCGAGCGAAAAAATGTAGCAAATAAGTTACAGGTAGTGATAGGATCATTAGATGAGATATGATTGTAGCGAACCGTTGATGGGATTGTATTTTTAGTTTTTCGGTTGGCAACATATGTCCAAAAGGCCTTAATATTAGTAGCAACACTATGCTCAATAGCTTTGATATAGTTATTATAGCATCGGTCGGCTACTTTTTTAAACTTAGTTCTGTTGATAGAAAACGCCTCATAGTCGCTTGAATTCCCATACTTCTTCCACCTTTTTTTTTTTTGGACATCCTCCGCCCTGGGGAAGGCAGAGGGGCATGCCGGACTCTTACCGGCTAAAAACCACCCCGGTGTTCCATCTCTCACCTACGCCGGGGGTCGCGGGAACGTACGATCCTTCCGCAACCCCCGACTGGTGCCGGCCCGCCACCGCGGGCCTCCTCGGGTCAGGGGGGGGAGTGAGGTGTTAGACTCCCCCCGCGACGTCTACGAGGGGCGCGCGTGGAACACTACGCGCCGCCACCTCGGGTCCTGATGTGTGGGGGGCAACGGACGTCCCCGAGTCCGTCGCCCCTGGACCCATTTAGGGGGGCTGGAAGAGGGCGTTGTCCGCCCTCCGCCGACGCCCGGTGTGCCTGCTGCGGGCCGGGTGAGTGGACGAGATCTCCCTCTCCCTTTCCGCAGCCTCCTTCAGCGAGACGACTGTTTCGCAGAAGGAAACCACCGCGTCCCAGGACTCTTCGCTGCCGACCATCGACTCGACCACGGCCGGCAGCGACAGGTCACTGCCTACTTCTGAGATGAGGGCACGGCGTGGCTCCTCCCAGGCGGCACACTCTGCCAGCGTATGCCGCGCCGTGTCCTCCCGGCAGTCGACGCAGTGGTGACACCGGGCGTCCGGCTCCCTGTTAATGCGACACAGGTACTTCCCGAAGCAACCATGCCTCGAGAGCACCTGCGTCACCCGAAACGACAGGGAGCCGTGCCTCCTCCCAAGCCAGCGCTCGAGCACCGGCCGGATACTTCTTCCACCTAACCCAAGCACGGGTTTTATTTAAAAAAATAGCTATAAGTGATCTGGAGAACCAAATTGGGTAATTCACATTCTTGGATTTGCAAACTGGCCTGTGCGATCTTATAATTTCATATAGTTTTTCATAGAAAGTAGAAACAGAGTCATTAGGCGCCAAGTTGTCAAGTAAAAAATTCCAATCAACATTACCCAAATCGGTATTTATTTCCTTATAGTTAGCTTTGTAATCATTTAATTTCTTATTAGCACTCAATTTAGAATTATGTGTAGGGTAGGAGAGAGAAATGTGTACATAAAACGCAGGATGATAAGTATCAATTGGTAAGAGGGTGGTATCAGGAGTAAACGTTACAGTATGAGTATTACAAAAAAATAAGTCCATGATGCGACCGACAGAGTTGGATAAATGGTTATACTGTTTCAGAGATTGTTGGGAGCAGAAGTTTAATAAATTGCGAATAACGTTTGTAATTTTATTATTTGTAGCATATTCCATGCACGATGATTTTTTTTCCCAGGTAATTAATGGCAAGTTGAAGTCACCTGTTACAACAATAATTTCAATGTGAGGGTCATCACACAAAATTGACAGAGACTCAATAAAAGTTAAGTATGTATCATCAGCTGAGTTTGGAGGTATGTAAGTTGCACAAATCAAGTGATACTTACTATTGTTGGCGGGAATTTTCACTATGACATGTTCAGGTAACGTTATCGGGGGCAAAAATGATAGACAGGTCGGTTTTAGTTGTTTCAATACGGCTACAAGGACACCACCGCCATCTTTTTTATGTGTGAGTAAACGGTTACGATCGCATCTAAATACCAAATAGCGGTGATCAATAAATTCACTGTCGGCTATTTCCGGCGTCAACCAGGTCTCGGTTAAGAGAATGACGTCATATGTATGCGACAATATATTTAGATATAGGGTATGTAAGCCTAATTAGTATAATGTACGTCTGATTAATATTATTCTTTAAATATCCTGGAATTATTATACCCCTAATACATAGATGTTGTATTGACTATATTAAGTAGCAACATGTAGGTCTTATAGGTAGATCTTAAAGTTTAAACAATTCTAATTTATAGTGAAATATATTACATTGTTAATCTAAATTATAATAATTAAATGTATTATTAATTATCAACTAATTGTAGATGAATAATCGTTTGTTAATAGCCATTATATTAATTTAAGATACGTGTATTTATAATCGAAGTTAATGTCATAGCTGACACTCGTTGCGATCGACAGACATCGCGCAACCGTTGTACAAGAAAGAAGTGAATTTTGTGATTAAAGTGCTGTGGAGATATTACTGGATTTTATTTCTGCAACACTTCTGAGGCTATCCCGATAGCTTCAGAAGTGGGATCAACGAAAAATATTACTCTTTTCGACTTACGCCTACGAGAAAAACGTAAGTACATTTATTTGTATTGTACCAACAACTTAATTGTTTGATTCGAATTTTATAACGTGAAAATGTATGACTGTTGTCTTAAAAAAAAAAGTATGTAAATCAAATATTAACACTACGTAAAAGACGAAATCGAATTAAGGTTATTTATCTAATGTTTAAAGTGATAATTATAACGATTTGCTAGTTGGTAAGAAAGTTTACTGTAAATAAGAGTATTTAACAGATAAACATACTGTTCCACAATAAGATAAATGGAATTACCATTTAACTATGTGGCGCTTGTGTAAGTACCCACGCTTGTCGAAAGTAACGCGTGTTGTTTTTTTTATATACATAGAATTTCAGTGCTTGCTGTACAAATCAAGTAACACAAATATTTTGGAGACATTATTTATCGTTGCCCACGATTGGCAAGGGTACTGGAGTCGATTCTTGCACTCGAAGAAAGTAAATGTTTTTTTTTCTCCCTGTTTCTGAAATGATTGCGTATTTCGAGATGAACATTGTGTGGTGCGCTACGGTGGTAGTAGCAGTACTATGTGATAAAGACCGAGCTTAATCAGGAGTGATTAAGTTACTATTACTGAAAAATATTAAACAACTATACATATAGCTGCATAAACTGAATCTACTATGTTAATGATGTTAAAAATAATGGTTTACTAAGCTGTCGTCTGTCAGTTTCAGTGCTCGACATGGAGAGAGAGAAGAGTCAAACCCGAGATTATAGGACTCTTAGTCCGGACCCAGGAGTACCCAGGTTTGAGGGTCAGGGTCGGGAAGCGGTAGACTTGAGGCGTGAGTCTAGCCACGCAACTTGGCCAAGAGTACCCATGTATGAGGGTCAGGCTAGGACGACATATTCGGAACAACCAGGGGTATCACGGGTGCGTGATACTGAGGTTGATAATAATTATGGCAATATTGACGGAGAGCATCAAGGACGAAGGGTGCTTCGTCCACAAAGGGTTAAAGAGAGATTTCTTCGCCTTCGAGGTCAAGGCGTAGCCGTTCGTCGAGCGCAGGATCCTATAGCCGAGAAGGTACCAGAGAGAGAAGTACGACTCGACGAGGTAGGAGACCGGAGGACGATAAGGATTCAAGGTCGGGTTCTAGACGTGACCGGAAGAGGAGCCATCACTTGAGCGAGGAGACGAGGGTGAGCAACAAATGTCATCTACTTCTAAGAAACCTAGGAGTGTAGGCTCCACTGAGATTATTTTAGATAAATTTTTGTCAATTTTGCAATCAGTTAAGAGTTCAGATAAGACGAAGTTGCCTTTTAATACTAATATTGTTCCCGAGTTTGATCCTATGACAAAGGAGCAAACTATTTTGACTTGGTTGACAAAGGTAGAGGAGTGTTCAGAAATTTATGGCTGGGAAGATAGAGAAATAATTCACTACGCCCTGCCAAAGTTGACAGGGGTAGCGAAGACTTGGTATCAAAGTTTGCCGACAATGATGTATGCGTGGAGTGAGTGGAAAAAGAAGTTGATTGAATCTTTTCCTGTTCGCGAAGACTATGCTGAACTCTTGACTGAAATGCTGGGCAAAAGGGTTAAATATGGAGAGTCACTTGAACATTACTATTATGCCACAATTAACACTACGCCCTGCCAAAGTTGACAGGGGTAGCGAAGACTTGGTATCAAAGTTTGCCGACAATGATGTATGCGTGGAGTGAGTGGAAAAAGAAGTTGATTGAATCTTTTCCTGTTCGCGAAGACCATGCTGAACTCTTGACTGAAATGCTGGGCAAAAGGGTTAAATATGGAGAGTCACTTGAACATTACTATTATGCCACAATTAATTTGCTAAATAGATGTAAGATCTATGGGCGTCAGGCTGTCGATTGCTTGCTATACGGCGTTGAAGATAGGGCTGTTAAAATAGGTGCGCAGGCTGCACAATTCTCTGAGCCAGAGCAAGTGCTGAAATATTTCAGAACTGTGAAAATAGGGCATGGTCGGGAAAATCCTGATTCTAGTTTTAAATCCTGAAACGAACGTAAGGGTACTACGCTTTTATCAAAACCAGCTGGTTTGAAAATTACGTGCTACAATTGCGATCAAATTGGTCATCCAAGTTTCCGTTGTGAGAAACCTCCAGCTAAGTGCGTCACTTGCGATAAATCGGGTCATTTGTCAATTCACTGCTTTAAAAACAAACGCTTGAATAAAGATCGCGAAAAGGAAACTAGTCTGAATAATAACAAAACCGAAAAACAAGTGTCCCAATTATGTTTGTCTGAAGACTTGACTGCTAAGTACATGCTTGAGATCAAAGTCAATAACCATAATTTAGATTGTCATCTAGATTTAGGGAGTCAATGTTCTCTTATAAAGCTAACAAAAGCTAGGGAACTCAAATTAGACATTGTAGTACCAGAAGATTTACCTGTTCTTAGGGGTATAGGCGCTAACCTAATCTCTCCAGTAGGTATGACGATTGTTTCCGTCGAAGTTCAAGGCATAAAGGAGACGATAAATTTATATGTAGTAAACGATTTCGTAATCAACCAGTCGGTTCTATTAGGACATTCCTTTACCGAGAAACCAGATATCGTTATTACAAAAACCCCTACCGCCGTGATATGTAACAAAATTCCGAGCGTTAAAATGCGTCTTGCAACTAGCGACGATGCTGAAATCCCGTCGAATACTTTACGCGCTGTGCAAGTTTCTACTGATCCTAGCGTAGATGCACGAGTTTATGTTAATGGTTCCTTGCGGGGTCCAGAAGGGAAGGAATACTACCTCCTCCCTGGAGAATATGAGGTAAAGGGTGGGCGTAGCGCGAGTCAAGATAACGAGGTTGGACAGTCAACAGCAGAGATAACGCTACCACCCCATAACAACGGGATAAGCGGAATTGATTATAAATAAATATAAATATGAATTAGTCAAGATAACGAGACGAAACAGTAGAGATACCGGACGGGTACGGAAGCGATAAAGATAAATGAATTGTGGTGACAACCAACCTGCCCCCACCATTGTATTAGCTGATAAGACTTAGTATATAAACTAACCCAAATATAATTTAGACACATTATTGTATTGACTCTACAACATACCACTGTACTACTAACACGTTTTGAGAATAAAATTAGTTTTATCTCTATCACGAGTCTCAGTCTTTTAACTGGCGCCCAACGTTACGGGCATTTCTTGAAGAAATTATCAATCAAGGCGACGTGCTGAATTGCTGTATCTCCGCTACCAGACACCGAACCAAGAAGATTACTCTATCAAACCTGCCCAGAACCTACAAATAAAGAAAAAGATTCAAGACTTCTCCTGCAAGGTGACGCTGACTCAGAGAAAAACTCTTCTCCGTACACATCAAGGTGACGCTGGCCAAGAAGAACTTCTCTTCGTACATCGCAGTATAGAAGCTCATCGGAGTAAATCGACGGACTTCAAAGACCCGACTCTACGAAGCCTCTACTACATCCAGATGAAGACAGTGATAGCCCTCATCATTCTCACAACACAACTGTAAGTACACGTGATTATTTCCCGTTTAAAACAACCTCAAACTGGCATTTACTCCTTCAGGTAGAAAATTAGTAAACACCCCAAAGTTAATAATGACACCACCCGTAGATTCCAACTCCCAAATTAGACCAGAAAGTAATATTCCTATTCCCCAGTTCTCTGGAGAAGGTGGAGAAAGGTACCTACACGGTTTTATCACCGCAGTAGAACGTTTTATTCAAATAACCTCTGGCACAGATGCGCAGAAAGTCAATATAATCTTGTCAAAAATAACAGGCAATGCGGCTACTCTCATATATAGCTACCCCCATAACTTCACTTGGTTAGAAATTAAAGAAATCCTAAAACAACAGTATGGATCATGGAATAGAACGATAGGAGATGTGTTTCAGGAAATTAATAACTTAAGACCAAGCTCACCAAGCTTAACTAACGTTATATACGAGTTACAAATGTTAATAGCTGAAGGATGTACAATTAACCAACATGTACACACCGGTTTAAAGGAAATAGCTAACCAAAAGTTAATATCACTCCTACCACCTGAATATAAACCAGCCTGTGAAAAATTAGACTTCCTAGAAACTGCCTTAGAGCTAGAACTCTTGACAAAGAAGGATACGTAATTAACATCAGAAATACGGGAAACAAACCGAATGGTCATACTCAACCTTTCGTTAAAAATAATTTGAGCTCAACCCACCAACAACACAACGCCCTTGTGTATAATTCAAACCTTGGTAATAGACCTGTCCAGCAGAGACACACATATCCAATCTCACCTTTCTCGGCTAGGATTCGGATGCAACAAGCAGGACAAGCTAAACAACCTTGGTATGGCAACCATAATAATAAGCAAACTCACGCTCACCCTGAGCGTAATTTCAATAATAATGCTAATAATTTTAATCAAAGACCTCCATGGCAACCAACTCGACCAAACTGGCAACCAAAACCACAAATTCCCGAATTACAGGATAAAGACGCGACTATGCGAACTGTAACAGAACGACCTCAATTAAAAAGAAACCGAGTATTTAACATCGACGAACCTGAATGTAATAGTGATGACTATCCCGATACCCCTTTTGAAGAATACATGCAGCAATGCGCCAACGAATATTTTACAACACAAACAACACAAAACAATGATCAAATTTGTGAACCAACACACGAATATGACCCAAACTCGGAGGATTTTCAAACGGATTCACCCCAGAATACCCCAACATAAATTCTACACCTAATCATACTCAACTACCATACATTAAAATACCTAATACAGACGAAAAAATACTAATAGACACCGGATCAACACGCTCATTTATTAAACCCAATATAGCTAAAGAATTAATATCGGATGGATACGCGACTTATATTGACGAAACATTTTCAGTCCAAACCCCGCACGGACTCTCGAAACATAATGGTAAAATAATAACCTACCCCATGGTAAATATCTTCGGACATCACAGTAATCCAATAGAATTTTATATGTTCGACTTCTCTAATAAATACGAATACCTAATAGGATGGGACACATTAACTAAACAAAACCTATTAATCATTCCTAGCGAGAACAAAATAAAAACACCAGACGATATAACTATACTATTACATTATCAAGAAAACAAGTCGATTACCTTAGACCAAATCATAAAAGAGAACGAAGATTTATTCGCGGAAGACGCGGCACAAACCTCATTTACCGCCGTTAAACATCACCTTACGTTAACAAAAAACGAACCAATTTACCAACGCGCGTACCGGCTACCAGAAACACAACGAGTAGAAGTCACTCGCCAGATTAAGGAAATGTTAAAAAATAGAATAATCAGACCTTCAGACTCCCCATGGTCAAGCCCAGTGCACCTAGTGGAAAAACATGCAGACCCAGGAAAACCAAAGAAATGGAGATTAGTTATAGATTACCGTAAACTCAACTCTAGGGATTACTTCTTACAAGAAGTAATATTAGTATACGAAACACTGAAAGACATCTGCGAACATCTCGAAGAAGCTTACGTCCTAGCCCAACACAATATCTTGCAACCCGCAATATTTAACGAAATACATTTACAGCAAGGTTTAGATAAAATCCCCAGCAAAATTAACGTAGTACGAGACATAAACAAACTACAATCCCTAATAGTCCCAAGCGTTGCTATACAAAACAAACTATTAATATTCCAATTCGCTTTACCCATGGTCTCTAAAGAACAATATAATCTAGAAACAGTAGTTAGCATAATCACCCCATCTAACCAATATTGTCAAATGCCTAGTATTAAGAACGGCCAGTATTTAACGGGAACCAATCATGTGTATAAAGTAGACAAATGTAACAACAATATATGTACAGCTTCACCAACAAAGAAATGTGTAGAAGAAAGCATTCTGAAACAACGCAACAACTGTAGCGTTATAAAAATCTACTGTCCAGAACAATACTCATACAAAATTCAAAATGACTTATATTTCCAGTTCAGATTAAAGGAACAAACAATCTATGATAGATGTGCCGACAGAAGCGTGACCATCGTAGACTCCTATATAGAAGACAACACCAAATGCGGAAGCACTCAAGATCCTGTGGATATTCAGACCTTTACTGAAGTCACAGAACCAGCAAACGAGTTACCAATGACGTTACCAGAAAATATGGACAACATAGAAGAGCAGATCGCAGCCATCAATAGACCCGACTTAACCTCTGATAAGATCAAAAACATAGGGATCCTGACCTACATAACGATAGTAACCATAATCTTGTTAACTATCGTCTTTTTAACTCGTCGAATCATAAAAACCCGACAGAGTACAAAAAGACTAGAAGGGGAGAGTCAAGATAACGAGGTTGGACAGTCAACAGCAGAGATAACGCTACCACCCCATAACAACGGGATAAGCGGAATTGATTATAAATAAATATAAATATGAATTAGTCAAGATAACGAGACGAAACAGTAGAGATACCGGACGGGTACGGAAGCGATAAAGATAAATGAATTGTGGTGACAACCAACCTGCCCCCACCATTGTATTAGCTGATAAGACTTAGTATATAAACTAACCCAAATATAATTTAGACACATTATTGTATTGACTCTACAACATACCACTGTACTACTAACACGTTTTGAGAATAAAATTAGTTTTATCTCTATCACGAGTCTCAGTCTTTTAACTCGCGCTACTGATTCACAATGCATCACCCAGTTCAATCTCACTTGAGAAAGGAACCCTTTTGACACGAGTACAATATAAGTGTGTTGACAATTTGGATAATATCTTAAACTCGTGCAATGTCACAATCTGTGAATCCCAAAACAATGACGTTTTGAACTGTAACGATGCTCTAAGTGAAGAAGATAAATTAAATTTAAAACAACTAATTAACAAATATAGTAACTGCTTTTCAAAGGGACTTGACGATTTGGGGTTCACAGATCTGACAGAGATGGTGATTGAGCTTGAGGATTCAGAACCAGTTGTTTATAGACCGTATCGTATGTCTTACGCGGACCGCGTTTTGGTAAGAAATATGGTGCAGGAAATGATCGACCACGGTATTGGTAGAGAATCTACCTCATCTTACGCGAGCCCTATTGTCCTCGTACAAAAGAAAACGGGAGATAAACATTTGTGCGTTGACTACCGTGCCTTGAACCGCAAAACTAAAAAGGAACATTACCCTCTCCCTCGGATTGAGGATCAATTAGATCAACTGTCAGGTAACAAAGTTTTTACGTCACTTGATTTAGCCTCTGGCTATTATCAGATCCCAATCGCTGAAGAGTCGCGGCACAAAACCTCTTTTATGACACCAGACGGCCAATTTGAATATAATCGGATGCCGTTTGGTCTGGTAAATGCGCCATCAGTTTTCCAGCGCACTATCAATAAAATACTTCTCGAGGCTAAGATCAAATATGCCATAGTCTATATGGATGACGTCCTTATTCCAGCTAAGGACGTTACCGAAGGGTTACAACGATTGGAAGAAGTTTTAGTACTTCTTCAAAAGGGTGGTCTAACACTAAAATTAAACAAATGCCACTTTTTTCTTGAAAAAATAGACTTTCTCGGTTATGAGGTTAGTTCCGAAGATATACGACCCGGCCAAAGAAAAACTGAGGCGGTATCTAAATTCCCGTCACCCAGGAATCAACATGAATCGAGACAATTCCTTGGGCTATCGGGATATTTTAGGCGATTTATTATGAATTATGCTATATTAGCGGCCCCACTAACCGATTTATTAAAAAAGAATGTGAAATGGGCATGGGACAAAGGTCAGGAATTAGCATTTAACAAAATCAAAGCTTTCCTGGTTGATAGACCCATTCTTGCGCTCTACAATCATAGTGCAGAAACCCAATTGCATACTGACGCTAGCAAAGCCGGACTAGCTGGTATTTTATTACAGGCTAACCCAAACGGTGTGTCCAGCCAGTTTCGTATTTTAGTCGAAGAACTAACGTCGATGAACAAAAACTTCACTCGTACGATCTAGAGACATCGGCGGTAATTGCGTCACTCAATCGTTTTCGCGTCTATCTCATCGGAATTCCCTTTAAAATACTCACCGACTGCAACGCATTGCGGGCAACGTTAATCAAACGTGATTTGATCCCACGAATAGCCCGGTGGTGGATACAGTTACAAGAATATGACTGCACCATCGAATACCGTTCGGGACTGCGCATGTCTCATGTCGACGCGCTGAGTCGCAATCCAGTAGATGGAAGTGAATCAGAGCCGCCAACGTGTTTTGATGTCCTAACCATCGAAACTTGCGAGCAAGACTGGATTGCTACTGTACAGTCTGCTGACGAAGAGGTCAGGAAGATAAAAGAGACGTTACCGGATCATGGTTCAGAGCAAGTGATTGATATACACAAAAACTACAAATTAAAAAACAATAGGGTCTATAGAATAGTCGGGGATGAAATAAAATGGCTGGTACCGAAAGGCGTTCGTTGGCAGATTTTAAAAATGAATCACGATGACGTCGGTCATTGTGGTTATGATAAAACCTTACAGCGGATCCGTAAAAATTACTGGTTTGCCAAAATGCGCAAATTCGTAAAGAAATACGTTTCATCCTGCCTCGAATGCTCACACCACAAAACACCTGGTGGTAAGCGTGAAGGTGAACTACACCCTATAGAAAGGCCAAGCATACCATTTCATACGGTTCATGCTGACCACTTTTTTTTTTTTTTTTGAGGATGGGAAATCATCAAATGACCCCTCCCGCTCTGGGTGGAGCAGAAGGGAGTGTCAGACTCTTACTGACTAAAACCCACCCGTGTTCCTTCCTTAGCCCGTTATGTACCAGGGCAGCGGTAACCCTTTCGGACGATCCCGCTACCCCGGCAGGCTTCGGCCCTGTCGGGCCCCGTCAACTACGCTGACATCTCTTTGAGGCGCACGTGGAACACATACGCGCCGTCCGGCACGGGCCTGGTCCTGATCGGACGGAGAGCTACCCATTGCTCTCCGCCCGCAGGCCCACGCCTACGGTGGCCGGGAGTCGTCACGCGGCTCCCGACGCCCGGAGCGTCTCCCTCGGCGGCTGAGGCGTGAGGATCTCTCCCTTGCCCATCCCGCCACCTCCTTTGCTAGCATGACTGCTTCGCAGAAGGAGGTGACCGCCTCCCACTCCCTCTCGCCCCGGACCATGGCTTGCACCAGGGCCGGACGCGAGAGGTCGCCGCCGCTGCCGATCGCCTCTACGAGGACACGGCGGTGCTCTGCCCAAGCGGGGCAGACCTCCACCGTATGCTCCACCGTGTCCTCTGGGCGATCCTCGCAGTGGTGACACCCGGGCGTCTCCTCCCGCCTGATGATGTGCAGGAACCTCCCGAAACATCCGTGTCCGGAGAGGACCTGCGTCAGGCGGTAGGTGAGAGCGCCGTGACGCCTCTCTAGCCACTCCTCAAAGAGGGGTCTTATCGCCGCTATCGTGGCGTGCCCTGCGCTGGGTTGCGATAGTCACGCCTTCCATTCCAACATGAGATCGCGCCGGAGGTCCGTCCGCTCCGCCGCGATTTGCCGCGGGTGCAGAGTTTCCCCCCGACGTAGTGCCTCCGCGCGCCAGTCATACAGGCGCGCGAGGACTATCGCCTCCAGATCCCATGGTGGCAGTCCAGCAAGGAGGCTTGCTGCCTCGCCCGAGATCGTGCGGTACCCCCTTATAAGCCTTACGGCAACCACCTTTTGGGGCGCGTTCAGATAGTGTGCGGCTCGAAGCCGCAGTGAACGCGCCCACACCGGGGCCCCATAAAGGGCCATGTACCACACGACCCCCGCGTAAAGCCTCCGGCAGGAGGCGTTTGGCCCCCTCAGGTTGGGCAGGAGCCGCTTTAAGGCGGCCCCGGTCCGTTCCAGTTTGGGGGCCAAACGTCGGAAATGCTCGATGAAGTTCCACCGGCTGTCGAGGACGAGACCCAGGTATTTCATCGTCTTCTCGACGCCGATGTGAACCCCTCCTACCATCAGCCGGGATCCCGAAGGTGGCCCGTACCGGGGCCCATGAAAGGACATGGCCTCGGACTTGTGCAATGCCACCTCGAGACCCAACTGCCGGATCCTTTCCACGACTATCGCAACCCCGCGTGTCATCGCGTCGGCCGCCACCTGATGCGACCTCCCCTGCGCCAGGACCAGCGTGTCGTCAGCGTAGCAAACTACGCTGACGCCATCAGGGAGGTCGGCCCGCAGCACCCAGTCGTAACCGATGTCCCACAGGAGCGGCCCCAGAACCGATCCCTGTGGGACACCGCACGACATCTCTCGCCGGTTCCAGTTCCCGTCGCGACCGGGGTAGATGACGGCTCTGTCCGTCAAATACGCCCCGACTATTCGACGGAGGTAAGTCGGCACCCGGTGATACCGGAGTGCCTCCCCTATGCAGCTCCAGGGCAGGGTGTTGAACGCGTTGGCGATGTCGAGTGACACCGCCACAACCACCCCACCCCGGGACACCGCGTCCCCCGTCGTGAGGGCTCTCACGCGCATGATGGCGTCCACCGTCGAGCGCCCCTTGCGGAAGCCAAACTGGCACTCCGCAAGATCCGGCCCCGTCCTCACCAGGTGCCCGACGAGGCGGCCCGCAATCCCTCTCTCAAAGAGCTTGCCAACCTCGTCGAGCAGCACTATGGGCCGGTATGCGGACGGAGAGTCCGCAGGGCGCCCTGGCTTCTGAATGAGGACCAGCTTCCCCGTCTTCCAACGGAGTGGAAACTGGCCTCTCTCCATGCATGCGCTTAAGAGCGCCTCCAGTCGAGGCCCGAGAGCCCTCGAGGCCAGGACCCAGGCTTTACCCGGCAAGCCGTCGGGTCCCGGGGCGGTATTTTTGGCCTTCAGCCTGCCTACCGCCGCTCTCAGATTTACCCCGGTCACTTCAGGGGTGTCGTCGTCGTCGTCCGCGTGGTCCGCTTCGGGCACCGCAAGTGGCGGAGCCATAGGCGGGGGAGTATGCTCCCCCCATGAAGGGAACAGAGCGCTCACCACCTCCTCCACCAGCTGGGGTCGGAGACTCTGCGTCAGCGGGGGGGCCCATGTGCGGAGTTTATTCCGCACCATTCTGTAGGGGCGCCCCCATGGATCTCTGTTCAGAGTCTCCAGCATCTCCTCGCGGGCCATATCCTTGGCCCGCTGAACAGCCTCTTGGAAGGCGGTCTTCGCCGCTCTGTACCCCTCGTACAGCTCCACCTCCGTGGCTTCCGCATCCGGAGGGCGGATGCGGAGCCTGCGGTGCCTGGTGTACCGGTGTCGCGCGTCGACGCACGCCTTGCGTAGCGCCCCAACCTCCTGCGACCACCAGTACACCTGACGTCGGGCGCATCCTGGCCGGACTCAGGGCATTGCCACGTCACAGATCTCGGACATGGCCTCCCAGAACCACTCCACCTCATCGTCAATGTCAGCAGGCTTGTCCGGTGAAAACACCCAGGCCTGCACGATCGAGGCTTCCAGGAGAAGCTCCCGGTCCAGCTGCTTTAGCGCCCACCGCGGACCACTCGGGGCCTGTTGGACCAGCGCGCTAGAGGTCTGGGTGGAGACCTCAAACCGGATATACCGATGATCAACGTAGGTCTCCACCTCCTCCATGACGCGCCAGTCAATGACACGCTGTGACAGAGCGGGGCTGGCGAACGAGATGTCCACCACCGACTCGCCCCGCATCCGCACACACGTAGGAACAGTACCCCGATTTAGGACGACCAGGCCTGTTTCCAGAGCCCAGTCCTCCACCATCCTGCCCCGCACATCCGTGCAACGGGAACCCCAGGCCAAATTCTTGGCGTTGAAGTCCCCGGGCACTAGCACGGAGAAGGCATGGTTTCTGGTGACGACGACACTCAACTTTGTTAAAGAGTTCTGGAACTCGGCGAGAGTTCGGCTCTGAGAGAAGTATACTCCCACGACTACAATCTCTCCGAACCGTGCTGTTACGCACCCCTGTCCCCTCGTGACACCTTCAAGGGACGGGGTACCGGCGGCAGCCGACGAAATTATGGCCAGTGAGCCGTTTAGGTCCTCCACCCAGTCATCCCTGGGCGGGACAAAGTACGGCTCAGCGACCACGGCGATGTTAATCGACCACTGTGCCATGCTCTGGAGCAACAGGTCCTGAGCGCACGCGCAGTGGTTGATGTTCGCCTGGAGGAGGCGTAGAGGAGGAGTCATTACTCCTCCATTTCAGCCCCCTCCCGGGCTCCCTCGGCAGTGGTGGCGGCGGCGGCGGCGGCGGCGGCGGCGGCGGCGGTGGTGGCGGCGGCGGCGGCGGCGGTGGCGGTGGCGGCGACAGTGGCGGCGACGGTGGTGGTGGCGACGGCGGCGGAGGGCCTGCCTTTCCTCCTGGCTTCGGCGGGTGGAGCGCAGGACTTGCTCCCCGCCCGGTGATCGGCCGGCTTGCCAGCAGCCGCACATACGACGCAGTGCGGCGCGGCGATGCACGAGCCGGCCGTATGTCCGGGCTTACTGCAGCGAAAGCACAGAGTGCTGCGGTCCTCTAAGGTGCACTGGACGCCCACGTGGTGCCCCACGAGGCATCGATAGCACCTTAGAGGTCTGGGCTCCAGCAGCTTGACCTGCGCCGACACCCAGCCCACCAGGAGCCTTCCGCCCTCAATTATCTTCCTCGCCGCCGTCACGGGACAGCTTACCGTTACGGTTCGCATACCCGTGAAGTCAGGACGTATGGTGCCCGCCTTCACCTGGTCGGTCAGACACCCGCCCGTCCTGACGACGGCGGCTACCACCTCAGCCCCCGTCACCGAGTCATCCAGGCCCACAATGCGCATATCCGCGCACTTGACGGGCCTGGAGACTCGAGCCTCGTCCGCATTGAGGGACGCCCTTAGCTTTTCAGCCAGGGCGTCAGCGGTGGGGCCACTCGTCGCACCGGGGACCTCCAGCATGCGGGCACCAGTGGCGGTCACCCTATGCCGGAGGCCTCCGGTGATCCCCAGCTCCTGGAGATCTACCGTCGCTCTCGCTTTGGTGAGCACGTCGCAGTAGGTCACCCCCTCTTGACCACGTCCGGCTGTAGTGTAATGACTACAGCCGCGGTCTTGGGGGAGCGAAGCCTCCTACCCGCCAAGGGGGGGCGCAGAACAATACCCTCCAGGACGGCGAACCGCGCCTGGAAGGTCGCCAGCTCCTGCCAAACCAGGTTTAGTACCTGGTTCTCCACCGGCTCGGGCTGGCTTGGTGGTGTTGTTGTCTGCGCTGTGCCGGCCGCTCGCAGCCCGGCCAGGTCCGCTCGGAGCTCCTCGTTCTCCTTTCGGAGGAGCTCCATGGCAGCCGTCAAGCGGGCTACCTCCGCCCGCATTTCGGACGTTACGTCTGGTGGGGGCCCAAAGTGGATGGCCTCCGCTGCCGCCATGATGGAGGCCTTGGCCGAGACTATGGCCCTGTTTTTAGAAGTCTGTAACTTTTTCAGGGCCATGTCCCGGATCGCGGCCTCCACGACCGCCGCAAACCTCTCTTTGCGGTCCGCATCAGGGCCGCCTACCTCAGCCGCCTCGTCGCTTGAGGTCTCTGATGCGACCGCGCGACCAGAACCCCCCTCCTTTGCGGGCTCCTCCGCTTTCTCCGCCGCCTCCCGAGCAGTGAGCCCCCTCCCTATGCCTCGCTCTCGGGCTCCTCCCCGCCTACTGGTGGGGATTTTCCTGGCCGAAGCCAGCTCCCCGTCAGAGGACGACCCCTGGCCGTCCACTGACTTTGGCCGCTTGCTATGGATCTTCCTCTTAGCAGCGGCCGACTCCTGGTCACGGCAAGGGCTCACTGAGCCTCCCGTGCTCGCTCCTCTCGATGCAGCGTCGGACTCCGACCCCGCATCACTCCTCACTACGTCTTTTGGGTTTTTGTTTTTAAATTTTTTTTCCATTCTGTTCCCACGAGTATTAAACTTTATTTACCTGCTCAAATTTCGGTGGTTCGCACTAGCGACTAAATCAAGCTACCCGTTAGCCAAGCTTACTACCTCCCTCACGGTGCGCCGCCGCTTGGAGGTTTGGAGAATTTTTTATAGAGGTTAATCTTCCTCGCGGTCCGGGCGGTTAAGCCAAGACCCTCGACCCCCGTCAAAAGTCAGAGACATGACCTTGACAATCTTCGGGGCTACGATATTAACGGTGGCAGGAGGGGGGGGTTATCCCCTCCTGCCTGCCCGGCGGCAGGGTAAGTGCACACCAGGCCCGCTCTTACTCCACACAGTTGCCGCTCTGCTCCTCATAGCGGCTTGTGTGGAGCGTTCCTCTTGGCAGAACATTAGCATGCGGGCAGCGAGATCTCATTGGGAAAAAATCCCAATGAGAAATAGCTGCCCGCACCCCAGGATGCACCGGCCCGAAAACTGGTCTTCCCCCCGGACGTATCCAGAAGGGAACTCCAGTCCCCAGGCACACATGGAGGTTTTCTGCCCTGGCACCCCCATGCTGACCACTTGGGTCCATTTATAAGGAGTAAAAAGGGCAATTGTTATTTACTCGTTTTGGTCGACGGCTTTACAAAATATGTTATCGTAAAGCTGGTTAAAGACACCAAATCGGCGACCACGATAAAAGTACTCAAAGACCATATCAGCTACTTTGGTGTCCCAACACGCCTTATCACCGACAGGGGCACCAGCTTCACTAGCGGGGTTTTTAGGGAGTTTGTAATGCTATACGGCATTAAGCACATTATGAATGCCGTGGCAACTCCCAGGGCGAATGGTCAAGTTGAAAGATTCAACAGGACCATATTAGACGCCCTTTCTACTTCAGCCAACGGTAAAGACGAAAAGTCTTGGGATGAACAAATTCTCGATATACAATTAGGTTTAAATACTACGACTCATAAGACGACGCAAAAAACTCCATCAGAGTTACTTTTCGGATTCAACATTAAGTGTAGGAGTGAAAGCATATTGAGTGAGGTTTTAGACGACACCGTGACCGTAACATCGGCGGAGAAATTAGCAGAAGTAAGGGACGTAGCTGGAAAGAAAATAAGTGAGACTCAGATTAAAGATAGGGAAAGGTTTAATCGTCGTAGGAAACCAGCAAAGAATTATTCAGTAGGAGACTTAGTACGTGTAGAGCGACAGGTTCCTAACGATGGACAATCACAAAAACTGGTTGTCAAATATCAGGGTCCGTACCGGGTAATAAAAGTACTTCCCAACGATAGATATTATGTTATCGAAGACACTCCCCTATCGCGCAAAAATAATCGTTGTTACGAAGCCGTCGTAGCAATCGACAAAATGCAGCCCTGGTTAAATTTTAGTAGAAACTTGGAAAGTAGTTGTGAAGAAAGTGGTTCAGATAATGAGTAAAAATAAATTTATAAATAAAAACTAAATAAAAGTTATGTTCTTGTTCGTTAAAGTGTTTATTTATATTAATCTAATATAAATAAATTACTATTCAATTTAATGTACTATGATTAAATAACATTATTTCGATTATATTAGATTAGTGTATCATGTAATTATAAGCCTCGATCAGCATTTGTGCTTGTTTCGTGTCTAGATGTCAGATACGTGTAGATGTTTATGTCAGAACATACTTAATGTTTTAGTATCAGTCTACAGGTTCTGTTTGGTTTGGGTTCTATGACCATGACAATAAATATTTCATTGCCAATTGTACTGTGGTATAATAATAACAGCAATGATTCCTTTCTCAATTCAATCATGTGGTAATAAACGTATTATAAAAATATTTATAATACTCTGTTTATCCTGATAATAGTAACGTCATTCTTTTTCGCGAAGGGACTCGCTTTCACAGGAAGGCCGAGCTGTAAGCCTAATTAGTATAATGTACGTCTGATTAATATTATTCTTTAAATATCCTGGAATTATTATACCCCTAATACATAGATGTTGTATTGACTATATTAAGTAGCAACAGGTAGGTAGATCTTAAAGTTTAAACAATTCTAATTTATAGTGAAATATATTACATTGTTAATCTAAATTATAATAATTAAATGTATTATTAATTATCAACTAATTGTAGATGAATAATCGTTTGTTAATAGCCATTATATTAATTTAAGATACGTGTATTTATAATCGAAGTTAATGTCATAACTGACACTCGTTGCGATTGACAGACATCGCGCAACCGTTGTACAAGAAAGAAGTGAATTTTGTGATTAAAGTGCTGTGGAGATATTACTGGATTTTATTTCTGCAACACTTCTGAGGCTATCCCGATAGGTATTTAATTTAGTCCTAATTCCTCGACAGTTTTGATAATATATGGAAAGTTTACTATCGTCAGCCATTTTTAAAGTGCGAAGGTATAAGGAAAATAAACAGAGAAGTATATATGAGACTACCATTTTTAATTAACGCAAACCAACGCTTATAACTTTTTCGGTACTTTTCCGTTATCCTATCGAAAAGTAAAAACAATGAGTAAACATATAATCGACATAGGTAATTATAATATGCAGCAACAATATCAGGATTATTGGCAGGAATGCAGTGTATGTATGTGATATTATTGAGTAATATTTTACATTGTAAACAGTGCTTTAGAATTAGTGGAAAAATAATAACATCGCTGACCGCAACAAAACAAAAAACACTAAAAAATGACATCTTATTTGTAATTATAAGGTTAAACAAACAATACAATTTAAGATTGGTTATTAGCGTCCATTTTTTCGGGGGAAATGTTAGACCTAATATTTCTAGAAATATCATCTTCCGAGCGGATCGCAAACGTGGACGTGTAAATGTAAACATAGGCTCCTTAGTTAAAAAAGAATTAAAATCTTTAATATGCGATTATACTCGAAAAAATAATAACATTAAAGTCTTAATAACATAATAAACAAGTGACAACGTTTTCATGTGAAACTATCGAGTTCCAGGACAGTTACTGAAAAAACAATAGTGAACACCAAAACCCAGTAATAAACAGTGGAAAAGTGACTTTTTGCAAATTCTTATCAATAATTACTCAGTGCATCAAAAGAAGAAATAGAAAACTATAAACAGTGAACAAAACCACTATATCAACCTCAAGTAAGACTTTAACTTTTATGAGTTCGTTTATTTTATTTAAAAATATATAACTAGCGCCAAAACGACATATGTAACCGCCCAAGTGGCGAATGGACGTACTAAAGTGACAGGAAGATAACATGTCAGTTCTACTAACCTAAGCGCAGTTGAAACGACCACTAGCGCCATAACATCGAACAAAACGGTTCACGTGGCGAAAAAGTGAACTAAAATAATAACGCTACTGCCCACCAGGGGCGCTAGATAGTGATTGGGGATACCAGTACACAAAATAATCTTCCTTGTGGTAGAAAAGTAAATTAAATTGAGTAAACCGGAACAAAAAATTGACCAAACTTATATAACATAAACAGCAAAAATATGGCGGAGCTCAACAACATAACCCAAAGACGACTAATGCAAAAATGCGAATCATTGGATCAAATAGACATGAGCGTGTCTATAAATTCTTCTTGTTCGGAGGAGTTGTTGGGCAAAAGTCTAGATGTATCTTCCAATATTATAGCGCCGTGTAGAGAGGAAATGAAAAGTGAAATAAATAGATTAAATGTTAACTTAGAAAGCACTCAACATGAATTAGAAAATGTGATACTCGAAAATTCTGACTTGAAGAAACAAATCTTTCAATTGACACAAGAGATTGAAATACTTAAACAGATCTGTAGAAGCCCTTTATCGACATTACGTAAAGTTCATTCCTCCGCAAATAAATATACTGCCAAACGAAGGCGCACTGACTCTTTCAAAGCTTCTCCGCTCATAATGCAGAAATCACCCTCTGTACCGGAATCTACAACACTCAAACTACGGTCAACAACGAGGCTATTCAAATTATGTGTTCACCAAAGAACCAGGACTCAGATGTACCGAAACATGCTGCCATACAAATTACCAACAAAAAACCGCCGCGCAAGTCTCCGAATAACAAACCCAAAATAAGTATACTAAGTAGCGAAACTTCGAATGAATTATACGCTCTTACAGAAGAAACTAGCCTTCGAGAATACGAAATTTGCCACTATCGCAAACCTAAATGTGGAATAAAACAAATCTTAGAAACAATTGAAACAAAACTTCAAAACTTTACGATTGAGGACTACTGCATAATCTACATCGGCGAAGAGGATTTCCGTACAACTCAAAACTATGTAGATTTAGTTATGTATATAAGAGGAAAACTATTAATGTTAACCCATACCAACATTGTTATTTGTCTGCCTACTTATAAATTTAAATTTAATTATTCTTATGCTAAAGACCAGTTAAACTATAGCACCACTTTGTACAATAGCCGTTTAGAAACGTTCAACAATCTTCTTTTTATGGATGCGCAAACGTACGAGTACGCACACATATTGGACTCCAACCTAAACCTTTCGTACGATTGCGATATGTATAATCAGCGTTCCGGAGCAATAAATCATGTTGGCAAAAAAATTATAATATCAAATTTGGAAGATTTTGTACTATCAATAAGGAATTTAAATAATCCTATTTCGTATCAGGAAACGGCAGATTTACACCCACCAACACGAGCCAATACAAAATTTTTTCGCCACTAAAAACTCCAATCCCAACACTTTACACCAACACCCACATAAATTAAATATTATTTATCAAAACATACAAAGCTTAAAAAATAAACGATACATTTTAGAATCAATTACAAATGAATACAAAATAGAAGCACTTTGTCTTACAGAAACTTGGATTACAATAATAAAAAAAGACCTATTACAATTACAGGGATATAACTTAGCCGCTAAATACTGTCGCGCGACCCACACGGGAGGTGGTGTTTGTGTATTTTTAAAAGAAAATATTGAATTTAAGTTCCGACATGACATAGCAGACATGTCAGTTGAATGCATTTTTGAAACCTGTGGAGTGGAGATACCTAATCTTAATCTTTTACTTATAGTTATTTATTGGCCGCAGAAGAACAGGGAAACTGAAATATTTTATACTTCCCTGGAAAAACTCTTACATAAACTTAACATAAAGAATAAACAAAGAGATATAATCATCGGAGGAGATTTTAACATAAACATTTTAGAAAAAAAAGAAATTCTTTTGCTCTTCTGAACTTTATGACTAACTACAACCTCCGACAGCTAGTGATGGAACCTACGCGAGTAACAGCTACGAGCTCAACATGTATCGACCTAATATTCACAAACAACCACATTCATGAATTTGACTTAAAAGTTTTAAGCCTGGGACTCTCAGACCATAAAGGAATAAAGATTTCAATACCTACCAACGACCCTATAATAAAAAATATGACACAAATGACAACTCAAAAGAGACTTTAACAAACAAAATATGGAAGCGTTCAAAGCTGAACTACGGAAAGTAGATTGGAGTAATATAATTGATACAGATCAAAACACTAACACAAATTACATATCCTTCCATAACCATTTACAAAAAATATTAGACCAGTGCATCCCGAAGAAAAACATAAGAATTAAAAGTACGCCCCCTATAACGTGGCTAACTACTGGTTTAAAAGTGGCATGCAAACATAAACGGTTACTAAAAGCACTAATAACTACAACCAATAATGATATACTACATAAACATTACAAACAATACGAAAAAATACTCAAGAAAACGGTAACCTACTCCAAAAGACTAAATTATATAAAAAAAATAAACAAATCTGAAAATAAAACCAAAACAATGTGGCAAATAATTAAAGAGCGCACAAATAGACAAAACAAAAAAACAACAGGTAATATGCAATTGCGCGTGAATAATAATCTTATAGATAATGCGAAATTGATAGCAAACGCTTTCAATGACTATTTCATATCAGTTGGCAAATCGGACAGTACAATCGGAGATAGTGCTGCAACTGGCCGCCCGGGGCCCTCACAAAGCGAAAACTCTATTTACATTAGTCCAGTGGACCCAAACGAAATAAAATTTATAATTAAAAAACTGAAAAATAAACGAAGCTATGAACATGACGAGCTACCGCCAACACTAATAAAATTATGCGCTGAGGAATTAGTAATGCCACTGACTCTACTAATAAATCAGTCCTTTGACGAAGGCTGTGTTCCCGACCTGCTTAAAGTAGCAGTAATAAAACCGATCCATAAAAAGGGAGATCAGACCGACACAAATAACTTTCGGCCTATAGCCGCATTACCTACATTCGCGAAAATTTTTGAGACCGCAATGTCAAAACGACTTTACTCATTCTGTGAAGAGTACAAAATCTTCAACGATAGTCAAAATGGTTTTAGGAAAAATAAATCTACTAAACTGGCAATATTCAAATATATACAAGAAGCACTAAATATTATAAATAATAAAAAACATGCAGTAGGGATTTTGCTAGACATGAGCAAAGCCTACGATAGAGTGTCTTATAAGATCCTTCTAAATAAATTGTATGAAATAGGTGTCAGAGGCACAGCCTACAAATGGTTTTGCTCTTACTTAGAAAATCGGGAACAATATGTAGAAGTAGATTATAAAGATGCACAGACTGGCCTGATAACGCGTGTTAAATCTGATAGAGCAAAAGTAACCAT
This sequence comes from Apamea epomidion, assembly GCA_947507525.1. Lineage (NCBI taxonomy): Eukaryota > Metazoa > Arthropoda > Insecta > Lepidoptera > Noctuidae > Apamea > Apamea epomidion. Next base: position 1,095,087 of record OX382251.1, on the reverse strand, counting down.
GTCAATTCCTCAAGGTAGTGTTTTGGGGTGCCTATTGTTCCTAATATATATAAATAACCTCCCTAAAGAAATAAATTCATACAGTGTCCTATTTGCTGACGACATTTCAATCATTTTTCCTTATGATAATAACGGGACCCTTAACGAAATCTTAAATGACATTCTTACTAACATAGTGGCATGGTTGAAAGACCATAATTTAGAAATAAATTTCTCGAAGACGAAGTTGATGCAATATGGACCATATCAGAAAGAAAAGGTAGATATCGACTACTCATATAATAATATAAAATTACAATGTGTAAACGATTTTACACTGCTAGGCCTGATGCTAGGACTGTCGATACAAATGTAAGCTGGAAAGCTCATATACAAACCCTATCAAATAAATTGGCTAGCTTTACATATGCCTTAAGAGAACTAAAAAAAGCAACCGACTTCAAAACAGCTCTTTCAGCCTACTACGCATACGCATATTCGTGGCTAAACTATGGAATTATAATGTGGGGAAATGGTGTAGATATAGAGCGACTATTCACTTTACAAAAAAAATGCGTTCGAATCCTAGTAAATATAGAAAGTACGGAAAGTTGCAAACAATACTTTATAGAACATAAAATACTTACGCTATCAGGTTTTTATATCCTAGAAGCTAGTAAATTTCTGAGAAAATACCCATCGCTTTTTCCGCTAGCAAAACAGCAACGCCCACAGCAACGCAGTCTTAGAAACCGATATCTAAACGAATTAGCGGTACCAACCTCAAAACTAGCTATGTTTCATTCTGGGCCTCTGGCCATGTGCGTTAAAATCTATAATAAACTTCCGAATTCAATTAAGGATACAGAGTATGACAACAAATTTAAAAATGACCTACAAAACCAATTAAACTTAAAATCATATTATAGCCTAAAATAATTTTTTACCGAGAAATAACTAAATTAATATCGACTTGAATACATTACACATACATAACTAGGTACTCTAAAAAACACCAGTCCGCTACTACCTCATTCCTGTATTTTTTAGTGATTACTTTCTATTTTATTTTATCTGAAAATGTGACATATTATAATGTAAAACTAATCTATTGACATTAAATTAACTGAGATAATAATGACATTTAGGCTCATTGCAAATGACATAAATTGTAGTAAGTATGAGATTATAATGTGAAAATGATAATTTATTTATTTTATTTAGTTTATAAGAATGACATAATGTATAATAATAATTAATAATTTTTAAATTAATCTATATTAACAAATTATATGAATAATGATAGCATGTTAAATTAATTAAAACCTATCGCCTATACATTGCTGTGCCCTAGCAGGGTTCATTGTTTGGAACTATCATAATGTAACAACCTGTAAACAACATGAAATGCAATAAATGGATGATTATGATTATGATGAGTCATCCGTTTCCCTGACCAAAACAGTGGCATTTCGGACCCATACATATTTAAACTTGTTTGTTTTGGCAGCGTCGCGACTTTTGCGAAATAACTCCTTATTACGAAGCGTCAGGTGCTCGTTCATGTAAATACGACACTGAGTTCCAGAGAGACCAACTCGATCTGACGTGATACCTTTAGACAGTCGATAAGCGCTTAGCACGTTATCACGTAGCAACCGGGAACTCAACTTCACTATAATATTTTTCGGACGTGAATTTTGTGTGTGTGCGTGTGGAACGCGGTGAATAGCCACTATGTCTCTTTGCATTAAAGGTATGTTGATTGCAGACGCAATTGACTCAAAGATTACCACTAGATTTTCCCCACGTTTTTCGGGCAAATTTCCTATTTCAATATTGCACTGTCTAGCATGTTGCTCCAGCCGATCTATTTTATTTTCCAGTAATAATATGGTCTCAGACGCAGAAGTTTTAATTCTTGACTCAATCTCCTCGATACGTTTCATGTTGTCAATATTGTTCGCTGAGTTAAAGTTAACTGACGACTTCAATTCTGTCACGACTTTCGACAATTCCTGGTGTTTTGTATTTAGGGATATTAAATCCTTTTTGGTTCCAGTGAACTCGGAACGTAATTCTTTCAAATCGTTTTGAATTTGAGCGGAGGTAGATGACAAATTATTGAACTCATCTCTAAGATTGCTGATGTTCGTATTTATATTTGTAAATTGGTCATGCATGTCAACATGCAGAGCATTCATTGATCTCCCAAATTCTTCGGATAATGTAGATATAGCCAAACTCAGCTCGCAGTCGGGTTGCTTCCTCTTAAGATTTCTCTGCGTTACATTTGAGTCAGCATCTTCGCCTGAGTACAGATCTGGAACGGATTGGCATTTGCTACCTTGCGGAGAGAACACCATTGTGTATACACAGCGATTGAAAGAACAAAGTATATAAGATGTTGATGAGCTGTGATACCGTTAAGTCCTTGTTAAGATTAGAATTGTCACGTTTCCCCGTGGAGATGAAGGGGGCCGCACGATCACAAATTTTAGGTACCACTGCACGGTCAGCGAGTTCAAAAAGTATATACTCCGCACTGTTTTTCGGACGGTGTGTGGGTAGCCGCACTTGCACTGTCACCCGTGATTTAAACGTTTTTAATAAGTTGAAGAAACACTTTGAGTCTTATTGTCTTAGACACTGGGTACAATTTCAAATGGCACAAATTTATTAACTGAGCAAAAAACCGAAACACGTCTGCTCTAGCCAAAGTTCGAACGAAGTATGTATTAGTTATAGTATTTCTATTACATTATACCCGCAGTTAGAGTACCCGCAGTTTAATCTGTATTTTATTATATTGGTTGGTATTATTTATTGTGCAAAAGTTGTTTACAATATACAATTGGAACCTAGTTATAGATACACCTCACCCGTCTGCTTTAGATTAAGCTAAGTACTCATATGTCTCTATTCTAGCAACTAGATATCATTTGCAAGCTCAGCGGTCTGTGCCCACCGGATGAGCCATGTATGCATTGCAATTCAGAATAAAACTCGCCTCCAAATCGGCAGTACGTATTTTCATTTTTTATCCTCAGTAAAAATCCTGAGTAGTTAATTTTACTATTAGAAAGGTTTCTCACGCTCCAAAACCAAAAGTACCTAATGTACACGTCTGTAGATAGTTACCAGGGAAAGATCTAACGCCTAAGGTACAGGCTTGGCCTAGTTTAGGTGTTAGTGGTCATTCGAATTGTGTTCAATTGCAGAATTGTACCTACTGTTTGCCAAAATCAACTTTTAAAATATTTTTGTGTCAATAAAGCTTTTTTATTTATTTTTTATTTACAGTTCTATTAGAACTTCATAATAGTGGCATAAAAGCGCTACAGGAGCTACAAATAATAATTAACACCACACTAAAGCTCTTGTGGCGCTTATTGAATGAATAACAGGTTTAACTGAACGAATAAAGGATCACTGATCATTCACCTTGTCTCTCATTTATTAAATACATCTGTTGTTCCTGAGTCAGACATTACTGAATACAAATAAATAATAAGTGAAGTGAAGGTAAGTGTTTTTGAGCTATATTTTGTATTATATGCAAGTGGCTAAAAACGCAGATCAGTTTATCGTGCATATACTTGATATTATTGGAGTATTTTTAACGCGCCTCAATAATTACCTCAGAATATCGTAAAATATGTAAAATATTTTATAAATATTATATAAATATTATTATATCACATACCTACACGATATTGAAATTACATACTTGACTACATTTGTATTTAGTAAGTTGCTGGTTCTATATTTAGTTATATTTTACTACAAATTGTGATAAAAACCTATAAATTTCTCAAGTAATAATAAATAATTGTCTTGTATACATGGCGTCTATGAGAAGCAGCTTTAACTTGCAACTTCAACCTTAATACTTCCTATCTGCGCGTCAAAGCGTTAAAGTTTCACTCTTCTGAAGGTCCAAGTAATACTTGTACCACTAATGCAGTTCAAGTCTTTACAATCACTTTTATTTCGTACTAACTACAAATATCGAACCACACTAATGGTTATTTGTTTAGAGATCCGTAGAACTGGTTGAAAACCCTAAAATACGATGATCGTTTGTAGCTACTTTTATATTTTTCGCTCTTTCAATTGTTTAACACTTGCTATGTCTTACCATGTTTTCAGAATGCCTTTCAAAATAATTCAAACTTATAATGAACAACAAAATAAACAAGAACTTTGCATCTGTCCATCTAAGTGGGAAAAACATGGAGTGTTACACTGGCCGAACAAAAAAAGTAAAAAAATATGTAAAATAGAAGATTCAACACCACAACCAAACTGGACTAAAATAAACTGCATTTTTAAAAGGAACAATATTATGTCGTACGAAATTGCTGACATGCAGTTGACAGAAATGTTAGATTGTTCGACAATAGAACAAGAAGCCACAGAACTCTTACCAGCGCTTTATTTTTATTATTAATAAACGTGTTGACTATGTCTATTATGTAAGTAAGGGCCAATTAAGCGCCCCAAAAGGTGGTAGCCGTAAGGCTTATCCGGGGGTACCGCACGATCTCGGGCGAGGCAGCAAGCCTCCTTGCCGGACTGCCGCCATGGGATCAGGAGGCGATAGTCCTCACGCACCTGTATGATTGGCGCGCGGAGGCACTACATCGGGGGGAAACTCCGCACCCGCGGCAAATCGCGGCGGAGCGGACGGACCTCCGGCGCGATCTCATGGTGGAATGGAAGACGCGACTATCGCAACCCAGCGCAGGGCACGCCACGATAGCGGCGGTAAGACCCCTCTTTGAGGAGTGGCTAGAGAGGCATCACGGCGTTCTCACCTACCGCCTGACGCAGGTCCTCTCCGGACACGGATGTTTCGGGAGGTTCCTGCACATAATCAGGCGGGAGGAGACGCCCGGGTGTCATCACTGCGAGGATCGCCCAGAGGACACGGTGGAGCATACGGTGGAGGGCTGCCCCGCTTGGGAAGAGCACCGCCATGTCCTCGTAGAGGCGATCGGCAGCGGCGGCGACCTCTCGCGTCCGGCCCTTTTTCAAGCCATGGTCCGGGGCGAGAGGGAGTGGGAGGCGGTCACCTCCTTCTGCGAAGCAGTCATGCTAGCGAAGGAGGTGGCGGGATGGGCGAGGGAGAGATCCTCACGTCTCAGCCGCCGAGGGAGACGCTCCGGGCGTCGGGAGCCGCGTGACGACTCCCGGCCACCGTAGGCGCGGGCCTGCGGGCGGAGAGCAATGGGTAGCTCTCCGTCCGATCAGGACCAGGCCCGTGCCGGACGGCGCGTATGTGTTCCACGCGCGCCTCAAAGAGATGTCAGCATAGTTGACGGGGCCCGACAGGGCCGAAGCCTGCCGGGGTAGCGGGATCGTCCGAAAGGGTTACCGCTGCCCTGGTACATAAAGGGCTAAGGAAGGAACACGGGTGGGTTTTAGTCAGCGATTGGTATGATGTTTTCGTAAGAAAACATCATACCAATCGCTTCTTAAAGAATACGACCTGCTTACATTACAGTCAAGACGCGTCCTCCTTGAGACAATGACCTTATTCAGTGTATGCCGAAACAAGTTTGATTGCCCTGATTTGGTGACTGGTTTGTGTTACCTGGTTCCTCGAACAGTACATGGACGGGAGGTACGCACCAGGCGGCTGTTTGCTACCAGCTTTTGTAGATCCAATGCTGGTATGCGCTCACCGCTATACCGCTTAGTCGACACATACAATACGCGTTTTGGTGCGATAGACATATTATTCCTAAGCAGATATAAATTTAGAAACGATATAATTAAAATTCTAAAGGATCGGCAGTAGGCTCCACAGGTTTCACGCAATATACGTATCATTATTGATAGGCTAGGGAGCTGCATGATAAATCACGCATGATATATATATATATATATATTTATAAAATATTGTTTATATTTTTTCTTTTAACTCCTAACTCCTGTTTTTCATTGAGTTAGCCCTGCTACAGTTAAAGTCTGCTAACAGCTTGTTTTTGATTATATAATATAGTAATTTGTGGAAAATGTCGTGGGTAGTATATTTGTTAAGTTTAATTTTAAGACAACACTGTTTATACTTAATATACTACTGTTTGTTTTCCCAAAAAAAAAAAAAAAAAAAAAAGAGTCTGACACTCCCTTCTGCTCCACCCAGAGCGGGAGGGGTCATTTGATGATTTCCCATCCTCATTCACATCTTTGGTCTATTTCGATTCACCATGTCAGACACATGAAAAGACACAATGTTGTGCAAATATTGTTTATACTGTTGTTATTTTAGAATTTACCTAGTTTAATTATTTTAATAATTTCAATTATGGGCCAATTTGCCAATAAAACAAGTTGATTTTATCTCTATTTTTTTTTATTTCAATTTACCAATACAATTATACAAGAGGCGCTTCGATTGTACTCGTTATAATGTGTGTAGTAAAGGAAGAAAATATAAATCCGATTCATATCGAATGTCCACAAGTTTACATTTAACATCACAAGGCGAACACACGTATTCTGAACTTAAAACTGATGTATAGTTGCTTTTGAAAATATTTAGATAAGAGGAGAAGATTGGACGGTCAAAAGCTTTGACTAAATTATCAAATTTCTTACAATAAATATATATTTGATTTTCTTAAATTTTGATACATATTCACCTCCATCACTTCTTTTTTAATAATTAAAAAATATTTATCTGCCCTTTGATTAGATAAAATAAAATCATTGAAATCTAAAATTAAATTCTGTGTGCTTTTTTTTACATACGGGTAATTAAATGTGTCTGGTCAATAAATTGCTCATGATCCAAAATTTCGTACTCTTTAAGTCTTTTAGCAATTTGAGATAGTGGTTTATTACCTTGTCTTAACAAATTTTTTATTAAGTATAATTTATTTTCAAATTTATATGCATTGTATGTTTGTAATATTCCGAAACGTCGAGCTTCAGCAACAACATGAGTTAAGTTGTGAACGTTGCTAGTTACATAGTCAATACCGTAAAAATCCTTATAATGTTTCGTAAAGTATTCCAAAAGTTCCTCTGCCAAAGGTAGCAATGGAAAGTATTCCTCACTAGAACATATTGTTATTGCACAAAATAATGTGAAAATGTTGCATAGCATCTTTCTTGAACACTTTTTGTAATATCGCCACACTTAAATAACGAAAGAAGGTTCTAAACTCTGATCCTTTCCAATGACTTAAACTGTCCAAACCTTGAACAGCTCTATGGATCTCAGTTAGAGTTTTGCAGGAGTTTAAGAAAATATTGACTGCGTGAATATCACTCGAACACCATTTAGTAACCTTTTTACCGAAATTGCCATCTCGCCATCCAACGAGCAATCTTTTTACTATACCCAAGTCAATCAAATACAGGGAATCGGAAACAGGAAATGCTTCTATCATTTCAATCGGTAGTTTTAATAAAGGTCAGTCGAATTTGTGATGGTTTCCATACTTATTTATTTATTTAAACTTTTCGCACAAACAGGTACAAAGGCGGACTTAATGCCTTTTTTTTTTTTTTTTTTTTTTTTTTTTTTTTTTTTCAGGATGGGAAATCATCAAATGACTCCTCCCGCTCTGGGTGGAGCAGAAGGGAGTGTCAGACTCTTACTGACTAAAACCCACCCGTGTTCCTTCCTTAGCCCTTTACATACCAGGGCAGCGGTAACCCTTTCGGACAATCCCGCTACCCCGGCAGGGGACTTAATGCCTTAGGCATTCTCTACCAGTCAACGAAGCATACTTCTTTTCTCTAAAATCCTTGTCCTTGTCATTCCGTAATGGACAGTTGGTGCCAGGAAATATCACAGTGTGCGAAACATGCGAACATTCAACCATGCAACCATGTTTTCCATTATAATTACACACACCTGGAAAAAAAACATACAAGAGAGACTAGATCTGAAAAACTGTAAATACTAGTAAATAATGACATAATCTTGAATAAACACGGCGGTTACAATTAAACCCCATAATCATTAGACTTGATTTGAGACAGTTGGGAAAGAATAACGAAATCTTCTCCCTACTGGCTAATAACACATTATGGCAGATAGCAAGTAGATACAGGTGTATAACTACCTTTTATCATAGCTCTGGCAGGAGAATCGCATACAAAGCATCTCAATGACACTGATTTTTTTCTATTTCGTATGGTAAATGCCATCGTGAAGCATACTGCCCATTTCTTCAATAAAAAAAAAAAAAAAAAATTAATTAATTAATTAATTCATACAAATCTTTTGGCTTAGCTGAACCTAGATAAATTCCACAAATAATAGGACTTAAGTGAGGCATTTCAAAAATACTGCACAATACAGGCCAAAATTGTTATTTGGAGCGTTTGTAATATTGTATAGGTACTCCGTCTATGTTTACTAAAATCGATATATGTTCCAGTATAACTTTAGAATTTTCTAAACTTTTTATAATACTATTTTTCAAGTTATTGTGCCAGTATACGCCTGGATCGACGAAGTTTATTGTAATTTCTCTTGGTGTACCAAGTAGTGAGCGTGGATCTCTAGGCATAGCGTTAGGAGTAATTTGGTTTAAAATTTGAAATAAGTCTTTTAAAGCTACATGACTACATTTGTGTTTCAGCGCCCAAATTCATATTTGCTCGCGATAGCTCCATTTTCTTTCACATTCGACATACTCTAGTTTATATTCAGTATCGCTGTCCGAGTCCATTCTAGAAGGAAAAAGCAAAAAATTACACAAGGAAGGTTATTTTACTTTATTTTTATAATATGCCACACCAAGCTATAACTTACTTTTCCTCTGTAACTGGTCCGTTATCAGCAATTGAGAAAACAAAATCTACGGGACCCTCGCTTATGTTTATTGAACTCGAACTTGGCGCATTATTTTTGTTTGTTTCCAATGAATCCCTTAAAGAATAAATTAAATTATATAAATAAATGATATAGAGTTTTATAAATAAAAGCTAAATTACTCTTACGTAATTGAGTTGAAAAAAAACTTACGTGTTATTTAATATTTCAATTACAGAATTCTCACACACACTTGCCTTTTTAATTTCTGCATATTCTGATAAACTCTCCGTACTTTCTTGCGATATCCACCAGTTCTTTGTTTGAACTTCCATGCTTTTAGATCCATATTTCTTTTAAATTGGCTCAAATATTTTATAAAATATGATTTCTCCAATAAAAATAACAGAATGTATCCAAATGAGTAGGCAATGTCCATTACTCTCCTGCTTCTATTGTGAAGCCTTAATGTCACTATTAGTAAAACAGTCGATCAAATTCTTACTTAAGTCTGCGCAAAAGTAAAAATCACTTCTGCAATGAAACTATCAGTGGCAGAACAGTGATAAATATATCTTTTATAGAGTCACTGATGATATACGGTTAGGCATGGAGGAAGGAAATCTCACAGTTCTTTGCTTACTAGATTTTAGCAATGCATTCAATACTGTCGATTTCGATATCCTGCTTAGTATGCTTCGCTCGCTTAACATATCTCCAACGGCGATTGACTGGTTTCGTAGTTACCTGTATGGCCGCCGGCAACGTATATGCATAGAAGAATCTTGCTCTTCGTGGTGTTATACTTCTGCCGGTGTACCTCAGGGTGGCGTTTTATCTCCTTTACTTTTCGCAATATTTATAAACTCCATTACCAAAAAATTTCTTTCTTCCTACCACCTTTATGCAGACGATTTGCAAATGTATAAACAAGCTGGCCACATGAACTTGGCTGATGCTGTCCACATTATCAACAAGGATTTGGTTTCAATCTGTGAGTGGAGTGAGGCGCATGGGTTGCAGGTTAACCCATCGAAGACTCAGCTCATTGTTGTTGGCAGCTCTAGGATGATCCCCAAGATAAACTGGTCGCAGCTTCCCCAAGTTCAATTTAACGGAACTGCTATTCCTTTCAGCGAAAAGGATAAGGACCTTGGGGTTTGGATCGACAAGCATCTTTCCTGGGGTTCTCAGCTACAGGAGGTAAGTCGAAAAATGTTTGCATCCGGTAAGTCACTGAGACGGTTGCGGAACTTTCTTCCAACTGCCACTAAAACTGCGCTTGCACAATCTCTTTTACTTCCCATCCTTGACTACGCTGATGTCAGTTATCTAGATCTTACTGAGGCACAACTAGATAAACTTGAGCGACTTCAAAACTTTTGCATAAGATTTATATTTGGCCTACGCAAATATGATCACATTTCTGAATTTCGTACAAAGCTCAAGTGGCTTCCTATACGACTTCGCCGGAATTCACATATCTTATTTCAGCTCTACAGTACTTTGTTTAATCCTAAAACCCCCTCTTATCTTAAAGAACGTTTCAAATTCCTTCATGACACACATAATAGATATCTGAGGTCATCGGAAAACCTGAGACTAGAGATGCCGATGCATTCCACCCGTTTCATTGACAAATCTTTTACTGTTCAAGCAGTACGGTTATGGAATGACTTGCCCGTTTCGGTAAGGCGTGCTCAATCTTTGTCCGCTTTCAAAATTATGATACACAAGCACTTCCTCTCTCCTTAAACATTTATTTATTTATTTATTAGGGACAAAAAACAGTTACATGCTACAAAATACAGAGAAATACTTAAACTAAGATTTAACAAACACGTAACCCACACCATTGTCCACGTTTTAACTAAAGGTTAAAAGAAGTGCTAAAGACAAGTGATAAAAAAGAAAAAGAAATATAAAACACTAGTCGCTGCCACAACTATGCTGTGTTACTTAGCTTAGCTGAATTTAACTTAAAATACTCGCTAACCAAAATATCCAGAGCAATTCTCTTAAATGATTGCTTAGATAGACAAAATATATCTAGTTCAATAAAATGCGTGTTATAAGAATCAACAAGGCGACGAAGAGGTGCACGTTCCCCAGCGTTAGTCCTGCATATGTCTGTATGGAATAGTTGAGGGACGCGCACCCCCCTTCGAAAAACACTTCTGGGTACCTTGTAACACAATTTGTTTGTTAGATTAATACAATCAAACTTGCTGTTGCATATGCCGTGCAGTATCATGACATCAAGTAACAACCGCCTAGATCCCAAATCCAGTACTCCATACCGTTTCAATAGCTGCCCGTAAGGAACCTTTGATTGGAAGCACTTATAGTTCATAGACCGTAAGAACTTCTTCTGCACCCTTTCAATTCTAGTGCTGTATTTATCGTAGAAAGGGTTCCAGATCGGGACGGCGTATTCCAACTGGGATCGTACCAAAGCCTTATAAAGCAGTAAGAACGTAGAGGGCCGCACAAAGTCACGTGACGATCTCATGACGAAACCATACATCTGATACGCCTTGTTTACTATACTGTCAACGTGTTTGTCGAAGTGCAAACTGGCATCCAGTGTGACACCTAAATCTCGAACAAAACTAACTACATTTAAGAAGGCGTTATTAATTGAATAATTAAAATTTATTTTAATTCTCTTTTTGGTAAATGAGATGGCATGGCATTTCGGTAGACTGAGAAAGAGCCCATTGCTGTTACAGTAGGTATATAATCTATCCAGGTCTATTTGAAGAAGTAGACAATCTTGTATATTCTTGCAAGATCTGTAAATTTTTATATCATCCGCATACATTACAAACTTTGAGTTGATAAAACATTGTTTTATGTCATTAATAAATATAATGAAGAGAAGAGGGCCTAAAATGGATCCCTGTGGTACACCAGATGTAACAACTATAGGGTCTGACTCGTAGCCCTTGACAACAATTTTTTGGGTCCTGTTGTGAATATATGAAACGAACCATCTAAGCAAATTACCACGTATTCCGTTGAAAGCTATTTTTTCCAAAAGCAGTGTATGATCCACCTTGTCAAAAGCCTTTTGAAAGTCCGTGTACACAGCGTCCACTTGAATGTTTTGATCCATTTTTTCAAATAAGTAGTTAGTAAATACTAACAGATTAGTTGCGGTTGAACGACGTTTGACGAAACCATGTTGTTCGGGTAAAATAAGCTGATGAATGTGGGGGTACACGGCGCCATGCACAAGACTCTCAAAAACCTTAGACAAAGTAGAGAGGATAGAGATGGGGCGATAATTCACTACATTGTTCTTGTCACCAGTCTTATAAACAGGGGTTATAAACGCACATTTCCAAATTGCAGGAAAAACACCCTTTTTTTTTTTGAGGATGGGAAATCATCAAATGACCCATCCCGCTCTAGGTGGAGCAGAAGGGAGTGTCAGACTCTTACTGAGTAAAACCCACCCGTGTTCCTTCCTTAGCCCTTTATGTTCCAGGGCAGCGGTAACCCTTTCGGACGATCCCGCTACCCCGGCAGGCTTCGGCCCTGTCGGGCCCCGTCAACTATGCTGACATCTCTTTGAGGCGCACGTGGAACACATACGCGCCGTCCGGCACGGGCCTGGTCCTGATCGGACGGAGAGCTACCCATTGCTCTCCGCCCGCAGGCCCGCGCCTACGGTGGCCGGGAGTCGTCACGCGGCTCCCGACACCCGGAGCGTCTCCCTCGGCGGCTGAGGCGTGAGGATCTCTCCCTCGCCCATCCCGCCACCTCCTTCGCTAGCATGACTGCTTCGCAGAAGGAGGTGACCGCCTCCCACTCCCTCTCGCCCCGGACCATGGCTTGCACCAGGGCCGAGCGCGAGAGGTCGCCGCCGCTGCCGATCGCCTCTACGAGGACACGGCGGTGCTCTGCCCAAGCGGGGCAGACCTCCACCGTATGCTCCACCGTGTCCTCGGGGCGATTCTCGCAGTGATGACACCCGGGCGTCTCCTCCCGCCTGATTATGTGCAGGAACCTCCCAAAACATCCGTGTCCGGAGAGGACCTGCGTCAGGCGGTAGGTGAGAGCGCCGTGACGCCTCTCTAGCCACTCCTCAAAGAGGGGTCTTACCGCCGCTATCGTGGTGTGCTCTGCGCTGGGTTGCGATAGTCGCGCCTTCCATTCCACCATGAGACCGCGCCGGAGGTCCATCCGCTCCGCAGTGATTTGCCGCGGGTGCGGAGTTTCCCCCCGACGTAGTGCCTCCGCGCGCCAGTCATACAGGCGCGCGAGGACTATCGCCTCCAGATCCCATGGTGGCAGTCCAGCAAGGAGGCTTGCTGCCTCGCCCGAGATCGTGCGGTATCCCCGGATAAGCCTTACGGCTACCTTTTGGGGCGCGTTCAGGTAGTGTGCGGCTCGCAGCCGCAGTGAACGCGCCCATACCGGGGCCCCATACAGGGCCATGGACCGCACGACCCCCGCGTAAAGCCTCTGGCAGGAGGCGTTTGGCCCCCTCAGGTTGGGCAGGAGCCGCTTTAAGGCGGCCCCAGTCCATTCCAGTTTGGGGGCCAAACGTCGGAAATGCTCGACGAAGTTCCACCGGCTGTCGAGGACGAGACCCAGGTATCTCATCGTCTTCTCGACGCCGATGTGAACCCCTCCTACCATCAGTTGGGATCCTGAAGGTGGCCCGTACCGGGGCCCATGAAAGGACATGGCCTCGGACTTGTGCAATACCACCTCGAGACCCAACTGCCGGATCCTTTCTACGACTATCGCAACCCCGCGTGTCATCGCGTCGGCCGCCGCCTGATGCGACCTCCCCTGCGCCAGGACCAGCGTGTCGTCAGCGTAGCAAACTACGCTGACGCCATCAGGGAGGTCGGCCCGCAGCACCCAGTCGTAACCGATGTCCCACAGGAGCGGCCCCAGAACCGATCCCTGTGGGACACCGCACGACATCTCTCGCCGGTTCCAATTTCCGTCGCGACCGGGGTAGATGACGGCTCTGTCCGTCAAATACGCTCCGACTATTCGACGGAGGTAACCCGCCACCTCCCATGGCCCCACCGACATCAAGTCATATGGGCCGAATCTCAAGGAGACGGCTGCGGACATAGCCCGTCTAGATAGACACGCTATCACCGCAGTGGCTGCTTGACTCCTTTACAAGTTATCTCGTCCTGTCCCCTTTATGCCTTTCCCCCCATTCTGGGGCGGCTTGCTAGCATGCCCCTCCATTGGGCTGACAGCACACGAACAGCTTCGCTGCCCGACCCTGGCAGTTTCCCCTCATTCGAGTCCGCTTCTCACTGTATGCCACTCGTGTGAAGTCCCTGAGCCGCCGGAAGTTGGCCTCCGAAGCCACGAGATCGCCGTAGTACACCGGTCCCTCCTCCAGGTGAGTGATCCCATCCATCATCTTACACCGCTGTTCCTCATACATGGGGCATCGCCACAGAATGAGGTCTAAACTTTCATCCTCTTCACCACAGTAGCACACGCTTTCCTCGCACAGCTTCATTTCATGCAATCTCTTTCGAAAACATCCATGCCCCGTTAAGATCTGGGAGACTTGATAGTCCGGCTCGACCCAGCTTGCCCTGAGTCTCACCGCCACGTCCGGGAAGAATCGATGAAGTTCCCTACCCTTATCCTCCGCTGCCCATCGCCGCTGCCAATTGGCTATGGTGTCGTCCGCGATATCCCTCCTTCCCGTCCTGAACGCGTCCCGCGGTAGGTGACGAATGTCGTCAATCGAGCCCGCACGAATCACCTCGAGGTCGGCCGGCAGCACACCCGCCAGGACCGGCAGAGCCGCGGTGCTGACAGACCGGTATGCTTTCGTCAGAAGGACGAGCGCAGGCCTCTGGGTCCTCAACAACGCCGACCTGTTCACGTGCATGGTCGCGCGCCTCCACCAGCATCCCGCCGCGTAAGTCACTATGGGGACAAAAATGCCTTTGTACAGGACCTTAAGGGCCCTGTACCTAATGCCCCAGGATGAGGCGGAGACGCGCGACATCTTGCCAAGACCTGCTGCTGCCCGCTCGCCAATGGACTTAGCGTGCTCCGCGAACGACAGGCTTGCGTCGATCACCACACCCAGGACTTTGGTCGAGCGTACGCTCTTGACTGAGACCCCACCGAGCCTGATTGTGGGAGGGCGCTTGGTCAGCCCCCCCCTCAGATTCATGGAGTATGACTTTGAAGGGGAGAAGCCCAGTCTATCTCGAGCCCCCCACCCAGAAATTAGTGCCATGGCGCACGAGGCAGAGGCCTCTATGCCGGCTCGAGAGTCAGACTCGATGAGAATCGTAACATCATCCGCGTATGCGACCACCTTGACACCAGCCGGGTATGGCAACCGAAGCAAGTCGTCGAGGAGAAGGTTCCACAGTGGTGGTCCCACTACAGAGCCCTGCGGGCAGCCCATGGTCGACGTTTTCCACACAACCCTGCTCCCGGCGAAGAGCCCGACCCGCCGGTTGGCAAAGTACGCCGCCAACATCCTATAGACGTTTGGCGGGCACCCCCCACTCTTCGCCTTGAGCAGGATCATGGGCCACCATGCATTGTCGAAGGCCCCGGAGATATCTAAAAATACGGCCTGGACGTACTTGGACCGGCATTCGTGCACCGTGTGTATGATCTCATTCAGCGCCGTCAACGTAGACCGACCCCGAGAAAATCCATGCTGGCTCGACGAGACGCCCCGTGTCAGTGACGGCGCGCACTGTAGCATAACACGCTCCAAGATTTTACCCAGGACGGGAAGTAGGGTAATGGGCCGATACGCTTTAGGATCGGTGAGGGGCCTGTCGTTGCCCTTCGGCAAAACGATAAGCCTGCCGTCCTTCCACTCATCGGGGAAGATACCCTCCGTGACGCACAGGCCAAACATTTGTGTCAGCTCGGCACTTGCGACCTGCCACACATGTCCGACCATACGCGCCGTAATCCCGTCGATTCCCGGTGCCGTGTTAGGGAGATCCATGACTATTTTCCCCAGATCCTGACTTGAAGGAGGAGGCGCATCCCGACCAGCCGGGATGCAGGCAGCCGCCACCCGCACCTGGCGGTGGTATTCTGAGTCAACAGACTGATCATCGTCGGGGCAGAGTGCACCGACGAGGCCGCGCATGGCAGTACCCGCATCCTCGGCATATCCCTCCGCAAACCTTGTGCCATTGATAACATTCGGCGGTGGCCTAAACCTACCGCTGGCTGCGCGATATGCCAGACCCCAGGGGTCTTGGTTTGCTGAGTCCGCTAGTTTGCGGAAGAAGTCGAGCTGCGCCTTCTCCATCGACAACCTATAGCTACTGCGACACTCATGAAACGCTTGTCTCGCGCACTCTTCCAGAGCCCCACCCCCCTTCCTCGTTAGCTGCCAGACTTTCCTCTTCTGATTGTGCCTTTTGCGCAAGGTCTCCAACGAGGGAGACCACCATTCATACCCTTTCGCTTTCTTACCATCACCACATGTACCTAAGCACTCACCCGCCGTCCACGCGATGATTCGCGTGAACTCCTTACAGATTATCGACGCATCCTTCCTCCAGTCGATTCTGCCCACACGACACGCTCATGGATCATCACCTGGAATCGGCCCCAGTCCACACCGCGCTCCCGGAACCTTATTGGCGCTACCGACGGCTCCTCGATCGCCGCGGCGTCCCGGACCCGTGCCCCACATAGCCTGAAAGTGATGAGCCGGTGGTCGCTGTAGCTCGCGTGCTTGTGCACCGTCCAGTCGGAGAGTCTGACACCTCTGGTGGAGAAGGTCACGTCGATGTTGGACTCTCCATTGGCAGTGGCGAAGGTTGGTGGTTGGTCTGCGAGGTTGTGCACCACCAAGTCTTGGGCCAACAGAAAGCCCTCCATTTCTTCCCGACGACGTGCCACTTCATGGCCTCTTCCGACATAATGACGCGGCATGCAGTGCCACAAAGGTGAGTGTGCGTTGGTGTCCGCCCCCACGAGCACGCGATGTCCCCGTAGCTTGTCCAGTACCCTGGTGAGGTGCTCCAAGTGGGTCGAGATGTCCTGAGAGTACTGGAAGTACGCGCTGATTAAATATACGGGTGTTCCCCTCCAGGCTATGTGGCACACCATGCAGTGGCTCGTTGACAGGTGATGTAGCGCCGCACACACCACGTCGAGGCGCGGCAAGTAGATCCCCGCCTTGGGAGGTGACCCCCCGGGCAGGAGCAGCTGCCCCATGTGTGCCACCGATGATTGTTGCGCTGCGTAGGGCTCCTGCACCAGGACCACATCCAACCCCAAGTCCGCGGTAATCGCGGGGAGCTCCGACGTAGCAGCGGCTGAGCCCTGCAGGTTTAGCTGCCCTATGGTGAGGCTAGCCATAATAGGTGCTAGTGACTGACCTCCTCTCGGCGTGCACTCGGGCAGGGCAGTCCCTCGACGCAGTACGGTGAGTGCTGGACTCCTTGCTGCGGAACCTCTTGCACGTGGCACACACCGACGTTTCCGCTTGGCACTCCTGGCTCTTATGACCTTCCTCCCCGCAGTTGCCACATACCATGGCCTTGGCCCTGCAGTATTTTTCCGGGTGCCCGTACAGTTGGCACCTGCTGCAGCAGGTCACGTCTACGTGATCAGTGACCTCGACCACGTCCCACCCAATATATACCCGCTCCCGGGTAATAAGAGCCCGGCGCAGTTCAGGGGACGCTTGGCAGACCCACTTGGTCCTGCCATTGTGGCGATTTTTCTTAAGGAGTGGCCGCAACTCGCTGGTCACTCTCTCCGTCGTCCACGTGGAGTCCTCCTGCAGATTTTGCTCGACCAACTCCTTGATGACCACAGCCGTAGTGGCCTCCTTGTCGATTCCAGTCAGGGCGATGAGAGGCTGCCTGGATGTTGGCTCCGGCGTACGCAGGGTGGCCGGGACCGCCTTTCGCAGGGCATTTGCTGCTACCGCAGAGGTCGTCTGCACAACGATCCCCGCGTTCCCGACCTTTCTGAGGCCAGCCACTTGTATCCCAAGTGATGCTGGGTTCACCGCCACGCGCAGCGCCTCCTTTGTGTCGTCCGAGGTCTTCAACGACTCCTTCTGGTCTTCAGCGGGGTAGATGGCCACTGATGGGCCCGGCGGGCGAATGATAGGCACCGAATTGACGTTCCTACCCAGTCGGAGGGCGTTGGCGAAGGATTTCGCAGCTAAGGGAACGGCGTCCGGTGGCGGCGCCAACACTGCTGTCCGCTCCACTTTCGCGTTTGCCGCTGCCAACAGAAGTGTCAGGTGCGTGATGACTGCACTCAGCCTTTCAGTGAGGGCACCGATGGTCGCCACCTCGTCCTTGTTCAGCCTCGAGGTCTTTGACCGCACCGCCTCCATGATGCCCCTGGTGCTGCTCGTTGCGATGCCGGCCAGCTGCTCTACCGGCGCCGACTCCAGAGGGTCCGTGGTGTATTCCGCGCCACTTGGCGCCGCGACCGGGGTCGCAGTAGCCTGGTCTACTTGCAGTGGTGGTTGCTGAGTCGCCGTCAAAAGTCCGCCAATGGGGGGGACTTCAGTCCTTCGCTCAGCTCTTTTTGCGACCCTACGTTGAACCGCGTCCTGGACGTCCTCCGGTGACGTCAGCGGATGCTTCGGGTTCCTCTGCGGCAAAGGCTCGACCAGATGTTGATCCTGGGGGGGTGGAGACAGGTCCATCAGCGTACGCGGGGGCGTGTAGACCTCGGGGGGCGAGCGCGCCAGCGATTGTCGTGGGTTAAGGAACCCACCGCCCTCGCGCCGCAACTCCTCTAGGGCCTGCAGCTCTTCCACTTTGTCCGCAATTGAGGCCTCCAGCAACTCCTGCTGGAGGCGCTCAGCGTCCTCCGCCATCTCGGCGGGGCACTACACTACACGCACTTAGTATTCTCGTGCCACTTAGAAAACTAACCTTAGTGTCCCAACCTATGCTCAAACCCACCCCGTTCGTGTAATAAATTTCCTTTTTTTTATTTTTTTTTATACAACGTGTCACGGAAAGGGTATATTCATCCGAAAGGAACGGCTTCTTTGGATGATATCAAACGATATTGGAAGGGTTTCAACTCAAAATAAAATACTCTAAAAATTGATACCAAATTTTCGGTTTCTTAGGTTTCGTAAATTCAAATCATAACAAACGTGTCACCGCACTACGTAGGTCAATGACTTCAACTTTAGTTGCCAATATTACGATAAATCTCTTCCGTAATTCTGCGCGCCTAGTATCGAAGTAGCCTACTGCAACCGGTGTTCTTTGTCGGCGCGAACTACATGCAGTCGCCCGTGCCGACAAAGGGACGCAATCCCTTTGGCGGCTTTTTCGGCGGCGGCGGCGCGCGCGCAACATTATACCATACCTACTTTACCGTGATGTAAAAATTAATGCGTAATTATTGATTTACAGTTTACTCATTAATATCAAGCCAGAAATTGCACGTAAAAACTGGTAAAAAATCGAAACAAAGTTTAGGTTGGTTAACTAGTTTTGTCCAATCTTGTTACGTTAGTTGCCTCAATACAGAGCGATACATTAGACGTGTCTATTTTATTTAAAATCCACCAAATACACCTGCAGCCAATAATCAACTCAACGTCGTCATCATATGGTCGCAAATCGAACCGGATATTTACCTGTGGATCATTAGTGAATTGGTAGCCGAGCGAGCTGAGAACAAAAGGCCGCATTCCAGAGATAAGACGACGAGTAGTTTACGCAAAAAATGTGCAGTGTTTTATGAACTTTGAATTTTAAATAAAAACGATTGACTATTGGTACAAGTGAGTGATATAAAGTGCATAATAACATAAAACAACGTTACAATGACTACGTTAACTGCGGAACAAAAGAAAAATTTAAGCACACTAGAAGACGTGGCAAACTTAATACAAAAAACACAATCGAATTTAAAGAAGTGCCCTAAAGTGAGACTTACCGACGGTTACATTAGAGCTAGATTAAAATGCCTTGAAGAGTATTGGTGTTCATTCAAGCAAGCTCATGAAACATTGACGCAATGTACTCCGAGAGACAAGCGTGGAGAAATCCCGTACTTTCTTAATGAAGATTTCTTTGTCGTTGAAGACCTGTACATTTGCTTACAAGCAGACATGACAGACATGTTGAGCAAAATGCAGCAAACCTCAATGGAAACATCAAACACATCACTCTGTGGTCAAGGTCAATCTTCGATCGTAAAACTGCCTCGAATTCAATTACCAACCTTTTCGGGAAAATACGAGGAGTGGCCTACATACCAGGACATGTTTATATAACTTGTGCATAATAATACATCAATCAGTGACGTTCAAAAACTTCATTATCTCAAGTCTAGTGTAACCGGCGAAGCAGAAATAATACTACGACACATTCAAGTGACGGACAGTAATTACAATCAAGCGTGGCAATTGTTAAAAGACAGATACGGAAACAAACGAGTTATTGTGTTCTCTGTGTTGCAAAGACTTTTCTATCAAAAGAAAATTACAACGCAAACAGCTAACAGTGTAAAAACTTTATTGGACACTACAACAGAGTGCATAAATAATCTAAAAAACTTAAAAATTAACACCGATTCTTGGGATCCATTAATTATATTTCTGGTGATTCAGAAGCTGGACCCGGAATCACACAAAGAATGGGAAAGTTATGCTTATAAGGAAAGGTCAGAAGAGGTCCCACCGTGGGAAGATTTAAAAGGGTTTTTAGAATCAAAATTTAGAACTCTTGAAATGATTCAACCCGTATCAAACAAAGATCGTACAGTCAAAGAGCGATCTTACCACGCCGTGAGTACTGTCAAGGATAAAAGCTGTGTACTTTGTAGTGAAAAGCACACATTATGTCATTGCAAACAATTTATTAATATGGACCTTACTCAACGTAACAACTTTGTAACGGAAAAACAGCTTGTTTCAACTGCCTGCTTCCGGGTCACTCAGTTTACAAGTGCAAGGTACCAGGTACCTGCCGAGTTTGTAGAAGACGTCACCATTCCTTGCTCCACAAATCAGAGAATTCTAAGGGTTCTACAGAAGCCACATCTAACCAACCAACACAGACATCGACGTCTCAACAAGTAGATACCGAGAAGGCCATAACAAGTCTTCATGTTGGTGTTGGAGAATCTGGACGCGCCTTATTAGCAACTGCACTCGTCAGAGCAATAGGAGAAGATGGACATGAGACACTGTTAAGAGTTCTTGTAGATCAAGGCTCACAAGCAAGCTTCATCAGTGAAAAGGCAACTCAATTACTGAAGCTCCAAAGACAATCAATTGAAGGCAAGATAACAGGTGTGGGTTCTATGCAGGCACAAATTAAACATGTGGTTCAGTTAAATATATTATCAAGAGGGAAAAACAATTTCAACATGCACGTCGAAGCCTATGTTATGAACAAGCAACTGACCACCAGAATTCCACATCACACAATGACTGTTCACAACTGGCATCATCTAGAGGGTCTCGATCTCGCAGATCCACAATATTATAGACCAGGCCCGATAGATATGTTGATTGGTGTGAAGGAATATGCACGAATAGTCGAAGAAAATTTAATCAAAGGTCCACCAGGGTCTCCTTGTGCACAGAAAACAACCCTAGGATGGATATTATTTGGAGAAATAAATACAACGCAAAGAGAACATTCATTTCTTGTCATGCATCACCAAGTAGACATGGATAACATGCTAAAGGCACTTTGGGAGATAGACACAATTACAAGACGTAAGAATACAAAGGAAGAACAATTATGTGAGGACATTTATCACCAAACACATACAAGAAATGAACAAGGAAGATATGTAGTAAAACTACCATTCAAAACAAACTGTATTCAATCTACAGAGGGACACACAAGAGACATTGCTAAAACACGATTGATACAACTAGAGAGAAGGTTTACAAAACAGCCTAAGTTAAAAGAAGAATATGCAAAAGTTATAGAAGATTACAAAAACTTAGGTCATATAGAAGAAGTACCTGAAAATGAAATTTATTCAAGAAAGTCTGTATACTTACCCCATCATCCAGTCCTGCGTGAAGATAAGGAAACCACAAAAACGCGCATAGTTTTCGACGCATCCTGTAAGGGAACAAATGGTATATCATTAAATGATGAACTCTTACCTGGTCCAGTGCTCCAAGAAGACCTACGAAGCATAATCATGCGCTGGAGAATGCACGCCGTTTGTTTCGCTGCTGACATACAAAAAATGTACAGAATGATTATGATATACAAGGAGGATGCTGACTTTCAGAGAATTCTGTGGAGAAATAATAGCAATGAAGAAATGAAAGATTATAGATTACTTACCGTGACCTTTGGGACTACTTCGGCACCTTATCTAGCAGTGAAAACCTTGATCCAACTTGCACACGACGAACGAGATAACTATCCAGTTGCTGCTGACATTACATTGTCAGATTTTTTTGTCGATGACGTCATGTCGGGTTGTGATACAATAGAAGAAGCCATAGAAGCTAGCAATCAACTCAGAGCTATGTTAAGAAGGGGAGGTTTTGAGTTGAAGAAGTGGCCATCAAACAACATTGAATTGATGAAGTCAATGGATCCAAGCAACATTTCTTCAAGTGTCAATTATGATATAAACCTAGATGGTACTGTGAAGGCATTAGGTATCACCTGGAATGTTGGTACTGATCAATTCCTTTACAACATCAGTCTCTCTTCACCCCCATCTACCATTACAAAGAGAAATATTTTGTCTGATGTACAAAAACTTTACGATCCATTAGGATGGATATCACCAAGCATTGTGTTAGCCAAGATGCTCATACAAAAACTATGGTTAGCTTGCACACAATGGGATCAACCTTTATCAGATGAATTAGCCACACATTGGTTGAAAATAAGAAATGATTTCAAGAATGTCAACCAAATTTCTCAAAACCGATGGTTACACACGTACGGCAGCAATAAAAAGGCAATACAGCTGCATGGATTCAGCGATGCTTCAACTCGAGCCTATGCAGCCGTTGTATACTGCAGAGTAGAAAGGCAGGATGGTACTATACACACAAGTTTAATTGCATCAAGAACTAGGGTTGCTCCATTGAAAACAGTATCACTACCTCGGCTTGAGCTGTGTGGAGCTGTTTTGTTGTCAAGGCTGCTCAAACAAGTCACATTAGCCATGAAGATTCCATACAACCAAACCAACTGCTGGACCGACTCAACGATAGTACTGGCATGGATTCATGGTGAACCTCAAAAATGGAAGACCTTTGTGGCAAATCGTGTGGTGGAAATCAAGGATAATACAAACAACATACAGTGGCATCATGTTGTATCACGAGAAAATCCTGCTGACATAGCATCCAGAGGGATGTTCCTATTGGATCTGAAGGAGGAAAAAATGTGGTGGACGGGGCCAGAATGGCTCTCAGAAAGGGAACTTCATTTAAATAAATCAGAAGATACCGAGACAGATTTAGAGTTAAAAATAGCATATTGCACCATTACAAATAAAACTAAAGAAAACGAAGAAAAACCAATTTGGGAAAGATTTTCTACACTAACTAGAATGAAGAGAGTACTTGCTTACTGTCGGAGATTATTAAACAATGAAAACAAAGAAAGATTTTTGACTACTTATGAAATGAACATAATTTTGCAAAGGTGCATAATATACTATCAACAATTAATTTATGGAAAAGAAATAGAATGCATCAATAAAAATGGTATGGTGAGAAAATCAAGTTCACTAATTAGCTTGACACCGTTTTTAGATAAAAACAACTTGTTGAGAGTTGGAGGTCGTTTACAAAACACCAATTTGCCAGATAACACCAAACATCCAATAATAACACCACGTAATCAACATATCACCACATTATTAATAAATGAAGCACACAAACAAACCTTGCATGGTGGTATACAAGTTATGATGGCATATATAAGAAGTAATTATTGGATAATTCACTTAAAATCAGCTGTAAGAAATGCATAAGAAGTTGCAAGGTTTGCATTATCAATAAAAGCAAGACAAACAATCAATTAATGGGTGAATTGCCAGCTGTAAGGGTGAGTCAACAGCGGGCCTTTCTAAACAGTGGAGTTGACTATGCAGGTCCAGTACTAATAAGAACATCAAAAGGGCGAGGCCATCATGCTACTAAAGGGTACATCTGTTTGTTTGTATGTATGGCTACACGTGCCATACATTTGGAAGCCGTAACAGACTTAACTTCTCAAGCATTCCTGGCTGCATTTCGAAGATTCGTAGCACGTCGAGGTCGTTGTCTTCATCTGTTCAGCGACAACGGCACTAATTTCGTTGGTGCTGCAAAGGAACTTAAAAACTTTTTCAAGGCAGGTGAAAACAGCATATCTAAATAAATTTCCGAACACTTAGCAACTGACGGAACTACGTGGCATTTTATTCCGCCGCGAATGCCAAACTGTGGGGGCCTCTGGGAAGCTGGAGTACAAGCTGCAAAGAGACATTTAGCACGAGTTAGCAACGACACAAAACTCACCTATGAAGAGATGGCGACATTGCTAAGAAAGAAAGAAAGAAAAAGTATTTATTGCGACTCGCACAGGAAGATCATAAAACTAAACACAAACAAAAATAAAAAAACAAATTAACCAAAACAAATTAAACAAGCTAACACAAATAGAAGCTTGTCTCAACTCCCGCCCATTGTGCCAGCTGGACAATACTATTGAGACGATGTCACCACTTACACCAGGACACTTTTTGATAGGTGAGCCCTTACTCAGTGTTTCTGACTATGAATATGAAAAATCAAACATCAACTTATTAACCAGATGGCAATTAGTACAGCGAATGACACAAGACTTCTGGCGAAGATGGCATTCAGAATACTTGAACACACTGCAACAACGAACCAAGTGGCAAACAGCTATTCAGTCACCTACCGTGGGCGACATTGTGGTCATCAAGGAGGAGGGCCTGCCTCCTACGAAATGGCTCCTGGGAAAAATGAAAATACTTCATCCTGGAAAGGACAATTTAGTTAGAGTGGTTACAGTGCAGTGTAAAGGACAAAGTGAATTAAAAAGACCTTTATCTAAATTAATATTCCTACCTAAAGATGCTTAATTAATTGTTAACTAATTGAACAATTTTGTTTTTATACATACTTATGTTAATGTATACTACTTACCTAATGAATCTTAGTCTGCATGATATGTATTATTGTTGATTAATCATTTCATTACAAGGGAAGGTACTTATGTTTAAAATTATATAAATCTACCTACATAAATTACTTAATTACAACTGAGATAATTATATGAGAACATACTTACCATTCGTAGATTAAGTTGCTAAAATAGATAACAAAACTAATGATGTGCTTAGCGTTCGCATACCTACTTATAACTATGTATACTTACAACTTAGGTATAACTAATGTTGTTGTGAACTAATTGATTCCACTTACTTTGATAATACAGTCCACTTTAAGAAATTGTTATATTTAGTTTCATAATGACTTAGTTATGAAGCCTGATGTTTTGTAAAAGGACATAGGGCCCTTTTGGTGGGCGGTATGTCCAATCTTGTTACGTTAGTTGCCTCAATACAGAGCGATACATTAGACGTGTCTATTTTATTTAAAATCCACCAAATACACCTGCAGCCAATAATCAACTCAACGTCGTCATCAAGTTTCATCCCTTATTATTACTTATTAGTTATTACCGAGTGAACAGTAAAATCTTA
The DNA here is from genome assembly GCA_947507525.1 of Apamea epomidion. Taxonomy (NCBI): domain Eukaryota; kingdom Metazoa; phylum Arthropoda; class Insecta; order Lepidoptera; family Noctuidae; genus Apamea; species Apamea epomidion. The sequence goes on along the minus strand of OX382251.1, from coordinate 1,069,625 downwards.
AAGCTTTGCTTAATTTAGTAAATTGACTTACATTTTTAAAGATGGGGTTCGATGTGGTGACCTTGGTATTGTATGCACAAGGCCGCTCGCTTGTTGATGGACACCTGAACATTGCGTAGCATGTCTGGTGTTATTGTCCGGAAAGCGGCCTCAATCCGCACTTTCATTTGGTCCACTGTATCACACTGAACTGCGTACACTACATTTTGAATGTACCCCCACAAAAAAAAGTCTAACGGGGTTAGGTCTGGGGAACGCGGAGGCCAAGCCATGCTTCTACTACCACGTCCAATCCACCGAGGAAAGCGCGCATCTAAATAATGGCGCACATCTGCCGGTATCAGCTCCTGGGTGCGACGGAAGTGGTATGGGTGCTGACCGTCATTGTAGTCGTACTGAACTGATGCGCGTATCACAGGGATAAAAACGAGTGCACTAGACACGGAACAGAAGTCGACTGACGAGCAAAACAATAACAATAATGCTACATAAAACTCCTATTCCCTGCTATCCTGGTACAGGGTAGCTGTAACTATTAGTGTCCACTACATAGATATAGGTTTTTTACATTTCTATGGTCCACTACTATTAAAAAATATTGTTCAATAATTCAAGATTATTTTACATCCTTTTAATAATTTGAACTAAACTCAGTAAATCTTAACACACTAGAGCAAACTAATTACGTAATTCAAATTCAAAATTGAAAAATCATTCTTTTTTTTTTTTGGGATGGGAAAATCATCAATGACTCACTCAGCTCCCGCCTTGGGTGGGGCGGAAGGAAGTGTTAGACTCTTACTGACTAAAAACCATCCTGTTCCTTCAGTTGCCCTTGCATTCCGGGGCCGCGTTATTTCGTTAGAACATTCCCGCAACCCCGGAAATTCCCGCACCTCCGGAAAATCATTCATTCCAAATCCATTAAAGATCATTTATTACGGGGCCGCGTTATCTCGTTAGAAGTCTGAATTAGAAGTTGTATTACCAGGGTCCAAGAATTGTTAATTGAAACTACACGTACTGCAATTGGTTCACGTACCCTAAGACCCTAACACACACATTATGATGCTTCATTGTGTGTATAACGACGTAATCAGGGTTCTGTGAGCAAACGATTTTCAATTCGGCAATAACAATTCCTGTTACTCATGCGGTCCTAGTACTTTATTAATTTCTTTCCACAGTTAGATGCAGTTTTGCGACATTTTTTATTGATTTCATTTGAATTATAATAAAGACTAAAACGTGCTCAAATCAATAAAACCCATGTACCACTCAAACAGCACCGACAAACCGTGAACTTCCGATAATTCTTTCGGTTAGTCCTACAGACAAAAATTATGCGTGCGTGCTATTATTTTTTAATAAAAGAAAACTATTAACTTGTTAATAGTTTTCGTCGCTATTTATTAATAAAAAAATAACCTTATTTTAAAAATTATGAACGGAACCCATTGTGATTTTATTTTTACTAGGAGAAGAATAAGTTGCCAAGAGGTGAATTGAAATGATGTTTTGGGTTCAGTTGGACATAAATTGTTACTAAATCCTTTTTCTATTCTAAGTTTATTTAAGCAATTAATTCCTGAATGCACGTAAGGATTCGATTTTTATGATCAATTCAATGGTACGAGCTAACGATTTTTCGGAACAACTCCTGGATCGTATGTGTTAAAATTATTATAATAAGGGCTCACAATAGTTGAAATTCATATTTGCCCAAAGTATTGTGCTGACAAGTGACAATCATAAACAGCGAATCGGTAGGTTTATCGATTTCAAACAAGATCAATTACATACATATGCAAACAGGTATCTAAATATTATTTCGTTAAATTTTGATACCAAGACCAATTAATTGTATTGTAGCTAGTTCACAAACATAATCAAAGTTTCGGAAAAGTCAGTAATAATATTTTTTAAACAAAAATAAACATACGGAACCTTTTATTCAGAATTACCAGGAGTAAGAGGTTTATTTTTACTTACAAATAGTTCACTGACACCGATCAGCTGATTTAGTGCTAGTGATGTGCTTATTTCAATTTGAAAAGTTCGGTTTCTGGTATCAATGTATTAAAAAATCTCATAACTTCCGAACATGTAGAGATAGGATTAAAAAACTCTTCCAATATCGTTTGATATCATCCAAAGAAGCCGTTCCTTCCGGATGAATATACCCTTTCCGTGACACGTTGTATATTATATTTTCCTTTTTTTTTTTTTTTTCTTTTCCGGTTATTTCATAAACAGGTGTTCTTTTCTATTTATGTTATTTTTTTTAATAATTTTATGTTAGAGCTCTTTTCCTTAATCCTCTTTTTTTTTTTTTTTTTTATTATTATTATTTTTTTTTTTTTTTGTAAAATACACAAAACTTACCCCAATAACGAAACTTAAAGCTAAGAGTGTCACAATCACTTAAACGGAACGCACCCAGGCGTAAACGTCACTGTCGCGGAAGCGTCAATTTCGCATAAACGTCACTATCGCACAAGCTTCACTGTCACTTGGACTGTCACTGACTTGACAGGTTGGAACGTCACTTTCGCAAAACGTCACTGTCGCATACATTTCACTGTCACTATAACTGTCAGTTACTTGACAGGTTGGCAGGCGGGGTCACAGGCCACACCCACACCATTCGCCTTCTCTCTCTCAAACCAAGATGGCCGCGGCGTTAAAGGCTCGATGCCTTAAGATAGTAAGAGAGGCACCGAGTTTTTGCACCGACCAATCGCGAATTTGTATTTAAAAATACTTTTCGCAGGCACTCCGCACGTCCGCTCGCTACAAGCGCAGGCAGCGAAGTCAAATACGCCCCGACTATTCGACGGAGGTAAGTCGGCACCCGGTGATACCGGAGTGCCTCCCCTATGTAGCTCCAGGGCAGGGTGTTGAACGCGTTGGCGATGTCGAGTGACACCGCCACGACCACCCCACCCCGGGACACCGCGTCCCCCGTCGTGAGGGCTCTCACGCGCATGATGGCGGCCACCGTCGAGCGCCCCTTGCGGAAGCCAAACTGGCACTCCGCAAGATCCGGCCCCGTCCTCACCAGGTGCCCGACGAGGCGGCCCGCAATCACTCTCTCAAAGAGCTTGCCGACCTCGTCGAGCAGCACTATGGGCCGGTATGCGGACGGAGAGTCCGCAGGGCGCCCTGGCTTCTGAATGAGGACCAGCTTCCCCGTCTTCCAACGGAGTGGAAACTGGCCTCTCTCCATGCATGCGCTTAAGAGCGCCTCCAGTCGAGGCCCGAGAGCCCTCGAGGCCAGGACCCAGGCTTTACCCGGCAAGCCGTCGGGTCCCGGGGCGGTATTTTTGGCCTTCAGCCTGCCTACCGCCGCTCTCAGATCTACCCCGGTCACTTCAGGGGTGCCGTCGTCGTCGTCCGTGTGGTCCGCTTCGGGCACCGCAAGTGGCGGAGCCATAGGCGGGGGAGTATGCTCCCCCCGTGAAGGGAACAGAGCGCTCACCACTTCCTCCACCAGCTGGGGTCGGAGACTCTGCGTCAGCGGGGGGGCCCAGGTGCGGAGTTTATTCCGCACCATTCTGTAAGGGCGCCCCCATGGATCTCGGTTCAGAGTCTCCAACATCTCCTCGCGGGTCATATCTTTGGCCCGCTGGACAGCCTCTTGGAGGGCGGTCTTCGCCGCTCAGTACCCCTCGTACAGCTCCACTTCCGTGGCTTCCGCATCCGGAGGGCGGATGCGGAGCCTGCGGTGCCTGGTGTACCGGTATCGCGCGTCGACGCACGCCTTGCGTAGCGCCCCAACCTCCTGCGACCACCAGTACACCTGACGTCGGGCGCATCCTGGCCGGAAGGAAAAACACCCTCACGTAAACATTTATTAAAAATTATATGTAATGCAGTACACAAGCTATCACGTGTTCCTATGAAAAAGCTAGGTGGTAAGCCGTCCGGTCCGGCCCCTTTAGAGGGATCTAATGATTTTAAAGCCGCGCGTACAACTTCCGTGGACAGACTGATTTCGGCTATGCAAGTCGAGCTATTTGCATAGTGATCAGATGGTTGCCATTTAACAGGGTCCAATGTAGAGGGTTCGTAGACAGGAGAAAAGAAAGATGAAAATAGATTGCAAATGTCTATGGGGTCATCTGAAGAAATATTTCTGAAATACATACTAGCCGGATAGTTAGCTTTTCCTTTTCTAGATGAGATGTAGGACCAGAAATGCTTTATATTCTTAGGAATGCTGTCTTCGACCGAATTAATGTACTTCCGATAACACTTAATTAACTCTCCGTGGAAAAGCTTGCGATAGTTAGAAAATTTAAAGTAGTCAGATTGATTATTGTACTTCTTCCATCTTATCCAAGACCGTTCTTTTGTTTTAAAGATTCTTATGAGAGAGGGTGTAAATCAGACAGGATAACTTGAGTTTCTTATTCTGGTAAGCGGAACATGAGACTTGATAATACCGTATAATGTCTCATAAAAGACGTTAACAGCTTGATCAGAGTCATGGTGAGATAGTACCAAGTTCCAGTTAATTTTACTCAGGTCAAAATTTATATTATCGTAATTAGCTTTATGAAAGTTATGTCTATGGACCGAGCGGAATTTTAGGGGAGTATAAAGCGTATTCAGACAAGTTAATACTGAAAAAACTGGATGATGACCATCGGGGTCAAGCAGAGCATTGCATGATATGGACTGGCAGTCAACATTTGAGATAAACAAGTCTAGTATTCGGCCTAATTTGTCTTTCATAATATTGAATTGTGAGCCACCAATTAAATTAATGAAATTCAGTAAAATTCGTCCGATTGTGCTCGAAACTTGTGCAATTGCATGATTCCCACGGTCCAACCAGTCAATGTCAGGTAGGTTAAAATCACCGACAACAAAGTAAGAGTCGGTAGTGGGATCATTAGCTAAGTCTTGCAGCACGTCTAAGTAATGTGTATATATCACTTCATGCGTTCTCGGTGGCATGTACGTAGCACTGATGATATGGCGGGCTTATTGTGCCGGGAAGCAGGCAGTTGGACAATGACTTGCTCAACTTCTGCCCGGAGGAATGGTGTCGGTAACTTGGTAGGACGCAGTTCACGGAGAACAGCTATTAGAACTCCCCCTCCTTCCCCTTTATTTGTCACAGAACGATCACGATCGCATCTGAAGACCACATAACGATCGTCAATAAATTCGTTATCCTGGATGCTGGGAATCAGCCAGGTTTCCGTCAGTATAATGACGTCATAGGAACACGCCATAACGTTCATGTACAATGTGTGTAACTTCGTGCGGACCCCTCTACAGTTCTGATAATAAATCACAATGTTATTAGTAGCCATTGATAATTAGAATTTTACAACAATAATAATAATTAACATACTTATTTTCGATACATGATACTTGAAAAGCAATTCTAAATTTGAGATCCGGTGCATCATTATGTAAAACTTTATGCAGGCACTTAGGCATTCATATATAAAATTGTAACAACACACACTTAATAAACTGGAGGAAATATAACATTGAAACTGTGATTAACAGCACATAGCATGAAAACAAGCAAATATGACTAGTTGAAAAAAGACAGCAGTACATACATAGCTCTGAAAAAGCGTTGATTAGGGCACATACCATATATAAAAGCGACAAGCAAAAGGAAAACAAGAATCTAAATAATAAAATAGTAGCGCACATCGAGTCGTTAAATTGAGTTCTCAGTACCGGTCTTCTCGCTAGCAGTGATCTTTTTGAGATCTTCAGCGGATCGAATCGCAAATGACTTGTCTCCATCCCGCTCACGCACAAGTACCGTCGAGTTCCTGGACCAAACATATTTAAATCCATGTTTCTTGGCGAGTACTTTGGCCTCACGAAACAACGCCTTATTTTTCAGGGTTAGATGCTCATTCAAGTAGACAGATACTGTAGTAGCGCCTGGGATTCCTATCTGATCTGACTTGAGACTCTTCGCATTACGGTAGGCGCTTAGTATATTGTCACGAACAATCCGCGATCTGAGCTTTACAATCAAGTTCTTAGGTTTGTTATCCTGTTGCTGTGCGTGTGGGACTCGATGTATTGACACGATATCACTTTGCGGCACCGGCGAATGAATGGCTTTACCTATAGACTCCATAATAGTTATAAGGTTTTCATTCCGTTTTTCAGGCACATTGCAAATCTCAATATTGCACTGGCGTGCCTGCTGTTCCATGGAGTCAATTTTTGCTTCAAGTATGGCCACCTTATGTTCCCAATTATTGCTGGTCAATTCATGGAAGCGCTTCACATATTCTCTATGCTCTGCTTCTACGGTATCTAAGCGAGTCTTCATGACCTCGTATTCTACATTAAAGAATTTAACAGACTTTTCAATCTCTTCAAAAGATTTTTGAATAGAGAGATTCTGCTGCCTTACTTCTGAGACATCGGTCACTAATTTATTAAGTATTTTATCCTGGTCGGCCTTCCAAGACTGCAGCATGCTCTTTAATTCTTCGAAACCATCCGGCTCCGTACAGCTATCGTCAGCTCGAAAACACTTATTGCTCGGCCTTGTGGTAATATTTACCGAATTATAGGTGCTACTTTCCGGGGCCAACATAGCAGGAGAAAGATCGGGTTCCGATCGCGTCTCCAAAAGACCAGGGGCATTTGGGGAGCCCTGTGGGGGTGAGCGGATCATGCGAGGCATGGCTGGCTAAGCTGTTCAAAATCCGTAGAAACGTAAAAACTACCCGTAGACTCAAACTGCTGGGGACTTGATAGAGGTCAGCTAATTTGCACAAATACCTGTATGACGAGTTGGTTCGGAGCGCACAAGCATCGACTCAAACACTGGGCGTCGAAAAGGTGCGGGTTCGCGCCCAGCCAAATGCAAATCTTTTTGTATGTTTTCGAAAAAGATTTAAAACTTGTCACTCAAAGTGTGAGCTCACCAAAATCTTCTATCCCACTTCAACTCCGCCCACTGGGCGTTGACAGCACGTAACAGCACCTCAAGAGCGACAGCCAATCGGAGCGCAAAAAGTTACACACAACTTAAAAATCACAGCGCGGCGCGCACACGTCTGCTCGCTTCTGAGTACGAGAGTTAACTCACTCAACATCGTCATTATTTTATTATTATTTATTTATTTTTATATTATTATTTTTTCTTTGCTCTTGTTTCATGGTTATTATTATATGTATATGTATATTTATTTAGACGAGTAAAATATACTCTATGTATATATATTAATTGTATAATGTAAATGGTACACCACAGACTACCACCTATATTTGTCTCTCCTTCATTGTAATCCATCCAAAGGTTGTCTTTAAAAGATCGCTCTTAGCGATAAGACCGCCCATTTGTCACCCTTTGTAAAATGTTATATATTTATGTTTCTGTAATTTGTATGGTGTACAATAAAGAGTATTCTATCTATCTATCTATACAGTTGCGTTAAAAAGTCTGCAATTAATGTCTTTATGCAAATCAATAGAAGCTTTTTTGCAGCTTTTGTTGGTCTAGTGGTTAGTGACCCTGACTGCTATGCCGGAGGTCGTGGGTTCGATTCCCACCCAGGACAAATGTTTGTGTAATGAGCACGATCATTTGTTCTGTGTCTGGGTGTAATTTATCTATAATATTTATATATTTAGAAATATATAAGTATGTTTATCAGTTGTCTAGTACCCATAACACAAGCTCTGCTTAGCTTGGGACTAGATGGCGTTGTGTGATAGTTGTGGAATATTTATTTATTATTATTATTATTAGCTTTAGGCTTTAACATACATGTTTTACCTTTCTTTTAAAGCTATAGACGGCAAATGGGTTGTAAAATGAACACTTATAAAACCTAGAGTGGCATTTGGTTCAGTTTCTGCTACCTCTAGTGATATTTACAGCTATGAGCAGTTACGGAAGCAATAGTAGAACTTAAAACCACTTTCTGAACCCCTAAAGCGCTACTGTACAGCAAAAAGTTGCAAAATAGGCTGCTATTTCCACTAGTGTGCTAGTTGGGATGTCAATAACAGACTTAGCAACTTCTACAGAATTACCCCACAGATCTGCAGTCTTTTTTACATTTAAAGTGTGAAAGGTTTTAATTATATCTCTACAGGTAACATGCTCAAAATAAAATTCCGAATCGCAACCATTAACATTTTCCATAAGCAAAGACTCAGCAACAGAAGGTGATGAGTTTAGGGATTTAGTAGTTGAAACGGGAATATCTGAAAAGAAATTTTCAAATGCCTCTGCGACTTGTGAGTCTGTTTTTATTATGTTGTCATTAATCGACAGGCTGTAGTCAGTATTTTGATTACTAGACCTTCCCGTTGCACTATTTATAATATTCCAAGTCGCTTTAATTACATTACTGCTGTTTTTAAACTTTGAACCCAAATAACGTGACTTGGCCACATAACAAACTTTTTAAAATCATTTTGAATAATATCTAACATACAAATTAAATTCATCAGTGTTTACGTAAGTCCTTTCATTGTACAGTTTTGCTTTTTCAAACAACTCTAATATACTACAAACGCATACATCACACACACACACACGATACGTATACATAAAATATACACATGTACCCTACACACACGACACATACACATGACACTTACAGTCATACACTTACACTTTACACCACAAACCTCACCTAATTCACACTAGAGAGAGGCTATACATTTTTATTTATCTTTTATATTTAATGTTTTCTATTGTTTGTTTTATAACTTTGTTTTCTTTTTGTACTCAATCGATAGCTACTTACCCAATGAAACTCTGTACTAGTTTTGTATAAATTCAGAAATGTATTAACAGAGAGAGTCCTGGCACCCATAACACAAGTTTAATCTTAGCTTGGGTGCCAGTGGAGTAATCAGTGATTTATGCAAGTTTAATGTCATAGTATTAACTTATTGCCGCAAATTGTAAAATTGGAAATAAAGATATTATTATTATAAAGCCGCGTTCTACTTTTATGAATACCGATGGTAGCCCAATCACTGAAACATGTGTTACCATTAACCGAGATAGTCTTGGGAATAAAGGTTGAATGAAATTGTTTACAGTATATATTTAAAAAAATATCATATAGATGATTAGGATCCGCATGAATTGACAAAACTAGTAAATTATCAGTGAGTTTGCTTTTAAAAGCCCCCATGCGACTTGCAGTTTTGGTGTTAACAGTGATATCTTTTTTAACCACAATTTTTTTTTTTTAACAGTAATCCTTTGCCCGCAATGATCAGAATCTAGTAAATTTATAATTTCTTTGTGGCTTGGTATAATATCCGTATAAATATTATCTAGCCATGTGGGGGTTATTCTTGTGGGCTCCAAAAATAGGTTTACAAGATTGTAGGACTGAAACAGACTTATAATTTTACTACAAGAACTTGAGTTTTCGAATAAATTGACATTAAAATCACCGCAAATGATAATGGACTTGTTTGAGTTAGAAATCCTGTCTAACACTTCATCCATTACCTTTTCAAAGCAGTCATACAATCCTGATGGGGGTCTGTACACACTTAATGCAACAAAATGCTCCAATTCTATACAGGCAATTTCAACTGTACGCTCAACAGATAGGCTCAAAATATCGTTAAGATCTTTAAATTTGAGCTGGTTACTTACTAAAATTAATGAGCCACCATGTATAGCATTTATTCTGCTGAACGAACTATCAACCTGGTGATTATTAAAATTGAACAAGAACTGGTGACTTTTCAGCCAATGTTTTGTTATACAAAGAATATCAATAATATTAAAATTCATAAATAATTCTACTTCTAAATCTTTGTTCATAAATCCTTGAATATTTTGATGCACCAGGTTGATACTATTTACTGATTTTAAAGCCCTTTTTGAGTTGCTGTTGCAATTCTGTACAATATAGCTAGAGGTTGCCTCTATTTTCTTACTTTCTAATTTAAATTATTAGCAATTTCATTAATTGTGACCAAATTAGTGGCAGAATTATTTAAAATGTCATTGCATTGCTCAAAAGAAGCAAGTTGTTTAGCCAAATTTTTGGCTGTAATTGAAAAACAATATGATAGCGACACAGATATCTGTCTTTTATAATAGTTAGACAGATAGTACATAACAATGTTATATCTATCTTTTGTCAAATAGAAATTATTACTAACATAATTGTTAATATCAATCAAATGGAACAAGTTATTATTAAATGTCAAGTTATGCAGTGTCATATTTAGTTCAAATCTTAAGCTATTTTCTTCCTGTGCCATACTGTTACTATAAGGGAGTGTAAACAACAAAACTATAATAAACTAAGATTGCATAATGTTTTATGATACTGGAGCAGTTCTCCTTTGTTTACATTTCCCCTATTACCCACAAAAATTAATAAAGTTGTGTTATCGTTTGTATTTTATATTACACCTTTTTATTTATTATCTGGCAACATTTCACTTCGAAACTTGTCAGACGTAAATTTTTATTAACTGGCAACGCCGAATCGCTCTTATTGGTCCGTGCTTTCAATTGGTGGATAGCTAACCAATCAGAGCGAGGCACGCGTTGTGGCGGGCTTTTGGAGTTGTGAGGAGAATCATGTCTGGGATTCAGGGGGCATTCTATCGTCAAGCGGTCCCCAAGTGAACATCTAAGGAAATAGTGTACGCGTTTATTTGGTGTTAATTTTAAGGTAATAATGTATTTATCCTTATGCTATTTTACTGTGAAGTGTTTTGATATTATGAAGTAAAATGTTTTCTGAACTATTTATGGAGTTTTTCATTTACAGTTCAGAAGTGGGATTAACGGATTTTAACTCGTAAAAAAAAAAGTTTTGAAATACGAGAGTTTAAACCCATCCGTTAATCCCGCCCACGCTTATTAGTTTTTTTTCCCTTTTGCTCACTCCTTTAACATACATTGTAAAGGATAAGCTCCATAAAGTGTTTTAATGTGATAAATTTCGACGATAGTCGCGTAAGTAGATACCATTTTAATCTATTGGTAATTCAAAACACTTTAATTGTCACTCATGTTTAAGATACCTAATTCAGGAAACTACTATGCAGTGTTACTTACAAAATTGATAAATACCCTGTAAAAAAGCATACACCCTATTTTGCCGGGGCGACACTCTGGAAATGGGATACATACGTTTTCAATTGTTAGGTTATGTTTAAAATTGTCATGTGGTGGTTTGTTGCATCTTGCCGAGGCACTCCTACGGAGATGTAACGGACTATTTTAAGCATGCACCCCATTTTGCCAGGGCGACACTCTGGATATGAGATGCATACTTACCACATAGTAAATCTCGTATAACGGTTTATTACATTTTGCCGAGGTACTCCTGCAGATATGTAACGGATCATTTTGAGCATGTATCCCATATTGCCAGGGCAACACTCTGGATATGCGGTACATACTTTTCTATACGTTGTACTACTACACATACACTATACACACAATACAATTATAGACTTGATTTATTACGTTGGGCATATTATATATTCCCGGGGTACTCTCGTGGATATATAATGTGTTTTAAAGCATGTATTTCATTTTGCCAGGGCTACACTCTGGAAATGCGATACTTGTTTGGGGCGATGAATATTTTACTTTGATCATGAAATGGATTAATCTACTTACCACCATAAGAATAGCATTAAACTAAACTAAAATTAAATACATTAATTAACACTTAAACTTAATCACAATTACAGGTGATGGATTCATCACCTGCGGGCAGTGGTAATGGACGTCGCTGCAATAACGAGGATGAGCCGATAAGTGTGGACCGTAATGAGGGCCCACGGCGGACTCCGCAGCGACGCCAAGTTCATCAAAGCGAGGGAGCGAAAGGGAATCTGGATATCAGGCAAGTCCGCAAACGCTTAATAAATAATTTTGATAGTGAGAGTGAGGGAGCGGAAGGGAGTCTGGTTGGAGACAGGCAAAGCCGCAAGCACTCTCCTTTAAAGCCAAACTATAATAAAAACGTTAATAACCGGTGATCAAGAAGAGACAGTAGCGAACGCAATCGTAGCAGGGACCGACCTTATAACCGTCGTAAAAGGGACCGATATCGCGACGATTCTGTCAATAAAGGTCGTGATAGAACTCTACTTCGCGATGATTCTAGTGATTATTATCGTAGTAGGAAACGGTTTCGTGACAACTCATCTGATGATGAAATCCGGGTCACGAGGGTAGGACGACGTCGTCATCGCAGCAGTAGCAGTGATAGCTATGACACTCCTACTAGACGCTTATTGCAGCAAGGACGAACTCGTTCTCCCTCACGTCATACAAAACGTGAATTGACGGAAGTTGAGATGCCTGATGCTACTCATAGCATCTTAAATAAATTCCTGAATGTCCTCAACAATGTGAAGGGACAATCAACCTCTAAGCTTTCTTAGACAAACGTGATTCCGGAAGTCGATCCTTTATCTACCGAACAAACCATAGTAACGTGGTTAACTAAAGTCGAAGAAGCCGCGGAGATTTATAATTGGGATGAACGCGAAACAATTCATTTTGCTCTACCGAAACTCGTTGGGCTTGCTCAGACATGGTATAAAGGCCTGAGCACGATGCTTTACTCGTGGACAGAATGGAAAAGGAAGCTTATTGAGTCTTCTCTCTGTAGATACGACTATGCGGAACTACTAACCCAGATGTTGGCCAAGCGTGTGCGTTACGGCGAACCCCTTGAACAATATTACTACGCGAAGATAAATCTCCTGAACCGATGTGGTATCGTAGGTCGAAAAGCAGTCGATTGCTTATTACACGGCGTAGACGATAGGGCGGTACGGATAAGAGCACAAGCGGCTAGGTTTCGTGAACCTGAAGATGTGCTTAAATATTTTAAAACTGTTAAGCCAGGCACTAGTAGGGAAACCGCGGATAGGTCCGGGCAAGATAAAAGGAACTCTTTGTCAAATAACAGTCGGAACAAATCTGACGCGAATAAGCGGTCCACTTTTGTCATTAAATGTCACAATTGTAATGAAGAAGGACACAAGAGTTTTAAATGCAATAAGCCCCTATCGAAATGCACTCTGTGTAACCGCGAAGGTCATTTAGATTTGTATTGTAGATCTAAGCGGCCCGCTATCCAAAACACTGAACGTCCTAGTAGTGAAGTTAAGGATGGAAAGCAGGTTGCTCTAGTAGACTATTCAGATGATACTAATCAGAAGTATGTCTTCGAAATATTTGTAAATGGTCCGCCGATCGATTGTCAAGTAGACTTAGGGAGCCAGTGTACCTTTTTTTTTTTTTTTTTTTTTTCCAGGATGGGAAATCATCAAATGACCCCTCCCGCTCTGGGTGGAGCAGAAGGGAGTGTCAGACTCTTACTGACTAAAACCCACCCGTGTTCCTTCCTTAGCCCTTTATGTACCAGGGCAGCGGTAACCCTTTCGGACGATCCCGCTACCCAGCCAGTGTACCTTGGTTAGGGAATCGGAAGCAAAGCGTTTGAAGCTGAATACAAGCTTGGACAGATTACCAGTCTTGCGAGGTATAGGTGGCTTTCACATAAAACCACTGGGAAAATGTAATGCCAACGCAACTGTCCAAGGGATAAAAGAGAATATAGAGATTCTCATTGTTGAAGACGCCGCTTTAAAACACCCAGCCCGCTTGGGTCATACGTTCACGGAGAAACCTGGTATTACTATCATAAAGACCCCTAACGAAGTAGTGTTCGAACAGGATCCCCATAAGAAGATATTCCTCATGACTCAGGATGACGTAGTAATTGCTCCAGAAACAATTAACTGTGTCGCGAACTAGTCTTACTGGCTTCGTGTACGTAAACGGCTCCGTTAAAGGCACCACAGGTAAAGAACACTATTTACTCCTGGGTGAGTATAAATTACACAGTGGTTTTGGTAACTTGCTGCTACAAAACGTCTCTGGTAGTTCGGTCTGCCTAAAACAGGGGTCTTTACTGACGCGTGCTATTCCCATCATGAACGAACAAAATGTATATTCAGTAACTTTCGATGATAAATCCCTGGATGAGTCTGTACAGTGCGGTAACACCATCACTTCAGAGCAGAAACTCGAGATCCAAAGGTTATTATCGAAATTCAAAGAGTGTTTTTCTTCTGGTCTTAAAGATCTTGGTTTCAGAGATGGTCATAGAGCTTAACGATGCAGAGCCAGTGGTATACAGGCCATATCGCATGTCATACGGCGAAAGAGCGCTGGTAAGAGATATGGTTCAGGAGATGATGGATGCGGGCATTGTAACAGAATCCACTTCGCCATATGCGAGCCCAATAGTGCTGGTCAAGAAAAAAAACCGGAGAGAAACGCTTGTGTGTAGATTATAGAGCATTAAATAAACGCATAAAAAGCATCACTATCCCTTACCTCTAATAGACGACCAGCTCGATAGGCTTGCAGGTAATAAACTGTTCACATTCTGTTCACATTAGATCTAGCGTCCGGCTATTACCAAATTCCTATTGAAAAGAATTCGCAAGATAAAACCGCATTTGTGACGCCCGATGGCCAGTTTCAGTATACACAAATGCCCTTTGGTAAATGCACTATCTGTTTTCCAAAGAACGATGAATAAAATCCTCTCTGAAGCGAAAATAAAGTACGCTCTCGTCTATATGGATGATATTTTGATCCCAGCACGGTCTTTTGACGAAGGTCTCTGTAGGCTTGAAGAAGTACTTTTCCTTTTAAAACGGTGGTCTTACTCTCAAACTATCCAAATGCAACTTTTTCATGGATAGCATCGAATTTCTGGGTTTCCAAATTAATGCTGATGGTATTAAACCCGGCGAAAGGAAAACCGAAGCCGTTTCGAAGTTTTGTACACCCAAAAGCAAACGTGAACTACAGCAATTCATCGGTCTGGCAAGCTTCTTTAGAAGGTTTGTTAAAGGCTTTGCTACAATCGCAAAGCCTCTAACGGACCTTCTTCGAAAGAATACCACCTGGAAGTGGGGGCCTGAACAAGTGAATGCGTTTGAAACAATTAAGTCAACGCTGGTACGGAGGCCCTTGCTCGCTCTTTATGACCCAACACGCGAAACCGAGGTACATACGGACGCTAGTAAACACGGGATAGATCGAATAGTGGGAATCCGGTAGGGGAAGCTAAGGACGATTCGCATGTATTAGACGTACTAACGGTAGGTACGGATGATTGGATAGCTACGGTACAGAGTAATGATTACGAAATAGCACGTATTAGAGAGATTTTGAACGACCCTAAATCGGACCAGGTACTAGATGTTATAAAAAACTATAAATTGAAAAACAGCAAAGTTTATCGAATTGTAGGCAAGGAAGAAAATGATTTAAGGTGGGTGGTACCGAAGGGGGTAAAGTGGCAGATAGCCAAAATTAATCACGACGACCTGGGCCATTTTGGCTTTGACAAGATTTGCGCAAATTCAGCAAATCTATTGGTTCCCCAAAATGCGCCGGTTTATAAAAAAATATATCCAGTCTTGCCTAGAGTGTGCACGGAGTAAGGACCATACAGGGAAAGTTCAGGGCGAACTACATCCGATCCCTAAAGTTGAAACTCCATTTCATACAATTTACGCGGACCATCTAGGACCATTTGTGAAGAGCAAAAAGGGCAACTGCTACCTATTGGTAATTGTGAATGGATTCACGAAATATATAAATATAAAGCCAGTCAGAAACACTAAAAGTTCTACCTCAATAAAAGCCCTTAAAGAGCATATTAGTTACTTTGGGGCACCGTCTAGACTGATAACCGATAGAGGGACTTCTTTTACCAGTAACAGCTTTCGCGCATTTGTTCAATGCATGGGTATCAAGCACATTCTTAATGCTGTGGCCACACCTCGAGCAAACGGACAATGCGAACGTTACAATCGGACAATCTTAAGTGCGCTCACCTGTAAAACGAACAATAAATATGATAAGAACTGGGATAATTATATTCTGGATATACAGATCGGTTTGAACACTACCGTCCACAAGACGACTGGCAAAAGCCCTTCGGAACTACTTCTTGGTTTTAACATACGTAGTAGCTCCGAAAATGCTCTACATGATATTATAGACGATGTTAGAGAATTTTCCACAGATGATTTGGCCCAGGTACGATCCAAAGCAAGTACACGCATTGCCGAACAACAGGTTAAAGACAAAATCCGATATGATACTAGACATAAGCGCGCTTACAGATATAACTCGGGCGATTTAGTTAGCATAAAGCGAGAGGTGCCGAGCGATGGCAAATCAAAAAAACTAGCAGCAAAATTTCAGGGTCCATACCGAATTTTGAAAGTACTGCCTAACGATAGGTTTTTAATAGAAGATACGCCGTTAACCTGCAATCATGGCCAACGTCGATATGAAAATGTAATAGCGATAGATAGAATTAAGCCGTGGCTCGCTTTCGATAGGAACTATGACTCCACAGAGTCTGAGTCTGAAGACAATGCTAATCAGGACTGTAATGAACCTACCAATTAGTACCATATACTAACGAGAATACATTAAGATTGGAATAGATTGATTTATGAAATATGTATAATAAATAATCTAATATTTAACAAAGTAAAGTATGGACAACGCATGTAATATTTAAGATAATATAATTTTTTGAATTAATATCATGTTAATATTATGTAATGTTTATATAATAATAAGTCTAACTTGGCTACAATAAGCTTACCATGAAAATAACTGTTCTTTAATGTCATATTTTGATTTGAGATGAATTCCCGGTGGTTAAATATAAAGCTTTCAAGTAGGTTATCAAATTAAAATTGTTTTTAGATTATGTAGTTAAATCTGATGTAATCTTATATATTAAGATTACAATATTAGTACTAACTATTATTATAAGATGGCAGTGTTATCATGATTTATGATTGTAAAACTTTAAGTAGATTCCAAGGTTAATTATGTATACTCATGTACTAGAGTTTGTCGTACATTATGTATGGAATCTACCCCTGTCAGGCTTTAATTTAATTTGTAACTATATTTATTTGTAACTTAAAATAGAATTTTACATGTACATATTAAGTACTTTTTTTTATTTGGTGTCGCGAAGGGACTCGCTTTTCGCAGGATGGCCGAGCTGTTAGCGTTTGTATTTTATATTACACCTTTTTATTTATTATCTGGCAACATTTCACTTCGAAACTTGTCAGACGTCAGTTTTTATTAACAGCTCTTATTGGCCCGTGCTTTCAATTGGTGGATAGCTAACCAATCAGAGCGAGGCACGCGTTGTGGCGGACTTTTGGAGTTGTGAGGAGAATCATGTCTGGGATTCAGGGGGCATTCTATCGTCAAGCGGTCCCCAGTGAACATCTAAGGAAATAGTGTACGCGTTTACTTGGTGTTAATTTTAAGGTAATAATGTATTTATCCTTATGCTGTTTTACTGTGAAGTGTTTTGATATTATGAACTAAAATGTTTTCTGAACTATTTATGGAGTCTTTCATTTACAGTTGTATCCTGGGTAAAGTAACATTTATTTATTTTTTTCATAATATGAAACAAAGAACAACCAGGGATACAGTGATTTAATATTGAGTGTCCCGGATATTCATCTGTCAACAAGTGGCCTAAGTCCTTACCAATCTCATCACAAAATAATACAATATCATTATTGAAAGTTTACTTACAAGGTTGAAAAGATATCGTGCATCCAACAAACTTATGGCTGAAAATAAATGTTATGTTGGTCAAAAATTAAAGTGTTGTAAATGCTAAGATTCTATGCTCTTGTCTGAAAGAAATGTTAAGCCGGGTTGGTAAAAAAATTATGTTTTGTAAAGACGTCATGCTTCCAGCTGCAAAAAGCTATTCACTAAAAAAAAAACTTGAGTCGAAAGGTTTTATGTTTTGTGTTGTAAAGACATCAAGCTGCAACCAAGCTCTTGGCTTAAAAAAAGATATAATGGTCAAAAAATTAAGTCTTGTAAAGGCTTCAAAGCTTCTATGTTCTGGTCTGAAAGAAACGTCGGGCTAGATAGGTCAAAAAAATCATGTGTTGGTGAAACAGCATTCATCCGACAAGATCATGGTCATAGCTGAAAAAAAACTGTTAGGTTGGTCAAAAAATGGTGTTGTAAATGCTAAGCTTCTGTGCTGTTGTCTGGAAAAATGTAATGGAAAATAAAAAAGTCTTCAAAAAAATATATGTTGAAAAGATGTCATGCGTCCCACAAACTTATGACTGAAAATAAATGTTAGGTTGGTCAAAAATTAAACTGTTGTAAATGCTAAGCTTCTATGCTCTTGGTCTGAAAGGATGTGGTCACCGTTTCCGGCACAAAGAAGTCCAGTTGTTAATAAGGATTTATTGTTTCCCACAACGTACGGAATATACAATGTGGAGAGGATAATATGATCATAAATGAAACTTCGTATGAGTCATGATATTGACAATCTGCACAAAAAAAAAAGCAAATGAATTTAAGCGGTCAGTGTGTCACCGGACTTCCTTCCTGCCTGTGACACGTTTTGTTCCGCTCTGTAATTCCGGATGCGCCCGCGCCCGTTTAAAGTCGCCGCGCGAGTGTTATCGTATCTTTGTTGTTGTGTTGTGTTGTGCGAAATTTAACGCTTTGTTTTAATAGTGACAGGACACATAACGTTTTATATGTACTTAGGTAAATAGCTAAGTAAACTTTGCGAAATTAGACGCTTAATACTTGGTGTTTAAAGGTTTTATTATTAAATAATCATGCCTCGTTACAATTACACAGCTTCGGAATAAACCGATATGATTTTAATTTATGGGGAGTGTCACGGAAATGCCGCTTTAGCTGTATGGACATACCGTGAGAGGTATGGGAACACCCGTATGTGTCTGACCCACGGGCGCGCACTATTGTACAGCTGTCCAGAGGATACGGGAAAATCAATCCTTGATCCCGCACGTAGATGGTGCTCCTCCACGTGCAAATGTGATCCCAGACGAAAGAGTTATTAATTATTATGATCGCAATCCGACGTCCAGTCTGCGTAATGCAGGTCGACATTTTCGAGTAAATCACAAAACTATTCAAAACGTTTTGAAACGTGACAAACGCAGACCTTATAATTACAAGAAAATACAAGTATTGTTACCGAGAGATAAACCAATAAGAGAACATTTCTGTCGCTGGTTGGAAACCAAACATCTCGAGAATCCAGACTTCCTGTACAATGTGATGTGGACTGACGAGAGTACATTCACAAGGAATTGTTTATGGAACCGACAGAACCTTCGGTACTGGAGCCGAGTGAATCCGCATCTAGTACGGGAGACTTCGCACCAGTACAGATTTGCTGTCAATGTGTGGGCTGGCATACACAGAAATACCATTATTGGTCCGATGTTTATTGATGGCAATTTAAATGCTGTAAAGTTCATTGAACTCCTCGACGGATCCGTTTCCGAGTACACGGACGAACTTTCGCTGGACGTGTACAGACAGATGTGGTACCAGTTAGACGGAGCACCAGCTCATTCAGTGGTGTCTGCAAGAGAACGTTTGACTCAAATGTTCGGACAGCAGTGGATTGGCCGTTTTGGACCAGTGCGGTTGCCAGCGAGGTCACCAGATCTCACGCCCCTGGATTTCTTCCTGTGGGGTCACATAAAGAATGAGGTATACTCAACAGAAGTTAATACCGTTGAGGAATTAAAAAATAGAATAATAATATCCTTTAATAAATTGAAAGAAATGGCTGCTAATGGTGACCTATTATCAAGAGTGAGAAATAACATTATACGTCGGTGTAGTTTGTGTATTCAAGAACACGGCGGACATATTGAAAAAAAAAAAAATTAATGACTGGCAACATAACTAAGTGGTCGAAAAGTGAGTGTGAATAATATAAATTGATTACTGAATAACTCGCGGGTGAATAATGCCCGACTATTTGGTTAATAATCTGTGATTTGATTTGTGTAATTGAGCATTAATAATAATATTAGGGGTTAAAGTATGAAATTGCCGATTTATACTGAAAAATTGAAAGTAGTATTTTTTTTTTTAATTTAACATATTTATTTAATCAAAATAATTACTAATATTATCTATACATTGCTGCCATCTAATAGGAAGGTCATTTATGCCTTTGCGATAGAACTCTCGTGATCTAGATTCGACAAACTGTGTGAAAGCGTTTTGTACTGCCTGATCCTGAGAAGAAAACTTTTTATCACGTAGAAAATTGTCCAAATCACGAAAAAAATGGTAGTCCGTTGGAGCAAGGTCTGGCGAATACGGAGGGTGAAGAATGTTTTCTAATTGTAGTTCCTGTAGAGTTAAAACGGTTTCTCGTGCTGTATGAGGTCTCGCGTTATCATGTAGCAATAATGGTGAAGATCGATTCATGAGTCGGGGCTGTTTCACTGCTAGTTTTGCTATCATTGTTCGGAGTTCGGCACAGTAGACATCTGCCGTTATTGCTTGGCCAGATCGGAGAAAGCTATAGTGAATAACACCATGCTGAGACCACCAAACAGGTACCCATTACCTTTTTATTGGTAAGCTTTGCTTTTCCATCACGAAAGCATTTAAACCAAAATCGCACGGTGCGTTCATTAGCAGTCCCCTCTCCAAACGCAACATTGATATTGCGAGTTGTTTCTGCCGCGTTAGTTCCGCGTCGGAACTCGTATTAAAAATTAACTCGAATTTTCGAAGTATCCATCTTTCTTGTCTAAGCTGAATAAAAAAATCAACTGAAAGTCGATAATCGAATGTTGCACATTTTTTAAAAGAAGAACTTCATAGGTACCATGTGAAAAAAGTTTCACTCAAAAATATCAAACCATGAAGGTTCTATGTCCATTCGAAGTACCTATTACAAACGGCAATTTCATACTTTAACCCCTATTAATAGGGGTTAAAGTATGAAATTGCCGTTTTGTGAAATTTTAGTAGTCGGGTTTTAGTTTTTGAACTTATTTTTTATTTTAATTATTTTGGGTTTATTTATTATTCATAAAATGTAAAGTACTTAATTGTTTTGTTACGGTTTAAGTTTTATTTTGCTTCAACATGTAAATTTCAACTTTGGCTAAAGATTAATGATCCTATATATAGTATATACATAATAATCTGTATTTTTTTAAATAAAAAAAAAAAGTAATATGTTGTGGGTACTTACCATATTATTTTTTTTTGACATTTGTTATTTCGTCGAAGTCTTTGTTTAAGATATTTGTTATTTCGTCGAAGTCTTTGTATAAATATTTCTCTCCATGCTTCGTATGTGAGTCTTTTATCTTTATATATCTCTAAAGTTTTGTCCCACAATACCGGTCGTCCCTCTACTAAAGTTATAAGTAACTCATCAGCCATTTTGTACTCTACGCTGCAATACACGTCCACACCAAACGCACAACAAAAACTACCTGGCTCGCTGAACCCTACTACTCCGCACCCCACCGCTCCGCAACAACGTTCGCCGCGTCGTGTCTTGCGCAGACAAGATTTTTTTTCGTGCACCGCTGCGAGTTATTTTCTAGTTACGACACGAATTCTTGCATAGGCCCGGCGTATTTTCTTACCGTGTACAAGCGCCCTTAATGGATGGTTTTTATTTTATTTTTGAACTATTCAATATTTAGTACCTTTTTTCTACCTTTAGATTATGTTAATGGCTCACATACGTGTTCATCTGTGCAGTGGACATTGCTGTATACCTTTCAGCCAACGCTCTAGGTATCTGACCTGTAGTCAGAAACAGGTTTTCTTCTTCTCTTGACGTATGCAAATATGTGCAATCTGGCCTGGTACAACCCGTTCTGTTTCGATAATCGTGGCAGAGCTTCAAAATGTCTTTCATAGATTCCACATCTAATTCATGACGGAACCTGCATTGAGCGCCTTTCGTAGAAATACCCCACACAAAGTCGCGGCATTTTCTACTTTGTTGTTCGGTCGGTGTCACATTGGCATTTCTAATCCGTGGGTCCGTTGGAGCCAATGACTTAGTATTCTTGTTGATTACCGCCGTCGCCGTAGGTGCCGTCGTTGATGGTCTAGACTGTCTGTTGCGGTAAAGACGGTCGGCGGTCATTTTGTTCAATATTATTACTCATGAACTAGATATGTGTGGGGGTTGTGTCGGGAAACTCTCCAATGAATAAAGTCCTTCTTGGTTACGAAATATATTTGAAAGTTCACAAATTTCACATTAAAATTATAAAATAGATTTCTTAGTAGCTAGGTTTAATATATCAGTGTCCGTTCCCACCGAAGTTAGGTAAAGAAAGACGATGACAATCGTCGTCGACGTGGGAAGCGCGGTGTCGTAATGCGATCGCTCCCTTTATCGGTACGATGTACTGAGCTTGCAGGTTGGCCTCGTAACACCTCCCCTGCCAAATGAGCGACTATTTGGTGACCTTGACGCCAAAAGTTGCGGCTCTTTTTTCATCTTCTGTCAGCTCGGTATTAGCTGTTTGAGTTGTAATATTTACTTTCGCAGCTCGACGGCGGCGACGAATGATATATAAGACGCTCAGTGCGCCTGCACCGAATAGTATGAGTGTATAAAATGGAATTGTGGTATGGTACATTCCAATCGTGTCTAATGATTCAACTTGTATTTCGTCTTGCATGTTAATTTGGTTTTGAATTTCGCGAAGACTGCTTAGATCTGTAGTCTGCAAATGAAAACTGCTTGTCTTTGCTAACGTCTCATTGTGTGGTAGAGCCATGAGTTCTACTGGTTGCCCGACTAATTTGTTATCCAAATTGATTATACTGATCTCTGGGGTTTTTATCTTGCAACCTTGAGGAACGGTGACCAAAAAGCTTTCTTGTAACATCTGATATCTTTCTTTGCCACAGGATAGTTTAACTTTTGTACTGTTGGGGAAAGCAGTTATGTAATGATAGCTGTCTAGCTCAATCAGAGCTTCCTTGGTCAGAGAGATAGGCGTGATTCTGCACGTTACATCTATCTCCTGAGATTGTATGAGTTTTTAATACAGTCTATTTTTGACATAATTTGATGGACGATCTTCTGCTCGCATAGGTGCCAGGAGTTGAACTTCGGGCATTCAGTCTCTATACAGGCTGATTTTTTAAAGACCAGCCAAATTTAAGGATGTGGTACAGACCATCAAACTGAACAACTTTCTCCATAGGACCAACATCGTAATCGCGAATAAAAATTCAGTCGTCCCATACATTTAGGTCGAGTAGGTATTGAAGTTTTCTATGGGACAGTTGATAAAATTTTCGCGATTACGCTATTTGTCCCATGGAGAAAGTTGTTCAGTTTGATGGTCTGTACCACATCCTTAAATTTGGCTGGTCTTTAAAAAATCAGCCTGTATACACAAATTCCTGAGAATTGGATGCTATATAGGGTGCAGGTGGTACTATAATTACGTTATTCTTATTTGGAACGGGGCACAATTCATATAACTAATACTCAGTAGTAAATGTAATAGGAAACTTTATGACTACTACAGTAGGTTGAAATTGGGGTTTCTGGATCAGATGAGACCCAGAAACACCCAATTCCAACCATCATTTATTACATTCCAATAGTTCACCCAATTTCAAGCATCATTAATTCATTCGAATAGTTCACTCAATTTCAGCCATCATTCATTCATTCGAATAGCTGAGTTTTGCTCTGTCTTGTTTGTATTGTCCTGAAGTTTTGATGAACTAGTGTTCATTATTTTCTGGTCATTCATGTCTTGAGTAAATAGAATCTCGCCACTAGCATTCTTGAAAATAAGTTTAGAAATGCCTTCCAGATCAAATTTCGATGAATATTGTGATTAATATTAATTTGTTCTCTCTGTCTCTCTCATGATAAAGCAAGCGTTGATTAAGATCGAACCATCACACTACAATGCTAAGAGTTTAATGCTGTGATGGAAATATGCGTATTTCATTATATACTCCTTTCCTTTCACAGCGTTCAAATAAAAACACTCAGGATAATGTGTAGCATGTTGCATCCAAGGATCATCATAAATCTCCCAATCTTTGATAACACCTCCACATGAGAAACATGCTACAATATCATTTATATTATTCCCGTAATAAAAGAATCCCGCGTCAGCCATTTCCCTCACTAATCTTCTCTTTTTATTAAACGTGCTCCAGTAATAATTATATGAATATTCACGCATTTTAAACGTGTTATACATGTCATATCGAGGTTTGTATTCATTTAGAGACATGTTCTATTTACTTTCTAATTCAATTATAAACGTATAATGATATCGTCCAGCTTTTGTCAACAACTTATAAAGACCGGACAGAGGTGGGGATAAAAACTCTAAGATGCGTTTTACCTAAATAAAGAAATAAAAACAAGAAAATATTTATTTTAGAATTTTTATTTTATTATCAAAGCACCACTTATTTAAGCACAATACATTTTTTAAAGCACATACAGAGTCATGATAAATACAGTTATATAAATCTTGAGAATATTTATATTCATTGTATAAACTTATCAAACTAGAACAACCTTTATCTTCTAAATTGAATACATTACAATTACTATTTTCTAAAATATGCTTTAACCACAACACTTTTTCTGAACCTTTGACGTAGATACATTTGTCTCTTAAAATATCTATAACCAAATTCTGATAATTAGAATAGGGTACAAATTCTTCGCGCCAGTGTATATTTCTGTTACGTTCAATCCAACTAACTTGTTTTTTTTCTTGTTTCGTTAATTTTTCAAATGGGAATGGTGGCTTAATTAATAACACTTGTAATGTTTTATTATACAATAAAGCGATTTCTTTTATTATAAATTCATTTGTTTCTGTTTTGAAGCCTTGAATATCCACAATAGCAATCATGATAACCTGCGCACAATGTTGCTGAGTGGTTTGTATTCCACAAGTCGATCGTTTATAATCAAACAATAAGCAGTCGTCTTATCCGGTATTTCTGTAGAACATTCAATTTCCAACCTCACATCCACTGGACATGTTTTTAGGCTATCGTTTTGTCTTGAGCAGTCTAAGATAAAGAGAGGGGCTTTTTCTTTGAACTCTTTTAGGTCAAGCAACGGGTCTACTGGACAGTTGTAATACGACTGACGAAATTTCACAAACATTTCGTATAATATACTATATTTATTCTCAGAAAACTTTAAACCTAAAGGTTCATATGGATAATATTGTGAATTCAAAAAGAGCGTAACGTTTGTTACTTCACAATGATCGAATACTGAACTGTCTTTAGTTTTATTATTTTTTCGATTAGTTTGTAAACAAAAAATGACATATCTGGGTTTTTCCAATTGTGAAGTAGTTTTAACTGACCAAGAATGCTTTGTGGTTTTAGGTAGTAACGGATACTCATATAAATCCCAATTTCTAAACGCCATCTGAATAGGTTTATCTTTTTCTAAATGTTTTAAAAGTGTCAGTCGTTCTCGGTCTGATACTTTTATGTGTGGCACCCTCCACTGGACTCTTTGTATATCTATTTGAAAATGAGCAATATCATCAGTAAGGATAAGGCTATTTAAGTTAGTGTTACTTCTGTTCAATATAAGTTCATGTTTGCAATTTATCACTATTTTATTGTAATCCTCTGCAAACCCTAAAATCCTATTTAATGGTATCACAGCACTAAAATATCCATCACTTTGAAATCCCCCTAAACCCCAACCCCATAGAGCAGCAAGTTTATTTTCTGCTTCATTTAATGAGATGTATGATTTTATTGTCGACGTTATTCCAGAATTTTTAATGCGATCTATTTCAATACCATTCATTTCGTATCTGATGTCTTGAAACAAAAACATAACAGGGTTATTAGTGAACGTAACAGTTTTTTTGATTGGATTCCCATCTTTACCGAAGAGCTTCGCTTGTCCTTCGATGTAAATTGAACTGGCTGATGGTAGCACATATATGTCTTGCTGGTGGATGGGAATTCTGATTTCATCGTTTTCTCTAAAGCTGCTATTGTAGGGATTGTATGAATGGATTTCATAACTTTCGATCGAAGTATCGAAGTGCGGTGATTCAGTAATCTGTAGTATATTCATACTTTAAAGCCTAGGGCTTTAAGAAAATCTTTATTTGCTTTTGACAATTTCTTAACTTTTTTCTTGCGTCTTTGCACCTTAGCAATCGCAGAAGAACTAAGACGTTTTTCACTTGCTTGAGTGTTTTTATAATATACTATCATTTTGTTTTTCTTAAATGAAGACGTAACTGAACTTGTTCATCTCCAAAGTTAATACAGTTACCAAATTGATCTACAATCTTAACAGATACCGTTGAAATTATATTTTTGTTTACTGGAAAGTAAATAACATTTTGTGGTATTTCCACACACTGATGACCTGGAGCAGTATCTGACACAAATTCATGAATAAAATGAGTTGGTAATCCGTTGCAGTATGAACCGTGAACAAGATCACATTCGATTCTGATTACAGACAGACCTTTGCTGATAATGGGAATATTTGGTCTTGATTTTAATACTGAAAAGTATATCAAACCGCACTCGTATTGATCTGACAAATGCAGTGGTGGTTGAAAGTATGAAACCAATTCCGATTTATTCCCAGAGATGGTAACCGTAGTAGACATGCTCCTATACTGACCTCTTTCAGAAGATTCTCTTTATTTTATTCCTTCACTACACCAAAACTTATTCAAAAAGTTTAAACAAAGATGTCCGCAATTAAAAGGGTGATCACGCTGAATATTATCATAATTATAGTGAATTTTGGGTCCCAAGTATTTTATAAATTCCTTTGGAGGCTTAAGATTTCCGTAACTATCAAAATACTCAATATAATCATTGTATTTTGCATAGGCTACCCAATGAGAACCAGGATTTTTAGAGCTATCTAAATTTATAACTCCACATTCTTTTTTAAAAGGGTATTTAGGGAGCTCATCTCTCATAAAGACACCTCTAAAATACGGAATATTATTTCCATACTTCAAAATGTCAAAATTACTCAAGGCTCGTTTGGGTAGCCGATATCTTAGTTTTTTTCTTTCGATACAAAAATTCCGAGCCCAGCTTTATGTGGTTTAAGGTGTAGTCCTTTTCCGATGCAGAGAGCTTCCATCTTTTCATTGTGTCTCCTCGATTCAGTTAATAACTTTTTAGTCATCTTGAATTCATTTATGGTTTTAGCAATACCAGCTGCACCGCCTGCTAATGCCCCTGCAGCCGATAATCCCGCAAAAATCGGAATCAAAGGCAACACTCCACCAGTTTTTGGTATAGGAATAACACGAGGAAGTTTTATAGACGAATCATCAGCTAATTCTCTGACAGCGGCCATAGTTAATTCTATTGCCACTTTCTTGCATTTGGGTTTTAATTTTTTCATATGTCTCCTTGTTTTGTTTATAACATTTTTAAACTTATTTTTCAACCCTTTTCCAGATTTAATTTTAGGAGAACAGTTTTTGCTATCTTTTTTTAAGCCAAAACCAGTTTTAATTTTTGTTGACATAGCGCTGCTTACTAAGCGCGCTGCCAGTTTTTCCCCTACACTCGTATCTGAGGCAAGTGCTCGCTTTTTAGCCATATTTAATAAAACTAAATCTGCCTTGTGGCGATCCTTTAAGTTTGAAGACTTGTGATAGGCAATGTCGTGTTGTTTGCAATATTCGTCTAATTTATTAACACCTTTATCCCCACATCTAAGCCGTTTAATTAATTTAGTGCCAGGGCCGCAATAATTGTATCCTGGTAAATGTAATTCAATTGGTAAATTATTTATAAGCCAATTGAGAAGACTGCTCTCTCCAATACCCATCGATAAACTGATGCATCATGAGTTGAACACTTAATAAATATTCGATTTATCAATCCAACTGTTTTCAGATGAAGACAAACCTAACCATTTTACTAAAACCCTATTTCCTTTACTTCTAAGAACTTTCTCGACTAGATATAAATTGGGATGTTTTGTCTTTTGCAGCTCTTGCACATAAAATGCACCTAAAATGGGTTGGCCTCTGATTGCATCTTCAATTAAGTAGGTAATAGGAGTTGTATTTTGTATTTTTCGAATTTTAAATATTTCTGTCGACCAGTTGGGAGTATACCCCTTTTCAAATGTTCCTTTGTATTTACTGATACGTACATAATCACCCACTTTTTTATTTTTTTTTTTTTTGTGGATGGGAAATCATCAAATGACTCCTCCCGCTCTGGGTGGAGCAGAAGGCAGTGTCAGACTCTTACTGACTAAAACCCACCCGTGTTCCTTCCTTAGCCCTTTACGTACCAGGGCAGCGGTAACCCTTTCGGACGATCCCGCTACCCCGGCAGGCTTCGGCCCTGTCGGGCCCCGTCATCTATGCTGACATCTCTTTGAGGCGCACGTGGAACACTTACGCGCCGTCCGGCACGGGCCTGGTCCTGATCGGACGGAGAGCTACCCATTGCTCTCCGCCCGCAGGCCCGCGCCTACGGTGGCCGGGAGTCGTCACGCGGCTCCCAACGCCCGGAGCGTCTCCCTCGGCGGCTGAGGCGTGAGGATCTCTCCCTCGCCCATCCCGCCCCCTCCTTCGCTAGCATGACTGCTTCGCAGAAGGAGGTGACCGCCTCCCACTCCCTCTCGCCCCGGACCATGGCTTGCACCAGGGCCGGGCGCGAGAGGTCGCCGCCGACATAATCACCCACTTTAAACTTGCTTTTTATATTATCGGCTTTTAGCAACCTGAAATATCTCCCTAATATGCGTGTTTTATTAGTATTATCTACGCTTGCCGGGATTTCATCAATTGTCCGATGATTGGTGTGATTGTATTTATAGATAACATTATTAAGGGTATTATCTATCCAATTATAGTTACCTTTTAAACTAAATTCCTTGTACAGTTTCGATTTCAATGTTCTAATAAATCGCTCAACTATTGATGCCTTTTTTGTTGAGAAGGTTGAATAATGGTTTATATAATAAGATTTCATAAGGTTCTGAAATGTGTTATTATAAAATTCTGTTCCATTATCTGTTTGCAGATTTTTGGGAACACGTCCATTATCCAACAAAATCTTGAAAGAATTGCTTACAACATCTTTGGTCTTACTTTTCAAAGGAAAGGCCCAGGCGTATTTCGAAAATGTATCAATAACAGCAAGAATATATTTGTAGTTTTTATTTTCTTTGGAAATTGATTGCATATCAATTAAGTCTGCTTGCCAAAGGTCATCTATATCTTTCATAATAACATGTCTTCGTGGAAAGTTTACCCTCGCATTTTTATGAATTTCGTTTACCACGTCGGCTTTACTCATATTCAAAACTCAGTATATAAACATTTGTAGTGAATCCAGTAATGATACTGAATGAAAACCATGTAATTGCTACTATTTATTCTTTAATTATGTCAGCTTCTTTTAATTCTTCAATTATCGATAGTATTTCATTATCATGGTTTGTATTGCCAGCATCTTTTGAA
The DNA here is from genome assembly GCA_947507525.1 of Apamea epomidion. Taxonomy (NCBI): domain Eukaryota; kingdom Metazoa; phylum Arthropoda; class Insecta; order Lepidoptera; family Noctuidae; genus Apamea; species Apamea epomidion. The sequence continues at coordinate 1,040,228 of OX382251.1, read as the reverse complement.
GCAACTAATAGTTTCAATCTCTCAACTAATTCGTTTGGGTCATCCCAATATACTAGCTCAGTATTTTTTTTATATTTTTTTAACATTGGCAAGTATCCCCCCAGTTTAGTGTGAATATTATCGTTCGATGTTTCGGAAAATAATGGTCTGATTATTTCACGATATTTTATTCCTTTATCACCTTTTATTTGACCTCTAGGATTGAAGTCTCTCTTATGAACATTTGTATAATACAATATATCCTTGTAGACAAGTTTATCTTTGTTGGATATTAGTTTTAAATCAGGTTTTTTTCGAAGTAAAAGTTCTTTCAGGCCAGGAGTTAAATTGTAGGATTTATCACCGATTTTAATCAAAATTATATTTTCATTATTCAAACTGTCAATTTTAGAAAATGATACTACTGAATTTCCCATCAATAAAGTTTTGTTTTCACTTCTTATTCCAAACGGTATATTTACACCATCATAAATATCATTTAAGATATCCTGACCCTTTAATGAAATTTCTAAATCAGCTGATAATACCATTTCAGGAGACTCTTTAACCAATTGTGTAGAATTAAGTTTTGGTTCGTAACAGTCCACAAACTTTGTAGATGAGCTAGTATTAATTTCATCCAATTCAATACCTTCAGAATTAGTAAGTGTTGTATTTTCTAAATGTTTTATTTTTTCCATAGTTATATTTGAGTCAACTAGAGTTTTAAGGGGGTCTGTGACAGGTTTTAGCATTTTATCGAGTGACAAGTTCATCGAGTGTTCCTGGTCCTTCATCTGTTTTATTTTATTCTTTATGGAGTCTACAGACTTCATTAATTCTATTTTAATATTTTTCTCCATGTTATAATTATAACAACTGTGTTCAGCTAACGTAAGAATTATACTGAATTTGATTTTGCATGTTAATTACTTATATGTGCATATAAACAGTCACTCAAATTTAAAAAACATATCAAAATTCTGTCTGTATCTTCCATTATGTAATGCAGATTCTTTATTAATAATTAGAAAATTATAAGGCTTACTCCAAACAGTTTGACAAATATTTCTGAACTCTTTCCATTGTAAATCAAAACTAACATGCTCTTCATAAATATGTTTTAAATTCACATCATCTTGTTTGAATATAATAAGAAAATTAATATTATCACGTAACAATTGCTTTGGAATTTTAGAATAGGTTTGAGATAAATAGAAACAATCTATTTGTTTATGCCTACCCATGCAAAAATAATTGCGGATATTTACTTGATTTTCACACGCAACATCATCAAAAATAAATACAGAATTTTTTAAAGCTTCACTCGGAGAAATGACATCTTTATCATCATTGAAGTCGTAAAAGTTCATCTGTGGCACTCTTTTTAATACTTCGGTCAAGAAACGGTATTTTGGTTGAAAAGAAGTTTTAGAGTAAAGATAAAGATTTTTAAATTTGAGCCCATTTTCATGAAGCAGTAAACTAATCATAACATTCGTTTTGCCACAGTTTGATGGGCCACATATTATGCAACGAATTGAATTAGGTAATAGAACACTATGTCTTATCTGGGGAGCAGAGTCATCTAGATTTATATTATTAACGTTTAGAGATGTGGGTTGTTTGATCAACTTCATCATGTATATTAATTTAATTTCTGCCTTACATACGCATTTATAGAATAAAATATAGGCACTATCATAGGTATGCATTGGATTGGCTGAGATGGGTTTCGACCAATGTTATATAAAGCGGGCTTAAATGAGAATTCACACACACATCATCAACTGAGTTGAACAGCGGGTTTTGATTGTTATTTAATTACCTTATTGTTTACAAGCGTAAGTAACTACTTAATTAATATTTTTCCAAGAATATTGATTATTATTTATTATTTTAATATAAAAAAATGTAAATTAATTGTAACATTATGTTTCATTTCAGAAAATGGAAGGTCTTGATATTGTGGATGATGTTATAAAGTCATTCTATTTAACAAAAGAACTAACTGGGAATAATATCGAACAAACTGAGTTCCAGGAAAACCCCCCAGATAAAGTCAAGGATACTCAAGAAAGATCAATAAAAGGAAAAAACAAGAAGTCGAAATTAAATTCTAAAATTACCTTATCCAAACTATTAGATACACCTTCATCATCTTTTGTTATTCGCAAGGAGCCAGGAAAAGCACACCATTTAATAAAAATATCTGTTTATGATTTAAGTGACAATAGTGTTGACCACAGTGACAGTGCTTGTGTGAATGTTCAGTATCAAGTCAAGGACAATTACGATGAAATTATGGATGAAACAGAATATCTAGTCGGTAAAATAGTTCAAAAATTAAGTTCAGCTACATGCAGACTCTAAGTGTAGTGTAATTATAAGATCATGTTTAATTATATGTAAAGTTCAATAAAGTTACAATTTATTATACATACTGTGGTTTTAATCACCTAATAAAGTAGTATAATTATATGAAATCTTGAATCATGACATTAGACTTCCCACTCTGACTCCCACTCCCAGTTTGAGCCCACAATAAAATTAGAAAAAAAAGCACTCTTTGTTTTAAAGAGTTTGTATTTCTAAAAGTAGTTTATATTTATAATAGTTTGCTTCCAACGAAATGTTTGCTTCGATTGCAAAATGATTATTGGGTACATATATGATATAAATAAGTACTTACATAAGAAAATAAATGAAAGTCAATTATTACGAGTAAAATATATAGTTTATTAGGTAAATCTTGTATTTACATTATAATTTGTAATTATCTTTACAAAATACAAATAACTTAACATACAACTATGTATAATAAATCATAGCAGTATACATTGTATAACACAAAAGTTCTAACATATGCAATCACAATGACCCCAAGGTAATGTGTTTATTTGATTTGGTTGAACTATTCTTTTGTCATCTATTCTATTTAAAATTACTTTATTGACAACCTGTGAATACAGTAGATGTTTGCTTGACTTTATCACATTCATCTTACATTTAAAAGTAATATTCTTAAATAAAACTTTCTTATAGTTTGATATTTTCAAACTCTTTGTAATGGGCCTTGATACTCCTTTAGCTTTGTTAATCTGTGTTTTTAATGATTTAACACAATAAAGTTTTGCTCTTAAGCCAGTAAATTCAGTTATTACATCACCACCTAATTCATCTTTAAACAAGCCGGGAATTTTATCGTTTAACTTTGGTATACAATAAGGATTATTAAAATCAAAATTACTAGTATCAAATTTCAATATATTATCATTCAAATCTTTATAAAAGTTTTTTGTATGTATTAAGTACAATAAACTATCAGTATCGGTATAACACAGTTTCACATTTTCACCGTACTTTTTTTTAATAAATTCATAATGAAAATTATACATATGTTGTTTAGCATATTCCAGTACAGCAAATCCAATATATATAGGTCTATCTAAAACAAGTTTTTCATGATTCAATTGAACTGCAAGAAAATCTTCACTAAAAACACAAATACTACGTAAGTTTGGTTTTGTAATTAGTTTCTCTGCACCTACTGTTTTATTTGTTCTATTCTTACTATCATTCCACTTAGTTACCAATTTAACATCAACCTGTTTTCGTTTATTTTCAATCGTTTTTCCAAATATTGAATTATTTAATAGTTTAAAGAAATCTCTTTCAAATGGTGTCTTAGCTGATTGACGTAGTTGAGTATTTAAGTCGATATACTTTTTCAAAAAGTTTTCTTGTTTAAATTGGACTATACGATGAATTTTTTTCAAAACAAGTCCATTTCTAAGACATTCTTTTAAATGTATATAATGTTTAACATAGTTGTATTTATCATATAAGTTCGCGATTAACTTTTCTGTCCTTCCTCCTATAGGTATGAACTTTTCTGGAGCGAAAGGCAAATCACTATGTAAATTATGTAAATGATCTGGATACATGATATCAACTTCTAAAATGTAACCATACTCAGCATCATCAGGTACATCAAATAAACAAAAATTTACCATTTCGGAACTTGACATGAATTTAAAATCGGATATAGGTAATTTTTTTGTCATTACATATCCATAAAGATTGTTACAGTCAAGATATACTAAATATGTTGACGGTTTAGAATCATCAAAATGAGGGAGGTAAATGTTATTGGCTTTGGCATACCGGTGAGAGCACTGTGCTAATCCACCACGTATTCCCTTTTCTATCATCTTATAAATATCTAAATCATGAATCAACTCTAGTTGAACACCCGTGTAAAGGAGCATAGCGTCCCAACTTAAACCAGGTGAACTTACATAGTATGCAGGATCGAGATTATAATGCTCAAGACATATCTTTCTAAAATTTTCAAATATATCGCATAATAATAATACATCGCACTTTACATATAAATCAGTATATTCACCAAGACTAGTAATATTAAAGTAATTCCAAACGGTTTGCGCATGTTCATACTCGCTATCGGTTATATGCTTCATTTGCAAACTGTTGTAAAAACAATGTTTAGGAGGGAGTTGTGTCTCATCATATTTATGCCATGAATCAACATATTCTTAAGGATATATACCTTTCCTTCGTATTAATTCGAATTGTTTGTCGTCAGGAAAATGTGACCTTAAATTTAAAAAATCACTGTCTGTTAAACTTTTACTCAGGTTATCGAGACTTGTGTTAAGGAACTGGAATGAATCTATGAATTTAATTTGCAAAGGCTTATTACATCCAGTATTAATGATTTTTGTAATGGATAAATATTTTTCTTTTGTTTTTGGTATTATTTTTATTTAGCCATCACATTTTGACAATTCCTTGATAAAAATATGGGAATCATAGCCAGATAAATTATGAAGTATGACAGGTATGAATGGACAGACTTTGTACATTAAATTACAGTGTGAATGCGCTGCACCTCTATATTCTGATGTAATATGATCATGATCGCGCACTTTGTCATCAAATAATATTTTTTTACAAATATGACATGTACTTGCATTACGATAATTATTCATTTGTTCTAGAGTCATTGGTTTCATAACATTTTCAGTCATCAAAATCTCATGTATTGATCTGGTTTCTTCAAGTAATTTCTTAACAAAAACTTGTACACAGTCTGCTCCTTGATAAGTAACAAATTTATTTAAGCTACTGTCATGGGAACAACACACGTAATATGCAAAACATGAAGGCTGATGCAATTTATTTTTTATAGTATTTTTATTAGTATTTTCTTCATTAAAATTGCTTAATAGACTTTCAAAATCCGCATATATAACAAAGTTGATTTTTTGCTGTCTCTCAAAATGATTAAACTGTAACGTGCTGTTTTTATCTGGTAATAATGTTAAAATTTTAGAACAGGCATGAGAGTGGAATTTCATTTCACTAGTAAAAAATTGCAAACATATCTCACATAAATACATTCGACCTTTATGGTGGGAAACTTGACGTTTCACTAAGCGTAAAAGGTCCTTTATCAAACAATAATGAGTTCTGTTATTTTTCTCGAAATACAATAAATTTATATGTTTATCTTTCTTACAATTTGTCACATAAAGAGGTCCAGTTACAGTGTAATGTTCATCCAGTCCGTAAATATTAATACTTAAATCACTGTTATTCTTTTCAAACAACCTGATGTCTTTAACGGATGGTGGGAATGACATCCCTTTCATATTAAATATCGTACTAAAATCCGGGTATGAGCTTGGCCTACAGACATTATTGTTAGCTGGAAATAATGCTGCTAAGATGCTCCATAAAAAACAATATTCATCGTTATTTTTAATGTTTATACAACTCTTTGAATTCTTAATAACGGATGGTAATTCTATGTAAGAACCACCTCTCATGGGAGTATACTTATTTATATTTATTTCTAAATGACTTAGTGATGTGAATGACCATCCAGATTCGCAGTGCTTAAATTCAGTTAATTTCATCTTAAAAGTCTCTCTTAAATTTAAGTAAATTTCATTCAAATCAGTACTTTTATAAATAACTTCGTATTTTGTATTAAATGACTTCAGCTGCTGCTCACCTGATTTGGGTAAAACAAAGTAAGCAAACAGCTCAAAGTTAACTTTAATACATTTATGTTTTAATAATGATAACTCAATTAGTTTATAAATATCGTCTCGCTTACCATCCAAGAACGCCTCCGATAGAAGGTACTCGTCTTCTATGGATGGGTTTAAGCGATGTGTCATTATTCTGTTTTTAAACGCTGTAGCTATTATATCAATATGCTCAAACTTTGACTTTATCAAACAATTCGATTTATGGATATTCGTTCGTTTATGATATCTGTATTCATGTTTCGGTATCTCTATTTTACATTTATCACAATAAATATAACTTGATGGTGAATCAGTAGAGGATGATTTCACTGAAAAGAAAAATGATGGATCGTTTAAAATATTTATTTAATTAAACAAAACTACATTTAAAATACACATTTGTCTTAGGCTAATTAATAGATATAGTTTAATGATTATACAGTGATTAATAGCAAGTTGTTAGATTAAATACGATTATTAAGTTTTTTATCAGTTACTTTATTCTACTGGAATGAGCTTATAAAAGTGGGTGTACGATTTTTATATTCTTTCCTCGTCTCCTTTATAAATGCATTTAAATGCTTCCAGGCCTCGGTGTCCGAATTCGTTTTATTTTTAATCGTTATTACGGAGTGCCGCCATCGATTGACTGGCGGTACCCGTTCGATTTCATTACTATTATAAATTTTTAACTCAATATAAAAACCTCCAGTTTTCTCTTCGTCAATCTGTCGCGAGAAACCATTGGCTAGTCTACGCGTCACGTAGGAGTAGATAGGTGCTGTTTTTTTACCGATGCTGTTATCCAGTTGATCATCGTCGCTATCCGTGCCGAAGAGATCACGTACCGTAGCTCTCGGCTTGTAAGCCTTCTTACTCGTGGTAGGCTGGCTGCCCGATGCCTTCTCTGCAGACTTTCGCTTCTTTTTGCTGGTCTTGACGGTAGCGTCAACTATCGACTCATCTGAAGACGGGAACAACTGGTCAGCCTGTACGGCTTCGTACACTTGCAGATTGTAGTTGGTTGTTTGAGTGTGAAGAGAAGAGAACACGAAGTTGTTGTCACAGAAGTTAGGTTTTATTTTGATAGTAACACACAAGTTTATCGATATTGACGATTCCTTTCTCTTAAGTAGTTTATGTTATGGATGACAAACGCACACTGAACCGTGTGTGTAGCAAATGTACTTATATAATTAGGCAAAAGTGACGCGCGCTCGTGCCGACCGCAGTGTCATCAAAAAGTATGTACAGTTGAAGACCGTACATCTTGGCAACCCCAGAGGGATAACAGTAACTAAAGAGAGAAGGAAAAGCCATCACAAAGCAAAAAATAAATCTTAATTAGTCAAAGCTGAATGCTATGTTCCTAGTTCCGGTTTTGAGACGTTGGCGAGATTGCAACTGACAACTGACAACTGACAATTTGCAACAACGACATCACATCGTATACTATGTCGTCATCAAGCCTAGTGACGTTAGCTCAGGGATGTGTACTGCAGTCAAAGGACTTAACTATCTATGCCCATCGTCAGTACAATAGTCAAGTAAAAATAGACTATAAATTAACACCTGCTACTTTTGATACATCAATAAACCAGCTAGTAAATCTGAAATACCGCTACGCTCTGAACGCGCTTCAGTCTACAACTACAGATCTAGAAATTACGAAGATTGAAGATAAAATCAAGACGCAAAAGAAACATGAAGCTCTACCAAGTGCAATTTCAACACACGATGTCCATCTATACGTGATCAGTTATATTGTGTTGATATTGGCCATCGTGGTGGTACTTCTGGTAGTTTGGAGGAAGCGCTGTCCGCACTGTTGTAAGAAAAAGCCCGAAAATTCAACTATGAGACAACAGCATAATGATATTGAACTTCAAATTATGAGTAAGAGCAATTACGAACAGAAGGAAACAGCTGAAACAGCATCGCCAAGCAAGGAAACCGGCGTGGAGCCTCACCCCGGGACATCTCGCCAACGTCTCAAAACCGGAACTAGGAACATAGCATTCAGCTTTGACTAATTAAGATTTATTTTTTGCTTTGTGATGGCTTTTCCTTCTCTCTTTAGTTACTGTTATCCCTCTGGGGTTGCCAAGATGTACGGTCTTCAACTGTACATACTTTTTGATGACACTGCGGTCGGCACGAGCGCGCGTCACTTTTGCCTAATTATATAAGTACATTTGCTACACACACGGTTCAGTGTGCGTTTGTCATCCATAACATAAACTACTTAAGAGAAAGGAATCGTCAATATCGATAAACTTGTGTGTTACTATCAAAATAAAAACTTAACTTCTGTGACAACAACTTCGTGTTCTCTTCTCTTCACACTCAAACAACCAACTACAATCTGCAAGTGTACGAAGCCGTACATTTTATGGTCCTTCGAGCCGGATATATGATTAGACGTTTGCTGTTGAGATTGACGATGAATTTTGTTCAGTATTGTTCTTTTTCTTACAACAGTGCGGACAGCGCTTCCTCCAAACTACCAGAAGTACCACCACGATGGCCAATATCAACAGAATATAACTGATCACGTATAGATGGACATCGTGTGTTGAAATTGTACTTGGTAGAGCTTCATGTTCCTTTTGCGTCTTGATTTTATCTTCAATCTTCGTAATTTCTAGATCTGTAGTTGTAGACTGAAGCGCGTTCAGAGCGTAGCGGTATTTCAGATTTACTAGCTGGTTTATTGATGTATCAAAAGTAGCAGGTGTTAATTTATAGTCTATTTTTACTTGACTATTGTACTGACGATGGGCATAGATAGTTAAGTCCTTTGACTGCAGTACACATCCCTGAGCTAACGTCACTAGGCTTGATGACGACATAGTATACGATGTGATGTCGTTGTTGCAAATTGCCCGTAATGGACACGTATTACAACATATCACCAACCAGCTGTTCGGTAAATGTAACTCGATCCATGCGTCTTTACATGCTGCCCGCTCTACGTCACAAGGCGTGGTATTATGGTGCGACAGCAGTTTTGCTTCGCATGGAGCATTGCTATTATGCAAGTTGTAGGTTGGTAAGTTTTTTCTGCAC